>CM053585.1:472209960-472225128 GCA_028646515.1 Pseudochirops corinnae
ATTGTACAATGTGAAAGTATTTGCAGATCCAATACTTGATTGCATGCCGCCATGGGGGGAAGGGGGAAAGGGAGGGGAGAAAATCTGAAATTCAAGGGATTGTGGAACTGAATCTTGTAAACTAAAAGTAAATAAACAAGCATTGAGAGGAAAAAAAAAAAGGGTAACTCCCTACCCCTTCAATCAGAAATTAGCCATAGTGGATTGAGTTTTGCTCTTTAAGATTTGGACAGAATTTGTAATATTTTTTTTTCCTCTTAAATTCCTGTATGCTGCCCAGAAACTCAAAGGTTTTCTGGAATTTGTATTTAAAAATCCAATTAATTTAATAATTTTCAAGCACTCTAAATTCTATCACTTCTTGCTTAAGGTCTCGTGATACTTCTGGAACAATGATGTTCTTTCCAATCCTCATGTCAGCTTGAGCCCAATATGACCAGGCATCCTTGTAATTTCCCAGATGGTATAATTTGATACAACTTAACTACAGCATCATGATCTAGTTAACAGCAACTTTTAGATGATCTTAGCCTGGGAGAAAGCAAATTCTTTCCCTGTGCTGATATCCAATCCTAGTGTACAGAAAAAAAAGAGGGGGAATGTTCTCTCCCTTGACTCCCCCTTTTCTTGTTAAGTCTAGCCAGGTAGGAGTAGAAAGTTCATAGATCAAGCTATATAGTTATTTGGGGTTCCATTTTGTCAGTTCATTAGGGAGGTAGCAAATAAATGAATCAATAGATGAATGAATGAAAAAGCATTTATTAAGTGCTGACTATTTCCCAGGCACTGCACTAATCACTGAGTATATAAATATAAAAAGATAGCCCTTAGCCTCAAGAAGCTTATATCCTAATGGAAGGTAACACCTATAGGGAACTTGGAGCGAAGTAAAGAAAAATGAATGAGGAGGGGAGTTCTCCAGAGGACATGGAGACAAGTAAGTTAATAATTTAGTCTGAGGGGATGATTATATGAAATGTAAGGATGAAACATGTTCTGGTATCTATAGATAGCAATAGATAACAGTAGGCTAAGAGGACCAGTCACCAATCAACTGGGATGGGCCAAAGATGAGTGAGTTAACTTCCCAAGGATCTACTGGCAAGAATGTAGAGGTCCAGGTCCTGCCTGTGTGGAGGGCACTGGTCTAGATGGAGAGATGTAGGGCAGTAGCAGTAGCCAGAAAAAAAATTTTCCTGCTTCATTGTTCTTATTTTGTCATAATTCCGTAAGGTGCTACAATGAGACAGCCTTCAATTTTATAGATTTGGTACCTAGAACTTATCCATACTTCATCCCAATTAAACAGCATAATAGAAAAATGTGAAAGCATGTATGTGTACACACACACCAGGAGTATACTGGTAAATGTTTAACAATCCTCTTTCTGGGGAAAAAATGGAAGCACAACACACTTTTAGGTTCAAACTACATTATTAACATTTTATTCCATCACTTTCTTATGACCAGGCAAGCAACAAAACAGTAAATCAAGCTCTGATTTGTAGTGTTTGCTGATTTCTGAGGCGTAAATGCTGACAATGAAAATTTTATAGTTGGCTCTCTGAG
Source organism: Pseudochirops corinnae (assembly GCA_028646515.1). Classification (NCBI taxonomy): domain Eukaryota; kingdom Metazoa; phylum Chordata; class Mammalia; order Diprotodontia; family Pseudocheiridae; genus Pseudochirops; species Pseudochirops corinnae. The sequence goes on from CM053585.1 coordinate 472,211,530, forward strand.
CTGGTTGGAGATGACTCTAGCACACTCCTATATAACCATGTACATGCAATAATCTGTTTGCATAAAGGCTCACAGCAGCATAGACCTAATGAAAGAAGAAACAAAGGGCAGCTAGGTGGTACAGTTGATAGAGAATTGGCTCAGAAGCCAGGAAGACTCAACTTCCTGAGTTTAAATCCAGTCTCAGATACTTATTAGCTGTGTGACCCTGTGCAAGTCACTTAACCCTCTTTGCCTTGGTTTCCTCTTTTGTAAAACAATCTGGAAAAGGAAATGGTAAACCATTCCAGTAAATTTGCCAAGAAAACCCCAAAATGGTGTTATGAAGAGTTGGAAACAACAACAAATCCAACCCTTTCATTTTATAGATTAAGAAACTGAGGCCCAAAGAAGTTAAATAATTTATCTGAAGTCAAGCAGGTAGTAAAGCAGGTAGAGGTGTGATTTGAACCCAGATATTTGGACTTTGGAGTAAACCAGTGCTCATTCCATCTATTGCTGTACATACCAGTGTTCTGTGTATCACTTTGAAGATGCAACATTCCTACTATTTCCTTCATGTTTGGCAAAGTGTCAGTGGTGTGTGATCTTCCCAACTGTCACTAGATGGCCCAGTGCCTGTGAGATCAAAACCTTTTATCTCAAAACCATCCTTGATGAAAGTCAAAGTGACTATTCAACATTGTGTAGACAACACTAGATAGGGCTTCATAACCTGGGGTTAATGAACTTGTTTTAAAACATTTTGATAACTCATAACTGTATTTCAATATAACAGTTTTTCTTTGTCATCCTGTTTATTTTGTTTTGTACATTTAAAGACATGATTCTGAGAAGGTATCAGTAGTCTTCACCAGACTGCAAAAGGGGCCTGTGACACAAAAAGTTAGGAAGGCTGCTTTAGAAGGGAAATGCTATGAGAGGCCTCCACTCCTAATAATAGACCTTCAGATCTGATCAATAACAGCCACGGGGATTTTACAGCAGAAATTTATTACAGGGCCTTGGGCTCTCCCTAGGGTACTCTTGCAGGAACTCCCAGCAGCGGTCACAAACATCTACCTGGTTTGTTCTAGAAAATACAAAAGAATCCTTCCTAACCCCTTTTAAAAACAGACTGTTTCATGGGCTCTGATTTGGAAATCAAATGGTATTTGATGGAGAATGGTGACTTGTTGGACAGATGGGCAGCCTCTAGGGACTGAGCACAGAATTATAACTACGAATTCTTTCATTGAGCAGGACAGGTGGTAGGAAGGTAGTAACAGTGGCACAAAAGACAGTCCCCCTGTGAGTGCAGGTACATCAGAAAAGGGTGTGGTCCTTCACCCAGAAAGTAAAGTCCATCCCTTACCCTCAAGAGAGGTGGAAAGCAAGGAACTGAACCTTGGGAGTGAGACTCGGGACCTTGGGAGGTGGTGGCTAATGACCAGCAGAAGGAACAAGACCAATGTGGAAATTTGTATAATTTGACTATATTTAATACAAGGGCTCTGTATTTCTTTCACTCTTCATTGTTTTTTGGTAGGCAAGGGGAGATGGGGAGAAAAAAATAGAACTCTGATAATTGGAATTTTTAAATTGGAATTTTAAAAAATAATAATTTTTAGATTTAAAAGAACAGTTCAGATTGGTGACAGTCTGCAAGGTACAATGTGTATGGGAGACCAATCTCTGGGCTGTTGTAGGGAGGAAATTACCCATGTTCTTGAGATTTCAATGCTCTAGAGTACAGCTCTGTACCTCACCTTCATGAGGTGTCCAAGTATTTGTCTGGAAACCATCTTGTTCTGTAAGCAATTAATACTTTAAAAATCATGGCATTCCCAGACCCTGAATTTCAACATTAAGTCATGACAGATAGAACAAAGCCCCACAGAATCAGGGATTGAAAGCGTTTAATCTTACCTTTATCTTCATGGGCTCCTTAAATCTGTGGTAAATTTCATCTCCCTAGTGACAAACCATAGCCAGATATGCATTTGGTTCCAGGAGGCTCTTGGAAGTTCTGAGAACTTGGGATGGGAAGACTAGGCTGGGCAGCAATAACAACTCAGGCTGCTACTTAAGGTGTTTTGTCTGCCCCTGGAAGGGCAGACTTTCCCCATTAACTTAGGGATCATCAGTCTTCTTAGACATTTTCTTTCCTTCTTTGCATAAAGTCATCCTCCTTCTTTGGAATATCTTCTCCCTTACTTTTACCCCTTTGACCTATTTTTTTAAAATCCTTCCCCTAAAACTTGGGAAATTTGAAGACAAACTCCTCTCTGTTCAGCATCAGATCATTAGCACTCTCTGCTGCTTGAATCATTACTTAAGGTTTCATATCCTTATCCTGTAATTGAATTTCCTGTGGAATTTGGTGATAAAATTTATCTAGCTCAATTAAGGCAAGTGCCATCTCTCTGTCTTCACATCCTCGACCTGCATGATAAACATTTCCATCCATCAGATCTAGGAAGACTATTTCCAAAATGTTGTATCTCGATAATGGTGCGTGAGGAGGCAAAGGGCCACAGGAGTCTAAAATCTGTGCTTCCCTCCTGTTTATTGGCAAATTCAGGTTAGGCAGACCTACAGAGCTATGTGTCTTTTTTTGTTAGGGTATTTCTTCAGTGTTACTAGATTGAACATGAATTACATTAGAAGTTTGGATCTTCCCGGGAATCATTTGCCCACAAAGATTTAATTCAACTCAAAAATCTAGATTTGGAGTCAAATGACCTGGATTCAAATTCTGACCCTACCTGTCATATTACTCCTGTGACTTTGGGCAAGTCACGTAATTTCTTTAAGCATCAGATTCCTGAACTGTTAGATGGTGGTGGTGGAAGGATGGGGAAGTGTTGAACTGGAAAGGTTCTTTTCAGCTCTGAATCACAGAACATTCTGGGTGGAATTCTCCTTCTTTTATTGTGTGCAACATCGAATAAGAGAGAGAGAGAGAGAGAGAGAGAGACAGAGACAGAAAGAGAGGCAGAGACAGAGAGAGAAATTGAGAGAGAGACAGAGGGAGATTGAGAGAGACTGAGAGAGACAGAGAGATCGAGAGAGATACAGAGAGAGAAGAGAGAGAGGCAGGCTGCCGAACTCCCTTTGCCTCTTTCAGGCTCTCAGAGCATAGGGTCTGTCATTCATCCATTGCCTCCGCCCCTTTGCAGGTGGCATTCAGTTCATACATTAGTTTTTGAAATGTGTTTGTGTCATTCACTTAAATCTCATGAGCTTCTTTACCCCCATCCTAGGGACTCCCATTCATCACCTCCCTTTTGACTTATTCAAAGCATATGCAAAAATATTCTCGTATAAAGTGGTGTCAATTAAAACCAATCAGTCAATTTCAGAGCACCCAAAGGGTGCCGTCCCATCCTGTATCAGTCTCCCAGAGACAGGCAGGGCAAAAGCCAGGACGCTTTGTTGCTGCCTTATAACTGAGCAAAAGCAAACTCCATCTTTCCTTCCCATTTGTGCAAAGAGAAACCAAGTATGCATCCCTCACATAGCACCAACTGAATAGGAGGTTTCTTCATTATTACTCCAATACAGGAGTTCTTAAATATTTTTGTGTCATGGACCCCTTTGGCAGTTTGATGAAGCCTAACTATTTAACTTTTTTTTGAAAATTTAATTTTAAACATTTTAAAATTTAGAAAAATTTAAAAATTTTTAAAAGTTCATGAACCCCAGGTCAAGAACCCTTGCTCTGATTGCTGAAGAAATTGTAATCTCCTATGCCATTTCCTGTGCTTGGCTCACCTTTGCATTTCTTGAACTCTATTTAGGAAGCTTCCCTAGTTTTGATCTCTCCCTGCACCCCCTCCACTTTGAAGCAGGCTGCTGGTACATGCCCTACAGGTTAGACCCATGCAGCCCTGTAAGTCATTAATTTAACTTTCACATCAACAGGGAAACAAACCTAGTCCTTCTCTTTTTCCTCCCCAAACTCTCAGCACCCTGCCTCAGACATGATGGCTCTCTTTACTCCATATCCTGGTGGAGCAGAGGAAGCCTCATTTCCTCTGTTCATTTCTCTTGATTCAAGATACTGAGCCTCCTGCATGTGGGGATTAGGCTCATTTCTTTTAGCAGCACCTAAAAACAGGAAAACGCCACTCCAAAGGTTCTCCCTACACCACAAAAGAAGCTAGGCTGCTCATCATCTGTGTATAGTACATCCTTCTCCCTAGAATAGCGAGGCCCTAAAAGTATGTTCTCCTCATCCACTAACACCCGCATTATTATAGGTTTCTATGGTATTTTGAGCTAGTTCTGTCATTCTTCATTTTGCATCTGTGCTTGGATATTTTTGTATATTAAATAAACCCAAATCCTACTGAGTCACAGATGAGCCAAATTACATAAATTTAGTTCCGTTTTGTATATTCTCATCTCAATTAGATCCCACCCAGGATCCTTTTGTTGTTCCACTCTGAATTCCTCCCAACAAGCCACCCCTAGGGCTGTCAGTTCTTGTCATGTTTTGCATCCTCCTCCCTCTTCTACTCCACCTCCTTTGTCAAGGTCCCCACCCCACACTGTGAGGGTTTTTTGGGCTTTAATCCTTCATTTCTCTCCAGTGTCCCTCCTTTCACTTTTATCTCAGTGGCTGGCTCATCCCTATTCATTTCCATCTGGTCCCATTCCCCACTAGCAGTTTGTTTTGACCTGGGCCTGAGAAGGCCTCCTCAATTTCTTTTGTACTTTGGCAAATTTTAGTTTCCTTATTTTCCAAAGAAACTGGATGTTCATATATTCCAGAGGAGACCATTGTAGGCAAAAGCCCAGAGATAGTCATCAGTGGATCTCTATTTAAAGGATGTATGTGTGTGTGTGTATGTGTGTGTGTATGTTGGGGGCTGGGTGAGAATGAGTATATTTTTGATACGAGAAATAGCATGGGATGAAGAGATAGCCTTGGACTGAGGATGGTCTGGGTTGAAGTCTTACCCATGACACATACTAGATTATGTGACCCTGGGCAGGTTGTCTTGCCATTTCATCAATGTCCCAGTCAACTCTCTAAGACTCTATGAAAGGGGTATGAGATTTGCAAATTCTTTCTCTCTTACTACCCATATGACTTTGGGCAAATCTTTTGGGGCTTCACTTTCTTCACTTGGAAAATGAAAGGGGTAGCTTTAGCCTCTAAGGCGGTGGTTCTCAACCTTCCTAATGCCTTGACCCTTTAATACTCTTATGTGGGCATATCTGCATGTGGGCAGACCCACCTGGAGACAGATAGAGGAGGTTCCTAAGACCATCGGAAATATATGTTTTCCAATGGTCTTAGGTGACCCCGTTGGACCCCTAAAGGAGTTGTGACCCACAGGTTGAGAACTGCTGCTCTAAGGTCACAGCAGGTACCAATATGCTTTAGAGGGAGTTCTTTTTTTTTCTTTTTGGAGGGTGGAAGGCAGGGCAGTTGGGGTTAAGTAACTTGCCCAAGGTCACACAGCTAGTAAATGTTAACTGTCCGAGGTCTAATTTGAACTCAGGTCCTTTTGACTCCAGGGCCAGTGCTCTATTCACTGTGCCACCTAGCTGCCCCAGAGAGGGAGTTCTTTATTGGGAATTCCCAATACCAATGAAATCACATATCCAGATCTTCCCCCCACCCCACCAAAAAAAAGATCTAGATCAGGAATGTAAAAGAAATAAAGAAAGAGGAGGTGTTTCTCCTAAAGACACCACTTACATTCCAAATGTGATAAAAATCTCTCTCAGAATGACATGGTTACACCACATGGCATAATGGTATAATGGTACCAGTGTTCTGCCCTCCTTGCTACCACTGCCTTGTCCTAGAGAAATCTCAGTAATGTGTTGTGATAGGGATTTGATGAGATGAGAGCAGTTAGCTCCTGGGTCTTGAGCTATTTACTACTTACACACATATTGTCTCTCTCGTTAGAATATAAGCTCCTGGAGGGCAGGGACTGCTCCTGGTTTTGTTTTTGTACACTCAGTGCTTTACATAGCACATAGTAACTTATTAAGAAATATCGATTGATTGATGGAGATGCTGCTCCCCCATCCTTACCTCCCATTGAATTATCATGTGGTTTGTTGTGTTTCTTCAAGGGGGGGGATTTTCAGTTCAGATAAGAAGGGTTCAGGGAGGGGAAGAGAATAGGGAGCCTGTGGGGGACTGGTGTTAGTCAAGGGTGGAGTAAAAAAGTCCCGCCAGCCTAGTCCAACACATGTGGCCTTCCCTACCCTGATTGTTCCCTGTCTTCCTTCTGCTGCCATCCTCTCCCATGGGTTTGCTGCCAAATTTCCCAGGAAGGAGCATTTGTGTAGAAGTAACAGATTTACCCTGGAGAAAAACAACTTCATTAAAGGAAAGAAAATATCAGAAGAAACGGGTTCATCCTATATAGCCCTCCACTCTCCCTCCTCCCAACGAAATGACCACCAGAGATGTCGGGTGCCAGGTTCAAGGATCCTCACTGCCAGCAGCTGACTAGACTTCACTGACCTCTTAAGAAACAGATTTCCTTTGTCTTTCTGATACTTCCCCATCTACACAGAGGCATGTTAGGAAATAACTGCGTCCAAAGGCAAAGGGTAATTTTAAAACACGGTCTGTGAACCAAAGGAGATGATAGATTGGTCCTTCAGCTGTTCAGTATAACCTAACTGTTTATAATACAATTAAAGAGAGATAGCATAACATAGAGGTTAGACAGCTGGCCCAAGACCCAGGAAGACCTGGATTCAAATCCTGCCTCTGACATACACTGCCTGTGTAACCCTGGGCAAGTCACTAACTTGGTGATGATTCTGATTAGGTTTAGATGGGACATGGGGTGATGAGGGACAAAAGGAAAAGAAAAGAGGCATTTCAGATTCCAATATAATAAACACTAAGGAGATCCGTCAACCGATATATAGTGACTAAGATTTAGCTGACAGAAGAAAATGATTCCCCAAATTCTGCCTTTTCCCAGAGGAATATATCATATAACACACTGGGGAAGAGGAAGAAACAGAGTAAGAAGACATATTGCTTCTAAAGTTGGGTTTGCTTTTTTTTCTTCCTGTTTACAGCAAATGGAGATAGAAAAGGCAAAGAGAAGGAAAACATCACCTCGGGGACACTGTGGTGTTCCTATCATCTTCAGCAAAGACTGAGATTCCATGGGCAGGTGGAGCTCAATTATTGATGTTTAAAGTAATTACATCAGTGGGCCCTGCTATCCAAATTCACAGTGATTGATTTCCCCCAGTTGGTTTATTTCTCCCAGAACAAGTACATTGGAAAACAACTCAACAGAATTTTAATAAGGGGAGGTCCTGCTCCAGTGGCGTAATATTGGAAGCATAGAAAAATATGAAAAGTGCATAGGACTTGGGATCTGAAGATGTTGAGTTCCAATTCTGCCTCTCTTACTACCCATGTGTATGTACAAATGGACAAAATAAACAAATATATAAATGTAGCATATTATATATGTAATAAATATAATAAAATATGAATAGAAATAAATTGGATAAATCATGTGTCTACTCTTCATCTGTAAAATGAGGAAGTTGAACTTGACAGCCTCTAAGAATTCAACCAGTGCTACCTAAATTATGATCCTAAGATCCTATGACCTGAATTTAATTTCTGACCCGATTCTTATCTTTATTTCTTCATCTAGAAAAGGAGAAAGGGGTTGAACAAAATCATCTCTCAGATCCCTAACAGGTCTATACTTACGACCCCAACCTCGGAATCCTATGATCAGTAATCGTTACTATTAAGGCTGAAGTCATAACCAAGCTTTTGTCAAGCTGCACTCTCTCCCCGTGCTGGGAGAGCTCTCCTTCCTAGGCCATCTAGACAGACAAAGTGCATAGAATTAGTCCCTGACTTCAGAATGTATTATGTTCCAAAAGGCTTTTTTTTGTTTGCTTTTGTTTTTGTTTGTGTCAGTGGTTTTTTTTTGTTTTTTTTTATGAGTCTCTCACTTGGAACTTAGAACATGTCAAATGTGGCCGTTAGGTTCCCAGGTTAACTCACAGATAACTATTAAAATCATAATGTAGCTAAGTTACAGTGCTAACTGTGCCACAGAATCTAACTGTAAGTTCAAAGTGTAGGCTTGAAATGTCAAGTTACCAAGCCACAGCAAATCTTCCTCTGCCCTATCGTTGAAAGTGGATACCCCACCCCCTCTGTCTTGCCCTGGTATGGGCTATGGAAGTAGAGACTTCCTCATTCCTACAGCATTGGTTCCTTCATGGGATGGACAAAGAGGATCTGTTCAGATCTAGAGGGGAAAGGACCACAGAAGTCATTTGTCCAGCCTCCTTTTTTTATGGATGAAGAAACTGATGGTTCAAAGAGAGGTCAGTTGATGGTTAAGAGAGATGTGCAATAACTTGCCCAAAGTCATACTAAATGTCAAATCCATACAACCTGGATTTTAATCTCGGTCCTTTAACTCAGGTAAGATATTATACGTAGGCAGCATCAGGAAGAGTGGGAAGGTATTGTGGAAATATTATTAGATATAAAACCATAGGTTCTGTATTCAAAGCCCGCCTATGATGCTACGTGGTTCATCTTGGATACATCATGGTCCTCCGTTTCTTCATATAGAAAATGAGACTCTTAGACAAGAGGAACTCCAGGGTCCTCGAGGGCCCAGAGTTCTGTTCTTCCAGAATGTGGAGAGAGGCAGAGCAGAGCAGAGCAGCAGGGGTCATTCATGCATATGGGTCATTTGTTAGCGGTTCCTATCTAGATATTTCCTTGCCTTTACTCTTGAATTCAGCTTCTTAATTATTCGGTCAACAGGCATTTACTAAGCGTTTAATGTGTATTAGACACTAAACTATTTGAGTCCTTTGTCCGTTTTCAGCAATCCTTGGGGGATCCTAAATTTCTATCCAATACAGTAAGTTTAGATTCCTGGCACCCACCTTTTACAAAGGAGTCCCCATCTGAGATTTTTGTCATGAATGTTGAGTCTGCACCTTGAAGTCCCAATAGGCCAAGTAATGAAACAGAACAGAGGGGTCAATGGATGGCCATGGGACACTTTGTAAGGCTTCTTTTATTTCTCCCACCCCTCCCCAGAAACCGTAGTGAGTGCCTTGCCCCTCCTCTCCACTTCTCCCCTCCTTCCTTTCCTGTCTCTCCAGGCTTCCTTCCTTCTCCTTCCACTTGTCCCAACTACCTTCCCCTCTCCTTTCCTTCTTCATTGGGTCTCCTCTCTTGTTGCTGAGGCCTGGAGCACTCTTTTATACCAATGTGGTCCTTTTCACTGGGCCATCTGGCATGAGCACATGGGAGGCAAATTAGACTGTTGAGCAGGAAGCCGAAAAGATGATTTGCTAGAATGGTTTTATGAAAGGAGGAAAAAAAAAAGAGGGAGGCAGGAAAGGAGGGGGAGGGAGATGCAGCATTTTCTAGAAGCTGTAGGGAATGCAGAGAGCTGGAGCTGTGTATTAACGATCTCTGCCATGAAACTGTAGTGATGGTGCTTACAGCAGAACGAGCGACTACTCCAGAAAAGGGCCCTGTGAGCATCAGCTCTGTTCCTGCCCCCCAACCCCTAATGGAAACCTTGCTTAACCTCGCTAAACCTGTTTCCTCAGATATAAAATGAAGGGGTCGGTCTAGATCATTCCTCAGGTCTCTTCTAACTCTAAATGCCATACGCCCGTGATAAAATAGGAATCTGCCTGGAGGGTGGGGGGGAGTAGAGGGAGACATAGAATCACAGAGGATGACAGACAAGGAGGGGGTGGGGTGGGAAGTAACTTAGTGGAGGTCACAGAACTATCCACTAGCAGAGCCTGGACTACAGCCCCAGACATATTCACACCCCAATCCAGGCCTTTCTTCATTACACTGTGCTTGCCTTTGATTAACCTGTCACCTCAAGGCAGTATTTTTCCACTGTTAAAGAGTTTCTTCATTCTCTGAGAAGGGGTCGAGGGCTCAAAGTAGCGTTTTGACTAGGATAAATCAAGTGATCTCCCTAGTTTTCATTTTTAGAAGACTATTAAGGCACAATTAACACTCCCCAAAGGTAAAATCCACAGATCACTCAACACCTTGTGGTATGTGTGTGCACACGCTGGTGTTTGGGGAAGGTTTTTTCCACCAGTACAGATCTCTGTTTCTAGGCATGAGCTTGCTAGTTATGTGACCCTGGGTGATTCACATAACTGCCTCATCTGTAAAAATGGGCATCGTGATAGCTCCTACCTCCTAGGGTGTGGTAAAAATCAAATGATGGAATTTATGTAAAGGGCTTTACAAATCTTAAAGAGATAGGAACCAGACCAATGAATCAATAAACATTTATTAAGCCCCTGCTATGTGTGAGGCACTGTGCTAAGCTTTGATTTCACTGGTGCAGGGAAGTCCCTCCACTCTTAATCAACACCTTGTCTATCAGAATTATCTGAGGCACCAACAGGTCATATAGCTCCATCATTTTAGAGTTGAGGAAGCGGTCAAGGAGATGTTAAGTGACTTGCCTGAAGTCATGACAAAGATAGGATTTTAACCAGGTTCATTGACTGCAGATCTGGCACCTTTCCACTACAAAATGCAGCCTCCTGAGGTCAGGAGGAAGACAGATCAACCACTTCAAGTTTGGGGTGGTCTGGGAAGGCTGGAGGTGATTCACTTATTAGTCTTTGATGCATGCCAGAATTAGATGGGCTAGTGTGCAGGCCAGCCATACCAAAACCAGATTAAAATGCCACCAGAAAATATTTAACAAAATAAGTAAAAATACGATAGAACATAGATAATGTTAATATGTGATTTTCTAAGTCAATATATAATCCACAGGGATTCTTATGTATGGATTGTTGTTCAGTTGTTTCAGTCCTGTCCCACTCTTCGTGATCCCATTTAGGGTTTTCTTGGGAAATACATTGGAGTGGTTTGCCATTTCCTTCTCCATTTCATTTTACAGATGAAGAACTGAGGCAAACAGGGTTAAGTGACATGCCCAGGGTCTCCCAGCCAGTAAATGTCTGTGGCCAGATTAGAACTCATGAAGATGAGTCTTTCAGACTTCAGGCCCAGTGCTCTATGCACTGCGGCACCACCTAGCTGCCCTTATTATGGATTAGTAGCCCCTGTTTCTATTTGAGCTTTACACCCCTGGCATAGCAGATGGACTGTTGAATCTGGAGTCAGGACCACCTACATTCAAATCTGGCCTCAGACACTTACTAGCCATGCTGTGCTGGTCAAGCCTCTTTGAGCTTTCCTAGCTTCTGTTTCCTATCTGTAAAACAGAGGTGGTCAGAACAGGGGGCCTTACAAGGTAGTTGTGAGGAACAAATGAAATAAAAGATGTGACACGCTTTGCAGACCTTATAATTCTAAATAAATGCTAGTTCTTGTTATCGTCATCATCCACAGAAGTAGCAGCAGCAGCAGCAGCAGCAGCAGTAGTAGCAGTAGCAGCAGCAGCAGCAGCAGTAGTAGTAGTAGTAGTAGTAGCAGTAGTAGTAGTAGTAGCAGCAGCAGAAACAGCAGCAGCAATAGTAGTGTTTGTGAGGTTAAGATGTCCTGACTTTCTCTTATATCTGCTGCACAAACACCTGCATTGGCCATTCTCTCCCTTCTTCACACATTTTACAAAGACCAAAGAACTCTCCTCATTGGGGCCTGCAACTTCCTTTGCAGAAGTTATCATTACTACTCACATTTCACCTGTCATGTCCAGAGTTGCAAATGGGTGGAGATCAAATGCGTAGCTTTGAGAATGTGCAGTGGGTGTACCTGAAAGGGCCGTGTTTCCCGTCAACCAGAGATCAAACACGTCAGAACTCTGGTGGAAAGAATGATAGGAGAGAGAAGAGAGATGAAGAGGTGAGAGCACCATGGGGAGAGGGAGGGAAAAGCTGAGAGTACAGTAAATATGTGCACAGTTGCCTGGAGACAGGTGGACAGATGTATGGTGAGCTAGACAGACAAGCTAGAGGAGGCAAACTTCATACTCCCTGCTGGTCTGGGTCTGTAATTATCAGCTAGGTGGTAAGCTCCCACCAACTGGTAATTATGGGCACTTAGTCATTCTGGGGTGAGGCCTAAGACAACTGATGTGTTCAAAAGCCTGACTGATGACTGAAAGGAACAAGTTCTCAGAAGGTTCTGGTCCATAAGGAGAAAGACTTTTTTCCTCTGCAAACAGAAAGAAAAGAAGAGATATGATCTAAATATTTCTTTAACCTTTCATTTAACCTTCCCTTTCCCCATCCCCTTCTTCCACAAGGAACTGAACTCTTAGCAGAATGATGGCAGGTCCAAATTTGAGATTAACAAAATGAAATAAACATTATTTTCTATTCATTTAGTGCATATATATATTCTTCACCCTAGGCCAGTGGCTATTTGCAAGCCTGGCTAAAAATTACTGTTAATATCCCTAACAGAGATATCCTTTGGTCCAACCTGAGGGCTTTAACTCAGTGCTCAGAACATACTGAGTCAACTTCAGAAATATTTGGGGTCATGCAATAAATGCTCCCCAAAGTGTGTGTTGTTTGGCTTTGCTAGTTTCAGGCTGTGGCTCTAGCTTTGTCTTCCATCCCAACACACATACACACACATCGGGAGATGTAGAAATACATGTATGTATATATATATATATATATATATATATATATATATATGCACGTGCACACACATATACATACATATGTGTATATACATACATGCACCTATATATGTATATGTGTGAGTGCATGTATATATAGATAGATTTCCTCACTATGTTAACACAAGTTGCAAATCTTCAAGTTTATTGTTTTAAGCCCCGTACAACTTGGCTCCAGCCTACTGTTCTGGCCTTATTGAGCATTATTCCCCCTCCCTCATTCAGCGATCAGACAAACTGGCCTTCTCTCTGTTCTGCACTCATAGTACTCCATCTCCTATCTCGTGACCTTTTCACTGCCTAACCTCCATACCTAGAATGCACTCCTTCCTTACCGGTCTTCCTTTTTCTTTTTTTCTTTTTGGAGCGGGGGAGACAGGGCAATTGGGTTTAAGTGACTTGCCCAAGGTCACATACCAGTAAGTGTCAAGCATCTGTGCCTGGATTTGAACTCAGGTCCTCCTAACTCCAGGGCCGGTGGTCCATTCATTGTGCCACCTAGCCACCCTCTTCTTCCTTTAATATGCATAGCAGGTACCATCTTCTGTTTGAAGCTTTTCCTGATTTCCTCAACTGCTAGTTACCTCTCTCCCAAATGACTCTGTATTTTTCTGTATGTAAGATTGATACATGTTTTATATATAACATGTATGTAATTGTTATGGGAATCTGAAGATCTTCCCTGCCCCTAGGCCCTTTGCTAAAGTGGCTACGTGCCTCTGAGAACCTTCTGATATTTGAAAGTATACTCTGTTCCCTAATAGGCTGAATGTGGTCACGTGGAGCCTGTGGCGCCAGGCTTGTTTTCCAGGAATGCCCGTGCCTTGTAGCTTTGTGATTGGGCAGTGGGTCTAGAGCGCTGTGACATTCTCCAAGCTGGGAGAAGGCTATATATATGCCCTGATGTGAGGTTTTGGTTTGGGGCTCACTTTGAGAAGAATTGTGTGATTTGGCCAGAAGAGACTCTGGGCAGTTG
>CM053585.1:472225628-472268220 GCA_028646515.1 Pseudochirops corinnae
TCTGCTGATCTGTTTTTCTGTTTGTTTGTAACTTCTGTTTGTATTCTCTGAAGTTCATGATGCTGACTTTTCCCCCTGAACTAGGTAAATGATATGCTTGATTAAAGTAAGATTGTTAACCCATTTTGAGTTGCTTTCCTTTAGAAAAGCAGATCTAACCTGTGCTAGTAGCCACCCTAGGTATGCTAGGGTGCTTGCTGATACAGTAATATATGTACATATATATACATAATATATTTGTATGCTATATAACTTATTATGTATTAGCTTTGTATTTATGGTTTACATAATTTCTATGTCTCCTCATTAAGATGCAAGTTCATTGAGAGTAGGGACTGTTTGTTTATTCTTTGTACCTGAATCTTTGTACCTGGATCTCCAGCACTTATCACAGTGACTGAAACTTAGTAGATTCTCAATAAATACTTGCTGATTGATTGATTAATTAATTGAACTAGAAGATTCCTGCTGAGTTGCCTGAAGCTTATAGGACTTTAAGTGGCTTGTCCATTGTCATACAGTTAACGATTGTCAAAGGCAGTATTTAAACCCCTCTTCCTGACTCTGTTCAACATTCTACTGCTATATCACACTGCTTGGCTTTTTTTTTTAAGATCAATTACAAAAAATTCAAATTATTTCCTTTATCTAAGAGATCTAAGAGAAAGGGCTTGTTGAGCCTTTTTTTTTTTTTGCAGTCATATCAAATCCTTCATGATCCCATTTGAAGTTTTCTTGGCAAAGACATTGGAATCGTTTGCCATTTCCTTCTTCAATTCATTTTACAGATGAGAAACTGAGGCAAACAGGGTTAATGACTGCCGGGACCATACAGAGAGAGACAGTCAGACAGACAGAGACGGATCCTAAAAGAGGTCAGACAGACAGAGACAGAGACTCATCCTATAAAAAGTTCCCTGGCCATTTTTTATGATGACTATGAATCACTTAGCTGCTATCTACCACCACCATAACTGCCACCACCACCCTGGACCACCACCCCGGGTCATGTGTATCCCCTATTGTTCAGTTACATGCTATATAGTTGTAGCCAAGAAGAGTATGGGAGAGGGGGACAGAGAGTTGACCCTGTTTACTACAAGCAAGAAGAAGGTTGATTCCTTCCTGTTTAGCCTTTGAGGCAGGAAGAGATAAGGTTATAGAGAATGAATAAAGTGTTGTTCCCATACATAGCAGTTTTTTCGAAGCATTCCACTCCATAGATTTATGTAAAATTTCTAGGGGATGATAAGGACACGAGGGCACCCACACTAATGAAATTATTGGGAGCTGGGTAGTTGTACTTACTGACAGAGCTGGGGCAGATGGCAGGGAGAGAAGGGAGGTGAGCCAACATCAGGGTGAAGAGAGAACAATAGTAATTGGGACTCACAGTTTACAATATTTTAAGATTTACAAAATGCTTTCATCATACTAGCCCTGTGAATCTATGATTAGCTACATTTTTCAAATTAGGAAGCTAAGACCAAGAGAGGTTAAATGAGGCAAATGAAAATAGCAAGGAAGGGTCAGATCCAGATTTTGAACTGAGATCTCGTTATCTCTTCAGTCCTGCGCTCTTTCCACTACAGAAAGAAATGTAGACATAAAACCCCGCAAGAAGCATGGTTTGACTTCGTTGGGAAGGGCTCAGATTTCAAGCCCACTTGTGCTAGGGTAGAAGGCAGGACAGGAATGAGGAAGAAGAAGGGACAAAAGACACACACACAGCTGTAGTCCCTGTAGTAGACTGCACCAGAGAGAAGCCAGATCCCAAATAAAGGAGCTCTTTTTGACCCTCGGGCCTTCTCTGATATGGCTGTGTAACAAGCTCCCCCTGACATTCCCTAACACTTGGAACTGGGCCTCAAAGAAAGCCAGACCTCACTACCTTACTCTCTCCCTCTGCTTCCACAGCATCCCAGCTTGCTTCTGGGGATATGGGGTGGTAGGAATGCAAAGGGAATGATTGCTGGTGAAACCATAAGAGGGGAGTTGGCCCCGGAAGGGAAAAGCCACTCCAGCTCATTTGGACTTGAAAGGGTTAACTCTCAGAGAGCTAGTTCTCTGGTGAGCCAAAAGCACTTGTAAAAACTTACAGGAAGATTGTTCTGGGAGAAGAACGGGAATATAGGATACTCCTGTTGTGAAGGAATTGGACTGAGTCAAACTCGTAAAAACCAGGCCGCCATTACTGGCTCTCTGCATTTTCCTTGGCTGATGAATGCTCACTCAAAGAAAACTGCAGGAAAACTTGTATTGACTTCTGAAGGCCAAAGCAGCACACGAAGCCAGTTACCCCAGGCCCTCTAACCTCTGCTGACTACAATGGGATTCTGGTATTACAGGAGACCTTCTGTGCAGGTTTAAAGTCCAGGAGATAGAGCACTGACCTGACTGGCTTGTTTGACTGCTGCCATCACCACCAGCCTTCTACAAGAGTTGCTTTCCATCCAGATTCCCCATGCTGGAAGGAAGCCCAAGGTTTCCACTTCTCCTCCAGCCCTGTCTTTCAGGCAAGCAAAACAAGGTTTTCTAAAGTTTTTTTTTTTTTTACTGCTACTAGCAATGGGGAAAATGTATGAAAATAGCAATCAAAAGGGAGAGGAGGAAGTTAGAAGGTGACCAGCAGACTTAAAACCACATAGTAGATCTCCCAAATTTGTCCTTCGTGAAGCTAGGCCTGATCATAGGTGAGTCCAGACCCCAAAGACAGCTGAGACTTGGGTACAGAGGAAAGAACTCTGATTCTGGGATTTGAGGTCCTGGGTCCAAATCCTTTATCTTATGCTTATTACCTATGTCGCTTCACAGTTCCTTAATCTATAAAATGAAGGGAGGCCTCTGAAAACCCTCTGCAACTCTAGATCTTTGACCTTATGAACTGGACTGGGGGAGGAGGGGGAATGGATCCCCCAGGACAGGGCATGCAATCTGGGAAGATCATGGTATAGAAAATAGGAGGAAGTTTGGAGGAAAGGTTGGGACATCAAGGAAATAGGACATCAGACAACATATGTATAATACCACACAGGCAGTATATGGAAATCTAGGCTGAGAGCTGGTGTCACATATGTCCAAAGTGGACAACAGGACCAAGAAAATTCAGCCTTGGTGGTATTGGTTGTGGTGGAAATGCAATATAGTTGGTTGTTTCAACACTGATGTTGCAGATAATGCTGAACAACATTATAGCTGCTAGGGTCCAAAGAGGGTATTTTATTGTAGATATTTGAGGAAGAAGAAGGGAGTCAGTTTAATTTGGTGCCATATTTTCCTGTCTTTTGGTGGTCCGGTTTGCTTTGCAGGTCAGTCTCAGGGGTTGTGGGAAGAATGCCACCTGGATAAAGAAGTTCCCTGATTTTCAGGACACTGTGTGTTTCTTCCCTAGGAGTATAGACTCTTCATGCAGGATTCCTACCTTCCCCACAGATGCAAAGGATGTTTTCTGATAAGGGCTGAATCTCTGAGCAGAAAATCTTTCAAAGAAAGATTTGGCTGCAGTCTGATCCTAACTCTCTTGCTTATGGAATTCTGCCCTATCACCCTAAGGTCATACTTTAAGAGCCCAGATGTAACAGTCCTTGATCATTGTCCCAGTCAGTTTGTCTAAAGCAGTAGTTCTCAACCTTCCTAATGCTGCGACCCTTTAATACTCATATGTGGGCATATCTGCATGTGGGTGGACCTTCCTGGAGACAGATAGAGGAGCAGTGTCTTGGTTCCTAAGACCATCAGAAATACGTGTTTTCCGATGGTCTTATGCAACCCCTGTGAAAGGGTCATTTGACCTCCAAAGGGGGCGCGACCCACAGCTTGAGAACTGCTGGTCTAAAGCATCTTCAGGAACCAGTTGTTAAGGCTGGCTTTACTCGGGAGTGGAATACAGCATCTTCTTGTGATGGCCTTGGTATGAGGTTTGTTTCTCACTCATCTGCTGATACCGGGACCCTCTAGGCTCCAGCCTGTCTTCTTAATGCTAAAGCTTCCCAAGCCAGTCTCAGATTTCTATCCTTTCCTGTTTCAAGGGGCACTATTGGACTTTCTGCCATGTTCCTGAGAGGTCCCTTCAGAAAAGACTGATAAATCTTGAGCCAATGGGTAAATAAGCTTAGGTTACCAACTCATCTATTGCCCTCAGAATCTCTCCTAGATACGCACTCCCCTCTCAAAGGACTGACTTATGGTTACAAGCCTACAATAGAAAATACTTTATGAACATTAAATAATAATATTACTTTATTATTAATAATTTTATTTATTAATATTAATGCTCCAAGCAGCTATTAAGTCCTTATTGTGTACAAAGCACTACGGTTACAAATAGAAGAATGAGATAATCCCTGCTCTCAAAAAGTTCACATTCTATTGGGGGAGACAATATATTGAGTAGGTTTCAGCTACAAGTCAGATGGAAAGGCCAAGTAATCCTTGGGGCGTAATAGCAAGGCAGATGGTAATGCATCTTCTTAAATGCTATTTCCACTGATAAAACAATATCCATTTCTGATTGCCAAGGACTCTGATGGCAAGAACCTTCTTTTCTTGGTAATTGGTGACTGCAGCTGCTAGGGAAGCAGAGACTGTAGCATTTGCAGAAGTAGGTGCCAGATAGCATCTCCACAGTGGTGGATTCCCTGGAGGATGGCTGCAGGGGCCTGGGCTGGAGCAGGACCATTAGTTTCGTGGATATTCATATTCCTTGGGATTCTTGCATCCTGATTTGTCTCCTGATCTGTCCTGAGATCTAAGAAGTGGTGGTTGAAGTGGTGGCAGTGGTTTGACTTGCCTGGGTGGTAGTGGGGGATAGTGTGGATGGACCTCTGACCTCAGGTTCAGGAAAACTTGGGTTCAAGTCCCACCTCTGATGTGTATTGGCTGTGTGACCTTACTGTAGTTCTTTAACCTCTCTGCCTCTAGATAACTCACTAAGACCATTATTGCAGAGCGGGAGTTATTCTGCATTTCTAGGTTTCCTCACTGAGAACTTCCTCCACAGATGAAAGCAGGAGTTCCATCAAAAATAGGAAATAAACACCTACTCTAAATAATTGGCAATTTCCTTTAGTCAATAAATTTTTTATTAAGAACTTATTATGTCCCAGGTACTGTGCTAAGCTCTGAGGTTACAAAGAAAAGCAAAAGACAAATCCTCCCTTAAGGAGCTCACAGTCTAATGGGGGAGGCAACTAAAAAACAAATACATCCAATGTCTGTCTGTCTGTCTCTCTGTCTTTGTCTCTCTCTGTGTCTGTTTCTCTATCTCTGTCTCTCTCTACATATATATACATATGTATATACACATATCTATGATATTACACATATATATATATATTCAAGATCAGTTGGAGATAATCAACAGAGGAAAGATACTATAATTAAATAGGATTGGGAAAGGCTTCTTATTGAAGGTAAGATTTTAGATAGGAGTAGAAAAAAGCCAGGGAAACAGGAGGGGAGGGAGCAGAGATGAAGAGGGCCAGTATTTCATGTATAAGGGACAGCCAGATAAAATGCCTGGAGTCAGGAGATGGAAGAGATGGAATGTGTTGTTACAGACACAGCAAGGAGGCCAGTGTCACTGGAGCCGAGTATATAGTTTTTGCTTTCTTCTCACAGCATTCTTCCTTCCATACAAAAACCTAGAATCTATCTTATCTCTTAAGGACTCTGCCCCCTCCTAGGTGGCAGCTACTTCTTTGATAAATACATTCAGATTAGCAGATGCTAGTATTTTAATATTATCTCCTCTAGGTAACTCATTGTTTATTTGTGAAGACTTTCTGGACTGAGACTTTTCCTTCAAGGCTCAGATCCAACTGGGAAGCTTTCACTTCTACTTTCTCTGAGCCCATCACTAAAAGTGACCTCTCTTTCTTCAGATGTTTTTAGAGCACTTGGACCTAATCTCTTCCCTGCCCCTATCACATTCTACTTTGTATCACATTTATTTGAATATGTGCCATAGTGTCCCTGCCTTTTTCACTTCCCCAATAGATAACAAGACCCTGGAGGTTAGGGGGTTGTCTTTTTTCATGTCTGTACACCTGGTGACTCACTCAGTGCCTCAAAATTAATAGGTGTTTAATAGACCCCCTAGAGAAATAATTGATCATCCATCAAAAAACCAATGCAGGACTCCCAAATATCCGGCCACGTAGGTGTCCCTCAAAAGAGCAGTCACCAGAATACCAGGTCTTGGGCTGTCTCCACTGGAGAGGCGGTGGTGCATCTGAGACGTTACTCAGAGGTCATTTAGTCCAACTCAGCCATTATGAAGAATTTCCTCTCCACTATTCCATGTCAGGACCAAGAATGACAAGCTGTACTCTGAAGAAAGGCAGAAATGATGGCTGTGGCAGCCACAATTTCCCATCTGGATCAGAAATCTTAGTGCTGCTCTGAGAAGGAGATGGTTTCCTGGTGTCATATCTTTTGAAGTTGTACTGACAGTAATTATACAGGTAGAATCCCAACTTAATGAACCTGACAGGACATCAACAACTCTGTATCATATCCACACCTCATTAAAATGGAAGTCTATTGCAATCCACAGTGTACAGTAGCCTCAAGAGATTTATTAGGGTCCTCGGGTTCAAGTGGCAGATAAAATTGCCACCCATCTTCCTCCACCCCATCAATTTTACAACACCGTGTTTGTTCGCTCACACACTGCGCTAAGCATTCCACTGGAACATCCAAGCTCTAAGCTGTGTCCTCTGAGAGTTGACATTTGCCAACACATTAGGTAAAAAGCCCAGATTTTCAGTAACTCTTAAGTGGTTTTGTTTTCCTTTGGGGCCCTTTTTTTTGGCCACACAATTGCTCTGGGAGCTTCCCTGAATTCTGGTCTTCATGTATCTCTAGCCTTGTTGCCTCCTCCATCTTGAAACCCATGAAACCTCAGCTCTAAACTGACTGATGAGCTCTACTTTTCCTTGTCCTACCCTTTTCTACTGACCACCTTACTCATTATCCTTTGACTTCAGCTCTGTTCTCTTCTAAAATTCTACCACATTTTCACAAGTTGCACTAGTATTTGGTCTAAGAGTGGTAACTCTATCAACCATGAGCGTAAAACAATGTTTTCATCTCACATTTCTCTAGAGGACATTCCAGTCCCACCTCAGCCATGCCAGGACAACAGCCAGAACTATTACTGGCAATTCTGTTACCCCTGTAAAGCATCATAAGCCCCACTTGAGGGCAGATACTAGCTTGTTGTAGATAGACAGGAATCTGAGAATTCAAGACTACTGCTGTAGGAGAGAGCACGTAAGAGGTGCTTACCTATGGTGTGAGTCAAAGGAGAAGTTTGTCCTCTTAAGACTTAAAATTTCAATGAATTATCATTACTGACTAGTTGCTGAGGTTAGTTTTTCTACCTCCCAGAAGAGTATAAATGCTTTAAATTTGGTGGTTTCAAGGCAAAGCCCCAGATGTCTCATCTTAGTCTTAGTAAGTCACCTTTGCTGTCTTAATAATGGCAAAAAACAAAAATCCCTACATTTTGGAGAACCTGTCAAAGTTTGTTAAGATTATTTAACATCATATAAGGACTCCAATATAGTTATTGTGCACAAATGCTCTTTGAAGGGAACATCTTCATTAAGTAGATAGAGAATTTATTAAACACTTACCATGTGCCAGATGTGATGCTGAGCACTGGAGTTACAAATATAAGGAAATCGGGTAGTTGTTGCCCTCAAGGAACTTCCATTCTACTGACGAAGGATGACACATAAAGGAATATAAGGAAGGGTACCTGGATAGGGGCACAGTGAAAAGATGGCCAGGTGGTAGTGGGGAAGCCTAAGCCCTAGAAAAATAAAGTACCAGCTCACCTATCAGAGCTGGATAACTGGGGGCAGAATCCAAGGTTCCAGTGGGAAGAGCATGAAGATGGTGGTCCAAGTAGAGAAAGCATGGTGAAGAACTGGCTAGGAAGTAGACTGGTTCTATGTGGACACAGACTTGAATTATGCTATGATAATTTTTTTCATTTATTCTGATTCATTGTATTCATATCAGTAGAGCTAAGCAGTTAGTACAGGCCATCAGTGGATCATGAAAATATCCTTGTTATGGAGCTCTGAACATTATGATGGTACTTATTAAATTGCTATTCTACCCATTCAGGTAAAATGCCATAACAAATTTCAAAGACTTCCAAAATTTTAAGTTGTAATGAGATTTTGTTGTAATTAACATATAACTAGAATTTTCATCCTCAGGCTGCAGGAGTTGTAGATAAAGCAAGGCTTGTGCCTTGACTCTTAAGCAATAATGATAATCATAACAGCTTATATTTATATAGTATTTTATGGTTCACAAAGCACTCAGAGGATGTTATCTTATTTGAGTCACAACAGCCCTAATTAACACGTTTTTTTTTAAGTGTTTTTGATACAATTGAGGAAAGGAAAAGGTATCCAACCCAATCTACCCCCAACCCTTTCTTCCTCCAACCTCTAAAACCATTTTTTTGTGGGATGTGTTGTTGATAGATGCTTTGGGAATTTAAATGGATTTCTCTTCCATTGTGGTTCGGATGTTTGAGGTGAGAAGAGTAGAGAAATTGAAGAGTAATTGCTCCTTGAAAGCTCAACCAAAAAACAGGGAAGCACTTCACCCTGACTGGTACCTGTGCCAAGGACCTGAGAAAGCATTTATTGAACAGAATTGTTCTTATTATCAGATCAACTCAGCTGTTTCCATGGAGCACAACTCTGAACATGGAAATGATTCCATTCTATAGAATAGTTCTCTGTAATGGTACTCATTGAAGTGGGATTGTACCTATATTTGATATGACATTTCCATTGCATTCTATCCCATGCCTTATATTTCTCTCACTAGCCAGGGTCCAGACTAATGACCTATCCAACCAATAGCCCCCTGTCACTGACAACCAGACAATTTTGGTATCCTTGCCCCATCCACAATATATCATTAGACCATTAGATCAGAGATTTTTCAGTCAGTCTTGATTCTTTCCCATTCTTGACCCAGGTAGAGATAAATAACTTTATTTATCTGGAGCTGACCCTGGGGTAGAAATGCCCTAACTGATGATGGTGGGTTAATCATCTGTCTCCCCACTCTATAACCACATAGACTCCAGATTCAGGACCCTCC
Organism: Pseudochirops corinnae; assembly: GCA_028646515.1. Classification (NCBI taxonomy): domain Eukaryota; kingdom Metazoa; phylum Chordata; class Mammalia; order Diprotodontia; family Pseudocheiridae; genus Pseudochirops; species Pseudochirops corinnae. Next base: position 472,234,767 of record CM053585.1, read on the forward strand.
AGGCCCTAGCCCCTGTTGCTGAATCTCTAGGCCATCTGACCAGGTCCGGGACCAGGAATTTGTCATGTGCCTTGTCAAAGTGAGCATATGTATGTGCACGCACACTCACTGACAACCCTGCGCCCCCAGCATACTCTCTACCTTTCTCGAGGAATGATAATTGAATTAATAATTTCATGGCTTCTGGGAAGGATATGACAATCTATTCCACTCATAATCTCTGCGATTCCAAGTAATTAGCTGCCTAAGCAAAGCCTCTGTTCATTTACTGTCACTCCCTGCTCCCTCTTACCCATCTACATCTGCCACCCTCCCCTGACCTTGTCCTCTTAACTTCCCTTTCATTGCGTATCATGGAACCTTCATTCTAGTCTTAAGAAAATGTCATCTATCCTAGACGTCTTTCTCTCATGCTGCTTTCATCTTCTTACAATCATGAAAATCTGGCTTCCCCTAGAAGACACTTTTCCTAGCCATCTCCTTTAGTGCTGAATACACTAATGCTCCTCACCACACAGGGCCAAGAGAATGGGATAGACACGTTTCTTGCTATCCAGTGTCCCTTCCAGGCCCTTCCCTATCACTGTTACTAAGCAGCTTCTCCTCTTTGGGGGTTCATTCCATCCAGATTTATTATCATACCCACATCCTAGTAAATATCATATTTCACCATATAATTATTGCAGATTTTATGCCAATTTTTTTGCAAAAAAAACCCCAGGATATGACCATTATGTGAAGCTTTTAAAAATGTTTTGCCAGTATTACATAAAAATTATTTATTACTAAACTGGTACAAGATTAGGATGCATGGAATAATCTGGAATAATATGTTAAAATTAGGAAGATGCAAATCTTACCGTATCACATGACTTCCTCATGACAATTTTACCTGCCCACCTGCTTCCCTTGCACCTATGGCTGTTCGTTGGATTGAGTAACAATACTGTTAGTATTGCAGCACTCTAAACAAACCACACAAGTTGGCTTTTGGAAATATACTGACAATGCGTGTGCACTGAGAACTCTAAGCTCATGGTTCACAATGCCAGAGAATTAAATGTGTATCCATATGCCACTGGTGAGTACGTTGCTGTCCTGTTTACCTTTTCAGCGGCATGATGAATAGAATTATACCATGTGACAATTACGCAATGAAAGGTTATAAACCAATTTTTGGACTGAAAAAACAGGGCTTGATGATGATGCAGTGGCAATGATTATGTGGTGAAATATAATACTCAGTAATAATGATAATGATTGTGAATAATAATTGCCATGTTGTTAAAAAGCTTTTCACACATTGTCTGATTTGAGCCTCACAATAACCCTGTAAGGTAGATTTTATTATTATCTCCATTTGACTGGTGAAGAAAGTGAGCCAAAAGAGTTCAAGTGGATTGCCCAGGGTCACACAGGGGATTTGAATTTTGCATGTTCTCCTCTCAAAATGCCCTGGATTCCCAGTTCTTCCACCTTCTCAACTCCTGTGATCTGCACCTTCACTCCATACCAGGTATATACAGAGATAGTCAGACCCCTGATCATCAGCAATGTATTCCACACTCAGGATCTTTCACTTTGGAATTCTTCCATCTAAACATTACTCTTCACCTCTCCTTGTGCCTTCCTCCTCTTTAACCTATTGTTCATCCTCACTACAATTTCCATTCTCTCATTCCCTTCTTCCTTTCACAGGCCATCAAATCTGTTCTGGCCTCTCTTTTCCCCCTTCAAAATCTTGACCCCAGTTAGCCAATTCAAGGAGCCTTTGACTTCTTTTCCCCTTTGTTCTGTTGTTCACATCCTTTTCCAAATGCAAACCCTGGGTTACTACTTTGTCTTCCTTCTTTGCTCTTACTAACATGTCCCTGAATGCCAGTGGAGGAGGTCTAATACAATTGTGTTGAACAGGCCCGTTACAAATTTATGTTAACCATTTTAAATGGAGCTGAGACCACTGTGCATAAGTCCTTTAACTTTCCTCTGATTGACTTTCTATTGCACACTTCACAAAGTCTATTCCAAATCTTTTCTTCTCTCATTAAGTCCCTCCCACTTGTTCCTCAGCAGAGTACCTTGATGTATATTTTACTGAAAAAAATGGAGGCTGCCATGAGCTCTCTGTTGTCTCCAGTTTTGTACTGCAAGTCTCCTAAGTAACCTCAATTTTCTCTTTTACTCTAGCCTCAGAGGAAGAAATGGCCCTTCTTGCCAACACCAACCTCTTCTATTTGTGTCCCAGTCCTCTTCCTCTCTAGTTGATTCTGGGATTTTGTCCCATCAATTGTCAACTTCTCCTTATGTATTTATTTCTTCTTTAATATCTACAAATACGCCCAAATTTCTCCATCCTTAAAAATAAAAAACTCATTTGACTTTCAAGTTATTGTCCTCTATCTCTCCTTCTCTCAACTCTAGAAAATTCTGTCTATACTCATTGTCTCTACTTCCTCACCTTTCACTTCTCAACCCCTTGCAATTTGGCATTTATACTTAGCACTTGACTGAAAGTGGACTTTCCAAGGTCACCAATGAGTTCTCTGTTGCTAAGTCTGATAACTTCTTCTGTCCTTATCCTTTTTGACTTCTCCACAGCACCTGACAGTGTTGACCACCACTTTCCTTCTGGATATTCTCTCCTCTCTGAGTTTTCATGATGGTACTTTGTTGTGACTAGCTTCCAACTAGTCTAAACTGTTCAATCTCCTCTGCAAGCTCATCATCCATGTCCTGACTTCTCTTAAGCGGGTAATCCTAGAATTTTTCTGTTCTTCCTTTACAGTCCCTTGGTGATCTCATCAGTTCCCACTGATTCAATTATCATCTCTATCCAGATGACTCCCAAATCTACATATCCAGACTTCATCTCTCTTTCTAGAGATCTAGTCCTATATCTCCAGCTGCTTCCCTGACATCTCCACATAAACCTCACATAGACATCTCACACTCAACATATCCAAAATGTAACTCATCATTATCCACTCATTCTCACCCCAATCCTTCACTTCTGCTAACTTTCCACCTTCTTTACCACTGCCAAATTAATATTCCTAAAATAGATCTTAGCACCATGCCTGGTACATAGTAGGTTCTTAATAAATGCTTACTGCCTTGATACAAGGATCTTTTGTTTCCTAATCACCTAAGATAAAATGTTAACTCTTCTGCCTAAAAGCCTGCACACTTTGGCTTTAGTCTACCTTTTGGGGCTGACCAAACATTAATCCCCCTTACTCTAACATTCCTAGCAAACTAGCTTGCTTGCTATTTCCTATACATGATATTTTATTTTCTGCCTCAGTAACTTTGCTGTTCCCTATGCCTAGTAGAATGCCCTCCCTCCTTATCTTAGCTCCCTTCAAGGCTTACCTCCAGACCCATCTCATATAAGAGCCCTTTCCTGATTCCCCCAGTTATGAGCTCCTCTACTAAATTGCTTTGTATTCTTTGAATGTATATGTTGTACCTAGGGCAGCTAGGTAGCATAATGAATAGAGTGCTAGCCCTGGAATCTGGAAGACTCATCTTCCTGAGTTCACCTCTGACCTCTGAAACTTACTAGCTGTGTGACCCTAGGCAAATCACTGTTTAATTTCATTTAATTAATCTAATGTAATTAACTCTGTTTGCTTCACTTTCCTCATCTGTAAAATGAGCTGAAGAAGGAAATGGAAAACCACTCCAGTATCTTTCCCAAGAAAACGCCAAGTGGGGTCACAAAGAGTCAAACATGACTGAAAAATGACTCAGTTGAAATATGTTATACTTGCCTATCTATGTACATGTTATCTCCATCATTGTAATGTGAGCCTTGTGAGGGTAGAAACCATCTTGGATCTCTAGGTCCTGGCACAGAATAAATATTATTATGTTACTGAATACTTGTTGAATGATTGAGCCAGGGATATCCAAGCTCTGATAGGTTGATATAATTTGCAGAGAATACTAGCATGGGCTGGTGATGTCTATCATTTGAACAGCCAAGCTAAAATCAGAGAGGCTATCTCTCAGGTTGGCTGCAGGGTGATCAGTTTTCCAGACACAGCAATTCTTAAAGACCATCTACTAAGTTATAGCCTTGCTGCAGTTGGTTTTGGGGAAGGGAGTACTCACACTTGCAGAAATCTTAGATCTTTAATGTTCAAAAGAATTGCTACTGCAGTAATTGAAAATGGTGTGGGTAAATATCCCAGTGCAATGCGGATCTAGGACAATTAATGAAAGGACCAGGAGTATGAATGAGCACTCTGGCAACTCTTCCAACACATTTGGCCACCATGTTCATTTCAAGTGCTGCCTCTCACTGAAGAAGAAGAAGGGCATAATGCTGAGTCTTGCAGAGTCCTGGAAAGGTCCCAGGTATAAACACACACACACACACACACACACACACACACACACAGTCTAAGCTCTCTAAGTTTGGTTTGGGTGACAGTTGCATGGCTACAGAAGCATATCAGCAACTAAGGAATAGCTGTGCAGTTTCAGAACACCCTGGATGTTCCACATAGTAGCCATGACTCAATGCTACTATGGAGTTCCAACCTAGTGCCCTTATATCTCTACTTCAATACTTAAGGCAAGAGGTGATAGGAGCCTAAATAAAGATGGTTGTGTTGTAATGAGAGAAAAGAAGAGGGATGCAAGAGATATTGTGAACCAAGGCTCCACACACCTTTCTTTAACATGCCCTTATCCCACACCATCTTGAGATAATGTTCTGCACCAACTATTGGAAACAGAGCAGAGTGTGCTAGTTATAAAAATCTCTCTGATCGTTAAAGAATATGACTGAGATAATGGCACTAGGAAAGCTCTTATGTAGAACTCCCCTAGAAAAAACTCATGTAGAAATCAAACCCTTGGGCTCTGATCCAGGGAATAAAGAGTGTTGTGTTTCACAGCCTGGTGAGGACAGCTAGGCTTCTTTGCAGGTCTTTGCTTATCTTGCATGATTCTTATATGGGCATAGGTGGAATTCATAGATGAGACGGTCTTGAACTGGTTAATTGACCAAGGATTACTAGTCTTGGATATGACTGTATTGATGGATAGCCTCTGTTCAGTAGATAGAGGTGTCTGGGAATGACTTATAAGTCTACACTGACTGGGTTTCTCTTCCCATTCCCTCTTCCACACAAACCCCTCAACCAACTGTATCAGAGGAGTACATGATGAGCAAGAAGCACTTTCACTTGGGTGTTTGGTCCAACAATGCAAGCTATAAGATCAGGATTCATCGCTTGCTGATCCTGCTGTTGCCACACATCATAGACTCAAGAGGAGATCTTGGAAGGAAGGAATAAAGATTAGTTTTTGTCCCCTGCCTATGAGAGAGAAAAGCATGGGAGAATGTTATTGCTGAGGCCACGAGACGTTCTATTAGCTACATTTTATCTAGGACCCTTGTTAACCCTAGCAAACAGTGATGTTTTGGCCCATTTTTTGTTATAATAGGGTACCCTCTAGGTGTCTTTGGGAAGAAAACGGGATGTTCTTTTTGATTTCCTTTTTTATTAGCTCACACTTCTGCTTTGGGGGAAAAGATGATACTGTTGGATATTTCTGTTAACGCTCTGTAATTTAACTACTCTGGTCTCTCTTAGAGGAAAAGAGCCAAAAAAGCTTTTGGTAGAATCACTCAGAGACATAAATATAGTGGTTTGCCTCTTGCTCTCTGTCTCTTTCTACCTCTCCCTCTGTTTGTCCCTTTCTATGTCTCTACCTCTGCCTGTCTATTTCTACATCTTTCTGTGTGTCTCCTTCACCCTCCTTCTTCCTTTCTCCTCCTTTCCTCCCTCTCCTTCTGTTCCCCTCTCCTTTTTATTTTAAAGTAATTTCATGGCTCATGCACTTAAGATTCCATGAGGAAAGTCGGGCCCTTTGATCAGGCAGATGAATGTCCCTGCTGGGCTTTTATTGGTAAATCACAATTGCATTAATTAATACAATGTGGGTTTCTATTTCTCAACTTCTTTAAAACTCAATTCTTTCTCCCTTTTGGTTCTAATAATTGGTCTTCTCTTATTTTGAGATCTTGATGAGAAGTCAGCCTGGTAGCATCAATATGGCCCTCTTTCGCCCTTGGTTGAAAGTACAAATAAGAAGTTGAATCTTTTCATTCTTGTTTACCTTGCCCATAAGTTTTCTAATTATTAAATCATTTCATCAACAAGTGAGACAGGGAAAGGAGTCACCAAATAGTTAGTGATAGCACCTACTAAATAGAATCCTGGAGGTGGAAGGGCTTTCACAGGTCACTTCTGTGCCTGATATATGAGTTCCCTCTAAAACATTCCTGGCAAATCTTGGTCATCAAGCTGCTACTTGAATTTCTTCAGTAACAAAAAACTTCACATTTTATGTGTAGTGAGTTCCAGCTTACTTTCAGCCAAATCTAATTATGAGAAATGTCTCTTTTTATTGAGCTGAAGTTCTTTTTCTTCTATCTTCTTCCCAATAACCCTACTTACCCAAAAGTTCTACCTTCTAGGGTCATGCAGAGCAAGTCTCATCCCTTTGGCATGTGGCATCTCCTTAAACACTTGAAAACAGGTGCAAGCCCAACCTTTCTCCCTCCCCCAGCCCAGGCTTCTCTTTGTCATAATAAACATCCCTAATTTTTGCAATTGTTCCTCATAGCTTTGAGTCTTCTCATCATCCTGGTAATCTACCTCTGTTCTCACTCTAGTTTGTCAATGTTCCTTCTAGAATGTGATACCCCAAACTGAATACAATAATCTGGTCTGACCAGGGAAGATAGTGGGACCATAAGACTTCCCCTTTATTCAAAATATTATAATTCTACTAGCATTATACCATACAAACGAATGATAATTGTTGGCCACGTTGAGCTTGAAATCCACTAAAACACCTCAGAGATTTTTCCCATAAAGAATTCCTTTTAAACAACTTTCTTCCTGTTCCATTTGTGTGTCCAGGCCTATGGCACCTGTACAAAAATATACAAGAAAAGACAGATATGAAAGGATAAAAGGATATAAAAGTAGAAGAAACCTTTGGTTTGGCTGCTTATAATATTGTATCTCCTTTAACACAACATTATTTTCTGCTTTCCTTAAAACTCCTTGAGTGCCTCTGACTGCAGTACACATAGGCCCACCACACATGTGTGTGTACACACACACACACACACACACACACACACACACACACACACACACATATTCCTGTTATACTGGTTGGTGTTTTGCCATCCTATATGACTATCATTATGATGAAGTCATCTTCTTTTCTAGGCTGACAGCCCACAGTAATATTGGTTTGCTAATGTGAGAGTAATAGTAATGCAGACTATTAAATGAAAATCCTATATAACAGATGTGTTCACATTCTGCCTTCTCCCTATTAGTTTCTTCAGCTCCCAAATCTAGATAACAAATCAGCATGATTCTCCTCATCCCTGAGGGGTTTTCTCTCTCTGGAATAAGGATGGGTTGGGCCAGTTCTCTCAAACTCTCTAGCCCAGTGGCACAAGTGGGCGATTGCCTGGTTGAGGCAATAGTGAAGCTAATTGACCCATATGTGGATTGAACCTGGTCCTGGAAATGTAAAATTTCAGATGTCAGATCTCTATTTAGTGCAGTGACTGACTGTGTCTTTGGTGAACTGATAGGGAAGCATGCTCACCCTCTGTGGAAGAATGGTGGATTATAGGCAGAATGAGGCTTATGTTATCAGACACAGTCTATGTGTGGATTTGAATTGCTTACCATACTTCATTGTTTCAAGAGGTGGTTCTAGTTGGGGCAATGGGAGAGATATTTGAAGTGACAGCAATGTGGGGGAGGGGAAAGCCTAAATAAAACATTTACTTAAAAGGAAGAAAAGATATAAAATTTCTAAATCTTTTCAAGCCATGGTAGCAGTATTGGGGGAGAAGTAAAAGTCCTTACTACCACTTCCTAAAATTCAGGAACTTGAAACTTATGAAATGATCTTCCCTCTCTTTAAGGAACCCTTTTTTCCCTTATTAGTTTACCATATAGCTCTTGAGTCACTTTATTATCTTTGAAGCATTAAAATGAATTGCTAATATGCATTTATTAAGTGTTTACTGTTTGCCAGGCATTGTGCTAAACTAAAATGTATGTTATTTGTATAAATTAGTTTACTCATAAAATTATGCTATATTAGATTGAAAACTATAGTTTATTCAGACAAATTCCAAACACGTTAATTGGATTTGCTTTTAAATATTTTACCTTTTGTTGCAAATTAATCTATGAGATATTGAGATAAGAGAGATCTAACATCTTTTGGGGGTTTTGCCAGTTTATGGAGAAGGTTGATAAATTTTAATATCATAGTAAAACAGAGACAGTTATCTTTTCTAGACTTAATGTCCTTTACAATGTTAAGCGGACACAGACACTACTTGTTTTCAGAAAAGGGGCTGAGGAAAAAATAAAAACTTACTGATTTTACCCTTTTCCAAATGAAATTTTGTCTGATCAGGTTCATTTGCTTTTTCTTTTTGAAATTTTTTTTTCAACATGCACTTTTATAAGACGTTGAGTTCCAAATTTTTTTCTCCCTTTCCCAAGATGGCCTGCAATCTGATATAGGCTATACATGTACAATCATATTAAATGTATTTCCACATTGGTCATGCTATGAAAGAAGAATCAGAACAAAAGGGAAAAACCACAAGAAAGAAAAAACAACAATAAAAAGAGAAAATAGTATGCTTCAATCTGAATTCAGACTTCAGGCTCATTTTCTGAGCTATTAATAGCAGAAGCTTTTGCTCTTTCTAATGCTCTGGTATTTTATTATCTTTCTATACTTCTGAAATCCAAAGATTTTCCTAGATTAGGAGAAGCTTCTCTCTCCTTTCATGTAATTTATTTCTTGATGTGATGTGATGTGATCTTAATGTGATCCCAGGCCAGACTCTTTCAGATGCTGGAGAAGTTGGGAGATTCTGAAGCATGTGAGAGGCAAGAAGAGACAGAGGTGGTATCCTGAAAAGACCTTGCTATTATATCTCAGGAGGAAAATGCTTGGCAAGGCTCTGTCTGCTTTCCGGCACCATTCACCAGAAGACGTTCTGTATTTTGTGTCATTGGAAAGTACTCTTCTAATAAAAAATCCTAGGTTTTCTTCTTTTAAAAAAATCTAATCAAATATAGAAATGGAGTAAGCCTCACTTACGTTTCTTAGATCCAAGACTTCATAGCAACATGAATTGGGTGACAAGAAAACTCTTCTTGTTTTGTAATGAGATTCCTTTTCTTACTTTCTTTTGTATTTATATATGGAGGTATCAATAGATTCTCATAATAGTTCATATCATCTAGGTCATTTGTTAAAGAATGTTGGACAAAATTATATTGCCTAAATCAGTTAGAATGACTGCTCCAACAAATTGGATTTAAAATCTGTGGGCACTTCTTCAGTTGAACTAGAATGCATTCTTTTCATGTACAAAGTCCTTTATACCTTTGATTACTTAGGTTTCTCCTCTATTACCATTCCGTGGAGAAATTCTTTGACTTTAAATAAGCTCTACAAGGGCATAACCTCTACCTAACTCAAGTTTTACCAATGGGTTGAAAGGTCTCTGCTTTATTCTCTTAACTTTTTAGTTCAATCCTCAAATTATCATTATTACTTTAGAAAAGAAATGTAACTAGGATAAGGAAGAAAGCCTTCAATTAGGAAATATGTATTTGCACAAATTATCTCTGGTATATAAGAAAATATAGGGAACCAACATAAATGCATGACTAAGAAGTATTCCCCCATATGGTCAAAGGATATGAACAAACAGTTTTCAAAAGAAGAATAGTAAAATATCAGTAATCATAACTACAAATCACAAAATGAAATCAAAATAAATCTGCAGATTTACAAAAGTGACAAAAGGTAGAAATGGTCAGTGCTGGAGAGGCTGAAGGAAGACAGGCTTACAAGCACACTGTTGTTGCAGCTGTGAATTGTTCTTGTTTTAGCCCTTCTAGGAAGTGATTTGGAATTATGCTTTTTAAAAAGTAACTAAAATGTACATACCCTTTCGAATCAAAAGGTCCCCTTCTAGGCCCATACCACAAAAAGATTAAAGACAAGAAAAAACATTCCATATACATCAAAATAATTATAGGTGCACCTTTTGTGGTATAAAAGAATTAGAAACCAAGTAGATACTCATCAACTGGGGAATGGCTAAATGCATTACAGTAAATTAATATAATGGAATATTGTTGCACTATAAGAAATGATGAAGATGAAGAATTCACAAAAACATGAGAAGACTTATATGAGCTAATGCTCAGTGAAGTAAACAATAATATGTTATTTTCCAGAAAGTTTATTTAATAGCACATAGCGTTCTCCAACAAGGGTGGGGGAGAATTAGTGTTTTACCTAGATTGCTAAAATGTATAGGGGCATTTGTACTCCTTCCACAGGTTTGAAGTTTAATACCTAGTTAATGGAGTTTAATACCCAGTTAACTAAAATAATAAGTTAAAATTAGAAACTACTAAGTGATGCACTTTCTTCCCCAGGGCCAAATTCTAATTGAACTTTTACCTAGCTTGCCTCTGCCTTACTCCCTACCCCAGCAGTGATCTCTCCCAAGGAGACATCTTTGGTGTCTCTTTACTTATCAGGACCATTATCTTGAGATCTCTTTTGTCTGCTTGCCATAGAAGAGTGTCCCCTGGTCTCCTCTCAATGGGGCCTTGATCCCAGGTTCCTTTGCTCTCTACTAACTGAATTTGCTTGACCTAAGAGCATATGTGGTACTTTCTGACTCTGGTCTAGATTGCTAGTTCTAGCTCTGAGCTGAACAACTCTGAATTGTGCCTTTTTTTCCCTCCTGCTTCAATGCTTCCATTAAAAACAGCACCTAGTTAGGGTATTGCCTTCACAGAATCTATCCTGCATATCCATCCATCTGCAAGTAAAACATGGTGTTTCATTGATTTGAGTTACAGTTAGAAGACTGTGTATTGTTCCTTTGTTCCTCAATGATCATCAGGTTTTATCTTCTCTACAAAATGACATGGTGTTTTTTTTCTCTGTCTCTATCTCTGTCTGTCTGTCTCCCCTCTCTCTCTGTCTCTCTGTCTCTGTCTCTGTCTCTGTCTCTGTCTCTGTCTCTCTCTCTCTCTCTCTCTGGCATATATTTGCTTGCAGTATTTGCTAACCTGAAGATGCTGATTAGTCAAACCTTTGTGATAGGTAGGTAGCACCTGCCTATCAAGCCTTTGTGCAGCTAGGTAGCACCATGGATAGAGCACTTTCAAATCAGACCTCAGACACTTCCTAGAAGTGTGATTCTGGGCAAGACACTTAACCTATGTTTACCTCAATTTCTTCATCTGTAAAATATAATTAATAAAAGCACTTATCTCCAAGGGTTATTGTGAGGATCAAATGAGATAATATTTGTAAAAGTACTTAGTACATTTGCTAGGCACATTGTAAGTGCTATATAAAATTAGCGATGAGGATGATGATGAGGAGGAGGATGATAATGATGATAAAGCTGATGTTATAGATCAAGAAAGGTGAAGAAAGCCTATTGCTCTTTCTTTGCTATGGTTCTCTCTTGTGCCCTTGGAGGATTTGTGACATACATAAAGGATGCTTATTATATAGAATGGTATGTCTGAGCTGAGCAACATTTGAAAATGCATATTTCAGAATGTCAGTATTTGAAAAACAGTAGGACAACCAGTGGTTTGGAAGTGCTTTGTGGCCATATAAGTGAGACCTAGGATTTTTCTGGGGCCAATGAGGGTAGGATGAATAACAGTATAGGTTACTGACAGGCTTACATCCAAACCTTAAACTACAGCTATATCATATGCAGATATGATAATGGGTCTCTTAAGAGTTCATTGTAAATAACTTTCTGGTCCTGGAGAAAGTACATACCAAAGTCAGGATGTAGAAGATGAAAATACTGGTTGCTGTTGACTAGTAGCCCAAGAGGTAGAGGTCCCCCTGCCTCTCCTTCTGTCTCTTCTTCCCTGAACTGAGCAAGAGTAGAGGCAAAAGGAGGCTATACTGTAGCTTGCATCCCATAGTTCATCCAGGAATTAGGGGGCTTTGAGTTAACCCCCTTTACTGGGCAGAGAAGGGAAGCCCTGGCAGTTCACATCCCACCACCTACCAGTCAGTACCTAATAGCCTCTTGCTCCATCACTTTCAGTCACCACCATCCTATAACAGCTATCCACATGAGCCCTGGTATTCTGGGGACCCAGAGTGGGAGGAGGAACAACCCCTTATATCACTCCAACCTGGCCTCATGCTTCTGTGTGGCTGGTAAGAAGGATTATTTTTCTAATTCTTCTTTCAGATTTCTCAATCCCAAGTTCAAGGCATCAAAGCCTGTGACTTCTGGGTGACAGATACTTTTGTTGTCTTGTATCCCCTTGCCTGATAGATGAAGGGTTCCACTAGGAGTTTGTTGTTTTGTTGTTTTGAGGAGTGGGGAGAGTTAGGTTGTGTAGTACAATGGAGAGCACATTTGCATGTGTGATAGTGGACTTCATCTTGCTTTGACTTTTCAGAGTTGTTGTGCTCAGGGTACAGAAATTATAATGATCTATTATTGAAGTTATATAATTTTAAAATATCTTACTTTTGGCTAGATTTTTGACATCTGGAGGGAACAGTGCCTCTTTCAGAAGAGTGATATATGAACTCCTTATCTGAAAGTAGGAATTTTTAACCTGGGCTCTATGAATTTATTTTTAGAAATATTTTTATAACTGCATTTTCAATGAAATTGTTTCCCATAGTATTTCTGTGCATTTTATTCTATGCTCTTAATAACACTGTTTGGAGAAAATGTCCTTCTTTGCCTTTACCTGATTGCCAAAAAGGGTCCACAATATAGAAAGATTAAGAATCCCTGTATTAAATCCATGTTATATCAACTGTTCTTTTTTTTAAAGTTTATAGATCCAGCATTTTTCAACTTTTTGATAAGAAGAAAATTTTCATTTGTCAGAAATTTTATTGTAAGATGAGAGGTTAAACCAGCTGATGTCTTGGATCCATTCCAGTCCTGAGAATCTATGATTCTATGAAAATCCTTTGGGAAAATGAGGAGTGAAAAGTTTTTCCCCAGAAATTTTCCAGGCCTTCACATCTCTTCCTTCTACGTGTGACCTTTTCCTCATTAGTCAGCACCCTGTTCTAGCCAACTGAGCTAACTTGCCATGAAATAAATAGAATGTAGAAGCAAGGAGGGACATTTGAGGGCAAAGGTGCAGAGATGCTTGCCTTTTGCTGACCAGCCTAAAAGCACATAATGAAACTATACTTAACCAAAAAAATACAAAGAACAAAACACATAGACAATACAAAAGTAAGCATAAAAAGTCAGCCATAGGAATCCAATAAGCAAAACATGCAAAAGAGAAAGAGAGAGGAGGGAGGGAGACAGAGAGAGAGAGAGAAAGAGACAGACAGAGGGAGAGGGAGAGAGACAGAGGAGAGAGGGAGAGAGACAGAGAGACAGAGGGAGAGGAGGAGAGAGTAAGAGGGGGAGAGGAAAAAGGAGAACATAGCCATAACTTTTGCACAGGTCAAGATGAAAAGCATTGCTCTTGGGAGGCATGTATTTCCAATTCTTCAGCCCCAAACTTGATAAATGAGAGTAAATAAGAAGGCAGGGTGGGTACTAGCTAGGTGACACTGTGGATAAATGGCTGGACCTGTATCATGAAGATTCAAGTTCAAATGAAGTCACTGACACTAGCTGGGTGACCCCAGGTAAGTCATTTAACTTCCATCTGCCCAAGTTTCCTTATCCATAAAATGAAACTAGTAGCACTTACCTTGCAGAATTGTTGAGAGGGTAGATGACATAATATGTGTATAGCACTTTGCCAAACTTAAAACATTATCTCAATGTTAGCTATTATTAATTCAATTCCGTTTAATACATATTTGTTAAGCCCCTACTATGTGCTGTGAGGCAGCTGGGTGCACAATGGATAGTATGCTGAGCCTGGAGTCAGTAAGACTTGTTAAAATATGACCTCAGACACTTACTAGCTTTGTGATCCTGGGCAAGTCACCTAACCTCTGCCTCAGTTTCCTTGATGATAAAATGGGAGATAATAATAGCACCTACCCGCTGGGATGAATGTGAAGATCAAAATAAGATGATATTTGTAAAAATTCTTAGCACAGTGGCTGGCACATAGTAGGTGCTTTAATAAATGCTTGTCCCTTCCCTTGGTGAGTTCTAGAGGCACAGTTTTATGAACAATGGTACCGTTTCTGCCCTCTAGGAGCTTATGATTAACGGGAGGGATACAAACATACACAAATAAGCATGATACAGAGTAGAATGTGATACATTCCCATTTCATCTTCCCCTCTCAGAATCTTTCTTCAAGACTCAGCTCAGGTAACATCTCCTGTATGAAGGTTTCCTAGATGTCCTCTGGGTATTTGTGCTCTTTCTCCCTCCTCAGTTTACCTGGTATTATACTTTTTGGGGGTACATGTTTCCCCATAGTACAAAGTGGTTTCCAAAAAAGAAGAAAGTCACCTCCTTGAGGATGGGGACTAAGAGGGCTAATTCCTATTTTACATGCATGTTAAATTTTTCAAGGGAAAAGGAAGGATAGTGTATAGACCAGGAGTGGGGAACCTATGGCCTCAAGGTCGCATGTGGTCCTCTAGGTCCTTGGATGCAGCCCTTTGACTGAATCCAAAGGATTGACTGAACCCAAGGACCTAGAAGGTCACATGTGGTCTCAAGGCCACAGGTTCCCCAACCCTGGCAGGCTTACAAGAAACATGGGGGAGGTAGAAATTACTTTTAGCTGGGGGCATGAGAGTGGCTTAGGGAAGGCTTCATGGAAGAGGTGGCACTAACTCTTGGAAAGAAGGATGGGTTGAGTTCCAAATATGGTGGATGACTTGGCAATATGCAGAAATGAGAGAGAATAGGATTGGCTTGAGGAACATCTCGTCCTCTACTTTGACTAGAATATATAGAATTCATGAAGGGAGAGTGGAGTAAAATGAGAGTAGAAAGATAAATTGGAGCCACATTGTGGATCTTAAATACTAGGCTAAGGAGTTTGCATTTCATGTTGTAGGCAATGGGGAGTCATTGAAGGCTTTTGAGCAGTAACTGGGAGGTTTTTGAGGAGGGATTTGCTTAGATCTGTATATTAGTATTATTAATTTAACACCTGACTAAAGAATGGATTCGAGAGAGATAGGAGAAAAAGGGTTCTAGTTAAGGGGCTATCTAATACTTAAAGTGAGAGTTAGTAAAGATAAGAAGTAGGATGGTGGCATGAGAATTGGGAGGAAGAAATGGTTACAACAGAATTGTGGAAGTAGAATCAACAGGACTTGGCAACTGTCTGAATATTAGGGGCTTAACAGAAAAAAAAAGTGGTGCAGTGGGTAGTGTTGGCCCTGCAATCAGGAATATCTGAGTTCAAATGTGGCCTCAGGCACTACCTATATGACCCTGGGCAAGTCCCTTAACCCTACTTGTCTTGGTTCTTCATCTGTAAAATGAGCTAGAGAGGAAAGTGGTGCAAACCATTACAGCATTTCTATGAAGAAAACCCCAAATGGGTTCATGTGAAGAGTCAGATATGATTGAAATGACTGAACAACAATTTTTAAAAAATCAGAGCAGTGAAATCATGTGTATGGCATGAAATCCATCACTCAATTGATAGAGAACTAACTAAAAGTTCAATTCAGTTTCATCTGATCAGATTCAGACCTTCTGAGTCAGCCTAGTGTCAAAAGAAATACCCACACCTAACTATTCTTACCACCAAATGAAACCATCTTATTAGTTCCAAATAATTCGTGCATCACTGTATATATTTGTGTGGTTTTGATCTTACACGGTCACATTTGAATTGCAGATTCAGACTATAAATAAATATAAACATTTTTACTTAATATAAATATATAAAGTAAACAAAGGTCCTATCTCATTCCTACTTCCTTGAGTCTTCTGAAATCCCAAAGCAGACTCCTCCAGTGACTCATGCAAGTATGAGATACAGTCAGAAGGTAAGCTCCCAACTGAGCCATGATAACACCTACTTAAAGCTTATAATCAAAAATTATTAATTATTATGAGCAGCAGTTAGATCTCAGATCTCCATTTGGGGCCTGCTGAGCAGCTCAAGGATGCTCTGTTGTGGCAGCCCCAAGGTGAGGGTCAAAGGAAGAGCTGGTACCTGAAAACAGGTCATCAGCATGAACTGATCAACAAAGAGGAATATAACTATGTTCCTTCTAACTACTGGATTGGGATTTTTATCTTTCCCTATCTAAAAGGTAAAAGGGATAACTTACTATTAGTAAGATAGTAATTAGTGATTACATTCTTCTTTCTTCTACATGAGTAATTACATTCTTCTTAAAAACAACAACAACACCAGTGCAGCATTTACATAACTAGAGAAACTGGGGGCGGTTAGATGGCACAGAGAATAGAGCACCAGCCCTGGAGTCAGGAGGACCTGAGTTCAAATCTGGTCTCAGACACTTAACACTTACTAGCCAGTGACCTTGGGCAAGTCCCTTAACCCCAATTGTCCTGCTTTCCCCTTCCAAAAACCAACCTAGAGAAACTCCCCACTCCTGAGATAGAAATCTACCATGGCACCTCAGGTAAGGTCAATGGTTCTCAAAACTTTAAATTTATACACTTTTCTAAATTCAACAATAACAGAATATTCTACCTTCTCCTCTTTCAAAAAAATCCAAAGCCTTAAAAAAAAAAATGCCAACATTTTCATTGATTCATGAACTCTTTTATTTGAAACACTACAAAATCCACAGAAGCTAGACTATTCTTATTCTTTGCCATCAGTCAGTTGCCTGAAGCATGAACCCAGAGAAGTTTCAGTTCAATATAAAGTTTGCAGAACATAAAATACTCTGGTAAACCTTCTGTTTCCCAAGCGCAAGCTACTTCTGGGTTCTTCCCTGTGAAACACCCATAGGTTTCTGTATCTTTCACCTTGAAGTTAGCTCTCAGCAGCAGGTGAACCAGGGAAGAGTGAAAAAGATGCTTCTTAAGCAGGGTCTGGCAGTAAATCTTATTAGTCTGAAACTTCCTTATAGGCAAAAAAAAAAAAAAGGCCACCCCCTAGTACATAAAAGATCCAGGACCTAGGCTGTGTGCCCAGATGTGTCCAGATGCTGGAGCTGTATCATGTTTTTTTATTTTCTCCTTAAGCAAACTCTGCTCTTGGATTGTGGGAAGACAGTCAGGAAGAAATATGGGAACATCGATTTAGAATTAGAAGGGGCCCTAGAGGCTACCAAGCCCAACTTCTTTATTTTACAATTGAGTAAACTGAGTCAGAGAGAAGTACAGTAGCTCAGCCATGCTCACACAGTAAGTGTCTGAAGTGGGATTTGAACTCAGGTAGAAAGACGTGGATTAAAGCCATATCGCCGACATATGCTAAGTATATGAACCCGGGCACATTTCTTTCTTTTTTTTTTTTTTAAATTGATTTGTTTACTTTTAGTTTACAAGATTTGGTTCCAGAGTCCCTTGAGTTTCAAATTTTCTCCCTTCCCTCTCCCCTCCCCCCCACCCATGGCAGCATGCAGTCAAGTATAGAATCTACAAATACTTTCACGTTGGACATTAGTCTGGTTGTATAGAAGGGTCATAATCAATGGAATGAACAATGGGAAAAAGGAAACAAAACCAAACATGGAAAAGAGTGCGATAGCATGTAGGTTGCTTCAGTCTCCATTTAAACTCTATTCTTTCTAGATCTTTCTCTGAATGTAGGTATCTCCTTCCATCCTGAGACCTGTAGAGTTGTCTTATAGCTGTGCATTCCTGGGCACATTTCTTAACCTCTCAGTGTCCCAAGAAACTCTGGGGCTGTAAGTTGCATAATTGTTGAAATTTTCATTCATTTATGGAGAGAATTTCCCTATTGGGAGTTTCCTATACTAACAAAATGGCACATCTGAACAAGAACAAACAAAACCCAACCCCAAACCCTCAAACCTATAGGTGAAGGTTCAGGAAGAGTACTTGTAACTAGGTCAATATTAAGTCTCTCTAGATCTCCTTTGTGTTAAATTGGTTAGGCATGCCCTCATGAGACTGTGTTATTCTGTGCTTATAGTCCAGGGAGCTCCTACCAGCTGATATGGTAGCCTAGAAATTGGGCTTTTTTCAAGTGTAAAGAGAATGGAAATTCAATTTAATTCAACAAACATATTTTAATACCTACTGTGTGGAAGGCATTGTGCTAAGTCCTGAGGTTACACAAAAGAGATGAAACATAAACCAAAATGCCTTTATGGCTGATGATAGTTTTGTCATGGGATGATCTCAAGCTGTTTTGGCTCATAGGAGTCTGGAAGTATCTGTATTTCGGGGCGTGCTGTATCTCTGACTACATTTGTTGCCAGCACCAGAGAGGCATGAACACTTACCAGTCTACTCTCTCTTGATACCAGATCTTTAATTGAGTATTTATCCTATCACCTTAGCTAAAACCTTGTCTGCTTAGTCCTGTAAGTTCTCAAGGGATATGAAGTCCCCAAAAGGATAGCTTTACATGGCTTCCTTCTCTGAATTAAGCTAAACTAAGCTGAACTAAAACCTCCCACCCAGAGGAGATTGTGCAGTGTCAGACTATCTATAATTTTTTCTCTGCCCTTTCCATCATCCTTTCTTTCTATCTGGTAACCTCCCTTTATTCACTGGCTTGTTCCTTGCTGCCTTCAAACATACCCAGATCCTGCTTACCTGGCCTCCATTTCCTGACTCTGCCTTGATTACTAAATTCTAGATATTCCCTTCAGGTTGGACCAGTCCCTCATATGCCCTTGTTTTCTCCTTTCCTAGATTCATTGTGGCTTCTAGCTTTGGCAGGATGGCCACAAAGGATGAAAAAGAGAAATTCTTTGTCACTGTCAGAAGAGGAGGGGTGAGACATTAACACATGCCATAGTCCATTAGCTCCTTTGTATGGCTCTGCTCTTAGACTTAGATCCCAACCCCATGGCATCAGGCTGCTGGGAAATGAATGACTAAAATTTCTATGCCTGGTCTTTCAATATCTCTTCTCAAAATGCTTCTCCTGGCAAATAGAATTGAGCATTGTCACTCACTGACATCATGGTCACATCAATGACCTGGGATTTCATCACTGTGGGAACTCCCCCTACTGTCCCAGATCCCAAGCTATCTATAACTTAGAGAGTAGCCTAAGGCTCACAGAGTCTGTGATTTTTCTAATAATCACATACTTTTGAAGTGTAGTAAGGTGTGAGATTTGAACCCAGCTCTTTCTGAACTTAAATCTCATGATATCTAGACCATACTGTCTCTCATAATATACATTTGTACTTTGATAAAATGTCATCCACCAGTGAAATCACCTATGACCTCAGTGATAAGCTGTGGTAGAAAGGATTATAAGATATTAGATGGAGAGCTGGAAGGGCTACAAGAAGTCCCCTGTTCAGCTCATTTTATATATGAGGAAATTGAGGCTCAGAGTTTTAACCTTCCTTATTAATTCAGTTGCTAAGTCTTGTGGGCTCTACCTCTTTAGCCCTTTCCTCTCCACTCACATAACCACTCCTCTACTTTATGCCCTCTCCTCTACCTAGATTCTTTCAATATCTTATTAATTAGCCTTTCCCCATTCCAATCCATCCTCTATATAGTGGCCATATTGAAAGGACTAAAGGGCAAGTCTGACCATTTTGCTGCTTGTGGTCTTCCATTATCTTTAGGTTAAAATTAAAATTCCTTTGACATTTAAAACTCTTTTTACTCCAATTCCAATCTGTCTTTCCCAACTGATTACACATATTTTCCCTTCATGTGATCTATATTGCAATCAAATTGTACTACCTGAAATTTCCCCAACATACTTTTTGCATAGGACTCTCCTCCATGCTTGGAATGAATGTACTCTCTTCACTCCTTCCTCTTGGAACACCCAGCTCCCTCCAAGGCTAAGTTTGATGGCCACCTTCTTCAAGATGCCTTTCCTCATTCCCTCAGTTGTTGGTACCACCCCCATTTCTTTGCATTTATTTTCTGCATATTCTTTATATACTTACCTGCAAACATCTTGCATCCCTTCAGTAGAATGGAAACTTCGTGAGGGCAGGGACTGTCTCACTCTGTGTTTGTGTGTGTGTGTGTGTGTGCGTGTGTGTGTGTGTGTGTGTGTGTGTGTATCCAGCACCTAACATAAGCAACTGATAAATATTTGTTGATTGACTAATTGAAACAACTTGCCCAACGTTACTCAGCATACAGAGAAATCAAGACTTAAACCCCTACCTCCCATTCCAAATCCAGTTCAGATTAGGTCAGTGATA
Source organism: Pseudochirops corinnae (assembly GCA_028646515.1). Classification (NCBI taxonomy): domain Eukaryota; kingdom Metazoa; phylum Chordata; class Mammalia; order Diprotodontia; family Pseudocheiridae; genus Pseudochirops; species Pseudochirops corinnae. The sequence goes on from CM053585.1 coordinate 472,255,134, forward strand.
GGAACAAGTAGGCAACTTGGCAGTGCAGTGGATAGAGTGCCAGACTTGGAATCACAAGACCTAAGTTCAAATCTGACCTCAAATACTTAACTAGTTGTGTGACCCTGAGCAAGGTGATTAACCCTCATCTGTGAAATGAGCCAGAGAAAGAAATGGCAAACCACTCCAAGATCTTTTCCAAGAAAACACCAAAAAGGGTCACATAGAATCAACAGGACTGAAAAAAGACTAAGCAACAACAACAGCAACAAGGAATGAGATGAATGAGAATCAGTGAAGTAGTGCCATTATGAGGGTGAAAATAGTTCCAACCTGAAACATCATGCCCTACTAACTCAGCTTTCAAAATGTAAATAGCTTCTAGAAGGATTAGGTCATTCAGGGATAATACATCTATAGGTTATTTAAATTAGTAACTTGGAGGACATCATGGAAGAAAACTTCCATGGTGTCCCACAAACCACCTTTGGTTGTTTCTATCTGAAACAGAATGCTGAACAGTATGGACCATGGTTCTGAGCCCAGAATTGCATTTCTCATCTTTTTTTTTTCTTCACATTCCTGCCCCCTAGGTGATAAGATGGTGATGAGCTAGCTGTTCTTTTTTCTCCCTTCCTTATTCATCTGGCAGAGAGAAAAAGAAACTGTTATTTAATGGGCTGGGCCTTTTAAGAGCCAGTAAAAAAATTGTTAAGTGTTGAGGGGGTGGACTTGAGCTCTAAGGTCCCTTTCAGGGCAAAAGTTCTATGATTTTGATTCTGTGATAGGTATTTATTTCTTCCTTAAGTTGTATTTATTTAAATGCAGATATTCTGATTTCCTGTGCAGAGCTTTCAAGCTACACTTTTCAATTTAAATGTTAATATGAGGATAAACTCCAAAATCAAAATTTTTCCATAAGGAAGAACTGACTTTTCTGATTCTAATGTCTTTCTTTCCTTTCTCCACCCTTCCCCATGAACTTCCCTTTTCTGCTCATTTTCTCTTTCTTTCTTAAATAGTCTCCTTTTTAAAAAAAAAAGGATTAAGAACAATACTTTTTTTAAACTCTAAAATTAAAATGTTTTATGTTGACACTCATGAAAAAAAAGATGTGGAGCCAAATCCAGGAATTGATCAGCTAGGAGCTCATGCCTTTGTTTCCAGCCTTTACTAGCCCAGCCAAAATCATCATTCTCATTGCTTATTGAAGTAGTTATTCTTATAATAATTCTATGGTTACCATACAGAATAATCCTACCAGAGCCAGAGAGCTAGACTTTTTTTTTCTTTCTAAAATGAGATTTTTTGACTCTTCAATAGGCATACGTGTTGACCATAATGTAGAATCTTCAGTATTTAAATGGATGTCTGATCTCATTTATGTGGGTACTCTCAACCGTAGTGAAGATCAAAACCCATCCATAAACATCATTCGGAGTGACTCCTCATCCACATCTTACCAGAGTGGCACAAGACCTATCCAATGGTTATCTCTCTTTCTGACTACATGACCAACCCACTTCTTTTTTAATCATACATCTCTCTGATGACAGCTTGTATACCATTTCATTTATAATAATTCATTTTTGTGATATATTCTTGTCTATCTACACTAACTAGGAGCCTCTTTAGGTAACTTTTAAGTTTGAATCTTTAGGGACTATGGTATTCTATGCTTTGTGGTCATATAATCTCAACAAAAGAGCACTGAGTTTAAAAAAATGATATGATGAGTGTATATAGACAGAGGGTGTGGATATAAGGTAACTTTGATGTGATGATACCCCCCAAAAATAAAGGGATGAGAAAGAAGGAGGGGAAGTATTGAATAGGATAAGTTATCTCACATAAAATAGGCATGAAAAGATATTATAATGGAGGGGAAGATGGGTGATAGACAAGGTTAAAGCTTACTCTCATCAAAATTGTCTTAAAGAAGGAATAGCATACACACTCAGGTAGATACAGAAATCTACTTTACCCTATAAGGAAGTAAAAAGGAACAGGGATAATAGAAAGAGGAGGGAAGGACTGATAATAGGGAGGAAGGCAGTGATCAGAAGCAAAACACTTGTGAGGGGAGAAAGGGTGAGGTGGTAAGGGGGGAGCGGAGATAAAGAGAAAATAACCTGAAGGAAAATACACAGTTATTATAACTATAAATGTGAATGGGGTGAAGTTACCCATAAAATGGAAGCAGATAACAAAATGGATTAATAACCAGAATCCTATGATATTTTGTTTACAAGAAACACATTTAAAGCAGAGAGATACATACAGGGTAAAGGTAAGGGGCTGGAGTAGAATTTATACTGAAGCAAAGAAAGCAGGGGTAGCAATCATGATCTCAGACAAAGCAAAAGCAAAAATAGATCTAATTAAAAGATAAAGAAGAAAATTTTATCTTGTTGAAAAGCAGCATAGACAGTGAAGTCATATTAATATTAAACATATATGCACCAAATGATACAGCATCTAATTTTTTGGAAGAAGTTGAATGAGTTACAGGAAGAAATAGATAATAAAACTATACTAGTGGGGGAACCTAAACATTCCCCTCTCTGAACTAGATAAATCTAACCAAAAAATAAACAAGAAAGAAGTTAAGGGGGTGAGTAAAAATTCCAAAAAGTTTAGCTATAATAGATCTCTGGAGAAAATTGAATGGGAATAGAAGGGAATTTACCTTTTTCATAGCAGTATCTGGCACCTACACAAAAACTGACCACGTATTAGGACATAACCTCAAAACCAAATGCAGAAAAGCAGAAAATAGTAAATGCATCCTTTTCAGATCATAATGCAATTAAAATTACATTCAATAATGGACAATGGAAAGAGAGATTAAAATTTAATTGGAAATTAAATAATCTAATCCTAAAAAATAAGTGGGTCAAAGAACAAATCATAGAAACAATTGATAACTTCATTAAAGAAAATGACAACAGTGAAACAATGTACCAAAATTTATGGAATACAGCCAACATAGTATTTAGGGGAAATTTTATATCTTTAATAGCTTACATCAACAAAACAAAGAAAGAGCAGATTAATGAATTGAACATGCAACTAAAAAAAAAAACAGAAAAATAACAAATTGAAAATCCCAAATTAAACACCAAATTGGAAATCCTGAAAATCAAAGGACAGATTAATAAAATTCAAAGCAAGAAAACCATTGAACTAATAAATGAAATTTGAAGCAGGTTTTATAAAAAAAATTTAAAATAAATAAAGCATTGGTTAATTTCATTAAAAAAAAAAAAAAGAAAGAAGAAACCTAAATTACTAGTGTCAAAAATGAAAGGGGTGAATTCACCACCAATGAAGAGGAAATTAAGACAATTTTTAGGCACTATTTTGCCCATTTGTATGTCAATAAATTTGACAATCTAAATGAAATGGATTAATATCTACAAAAATGTAAAGTACCCAGATAAACAGAAGAAGAAATAAGACATTTAAATAACCTAATCTTAAAAAAAGAAATTGAATAAGCCAGTAAATTTCTTTTTTTTTTTGGAGGGAAGAGGGCAGGGCAATTGGGGTTAAGTGACTTACCCAAGGTCACACAGCTAGTAAGTGTTAAGCGTCTGAGTTCAGATTTGAACTCAGGTCCTCCTGACTCCAGGGCCAGTGCTCTATTCACTGTGCCACCTAGGCATTCCTAGACAATGAATTTCTTAAGAAAAAATCCCCAGGGGTGGCTAGGTGGTATAGTGAATAGTAGGTCACTAGCCGTGTGACCTTGGGCAAGTCAATTAATTCCAATTGCTCTGCCTTCCCCCCCCCTCCAAAAAGCAAAAAACAAAAAGAAAAAGAAAAAAAAATTCTCAGCATCAGATGGATTCACAAGTGAATTCTACCAAACATTTAAAGAACAATTAATCCCAATACCATATAAACTATTTGAAGGGGGAAAAAAGGCATGGAAGGAATCCTACTAACTTATTTGACAATGCAAACATGGTGCTGATATCTAAACCAAGAAGAGCCAAAACAGAGAAAATTATAGACTAATTTCCCTAATGAATATTGATGTAAAAAAATTTTAAATAAAATATTAGCAAAGAAATTACAGCAATATGTCACAAAGATCATATACTATGACCAGGTAGGATTTATACCAGGAATGCAGCACTGGTTCAATATTAAGAAAACTATCAGCATAGATGATCATATCAATTACAAAACCAACAGAAATCATAAAATTATCTCAATAGATGTAGAAAAAGCCTTGGACAAAACACTAGAGAGCATGGGAATAAATGGAAGTTTTCTTAAAATGATAAGTAATATTTATCTAAAACCATTATTTGTAATGGGGAGAACCTAGAAGCTTTCCCAATATAAGGGTGAAGCAAGGATGCTCATTATCACCTCTGTTATTTAATATTGTACTAAAAATGTTAGCTATAGCAATAATAGAAGAAAAAATTAAAGGAATTAGAATAAGCAATGAAGAAATAAAACTATCACTCCTTGCAGATGATATGATGTTATACTTAGAAAATCCTAGAGAACCAACTAAAAAACTACTTGAAATTACTAACAATTTTAGCAAAGTTGCAGGATATAAAATAAAACCACAAAAATCGTCAACATTTTTATATATTACTAACAAAGTCCAGCAGGGAGAGATAGAGAAATTCCATTTAAAATAACTGTAGACAATATAAAATACTTGAGAGTCTACCTGTCAAGATGAACCCAGGAACAATGTAAACACAGGTGTAAAACTTTTCACACAAATAAAGTCAAATCTAAACAACTGGAAAAATATTAACTGCTCATGGGTAAGGCAAGCCATATAATAAAAATGACAGCTCTACCTAAATTAATCTATTTATTCAGTGTCATACCAATCAAACTATCAAAAAATTATTTTATAGAGTTAGAAAAAATCACAAAATTTATCTTGAAGAACAAAAGCTCAAGGATCTCAAGGGAATCAATGTGGAAAAAATGTGAAAAGAAGGTGGTCTAGCCATACCTTATCTTAAATTGTATTATAAAGTACCAAAACAACCTGATACTGACTAAGAAATAGAGTGGTGGATCAGTAGAATAAATTATGTATAAATTACATTAGAGTAAATGACCATAGCAACCTATTATATGATAAATCCAAAGGCCCAAACTTTTGAAACAAAAACTCACTTTTTGACAAAAACTGCTGAAAAGCTGGGGGAAAAGCATGACAGAAACTAGGTATAGAATAATGTTTCATACTTTATACCAAAATAAGGTCAAAATGGGTATATGATTCACATTTACAAGGTATTACCGTAAGCAAATTAAGAGAGCATGGAATAGTTCTATCTCTCAGTTTTATGGCTAAGGGAAGAACTTAGGACTAAAGAAGATATAAAGAGCATTACAAAATGTATTTTAGATAATTTTGATTATATGAAATTTAAAAAGCTTTGCACAAACAAAACCAATGCAACCAAAATTATAAAGAAAAAAAGATGAGGATGGGGGAGATTTGTTACAAGTATCTCTGATAAAGGCCTCATTTCTCAAATATATAGAAAACTGAGTCAAATTTCTAAAAATACAGGTCATTTGTATTGATATCATTGATATCATTGATATCATCCCAATTGATAAATGGTCAAAGGATATGAACAGGCAGTTTTCAGATAAAGAAATGAAACCTATCTATAGTCATATGAAAAAATGCTCTAAATCACTAGTGATTAGAGAAATACATATTAAAACAACTCTGAGGTACCACTCACACCTGTCAGACTGGCTAATACGACAAAAAAAAGGAAAATGTTGGATGTTGGAGGGAATGTGGGAAAATTGGGACACTAATATACTGTTGGTGAAGTTGTAAACGGATCCAACCATTCTGGAGAGCAATTTAGAACTATGTCCAAAGGGCTATAAAACTGTGCATACCTTTTGATCCAGCAATACCACTGCTAGGTCTATATCCTAAACACATCCAAAAAAAGGGGAAGGACCTATTTGTACAAAAGTATAGCAACTCTTTTTGTGGTGGCTAAGAATTGGAAATCAAAGGAATGCCCAACAATTGGGTAATAGCTGCGCTAGCTTTGGTAGTATATGATTGTATTGGAATATTATTGTGCAATAAGAAATGGCAAGCAGGATCATTTCAGAAAAACATGGAAAGACTTACATGAACTGATGCATAGTAAAGTGAACAGAACCAAAACATTGTATACAGTAACACCAATATTGTTTGATGAAGAACTGTGAATGACTTGGTTATTCTCAGCAATATAATGCTTTAAGACAATCCCAAAGGACTAAGGAGAAATATACTATCAGTCTCCAGAGAAAGAACTGATATTGTTTGAATACAGACAGAAATTAAAAGGTGCCCCCCCCCACATATATATATATATATATATATATATTTTCTTGGACCAGCTCTAAAACTGGTCATTCATCTAACTCTATACCATATGATAATTTATTTTTTATTCACTTGGTTTTTCCTGTGTGGATAGTTTGGCTGAGCTCTTTAGAATGATGTTATATCTAATATAGGAGATTCTACAGTATTTTGGCGTCTGATGCAATCAATACAATACCATCTACAAACAACCATCTGGAAGATATAGGAACAGTCACAACAGTAATAATAACAACTACTAGTCTTTATGTAGAGATATAAGGTTTGCAAGGTATTTTATAAATATTATCTCATCATATCCTCATAACAACCATGGAAAGTAGATGCTTTTGTTTTCCCCATTTTGCAGAAAAGGAAACTGAGGCAAACAGAAATTAATTGGCTTGATTGTGGTTACAGATCTAGTAAGTATCTCAAGCAGAATTTGAATTCAGGGCAGGCTCTGGGACTCAGCATTGGCTATCCTCTATGCCAGTGGCAAGCACCTTTAGCAAGCATAAACTTCCCTGTTTTATTCCTTACCTTATAATTAGAAGATCACCAAAGAAAAATTAATTGTTGCAACTATCAAGAAATCTTATATGATCTTAACAAATGCATGGAAGGCAGTTTGTTGGAGGAAATGGTCAGTGCAATCAACATTATTGGAGCCATTTCTGGGATCACATCTTCCTCATCATCAAAAAAGTAGACAGACTACAAAAAATGGAGAGCCATTTTGCATTGACCAACGAATGCATTATCCCATGGCCAGCCTATTGATGACAAACATCTCCATATTTAACTAGTTTGTTCCTCAGAAATATAGTCTCAGTCTACCACTAGTGCCTTTCTAAAGCTGATGCTTTTACAAGCCTTTACAAGCTGATGAAATCTGCTAGAGCTTACATTCCATTGACATGGTCTTCAAAAGTCAAGGTCTCCTCATGCCATCATGATACTTCAAAGCAGAACAGTTGTGAAGGGGCTACAAGGTAACAAAAGATAATTGCATTAAAATGTATGTATGATATAATAGACAATCATTGAAACCCAAAGTCCTATGAAAAGTATCTCTTAATTTCATTTAGTGTCTTAAGTAGAAGGGTGAGTTCAAATAAGAGCATGTTATGTTCCCAGTCCACTTCATGTTACATGTTGTCTCAGACACAGTCTACTTCAATGCTGACCAACTTTTCTTTCAGTAGAGCTGCTCTAATGATATCTACTGTCCTACTCTCTGCTGAGTTCATTCTGCTTAGCCCATTGCTAGGGACACCAGTTTCATCTCTGCTCTTCCCTACTGCCTTCAGGTGCATGATGGACACAGATTCAAGACACTGGGATTCTAGTTTTAGCTCTGCTGCTTACTAGCTGTATGACTGTGAATTTTTTATTTCACTTATTTGGGCCTCATTTGTAAAATGAGATGGGATTAAATTCTAAAATTTTGCTTTTTATGGTTATCTTTTTTTAACATAATTTCTGAAAGTATATCTTCCCCTCACCTACCCCATAAACTGTCCTTTATAGTAATAAATAAGTAAATAAATGGATAAATAAATAAATGTAAATAAAATAACTCAGCAAAATCAGCACATCAGAGTCTGGTAGCTTATGCCAGATTCCCCACATCTTCAAAGTAGGGAGGCAAGGGCATATTTTCATCTCTTCTTCAGGGCCAAGCTTGCTATGGGTTGGGCCCTAGATGATCTCTAAGATTCTCTCCAATTCTAAAATTCTGTGATTTTACTTTCTGGGTCAATGGTTTCTTAGTTTACATCTACTGCTTCCAATTCCATTTCTTAGTCTGTTGCCTCACAGGAGCACTTTGGAATTTCTTCTGACAAGACAGGGATTAGTTATTTTTGAGAAGGCTTTTTCTTCTTACAAAGTTGCCATCACAAAGGATTTGACGCTTCCTGATCTTAGCCCTATGGTCTCAGCCATACCCAGAGCACAGAGCTCTCAGGAGCTGGGGCTTTGTGTCCTCACACATGGAAGGACTTCCCTCTCTTCAAAAGGTTCATTTTTACCCTATGCTTCTGAGTATTCAGTGCCATATTCAGAGGGGTAACTGACATTTCACCCAGTCTTTCAAACCTCCCCAGACTGGGCATCCTTTAACTCAAGGGACCCTACCTGAGCTATTCAAAAGCTGATAAGGCACACGGACTGTTCCCCAGTTTACTCAGTTTAGACTTTAGATACCCACAGAGTATGTGGGACTCTCCCTCCCAATGAAACTTTAATACATATGAGCAGCGGCTAATGTGCATATAACTTACGGCCTCCCTTGATTTCTCCCTATGAGCTTTGGGGTGAGGAGGCAAGATGGAGTACAGAATTCAATCTCAGACTAACAGAATGCACCAATATTATTAACAAATGTCATGTTTTTATGTTATGTTAAATAAAAGAAAGTTGGGCTTTTGTTAGGAAAAACAACATTACTGATGGGGAAGTAGTTTTTATTTTCTATGCTTCACTTACAAATACATGTGGAAGGCCCTAGTCAGCTAGGTAGAGTAATGAAAACATTGCTGGGCTTAGAGCCAGGAAGACCTAAGTTTGAATTGAGCCTCAGACACTTACCAGCTGTGAGACCCTGAGGAAGTCACTTAACTTCTGTCAGTCTCAACTTCCCCACCTGTAAAATGGTAATAATAATAGTACCTTCCTCACAGTGTTGTGAGGATGAAATGAGATAACTTAAAACATTATGTAAATGCTACTTTATCATCATTGACATCATCATCTTCATCATCATTGCTGTTAGGTCTGGCTCTTTGAACCTTGAGGCAGAAAGTCCAGACTCTGCTTTTCTATGTGGTAGTAGTAAACCCAAACTGCAAGTCAGATACCTTGAAAATAAACAACCTCACTAAAGCCACACAAATCCCAACCTTTAAAGTGACTGCACACATCCCAGAGGGTCGATGACTTTATAATAGGATGACAAGACTGATTCTCATCCTTCCTCAGTCAGAGACTTAATACAGGGTCTTCAGCTGCTGCTGGCAAAACCCTTGACATGAGATCAGGTCTGTGGCTGATACATGTTAAACTACAACTGACCCAATTGGGCCTTTGTACAACAACCTTTTTAATGTCTGTCTCAGAAAATCTCTGGAAGATTCATCTTTCTCCCCAGGTCCCAGCCTGACTTTCAGCTTCTAAATAAGAGACTTCACTCTCTTTCCCTAGTACTGACATTTTCTCATTTATATTTTTGTATTTTTCCCTTTGCTTCATGACTGGGTATACTTTCCTTTCTCTCTTTACATGTATCCCTACCAGCCAAGGTGAGCCACGGACAACACCTACCCTAATGTGTTTCTTGTGAGGCCCCTAGGATAGGCTCCCAGTGTATTCTGCAAAAGGAGGTCATAAGACCTCTATCAAGAAAAGTTGTTCATTTAAGGAAGCTTAACCTCCATCCCAAGAGGCAGCATGGGATAGAGATCTGGACTTGAAGACAGTGTGACCCAGTCTGTGAAGTCCAGCCTGGGACATATACCACCTGTATGACCCAGATTAAGTCTTTTAACCTTTCAGTGCCCTTAGATAAATCTCACACTATGAATTTTAGAGAACTTAACTCATTCACATTACTGGAGAAGAATATTCTCAAGGGGAGTTCCTTTCATTTACGAAATCATAGATTCCCCCACCAGTCCACTGTTACACCTAGCATTTATATAATGTTTTGAGGTTGGTCCAGTGCTTACAAATTTGATCCTCACAACAACTTTGAAAAGTAGATACTACTGTTGTTCCCATTTTATAGATGAGGAAATTCATGCAAAGGAAGTCAAGTGACTTGCCCAGGGTCACATAGCTAGTAAATGTCTGAGTCAAGATTTGAACTCATGTCTTCCTGACTATAGGTACTATTGACTATCCACTCTGCTATCTAACTATCACAGTTTTTTGTCAAGTTTTGGTGGTGAGGTTTGGAATGGTCTCCATAAAGCAGATTCTACACTAGAGCAGGGGTTCTTAATCAAGGATCCACGAATAGATTTCTTTGGGTCTGTGAACTTGGATGAGAGAAAAATTACATTTTTATTTTCCCTAACTTTTCACTGAAATTGAGCATTTCCTTCAATTGTGAATTTTTAAAAAATTAGCCTGGGAAGGGATCCATAGGCTTGCCCAGACTACCAAAGAGTTCCATGATACACATATAATAAAGGTTAAAAGCTCTTGTTGTCCTAGAAGGCTTATCCCAGATTTTGTGTAGTGTGTCAGCATTTCCTCTGTGAATTCCCATGAATTATGCAGGATAGCCTCTGGCTTGATAAGACCACAGGATCATAAATCTAGAGATGGAAGAGACTTCAGTTGTCACCTGGTCCAAACCACCCATTTTACAGATGAGGCAATTGAAGCCTAGGGAAGTTGTAACTTGGTTGATATCCCACAGGTAGTAAACATCAGAGGCAGAATTTGAACCCCATTCCTCAACAGTATAATGGAACTCCTTAACTTTGGAGACCCTTTAATGTCACATCCCTCCAATTCCAATAACATCACCTTCTTGCTCTACTTCAGTGAAGAGTGAAGTAGAATTATCAACTGAGTCTCCCAAAGCCTGAAACCATTCCATATTTGGCCTTAAGTGTCTGTATCCATCTCCACCCTGGAGATATTCCAGGGCTACAGACCTGGTAAATCAAAATGACAAACTGCTTGGATTTTAGATTCTAATGTGGAGTAGTTGACACTAGACTTGGAATCAGAAAGACCTGAATTCACATCTTGCCTGAGACACTAGCTTTATGACTCTGGACAGGTTACTTAACCCTGCTGGGCATCCAAAAACCTAGATAGCTAACTCTGATCTGTCTTGTCTCTGTCTCTGTCTTTCTCTGAATCTCCCTCTGTCTTTCTGTCTATCTCTCTCTGTTTTTTTCCCACTCCTTCAGTTCTGCATTTATATCTGTAAAATAAGGAAATTGTATTTAATGATGTATAAGGTCCCTTCTGGCTCTAATATGACCTTATGTGATAGTCGAAAAAGCTGAGAACTAAGCGTCTGGATACTCTATTGTACAAGAAGCAGTTAGGGAAGGCTCATGGTGTCATCTGCAGAAAGAAGGAAGCTTATAGGAGGAGCTAGGGTGGGAGGAGAATATGAATTCATTTTGGATGTGTAGAGTTTCATGTCCTAGAACTATCTTATGTAAATGTAGAGCTGGAGCTCAGGGTGAGAGATTGGAGTTGGCTCTATAGGTTTGGGAGTTATCTTCATAGAGGTGATAATTCAAGCTATGATATTTTGAAGCTAGAGAAAAATTACAGGTTCATAGGAAGTAGGGTGAAAAATGACTTGGCAGCACTATTCCTTTTAATAGATTTAAGCAGTAAATGGATAACTATGCAACATGAGGAACAAAGTAGGAAGACTGAGCAAATGTGTAGAGAGCTTTGGATCGTAGTCCGTAACAGAGACCAGGAGCTGTCAGTGGTCCTGAACCTGCCAAAGCAGCTTGACTACTCTACATTTGCAGAGAGCTGTCTTTGCCCCAGTGGGGCTCTTGGTGTGTGCTTATCCAGATGAGGCTGGAGGACTCAGAAGCTGGTCAAGATACCACCAGATAAGAAAAGATCTCAGGCTAGCCTTCAGAAAGGCTGAAGATCCACCCACCTCTACCAAGAGAGGGATCAGCCTGGAGAGGGGAAAGAACCTGTCACAAATGATATAAATAATTGTTATTGTGCCGCATGATAATTAGGAGTAAATAGCAAGCAGTTCATGTAAATGACTCTAATTAGCATTACTTTTACACAGCCAAACCAAACATTTTTGGGATTAGTTTGTGGGAGGGGAGAGGGAACAGTGTTCAACAGGAAATAACCCTGACTCCTCTGCAAAGCCTGCATGTATAAACCAGGCAGATGAACTTCTCTCTTTCTCTTATGTGGGAATCTACTAGCCTGAATATTTCAGGAGCTGAACCCAAATTTTTCCCCTTTTCTCTTCTCTTTCCTACCAGGGCCACCCATCAGCCTTGACAGAATGAGAACCATTAGCTACTGTTCCATCAGCTCCTCCCCTTTTGTCTTCCTGCTTTGCCCCTCTCAGGGATTCCTTGAATTGGCATTCAGCCTTCAATGAAGCAGGGCACAATTCCCACAGGAACAGTGTGGAGGACAGATGGAGATGGGTAGGGAGAGAGATCTTCTGTCATAAGCTAAGTAGTGATGGCACTTAAGCCAAGCATACCCTCCCCTATCTCTGAGTCCAGTGTTATAAGATCTCAACTTTGAGGTCATTTAGTTGAACTTATTAATTTTTAAAATTAATTAATTTATTTACTTTTCGTTTACAACATTCAGTTCCACAATCCCTTGCATTTCAAGTTTTCTCCCCCTCCCACTCCCCATGTCCATGGCAGCATGCAGTCAAATATAGGATCTACTAATACCTTCTCATTAAACATTAGTCAGGTTGTAAAGAAAGATTATAACCAATGGAATGAACAATGTGAAAGAGGAAGCAAAACAAAACAAGAAAAAGAAAGAGAGCAAGTAGTTTGCTTCAATCTGCATTCATACTCTGTAGTTCTTTTTCTGGATGTGGATATCTCTTTCCATCATGAGTCTTTTGGAGTTGTCTTATAACCGTACCTTGCTGAGAGGAGCCCAGACTATCAAAGTTAGCCATCATATGTATGTTGTGTCTGTAATTGTGTACAAATTTCTCCTGGTTCTGCTCTTCTCACT
>CM053585.1:472268320-472343945 GCA_028646515.1 Pseudochirops corinnae
ACAATAGTATTCCATTACATTCATATACCACAACTTGTTCAGCCATTCCCCAATTGATGGGCATCCCCTTGATTTCCAATTCTTTGCCACCACAAAAAGAGCTGCTATAAATATTTTTGTACATACTGGTCCTCTTCCCACTTCTATGATCTCTTTGGGATACAACCCTAGCAGTGGTATTGCCAGATCAAAAGGTATGCACAATTTTATAGCCCTTTGGGCATAGTTCTAGATTGCTTTCCAGAATGATTGTATCAGTTCACAACTCTACAAACAATGCATTAGTATTCTAATTTTTCCACATCCTCTCCAGAACTTATTAGTTTTACAAATGAGGAAATGGGGTTCAGAAATTTGAAATGATTTGGCCAAGTTCGTATAGATATTATTGGTAGATCTAGTATGCAAACTCAAGTCTTCTAACTCCAAATATAGCACTCTTCCCACTGGAATAAACAGCACATGCCCTATAGGCTTGTTATGGTCATACATAAGTTTGCATGGCAATATTTGCAAAATTGTATAGAGTTCACATAACTCCATTTGTGTACCATCCCAAGAAATAGGGCAGTAGCTAGAAACCAGTGAGTTTCAGGCTGCCCTAAATGGATTTGTTTCTATTGGGTATGGACTGTGATTGTAAGTGCATGTATTCTGGATGAAGAGGGATAAAATCTGGTTGAAGTGATCAGGAATTGGTAGGGGTAAAGTGAGGGAAATCTGGAAGAGGGAAAAAAGGAATGGGAATTTGGTTAGTGGTGGAAGGAGCAGGTGAGTGAAGGAACACTGCTAGTAATTCAGACATGCCCCAAAGCGTAGAAGTACAGATAAGGTGACTCAGAAGGAACCAGAGCACAATTTTGAGTATAAGTGAGAAGTGGTATCCATTCTGCCCTTCTCCATCTGGTGACAATGCCACAGCCAGACGATGTCCCTTCTCATCTGCACCCAAACAAGAAGGTTGTCCAGGGTTCCATATCCCAGCCGCACACAGGAGGGTTGGCTGAGCAATCATGCCAAACCCGCCACACTTCTGGTCAGTGAGGTGTGGAGTGGAGCTGTTGCTACAGTTTGATGGAGAGAAGGGGACTTCATGGGTCATTTGGGTGGTCACAATGACAGATGGGCTGTTGTGTGCATGAGAGAGAAGGGCAGTTAGAAAGGATTGTTGAGTGAGAAAAGGAAATATGCTTACCCACCAACACATATACATGTATACCAAGGAGCTGGTCACATTGCTGAGAAGCCCCCAGGGGATGTTAAAGGATTATAGAATTTAGAGCTTAGAGGTTGTTTAATACAACACCCTCATCTGACAAATGAGGAAACTGAAACCCAGAAAGGTGAAATGATTTGCCTGAGTTCACTTAGCTAGCAAATGGAAAGACCCATTCAGTATATTCAGTAGAATTCAGTATAAAAAAGTTTTCCCAAAACTGGTTCTCACTTCTATGAGACCTCCCTTAGAGCTCAGATGGGTTCTTCAGTCACACCTCCATAACTGCTACCATGATGCTCTTTGTAAATGAAGGACAATATGTATCTGTCTGAAATGGACAAAATGAGTATGTTCCAGATGGAAGGAGAGCATCTCCCATCTAGTTCCTATACCTGCCCTGGGACCTCCAAGCAACATGGATCCCCAAAGCAAAGCATAGCTTTGTGCTTCTCTTTGTGTGCTGTAAGGTTCTGGTTCTAATTCTTGGTTGCATATTTTTCTGCTCCAGATCTGCGCAGAATGACGGCTGGCTTCATGGGTATGGCAGTGGCAATCATCCTCTTTGGCTGGATCATTGGGGTGCTGGGCTGCTGCTGGGACCGAGGCCTTATGCAGTATGTGGCAGGGCTTCTCTTCCTCATGGGAGGTAAGGCTTATTGTTTGGAGAAATGAGGTCCATGTTTTTTCTGTTGATGATAATCATAGCTAATATCTATGTAAAATACTTCAAAGTTTGCAAAGCTCTTTAAATACGTTATCTCATTTAATTCTTACAACTCCAGGGAATAGAGGCTATTGTCACCCTCATTTTACAGATGAGGAAATGAAACCTGAGGGGGTTAAATGACTTGCCCCCTGTCACACAACTACCAAGTGCCTGAGGGAGGATTTGAAGTTATGTATTCCTGACTCCAAATTCAGTACTCTGTTCACTCCATCTAGTTACCTATAGAATACCTCTGTTTGGGAGAAATCTTTAGATCTCCATTAGCTTGACTCCTGGAAATGTAATGGGATGTCATGCTGGATACTGTGACCTGAATCAAACCTTTCTCCAGCTATAATTTATCCTTTGAGTTAGGGTAGGCCTTCTATAACCAAGGTCCAGAGAAAGCCTTTGGCCCCCTTTTCCCTTAGTATTTGCTCTGTCATAGTTGACTAAGTAGATGGAGGGCTAGATTAGGGACAATAGCCCAGCACTAGTTGATATTCTTTTTTTTTTTTTTTTTTTTGCTTTTTGGATGACTATTGGGGTTAAGTGACTTGCCCAAAGTCACACGGCTGGTTTTTGTGTTAAGTGTCTGAGGCTGGATTTGAACTCAGGTCCTCCTGACTCCAGGGCCTGTGCTCTATTCACTGCGCCACCTAGCCGCCCCTAGCTAGTTGATATTCTTAACAGATGTGTGGAAGCTGGTACAAGAAATACAACCGAACAGGTCCACTTGGGGACCAGGAGAGAATCTTTTTCCTGACTCTGCATGGATGAGTTTCTATAGAACGCTGTTTTATCTAAGAGCTACTATACAGGGACTTCTATGGGAAGCCTACAGGGCTCCCACTGTTCCTTCAGTTCCCAGAGAGACCAGGTGAAACTTCTATCAGGAGCCTAAGGGTAGGGGGAATTTACATGAGGTCCAAGTCTTGAATCATGTCACAGGGTAGAAGTGTTCAGGGGGAAAGGTGCAGAGTACCTTCTCCTACTCAAACTGTACTTTTCATCCATCATGGCTATGTCTTTGTCCCCATCTTCTCAGTTCCTCTAACAGCATCATTACTAAGCCAGGATATAGAGCTCTTGAATCCTGCTCTAAGTCCAAATTCTATAGGATGAGGAGACAACTCTCTGAAGGATCCTGCCAAGGGCCTATGGCATCAGGGACAGTCTGATAGTGAACCCACATTTTCATCTTTTAATAGTGCTTCTCATGGGATGATGAAATCCCCAAAATGAATTCTGAGCTCTCCTCAAACCACCTTGATGCTCCTGTGCTCAGGTCAAACCAGAGATACAATCTGATACAACCTCCTTCAATAGCTCAAGTGACAATAACAACTCACCTCAGTAGCATGCTTTGTAGTTTCAAAGCCCTTTCATGTATATGATCTCATTTCAAGTATACATTTAGAGCCAGATGACAGAGGTCATCGGGTCCAGTCTTCTCATTTTATAGATTAAAAAACAAAACCAACCAGGGAGTCAGAGAACATCTGTGGTTTTGCCCAGTTGCCAGAGCAAGGCTTTGAATGTAGATCCTCTGAGCCCAAATCTAGCACTCCCCTTTGATACAACATCCTTGTGAAGTAAATAGTGTCTATATTATTATCCACATTTCCCAAGTAAGGAAACAGAGGTTCAGAGATGTTGGAGACTTTCCCAAGATTACACAGCAAGTAAGTGGAAGAGCAGGAATTTGAACCTTGGGCTGTAAGATCATAGAACTAGAAGGGACCTGACAGGTCATCAAGGACAACCCTTCCATTTTCCAGACAAGGAAACTGAGGCCCAGAAAAGGGAAATGGTTTGCCCAAAGTAACAGGGGGCACATGAGGTTTGGGCTAAGTGGACGCCAAATCCAGTGACCTTTCCACATTGTGCTCAAACCTACAAACACTTACATGGTTATTTCCGAGTTGCTGTCCTATCCATGTGTGACTGGATACAGGAGTGATCATTTCTTCTTTGCCTCCAAAGGGAGTTCATCCCGATAAAATCAGATAGTAAATCTGAAACGCTAGGTGGATGTTTATTAACTACACACTTGAAGGAAGAGATCTGTATTGCTGATTAAGCAATAACAAGCACACAGGAGGTACTTAATAAATGTGTGTCAACTACTCATGTTGGCCAGAGAAACAATTAGGTCTTGAAGCTTGAAGTCACCAGCACCATAAGCATAGGCCTATGGAAATTCAAAATTTATATTTATAGTTCTATCCCTTATAGTTCTAACCATCAGTCAGCACTTGAGTGCCTTCTGTTTGCCCAGCACTGTACCAGGTACTAGGTATAAAAATATAAAGATGAGAATCCTTGCCTTCCAAAGAGCTTATATTCAACTAAGAGGTACCACCTGTACTGAAATAAGTAAATTCAGAATATGTACAAATAATATATAATGACTGAACACTAACAAGGGAGTAATCAATAAGGGCCTCTTGAAAGAGGTATCACTTCACCTAACTCTTGAATGAACTAGAGGGTTACAAAAGGCAGAGATGACAAGGGAGGGCATTTATTATTATGTATAATACCAAATAAATATTGATAAGTACATGAGAGCCACAAATAAAGTGCTATAATGGTTCAAAGGAAGGAAACCCAATTTGGGGCAAACTCTCTAGGCCAAGAGGGTCCCATCTAGTCACATTTATCCCATCCAACCTATGGTCAACCATCAGCTTTTTCTCAGATCCTAGGATAGAGGTAGCTGCTACCAGCAAGGGGACTTACGTTGAGGAATGAGGTAACACTTGGCAGGAGTCAGCCAATGGGGAAACAAGAATGCATCCCACCATCTATTTGTACTGCTCCTCTTCTCTTCCTGCCATACCACACTCTGCTTTCTGGCCCTCTGAGTTGGATGAAATTCAGAAACTAATGTGAATGAATGTAATATACTCATCACCATGGAATCCTCTACAAAAGACAAAGACAGAAGCATTATCCAGTTAGGAGGTGAGTGGAGCTTGAAACAAGAAAGAGGAGGATAGTATTGGAAATGTTTTTGGAAAACAAGAGCCAGTGAGTCCTGGATGTGGGGATGGGTGTTAGACCCTGTGTCAGCTGGATCAAGAGTTGGTTCCCTGTGATGCTAAATGTATACTACACAGATTCTGCATCCTGTCCAAGCTGCCCTACCTAGGCTTGGGGGGCCTCAGGAAAAGAATGGCTTAGCCCTCTAAGGTACATGTCAAAAGTGTTTCTTGGGGACAGTGGATTACACCTGGGATTACATTCTGTAAAATTAATCTTGTAGAATTGAACTTAGGTTGTTCTTTCAGTGTCTTATTTCCAAGACTAGATTTTAGATAGAATTTAAGCTAATACCACTGAAACAAAATTGTTTTGGATAGCACCCAAAAATGACATTAGAGAGTATGACCCACCTATTTGTAACTCTAGAAACTCCTTTTTATTCAGGCTGGAGGTGTCTGTCTCCAGAGGTAGAAGGGACTTTAAAGGGCAACTAATCCAACCCCATCATTTTACAGATGAAATTGTCACATATCTATCACACTCTCCCTTGTGGCATAATTATTTCTGTACATGTCATATGTCCCTGGCAGTCCTGGAAGCTCATTGAGGGTAGGAAAATTGTCTTCCTTTTCTTTGTACCTCCCTCAACTCCTAACATATACCTTACACATTATGGGTTCTCAATAAGTTTATCAAATAAATGAATGAATTTATAGCAGTGTTCCCTAAATGGTTCGATGCTTACCTCCCTAAAAATTTGATCTGTAACTGAATGTTGTCACTTCTTATCTGGTATCTAGACTGCTAGGGTCTCTATAGAGCTATAAGATGAAAAGTAGATGGGAATTAGAACTCCCCTCATTTTACAGATGAGGAAATTAAAACCCAGAAGATTAAGTGACTTTCCAAGATCACACAGCCATAAGTAATATGAACACAATCACTCGCCTAGAAAAATATTAAATTATGAATCCTTGAAATATTGAAGTATATTTTCCCAAAACTAAAGATCTCTAAGGTTTTTACCAGCTCTAAATCTTAAGAACTTTTACTCAGCTGTCTCTATGCTCAGGGTAAAATTTAGTAGGTCTTAAAGAACCAAAAAGCGTTAGAGCAAACCGAGTTCTCATGGGAGTGAAGGATCCTCTTCAACCACTCAATTATGTATATTTCTGAAGCAAATTTGGGGTTCAATCAAGGCATTTGTATGGTCTATGGACTTCATGGGGTGAGTGAATTTAAAAAGCAAGCACTGGGATTACGAGTAGAAAAAGCAAGAAAGTCCCTGCTCTCAAGGAATTCACATTATTATTGAGAAGATGAACACACACACACACACACACACATAGTTCAGCTGCAGGGCAGATGCAAAGGACTGGAAATCCTAAGGGGCCTGCAGTAGTAGAGATAACAAGACCTAGGGGGTCTGTAGGAGATGACAAAACCTAGAGGATCTGTACATCACACAAGCAACAGTCTCGGTCAACAGCCAGTCATTCAGAGTTATTTGGCATATGCAAGTGTCCAGTGTGAAAGTGATAAACCTGATAAGACCCAAAGTTACTCATTCTTCTTCCATATAGATACAGCTTGAGTTCTGACTATAGGTGGAAGGGGGTGGGGTGGGGAGTGAAGGAAGAATAGACTTGGGAAAGACAACCCTGAAAACCAAAGGACTCTGTACAACTGCTGTCTTCTTATATGAGAGTTTGATATAATTGAGAATCAGGGAGTGAACTTGTTGAAAAGTCCTGATCTACTGACACCTGTCTTTGTAGTGTGAACAGCAACACTTAGAGATAATTAGTTAAACTGTTCTACTTAAGTTAAGAGGCTTTGAGTGCCAGTTCAGAGATTGACACACAGGATTCCTGCGGGGCTAGCAACAGTGACATTTCCATGTTTGAAAGAATAGATGCATTCAAGGGAAAAGAACAACTGTTACCATTATCTATTCACCTAAAAGACAAGAAATCCATTGCTATATAAATTATAATTTTACAATGCTATGTCCCCCACTGAGTGAGGAAACTAGATTTGTTTAGCCAAAGGAAGAGTAGATCCAGGCAGGACGTAATAGTTTTCTTCAGATATCTGAAGGATGTGGAAGAGGATTCGTTCACGTTCTACTTGGCCCTGGAAAGAAGAATGAGGAGCAATAAGTAGAAGCTACAAAAAGAAAGATTTCAGTTTAATGTAAGAAAAAACACCACAGTAATTTGTTCTATCCAAAAGTATACTGAGTTGCCTTGGAATAGTGAAACTGGTTGGTTATGTTGTAGAGAGGATCCTTTTTCAGTGATAGATTGTTCGGAAGAGCTTCAGAAGACTCCTCTGACTCTGAGAGTCTGTGATAGGTATGTGTGTATGTATATAAATATATGTGTATATATTATAAATAGCATCATATTTTATGTTGTATATATTATAATAATGTAATAATAATTATATTATATATGCATGTGCTATATTTATTATTACATAATATCTAATATATGCATATATTTACTATATTAGGATATTACTGAGAGGCAGCAAGGTGGAAAGAAGACCAACCTTAAAATCAGTAAGCTCTGGGTTCAAGTTCTGACACATACTTGCTGTGAAGCACTGGGCAAGTCACTCAGCCTTTCAATACCTTAGGCAAGAACTGTCTAAGACAAAAGTTATAGAAGAGTTGCTGATCTGCATTGATGGAAGGAACTGGGAGTCTCCCACACAATGAAATCATAGGTCTAAATTACATACATACACACACACACACACACACACACACACACACACTGCCACGTATTCCAGTTACCAATCCCGAATATATATTGATGATTGTTCCCACAATATAAAATTGAAAATAAAGGGAGAAAATGTGACTGGAGAAAATAAGAGGGCCAAAACATTCTGCCAAGGGAGAGCCAGAATTATAGTACTGGGCCAGTCATGGAGGTGCCAATGAATTGATAAGAGAAGGATAAAATCTCTGTTTCCTCACAGACTAGATTTTCTCAAAGGTTTTTTGCAGCTCTAATAGTCTATGGTTCTAAGTGGAAATATAGAGGTAAATTTGGAAAATTTACCAAAACCTGAAGACTGCAAGTGGTAGTTGGCTTAATATCGAACAAACAATGCCAAGATAGAAACAGAAGGAATTCTATTCACAACTTTGCCTCTCTTCTGGTATGAAAGAGAAGTTGCCAGAACTATGCTTTATTTTGTTCCAGGTTTTACCACTTCTCTGGTTTGGCAAGGGGGTAGCCGAGCCCTATCAAGTAACCAACAACAAATTATTTAATCAACACTCAACCTGAATCTCAAATAGGAGATTAATTAGACAAGGTAGCTCCCTGAGGCCAGGAGGCTGGGTGTACGGTAGGGTAAGGAATTGGATGCCATCCCCACATTGGCTGACTGAGCCCTCAAGGGAAAATCAAGCCCAGACTGGCATAGTATAGTCCTGGTGCCAATACAGCTACCAGAGCCAAGTGCTTTCTGATGACTCATCAGCACTATCCAGGAGCACAAGGAACAGAATGACACAGAAGGAAAGATATCACAGAGTGCATGTGGATTTGGGAACTCCCAGTAATTCACTAGTTGGGTGTGCATCAGTGCCACCTAATGGACACAGGTCTATGCATGTACTGAATGAAGATCATCTCATTGCTGCCCCTTCTTCCCACTGCAGATACCCACAGGCACATGCATAGACAAAGTGGCCCTGGGGATAATTTGAAGAGTGGTTAAGGTGCCATCTTGAGAAGGTTTAGTTTAGTGGAGCAGGGATTCTTGGAGACTCTAAAGTCTTTTAATGTCTAAGTGAGTTCTTTTTATAGCAATCCTAGTACTAGAAACTCCTTTAAACTTCTCTGTAGGTAGCATCACTCTCTGTACTGATGGTGCCCCATTTCTGTTCTTGGTGACTTGAATTCTCCTTTCTAACTTTTTGGTAGGTTCCAGATTGTCCATAATATTCCTCTTATTATCTTTCCACTCATTTTTTTCCTTCCTTCCAATATTCTCCTCCTTTTCTTCTCCTCTTCACCACCTCCCTTTCAAAACCTGAAGAACGGCAGATGGGTG
Source organism: Pseudochirops corinnae (assembly GCA_028646515.1). Taxonomy (NCBI): domain Eukaryota; kingdom Metazoa; phylum Chordata; class Mammalia; order Diprotodontia; family Pseudocheiridae; genus Pseudochirops; species Pseudochirops corinnae. Next base: position 472,277,314 of record CM053585.1, read on the forward strand.
AGGGTCATGATCAGATTTGGAGACTTGAGCAGCATTGGTTGACTGATAACTGCTTCAGATCAATGCTGAAAGCCTGAAGGGTACAAGCAGTTTGTGTCAAATCAGGATTTCCCTGAAGGCTAAGTCATATTAAGGATATTTCTCTGGTATAACAAACATAGAAAGATGTAGTATAGCATTTTTGCCAAGGAGAATCTAAGAAGTATTGCTGGGAAACTGAGGGCAGGTATCAGACACTGGAGAGATCAGTGATGCAGAAGCCAAATATAGAGCTATCCTAACCAGTGGCTAAATTTACAAACTTGGTGTTGATTCTTATTAGAATCATATTAGAAAAATAGGTTATTCTTCTGTGTAGGTACTACTTTGGGGCCTGTTCAGATGTCTGTTAACATTCAGATCCTTGGTTATCAGGGAGGCCTGGACAGAAATTGTTATATTTTCTTTTCTTCCTATTGTCCCAGTCATGTTGGAAGTGAAGGGTTAGTCAAGGAACATTGACTAACTAAACCATCCCATTGCTAAATGATTTACAAACTAGTGGGGCCAGATGTCTCAGAACTATACTTGGCTGCCTTTCAGCTACCATCATGGAAGCCAGAGGTTCTGGAAAAGTAGTGAGATCTCTTAGGATCCTCCTTAGAGTCAAAAGGAACCTTTGAAGTCAACTAGTCCAATACCTTCATTTTACAGATGAATGAACTGTGATCACCAGAGGTTAAGTGATTTACCCAAAGACACACAATCAACACAGCAGAGCCAGTATTTGAGCCTGGGTCATTTCATTCCAAATTCTACAGTTCCATACTGAGATCCTTTGTACATCATTCTTGTTTGTCGGAATGAACCTGTTTTATTTAAAAAGGGCCAAACCCAGCAATTTATACCCACCTAGGAGCAACGCTCAAAAGGATTGAAGAGGTGGTATGTTTTTTGCATAGAGAAGTCTGTTTAAAGGAAGTAGGCCTTCTCGGAAAATAGAATGATAGCCCATCTTACCCATCACCTACTCTTTCTCTTCCCTAAAGCATTGGTGAGAAACATGTCCAGAAATGCTTCAGATTCCAATCAGGTACTAGATTCAAGTTTGAGTTTGTGGGAAAGAGAAGAGGGAAAGCAAGCAGAATATCTAGACTGTGTGTGTGTATATAAAAATGTAAATATACATATGTATGTCTATATGTGTGTATATGTATATGTGTGCCATTATATGTGTATATACATGTGTGTATAGTTTGTGATGTACTCCCTAACACAAACACACAATTAGATATTTGATATTGGCAAATAGAAAATACTAGTCACCCCAGAAACAGAGTTGATTGAGAGTTCCATCAAAAACCAACTAATATTGGTTCTGACTGATACTTCCTCTTTATAAATATATTCAGTCACACTGTATGAACAGTTCCCTGAGTAAAATTTGGCTAGAATTTTCTGCCACTTGACCTGTTGATTTCTAAGCTTATTTTCAAGAACTAATTAGGACATTCCATTTCTAATGGAGAGACAGCATGGCATACCAGATAGAGAACTGGCCTCAAGTAAGGAAGAGCTGGCTTTAAGACCCACCTCACCTACATACTGGCTGAATGATAACCCGGCAAGTCACTTAATCTATCAGTGTCCAGGGCGAGCAACTTTCTAAGACTGCGTCAGTCAATAGGCATTTATTAGTGTTTACTCTGTCAGATACTGTGCTAAGCACCAGCAATAGCAGCGGTTCTCAACCTGTGGGTTATGTTCAATTTAAATATATCCCGCATATCAGATATTTACATTATGATTCATAACAGTAGCAAAATTACAGTTATGAAGTAGCAATGAAAATAATTTTATGGTTGGGGAACATGAGGAACTATATTAAAGGGTCATGGCATTAGGAAGGTTGAGAACCACTGGGCTATAGAAAGAAAGGCAAAACCAGTCCTTGCCTTTTAGGAGCTTACATTCTAATGCAGGAGACAATAGGAAAATAACTAGGTACATATGAGAGATATGTATCTATCTATCTATATCTCTAGCCTCCTTGACATTTTCTCTCCTTGGCCCCTTCATGCTCTCCATTGTTCCTGGATGGGATGTGTCAGTCTACTCCTCTATGATCCCACTGAACATCCTTGTAACTTTCTAAAACAAAGTACTCCAACTTGGCCACCATTACCCTGAGAATGTTTGTTTGATGTTTTACCCATTATAACAGAAACTCCTTGAGGGCAGAGACTTTCTTCATTTTTATTCATATCCCCAGTGCCAAGCACAATTCTCAGCACGTAGTCAGCACTTAATAAATGTGCTTTTTTTTCATTTTTTTTCTACCTTTGTCTGAGCACATTTGCATAATATGGTACACACATGAGTCTCCTCCAAAGCCAAAAAGACATCAGGCAGGGAAGGGAAGGAAGAAGCAAGGAAGCAAGATACGTGTCTTTGTAAATTAATTTGTGTTTGTGTATGTATATATGTATACACAGATACATAACCATAAATCCACATATATAATATATATTAAATACCTACTATGTGCTGGTGGAGGTACAAAGACAGGGGTCCCTGCTCTCATAGAACTTGCCATCTGGCAAGTAAAAAAATACCACATATACACAAGAAACCATACGACAGAATAACTAAAATAGAAAACTTTCCTGTTTCCTAGCATAGAAGTACACAATGGTCACCAAGCACATGTGTCTTATTGTCACTGCCACAGTAATATGAGACCCCTCACTATCCCTTCAGAACCCACAGAGCTTCAGGTGGAAAAAGGATTAAAGGAAAGGACGAGATATAAGGGGAGAGGGGGGTGAGGAAGGAGGGCTGTCAGACTCAAGGAACCTTTCTGCTATTAGAATGGGTGTTACCCTGCAAATCAGGAATTTCTCGGCAGGTTTTCTTCTGACTGTAGATTGGAAGCAGAAAGTCTCGGAATGAGTTGGTGATTTGATTAGCATTTGATCTCCATGGAAACTTAGACATCTCAGAGGCAACTTCAAAAGCCTTCCTCCCGATAGTTTTTTCTGGGCTGTTCCTAGAGAGACTTTCATGCTTTAGAGAAAGGAAAGCTGTCAAGGTAAGCTTCCAGGCCCTTGAAGCAAGTCCCAAAACACCAGAAGAAAATAGTGATGTCTTTGGGAAAGAGGAAAGCCCTTGCTTCAGTCGTGTTGATAGCTGTTCCCAGGAGATAATCAAGAGGGACAGGGGGTGCAAGTGTGAGAAATGCTTTATCCCATCCTGTGATGTGTGTGTGTGTGTGTGTGTGTGTGTGCGTGCGCACACGCACTCAAGCACTCAGGGAGAAGGAATGGAAGATGAGAGGCAGATTCTGGTTATATAGGTCAGTTAGAAGCTAAAATTTTGCCTCTGCTACTCATAAATCACCCAAGCTAAACTCATCACGACCTGCTTCAGGTAGTAGAGAGACAAGGCTGGTCAGGACGATGTAGCATCAGACCCAGGACCAGAACTAGGGTTAGATCAACAGAACATGCCAGATAATTAACCTAGAAGAAAAAATGACAACCTAGAGCCCCTTTATTATAGTCTGAAGGGATATGCAATATGGTACAATGAGAGCGAGAGAAAGAGAGAGACAGAAACAGAGAGAGAGAGAGAGAGAGAGAGAGAGAGAGAGAGAGAGAGAGAGAGAGAGAGCATTATGAACTTAGAGTGAGAAGACTCAATTTTGTTATTTACTATCTGTGTGCTGATAGATGAATAATTTAACCTATTCAAGCTGTATCTTCCCCATCTGTAAAATGGGGATAATTACATTTGCACTACTTACCTCACAGAGTTTTTAAAAGGCTTGAATGAGCTACCAATCAATTAGAATTCACCAAGTACTTTCTATATGCAGGTACTGGGAATGCAAAGACAGAAGGGACTGGTCTCTGGGAACTTGCATTCTAGTGCTCTACTGGAAAGGACATAACACAAATAAGTAAATACTGGATTTATGTGAAATGAATACAAAGTGAAACTGAAGAAATTGAGAAAGCTTTCTTAAGGAAGTGGTCCCTCAGTTGAGCCTTGAAGGGAGCAAAAAATTCTAGGAAGCAAAGCTAAGAAGGGAGAACATTCACAAAATCATAGAAGTTGAGCTCTGGAAGGGAGGAGGGCCAGCCTGTGCAAAGATAGAAGGTCAAGCTTGAGGAACAGCAAGCAGACCAGTTAGGCTAGAAGGGGAAGGCTGAGGCCAGATCATAAAAAGCTTTAAATGTCAAACAAAGAAATTTGTATTTTATCCCAGAAGCTTATTGAGCAGGGGTGTGACATGATCATATCTGAGTTTTAGGAATATCAATCTGGAAACTGCTTAGAGGATAGAGAAGAAGGGGACTAGATGTAGGAAAACAAATTGGGAGGTTGTTGCACTAATCTAAAGGATTCAGGGGATAGGAACCTGTGGCCTTGAGGCCACATGTGGCCCTCTAGGCCCTCAAGTGTGACCCTTTGACCGAATCCAAACTTTGCAGAAAAAAATCCCCTTAATAAAAGGATTTGTTCCATAAAATTTGGACTCAGTCAAAAGGTGGCACCCAAAGACCTAGAAAGCTACATGTGACCTTGAGGCTACAGGTGTCCCACCCCTGGGATAGATGATAAAAGTCTGAACCATACTGATTGTCATCCAAGTAGAGAGAAGGAGACAGATTCAAGAGATATTAAGGAGGTAGAATCTATACCACTTGGGAACTGTTTGGGTATGGAGAATAAAGGAGTGAAGATTTGTGGAAGATTCCTAGGTGGTGAAGCTAGATAACTAGAACAATGTTGTTCTGGACATGAATAGAGAAATTAGGAGGAGATGTGGGTTTGTAACTAAAGATTCATTCAGTTTAGGACAGACAGTCTGAGTTTGGGATGCCAATGGGGACAAATGGAAATGTCCAGCAGGCAGTGGAACTAGAACTCCAGAGAGAGTTGTTGGATGGATATGTACACTTGGGAGTCTTCTGAAGAATTGATAATAATTGAACCCATGAAGGCTAATGATTTCACCAAGAAGGGTCATAGGTACAGAGTGAAGAGAACAAAGAAAGGAGAAGAGAGTCCAGGATAGAGCACTGGAGCATACCCATACATTGGGAGTACAAGATAAATAATTATCCTCTAGAAAAGACTGAGAAGAAATCAACCTGATAACAGGAGAAAAACAATAGAGCAGGGTCACAAATATCCATGGAGGAGAGTATATCTAAGAGAGGATAAATTATAGTGTTAGATGCCACAGAGAGGTCAGGTTAGATAAGAACTGAGAAAAAACCAGTGGCGACCTTGGAGAGAGCAGTTTCACTTGAGTGGTGAGCATGGAAACGACAATGCAATGCTGGAAAGTGAGAAAGTGGAGGCAATCAGCTTTTGATAGGAATTTGTTGGTGAAAAGAGGAAAGATTAGCTTAAGGGGTAGTAGAGTCAAGTAAAGGGTTATTGGATTTTTTAAAGGATATGGGAGATGAGAGCATGTGTGTGGCAGAGAAGGAACCATGTGATGAGGAAGGATAGATAATTAGAGAGAGAAAGGGGTAGCTGAAAGAACAAGTTTGTGGAGGAAACAGGAGGAAAAGGTGTAAAGGACTCAAATAGAGGCATTGCCGTTGGCGAAAAGAAAGGCCACACCCTACCTTAAGCCTGGAGCATAGGAGGGAAGAATGAGAAATGGTGTTGAGATGGTTTGAAATGTTTTATTGGATAGGAAAATGAACATTTAATGACTTCAATTTTTTTTAGTCAAGTAGATGGTGAGCTGTGTTGAGAGGAATAGGGGAGGAGGATATAAAAGATAGTTTGAGGAGACAAGAGGTTTGGAACAGACATTGTGAAGAATTTGATGGAGTTAGACAGGAAAGGAGTAAAAACCTTGGCATGAAGCAATAACCACCCAATGGAGAGTGGAGAGCATAAATTTGTCATGGATCCAGTCAGAGGGTAGTGTTCCTCCAGGGGTGTTTAGAAGCACATGAGTAGGCACACAGGAGGCAGATTGTGGGAGTAATCCAGGATCAGGATTTGGAAAGAGGTAAGTGGAAATAGGACAACAAGGCAAGGGATTCAGGAGTAGAAGATAGAGTGGAAATTTGAACTGACTAAATATAGGCCCAGATTTTGAAGAAAGAAAGGTGACACCAGAAAAAAGAGGAATGGCAACTATGATGAGAACAGAAGATGAGTTTCAGAAGCAGATAAATGGAAGGATAAGGGGTTATGGTTAGAGGAATTTTGGAGTTATGAGTTTGAAGGTATAACTCTTGTGACATAAGATTAAAGGTGTAACCATTCTTCTGTGTGGTAGAGTGAAGGAACTTATCATATATATTAAATCTCAGTTTCCCCATCTGTACCTCACACTAGGTTCTTGAGAGGCTTGAATGAGGTATCAATCAAGAAGAATTCTTTAAGTGCTCACTGAGCTGAACTCCTATATGACTTAGTTTGTGCTATTAAAATACTACCTACTACATACTGCTTCAAGTCCCAGTTATTTGTGAAAACATCTTCTGATTCTAGGCTCAGTCCAACAAGAATTTGTACACTCATGGTTCAGGGAAGATGGGGAGTGGGAGTGGGGGGGAAGCTCTGTCCTCACAGCTCTTCTCATTGATTAAAGAACCTAGGACCTATATGAACTCTTATTTTTATTTTGAAATTATTGGTCTGGATTCTGAAAAAAAGATGTAGAAATTATCTACACAAATATAAATTAAGATCCAGTCCAATGATCCAATAATTGAGTGAAAGTCTTGCAGAGCACTAGGAAATGGGGCTTCATTTACAAGAAAAGGCTAGACCAGGCAAGCAAAAAGTGTTAAAAAAAAAAAAATGCATATATAAGCCAAATCCCTCGTTAATGAGCATGATGTTGACTTGGATCAGATTAGGCAGGAGCCAGAGAGATTCCTTTCAGGAACCAATTTCCTTCAGGCACTTAAACAGCTGGGGCCCCAATCCCTCTAGGATTGAAGTAAAGGTAATTTAGAATTGAGCCTCACATGCACAATGGCACCAAATAATGGCATCTAATAGGCTCTCCAAGCAGCAGTCCTGTACTCTGGGAGGGTGAGAAGCAACAAGCAAAACATCTTTCTCAGGGCTTCATGCTGTACTTTTCCCTAAAAAGTTACCTTTGCAAATATTGTGTGTGTGTTTTCTCCCCGATAGAAGGTAAATTCCTTCAGTTCATGGATTATTTCACTTTTGTCTTTGTATCTCAAGGACCGAACACAGTGTCTAGACACATAGGAGGCATTTATCGATGCTTCTTGATTGCTTGATTTAACAAGAGGGGTAAAAATGCACAAGATTTAGTGAGACAGATACATAACAATTGCTCAGTCCAACATTTGGCATCATAGAGTGGGAAAGGACCAGAGTGTGATGCTAGATTTGCTCTTCTAGCACTCTCATTGTAGAGATGAGCAAACTTAAAGCTACAGAGGTTAAATAATAAAAATTTAAAAATAATAGCAATAAGTTACATTTGTCAAGCACTTTATGGTTACAAAGTATTTTGCACACATTATATTATTTAATGCTCAGAATAATGCTCTGAAGTAGGAGATACAAATGGTGCTTTGATGATTCATTGGCTCCATGATCTCATCCATATAGGCAATCCCTCAGCTCTTAAGCTATCTACTCTCACACCACATTCTTGATCCATGACCAGTCACTTTTATCATCATCTATCTTCCAAGTGATATCTTTTATGTGACTTCTTGCTTGCAAGTAATAAGCCAAAGCTCACTTTCACCCAGTATGTTGTCCCCATTTCACAGATGAGGAAAGTGAAACTCAGAGGCATTTAGTAATTTTTCTCTTTTGCTAACTACAGTGGTGTGCAAATTACCTGGAACAATGAATCATTTTTAAATCATTTCATTTTGTGACAGTAATGAGCATGTATGTGTTTCTTCTTACTCTAGGCTGGCTTACAATGTCTGACTTTGACTAGGTAAAACTGGATTAAGCTGGCTTCCTACCTTCACTTAGTTCTGTGAATTGAGTAACAAATTTCATGCTCTATATGTTTTTTATTGTTGTTTTAGTTTTGTGGTTTTTGAGAATGGACATTATTCTAAGATAATTGTAGAGTTTTAAATCCTAAAGAGCACCCTTTAATGACTGTTAGGAATACTTTAATTATATAGTACCATTAATTTTAGATGGTATAACAAAGTCAAGTGTTTCAGGATCATTCAAGTCCATTATGAAATAAAATCAGTCGAATTGAAGCACAAAGGAAAATTAAGTTTAAAAAAACCCCATAAAATAAACAATGTCAAGAACTGACAAACTATAGCTATAAAACAGATTAATTAATCTTTAGAAAACAAGCAAAGACCTTCAGAGAGACCTGGAAATTAGATGAGTTGTTAGTGATTCTTCAACATTGTACAGATTTTTTTGAGGTCAAAAAAACAGTGAGGAAACCAAAAAGAAAGAAGGAAGGAAGGAAAGAAGGGAGGGAGGAAGGGAGGAAGGAAGGAAAGAAGGAAGAAAGGAAGGAAAGAAGGAAGGAAGGAAGGAAGGAAGGAAGGAAGGAAGGAAGGAAGGAAGGAAGGAAAGAAGGAAGGAAGGAAGGAAGGAAGAACTGCTAAACATACTATGAAGAAATAAATTCTAAGGGAAATAGTACAAATATTGACCTACATAGTTTAAATGGAGTGGTGAGGTCAGAAACTAGTTTACAAGAAGATGAAAAAAGAGTAGAATGTAAGGAAGTGGAAACAGTGAGTTTAGATGACCTTTTAGGAGTTTGCCTATGAAAGTGAGGTGAGATATCTAGGATAAACAATGAAATCCCTAGAGTGATCAATACCATCCTAAAGTTTTTTTCCGGTTTCTATCCATAATAATCATTCCCTATGTAATTTATGTATATAGCTATATCTACAGATACATATGTATATATACAGTTTATATGTGTGTATGTATACAAGTTTCAAGTTTTAATAGCTTATTCAATTACTTAAAATTATTCAAAAAATGAAAAAATTTAAAATATTAAATTAAACTGCAATAAAACTTTTAGAATATCCTGTGTGTTGTATACACACACATACATATGTGAGTATCTAAATGCATATAGATATGTACATATAGGTATGCATATAGATATATACATATGTGTGTATGTATATATATGCATGTAATCTATACACATATTGCATGGTCTAGAGAGCTGCTTGGGCACTGAGAAGTTATTGATGTATGTGCATACACATATGTGGGTATGTGTATGGTGTATATGCACTTAACATGTGTATATATGTGCATGCATTTATATTAAATGCAGAATGACTGTTGCAAATGTATGTCAACCTGGAAAAAAAAAGATTTGAGTAGATTCTTAACCTTTTTTGTGTCATGGGCTCCTTTGGCATCTTGTGAAGCTAATGGAATCCTCAAAATGTTTTTAAATAACTAAAAGAAAAGTTCAATTTTAATGAGAAGTTAGTGAAAATAAAGATTTGTTTCTCATCCAAATTATGGCCCTGCTAACATCTATCTACATATTCTTTGGGTATCCGTGGACCCCAGGTTAAGAACCTCTGACTTAGAGGGGACATGAGAGCTATCTTCAAGTATTTGAAAAGTTGGTACATGGAGGAGGGAATAGTCTTTTTTTTTTTTTAACTTGATCTGAAAGAGTAGAACTGGGGAACGTGAGTAGAAGGCTTAGGTTCCATGTAAGGAAAAACTTAATGGCTAGAACTGTCCAAATAGAGGCAATGGGTTCCCCATCCCAAGGTCTTCAAGTGGAGAGTAAAGAACTACTTCCCAGTGTATCACAGAGGGGATTCCTGCTTCAGGCATGAGTCCCTTGCAGCTTTGAGAGTCTGGAATTCTATGACGCTAGTTTCTTGTGTTATTTAACTAGCACCAGCAGAACCATCCAGGAAATGGCACTGCTGCTGTCTAAGTATGGCTCGGTTGCAGAAATAGGCCCCATGGTGTATTTTTGTACCCCATGGTGCTGTGGCAGCATTAGGAGCACAGGCCTCTGGTGCCCAATAAGATATGTAGTCCAAGTCCCACCAGCATGCACTCTTTAGCATAGCTCCTGCAGAAGGGGCCCATTGCCTCTCAGTAAACTTCCTTCCTTTCACCTATCCAAGCTGTTTCCTCAGGGTGAGCTAGAGGCAAAACCTGTGACCTGTCTTGTGCCTGGTAGATGACGTAATGGTGCATAATTAAACAGTAATTTATATTCCATGCAGGTCTGTACAAAACCATAAAGTATACTTGAGAGCTAAGTGCTGCTGAGGCATTTAATCTGAGTGCTTCGAGGGTTTCATGCAAATCTGCATTCCCAGAATGGAACTGGTCATTGCTGAGCTAGGAGGGACTCATTTTCTATTTGTGGGTTTGTTCGCTGGTAGTTTTTTTCAAGATGGGGAAGGATTGAAAGTAGTAATTTCTTGATCAGGGGTCAGGCCATCCCAAACACAGTATGGAACGAGGGCTGGTGAATTGGATTTGTAGTCAAAAACCTGAATCAAATCCTGGATCTTCAACTTGAGACCTTGGGCCTAGTTGCTTGACCTTTCTGGGCCTTAGTTTCTTCAAATGTAAAAAAAGAGTTTTAGATTGGATTACTTCAAAGGTCTTTTCTATCTCTGCATCTACCACACCACAGGCATAATGGAACAAGCAAAAGCCACATATCTGCATGCAGTTATTTCTTACAGAGGTGATTTTTCACCTCTACTTAAGCTACAGTAAGAAAAAATGGACTGGCCTCTGAGGAACCTGCCCTCCAACAGGTTGTGCTGTTACCCAAGAACCCATCTGATAGGGGCAGGACCATTCAGAGACAGAAGTGTATAGTCCCCAATAGTGAGGGCTTCAGAGCTGACAGGCAAGGCTGGACAGAGCAATCCATACCAATAATAATTTGGAGTTCAAATCCCAGGACTGTACCTGGGATGTGCAGAAATATGTCCAGTAGAATGAATAAACAAACAAACAAAAAAGAGGTATGCTGATGCTAGAGTTGCCTAAGACACAAACCTAGAAAAGGGGAATAATTCCAAAACACCAACAAGCAAAGCCTCAAAGAAGAACATAGCTTGCCCACATGATCAATTAGAATTCCTAGGAGAAATGAAGCAAGAGCTTTACGAAGAGAGTTAAAAATTTTTTCACAAATGAAACAAGAAATGTAGAAGAAAGAATTTTAAAAGGCATGACAGCTATGGAAGAAAGACTTGGAAAGAGAATTTACAGCTTTGAATAAGCAGTATACCTTACCCAAGTAACAGAATGCTTGGAAATTAGAATGGATCAAACAGAAGTAAATGATTTCATGAGACAAGAAGAACTAGTAAAGTCAAAGGATTAGATATACAGAAGAAATTATCAAGTCAATGTCATATGAAATCCCTGGTCTGCCACTTAGCACCTCTGTGACCTTGGGAAAGTTAATCAACTTCTCTGGGCCTCAGTTTCCTTTTCTGTAAAATAAGGGAGTTGGACCCATTGACCTCTAGGGTCCTTTCCAGTTCTAAATCCATGAGCCTAAGAACACGTTAGTTAATGAAGAACCAAAAGAAAGTGGTTAATTATTCAGAGAAAAGGGAGTCACAGAGAAAAGAAAGTCAGTGATTAGAACACATAGCATGCCAAGGAAATGGACAAAAGTCAATGCCTAATTGAACACTTTGACCATACAATGCTGATAGCCTTCCAGAGAAAAATAAGACAATATGGCCAGGAAACCAGCTGAACTTGTTCAAATAATTCATATACAATCTGACCTACTCAAAACAGTGAGTAGAACTAAATCCTATTGAACGCCAGATTCCATATTCCACTTCACCCCCACCTTCTACCTTGTTGCTCTCTGAATAAACCTTAACTGCAGGTGACTCCTTTGCAGATGGGCAACAGCTTACTGGGGGGTATGGACACATGAGAAATGGCAGGTGTCACTCTGCCATTCTAGGGGGCAGCAAGCTGTTTTCCCATGAGACCTTCTGGTTTTGTACCAACTCCCATCTTGTAGGTGAGAAATGTGTGCTTATGGGACTACCTGTCCTGGTAAAGCCTTTAAAATCCTGTTAAAGACCTTGGTTTCCTTAGGAACAGGATCTTCTTGTGCTAGAGGCAACTTGGTGAAGCGGTAAGAGAACTTGTAATAATAATCCAGAGACCTAAGTTTGAGCCCCAAGACCAATATTTAGCAATGCCCAGTGCCCAACTTTTCTGCTACTCAATTTCTATCTTTTTTAAATGGGGATAATAATTTTTATTATTATCTTTTATACATATATGTTATATATAAATCTACTAAAATTATATATAATATACAGGAGATATTGTAGGTTTAGTTTCAGACCACTGCAATCAAGCAAATATCACAATAAAGCAAGTTACATGATTTTTTTATTTTCCAGTGCTTATAAAAGTTATATTTACACTATACTGTAGTCTATTAAGTGTGCAATAGTGTTATATCTAAAAAATGTACATACTTTAAAAATACTTTATTGCTAAAAAAAACAAAAACAAAACATGTTAATCATCATGCGAAGCTTCAACAAGTTGTAATCTTTTTGTTGGTAGAGGGTCTTGCCATGATGTCAACGACTCCTAACTGATCAGGGTGGTCATTGCTGAAGGTTGGGATGGCTGTGGCAATTTTTAAAAATAGCATAACAATGAAATTTGCCTCATTGATTGACTCTTCCTTTCATTTGAACACTAAGAGGCTATTATAGGGTTATTAATTGACCTGATTTCAATATTATTGTGTCTCAAGGAACAGGGAGGCCCAAAGAGAGGGAGAGAGACTGGGAATGAAGAACATGTACAACATTTATTGATTAAGTATACCATCTTATATGGGCATGGTTCGTGGTGCCCCAAAACAATTATATTTTATTATATAATAATAATATTTTGCTCTACCTACCTCACTGGATTGATGCAAACTACAAAATGCTATAATAATATGAATTATTGTTACCGATACTGATATTGACTAAACTGGGACTAAACTGGATCAAGGCCACTATGGCTGCTTCCATTCAGAATTCATAGCTTGGCAAAGAGCAAGTCAACTAATTTATTTGTAATGTAAAACACAATTGTGCATGCTAATATAACAATAATTAAGAGTATAGATGTACCATCTTGCCTGGGGTGTTATAGACCTAGACATCAGATATCCACATCTGCCAAGGCTTAATCATCACAAGTTTCAAGATGCTGATATTACTCTGTGGGAATCGCAGAGTATCTAGGTCTTTCTGTCTCTCAGCCAGTTACACAAGAGTACAGAGCTGACTCCAAAAGCTTGCATTCAGATTCCCTTCCTCCCTCACATTCACTTCCAGATTTTCTATTCAGGTACTTGACTGATGTTTCATTCTCTTCCTCTCCCAAGGACTCAATAATTGTTCCATACTCTACACACCAAGGGGCACAATATTGCCACTATGCCAAACCAAGGAATACTCTTTAAATAGTCTAGGGGGATAATTCATGATTGCCAACAACTTCAGGAATACTGAATCTTCCCACATAGAACTATGTTTTTCCCCAGGAAATTTCAACCTCAACACTGAGTAGCTTAAACTAATAGATCTAATAAAGTTGAAAAAAGTACACAGTAAGCATTAGCCCTCACAAGTGGGTTGATGGATTAGCACCATAAGTGATTATATCAATATTTTACTATATCTATGATCTCATTTGTGTGAGTGAAATGACATCATTGTTACAGATACCTTTCTACTCCTTATCCTTCCAGATTCTTGTCCATGCCCTGACGTAAGTCCTCCATGGAGAACTTACGCAACACAGGCTTTCCTCTCATTCTTTTACTGTTTGGGGGATACCAATGCATTACTCAAACTATCCACTTGTGACCCCTCACTCTTGTGACATGATGCCTTTGTCTCCTTTTCCAGGCATAGATGTTCATGGTGACATATTTTACCCCACTCTTGGCATTCAAGTCACATTGCTAATATATTGTGGCCAATATAGACCCAATAGAGGACTTTTCATCACCTTTTCGATCACCTGCAATAGTCAATCAGTCCTCTGAGATTGTGGTGATCCATGTTTCTCACTTAATAATAATAATAGTTATAACTAGTTACGTAATTAAGATTTACAAAGGACATTACATGTGTCATCTCATTTATTCTCACAAAGCCCCTTTGAGTTATATGCTGTTATTATCTTCATTTTACAGAAGAAGAAACTGAAACTGAGAGAAGTCTAGTGACTTGCCCAGGGTCACATAGCTAGTAAGTGTCTGAGGCCAAATTCAAGCACTAGTCTTGCTGATTTTGGGTCCACAACTCTGGGGAGTGGGCTGGACCTGTGATTTCATTGATATAGGGAGTTCCCAAAAAGGAAAGTCCTTCTACTAATTCAGATTGGCACCTGTTCTGTAACTTCTAGCCTTAGAGAATTTCTGGGAAGGGAGAGAGGAGAGGGCGCTAAGGGGTTAATTGTCTTGCTTGGGGGTTCCATAGTCAATAAAGTTCAGAGGCAGGAACTTAAACCCAGACCCTTCTTACTCTGTGGAGTAGACAGTATTCTATCCATTAAGCCATGCAATCAGCAGAGTATCTGATGCTTTTAAAAAAAAATGAGAGTAATTAATGATCATAGACAGTCATCAGTGTGTTTCCTGACTAGCAGGGAGTTATCTGTCTTCCTCTTGGATACCCAGACTTTATAATAATTGAGACATTGGTTCCTGGTCCCACAGAACTTCCAATTTAATAGGAAAGATGACTTACACTTCAATTATTGAAGTAGTGAACGTAAGTATTCAAAAAGAGCAGCATGCATATAAAATCCTGTAACACAAAACATAATACAACTTCACAAAAGAGATGCAAAGAGAACCAAGTGCAAAAAAAAAAATAAAGAATTCCAAGGAAAGAGAGATTATTCCCTCCTGAAGATGAAGGCAACTGCAATGCTCAGGTCACAGTGTGGGGGACGGAATCAGGCCTCAGTATGGCAGCACCTGTAGCAATGCTAGTATCTGCACCAGCCAGGTGGCAGTGATCAGGCTTCAGGGCAGAGGGACCTATAGTAACTAGTAGCATCAGCAGTAATAGTGGCAGCAGCAGTAGGAGTAACAGTATCAGTAACAGCAGCAGGAGTAGTAGTAATAATAAACAGAAGGGAAAGTACAAGGGGAAAGGGAAGAAAGGGAGAAGGGAGGAAGGGGAAAGGAAAGAGAGTGGAAAGAAACAAGCATTAATTAAGCGCCTCCTTATGTGCCAGACACTATACTAAACACTTTACAATTTTTTTATTTGATCATTTGATCCTCAGAACAACCCTTAGAGGTAAGTGCTATTATTATACATATTTTACAGCTAAGGAAACTAAAGCAAATAGAAGTTAAGTGACTTGCCCAAGATCATACGCTACTAAGAATCTGAGGCTGGATCTGAGTTCAGATGTTACTAACTCTGGGTTCAAATCTCTATCCATTGCACCACCCAACTTCCTTGTAGAATACCCAAAGGCACAGAATGTAAGATGAGACTGCAAAAAAATAGGTTGAAGGCCAATTGTATAAGGCCTTGAGATTCCAGGCTAAGGAGTTTATTGAATTTCATTCCATAGGTAACAGGAAAATATTGAAGTTATTTTAAGCACAGGAGTGGCCATCAGACTTTTGCATTGGGAAGACTCTCTGGCAGTGGTGGAAAAGTATAGGGTGAAGACAAAGAGACCTAACTGTACTAGCCAAACAATTCCTTTGAAGTAGATGTTTCCTGGAAAGTCAGGCCAGGACTAAGGCTGATCTTTTTGGTGGTTGTCAAACTCCCTCTGCTTCTAGCCCACTTGGATAGATGGACCTGGGTTCCCCTACCTCTTGACTTCATGGGGTTGCCTCTAAAACTGACATCTCAGGATCACAGTTTAATCACCTTCAATCAGGAAAAGAACCAGAAACCAGTAATCCTAAGCTCAGACTTCCCCAGTCAAGTCTTCCTGCTCTAGCTGCCACAGGGAATGGTTGATATGTAGCTGGGATAGAAGAAAAGTGACTATCAACTATGTAAAGTGAGGAAGCAGAGTGACTGTGATCTGGGTTGCCAGAGAGAATCAACCCTGCCCCTCCAGCAAGAGGTTCAAAGGGCACTCAAACCCTCCAAAGCCAGGAAGAAAAAGAAAACTGAGGGAAGATTACTCACTCTTTTTTAAAGGTCTGCAGAATTATCAGCCCTTTCTGCTCAATACCCAATAAAGGGATTCCTTCACTATTCTCAAAGTGCCCTGCAGTGTTGAATTACACCTGCCTAAATGGAAGCAGCCTAGGGCTTTATCATCTCTCAAATGCCCACGCACTGAGCTAGTAGTACATGTAGTCAGTGGACAGGATTTTTGTAGGAGCCCAACCTCTTATACAAACAAGATGGGGCAGAGTAGGGACTTGAACCCAGCTTTCCTGATGCTCATTCTACTGCCGGCTCATGCCCTTTCCTCTCTGCCACCCTGACTTTGTGCTGCTTTGTGATGAGCATTCTGGATACTGAATGAAAATCCTGCAAAGTACATGCTTAACACCAAAGGGAGTTATTCCTATTGTCACAGCCTTTCAAAAAGAGTTAACATGTGGAGGAGGTTTCATTAAAAATATATATATATTCATTCTAATTAAAAACAAAAACCACAGGAATGAAATAGAAAATTAAAGAAACAATAGAAACAATTTTAAATCAATGACTATTAGAGCAAATTACAGAGAAACCCAAAGCCATGTGTAAAGAGAAAAACAAATGCTAGAACATAGCATCGTTAACTCTACGGTAGCTTAATAATCATAGAGTGGTAATGGGAATAATGATTATAAAGGTATTATGGCATTCAGGGGTGTGTTTGTACTGACATGAGAGCTGATTGTTAAATTTTCAGTGTGACTATTTATACCTTAGAATACTATAAGTCAGGGCTCAGTTTATGGTCTTACTGATTGTCTAGAATTAAGAAAATGTTAATAATGCACATTAAACTTTAAAATGTGCCATGAATTTTCTGAATTCTAATTGTTCAACATTTACCAGCTCACCACTGGGTTTAGTGAA
Organism: Pseudochirops corinnae; assembly: GCA_028646515.1. Taxonomy (NCBI): domain Eukaryota; kingdom Metazoa; phylum Chordata; class Mammalia; order Diprotodontia; family Pseudocheiridae; genus Pseudochirops; species Pseudochirops corinnae. Next base: position 472,294,386 of record CM053585.1, read on the forward strand.
AAAAAAAATTTAGACTTGGAATCATTAAGATTTGGATTCAGGGTGGCTAGGTGGTGCAGTGAATAGAGCACCAACCCTGGAGTTAGGAAGACCTGAGTTCAAATATGACCTCAGACACTTAACACTTACTAGCCGTGAGACCTTGGGCAAATCACTTACTCCAATTGCCCTGCCTTCCTCCCTCCAAAAAGCAAAAAAAAAAAATTGGATTCAAAGACCAAGTTACTTAGCTAAGTTACTTAACCTCTCAGTCTCAGTTTTTTCGTCTGTAAATTTGTAGTATTTGCCCACCTATTACAATCACTCAAAAAAATTTATCCTATCTGTCCAGGAAAAACCAAGTGGAGTAAGAATGGCAAATATCTGATCTATAACATACACAAAGCTCATCACCATGTATATCTTGTACAAACACCAAAAGTCGTCAATAATCTAGGTACAGACCTGAAAAGAAGGACAAGAGTGGAATGAATAGGAAGTTGTGCAGTATTTTTTGTGACTTCAAACTTCTTCCTGAAACAAAGGCTCATCTCTTGAGCACAAATATTCTTTCATAGATACTCGAATGACTGCAAGTCATGGAATACCAGTCTCTAAGGGCATGAAGTTGTGGGTCACCCAAAGGGCAACAGAGAGGCACACAGTACACATGAATAAGTTGTAGTATAATGCCAACAAATAATTATATAGAAGTAACAGAAAAGCCCTGCATCTCTCTGATGCAGGGATGGGGAAAAAAAAAAAAAGATGGGTTAGTCATAGTGAGTGATGAGAATGAAGGATAGCTGATGGCCATGCCACATGCTCTACCTCCATTATTATCCATGCAATGACCAGAAATCTAGGGGAAAACTCTCAGCATTTTGGGTGGGACTCAGTTCTAGAAGATGGCCAAGATCCAAAAAGGATGAAATCTACACCATTGAATAGATTTAATAAGATCAAAAGTCCATTAAAATATGAAAGAAGCACCTACCTCACAGGTTTGCTGGGAAGCTCAAATGAGATAATGTATACATACAACACATTCTTTAAGCCTCAAAGTATAACACATTGTATTATGAGACAGAAGAGACTGAGAAGTTACTTTCTAGGGAGCTGGAAAGAGGGTGCAGCTATCCTGGCTGAAAACAGATTTCTTGCCTTCCTCTCACCCTGACCTCAGTTGCTCTGGGTATACTAGAGGGTGTGGGAGAGCAGGAAACCCAGATCACAGTCACTCTCCCTCCTCACTTTACATAGGAACCTAGTAGAGTAGCTAATACTTTTCTATCAGCTAGGTAACGTAATGGATAGTGTTAGCCTTGGAATCAGGAAGACCTGTGTTTGTGTCCTGCCTCAGACACTCATTGGCTGTTTGACTCTGAACTTAGCCTCATTATCCTGACCTAAAAAATGGGTGTAATAATGGCACCTACCTTATAGGGTTGGTAAGAATAAAATGAGATGGGGTTGCTAGGTGGCGCAGTGAATAGAGCACCAGCCCTGGAGTCAGGAGGACCTGAGTTCAAATCCGACCTCAGACACTTAACACTTATTAGCTGTGTGACCTTAGGGAAGTCACTTAACCTCAAATGCCCTTCCAAAAAGCAAAAAAAAAAAAAAAATGAAATGAGATAACTTATGTAACATGCTTTGCAAACCTGAAAGCTGTTAAAATGTAACTGATATTAGTTCTCATTATTCTTACTTTCCACATAGTAGGTTCTTAATGTCAAATGAATTTAATTGATGATACTGTTATGGAGAGGTGGTAGAGAGTAGGTCATCAAAAGGAAAGATAACAGCTGGATTTGAGAAGAAAATAGATGCTATGTATGAACATCAAAGAGATATTTAACACTTATCTGATTTTTTTATTGGCTCTACTCTACCCTACCACAGATGAAGTTTATAAACTAAGGTATCTATTAAAGTGGCTAAAAGGAGCTAGAAAGAGGACTTTGAGGGATACCTCATTTCTTGTGTTCTTATTCCCAACACTTAGTACAATTCCTTCTACACAGTAAACACTTAGAAATGTTAACATTCATTCATTTATCCATTCATCTTCTCATTCATATTTTCTCCGTAAATACCAACAGTTCATATTACTATTAGCTCAACCTGTCAGTTGTCTGTGGTGACTATTTCTAACTCCCTTATTGATCTTCCCAGGCTAGACTGGCCTGTGAATCAGATCTAAAAGTTTCCCAGGGGGACATTAGCTATTTTGTTCTCCTTTCCAAAATGGGAAGCCCAAGAAATGAATCATCACAAGGGCCCCTATGAACTTGATCAGTGTCATGACTTGATTAGTGTCATGATTAGTGTCATGATTAGTGTCATTGACTACCTCCCGTTTTTCTGATGACATCCAACTTTACCAAATTTGGTAAGGCCTGTCCCAACTTGTGTAGTGCTATTCAAGAACTTAAGTGACTTGCTCATGAGCACAAAGCTATAAAGTGTCGGAGGCATTATTCAAATCCATGCCTCCTGTCTCTGTGTCACATCTCTTCACTATACCTAACTCTCATTCCAAAGATGGGGAAATGGTTTACCACACGTTATCTTTGCTTTCCCTTTCATGTGGTCCTTTGTTCAATGTTGTTAGAATGTTTGTCGTTTCAGAGAACAAAAAGCCTTATTCCCAGCATAAGGCTTCATTCAGGCTTCATTTTTTGTCATCTCTCTGGACCTGGATTCATCCTAACATCACGTTCATCCCAAGAAAGATGTTGTAGGATATAACACAAATATCATTGAGTCCTTATCTACCATATATCCAGACATCCTTGAACAAGAGGGAAATAAGAATACATTATTTGCAAGAGCATCACCTAGCATCTCTATCTACTTTTCCCTCCCCATTTTCTGCCCTAAACCATTTGGCATTTCTTTCCCTATCACTCTTCCTTTCCCCACTTTTACACTTTATCTCTTCTTGGGCCTCTCTTTTCCAAGAAGACGTAAAAAGAAGTATCTTCCATTAGGTACCTTTGGTTGATCAAATATGTTCACCGAAATTGTTAAACTTTGTCTGTGAATGAACATTATAAACATCTCCAGGAAAATTAGAAATTAATCTCTCCTCCTTACCCACCAATATCATAATTATCAGACCCTTGTTCTTTAAAGCAAGACGTTGTCTCCAAATGACTTCTATCTTTTGATTTTGTAAGTAAAGATGTCTGCAATGGTGACATGTCTACAACAGTGAGATGCCACAATTGGGTCATGAACATGTTGGGAAGGAATCAATCAGCAAGCATTATTGAGAGACTGCAATGTGTCAGACACCGTGCTAAACAGGAAGGATACAGAGAAAAGGCAAACACATTACCTGCCGCAAGGGGTTTACACTCTTGGGAGGGTGACAACATGTATGTAAAGAGGGCACACAAGATAGATTCAGAGGACATGGAAGGTGGCCTTAGAGGGGATAGCACTAGCAGTTGCGGAGAGGAGAGAAACTAGGAAAGGTCTCATGCAGAAGATGGCATTTGAGTTGGGTCTTGAAGGAAGTTAAGGCTTCTGAGAGCTGGAGGGAAAGAAAGGGAACATTCCAGGCATGGGGGACACTCATTCTAAAGGAACATAGACAAAAGATGAGGTGTCATGTGTGAGGACCGGCAAGTTAGCTAGTATAGCTGGGCCATAGAGTTTGTGAATGGGGTATAATGTATAAGAAGATTCAAAAGGCAGGAAGTGATCAAGTTGTGGGAGCTTCCATTGCCAAAGGAGTTTATATTCCATCTACAGATAATAAGAGACTACTGGAGTTTATTGAATGGAGATTGGGGGACAGTTGTCCCGGTCAGCCTAGTGCCATAGACAAATCACTTCTGACAGCTGTTTAGAGGATACATTGATATGGGGAGAGACATGAAGCAGAGAGAGCACTTAGAAGGCGCTTGCAATAGTCCATGTGGAGGTCACAGTGACGAAATCTGACAACTGGTTGAATATATACAGTGAGTCAGAGTGAGGAATCAAGGACAAAACCAAAGTTTCAAACTTGAGTGACTTGGGGGGTTGGTACTAGTCTTTCACACTAATACAGAAATTCAGAAGGGGGGTAGTATTGACAAGGGAGAAAATGAGTTGTCTTTTGGATGTATTTAGTTTTAGATGGAAACATAGAAAGAAAAAAGGCAGATAAATTAATAGTTGGTGTTTATATTGAACTTTATGTTAATTATCTCAAAGGACTTTAGAAATTATCCCTTGAATCTCTTTATATGAGGAAACAGGGTGAGAGAGGTCATAACTTTTCCAAGGTCACACAGTAAGTAAGTGAACCGTGATTCAACTCTGGTCCTCTTCTCCCAAATCAAAGCCTCTTTGAAGTACACTACTCTGCTTTCATCAACCAACAAGCCTCTTTTAAACACATACTATGTGTCAGGCACTAAGATAGACCCTGGGATTTCAAGACACAAATTAAATAAATCCTCCTCTAAAGGAACTTACATTTTCTTGAAGAGACAGCATGTGCATTATAAGTGTATTTAAAATATATACAAGAAAACTAAAGCAAAAGGAGACACTTGCATTTGGGTGAAGTCAAGCTTTATTAGAATTATAGTAATGATAATAATAATAGAATTATAGTAATGATAATAATAATAGCTGATAGTTACATAGTGCTTTAAGGTTCTCAAAGTACTGTACATACATTATCTAACTTACTTGTTAGCAACAATAGATCAGGGGCCATTTCCTATTTATATTTATATCTTCCACAGTGTCTAGTACAATTCTTTGAATGTTATAAGCATTCAATTAATGTTTGAGAAAGGAAGGGGCAGAAAGAGAATAAGATTAGTGAAGGAGGAAAAGAGAGAGAAATAGGTTGACAGTTAGGACAGAAAACCTGCATTTTTCCAGAAAACGTCACTAAAAAAATTTTTTTTTTAGCTTGAGAGCAGGCATTTGAACCCTCTGGAACTCAGAAGGTGGTATTTCCCATCAAAGTATGTGATATCTGTATTTTGGTAGGGAGATGACTCTGCAGCCACGTCTTTCTAAAGGACAGCCTTAGCTGGGATGTTGCCTTTGCAGACTTCTGAGGTATTTGACAGGTACCCAAGGAAAGGGACCAATGTTAAGAACATCAGTATCATGAAATGACAGAAAAGAAAGCAAAAGAATGGATTAAACCAGTGTTCGTAGTAGGTATGCTTGCTGTGCCCAACACTATACTAGATTCTATGGAAGATGTAAAATATAACAAGTGATCTCCACACTTAAGAACTTAGTTTCATTAGGGAGACAAAACAAATGCTAATGAAATGATTCATGAACAGCATAAGGTAGGTAGTAGATCTAGCATATGCCATTAGAACAGATAACTTTTTCAATTTAAAAAAACTTTGAAAATACATTTGTTCTGAAAATCACCAGCCATTTTCTATCATGTCCCTCTACAATTTCTCCTTGTTCAGGTCATAATTATAATACCAAGATCTGTCCCTTTATTAATCTTCTTTCAGGATTCTCTACTCTCAGTATTTATGGTTGCTATTAACACAGGTATGTGATTTTGAACAAATTCACATAATTGATATATGAAATAAATTGTATTGGGCCTAGAAAAATTGAATGGTAGGGAAATGACAAGTTTCATTACAGATAGAATTTCCCTTACTACTTCATCAGCATATACACACACACACACACAGACATACACAGACACATACACACAGACACACAGACAGACAGACAGACACACACACACACCCTATCCTAACTCTCCTCTTTCTCCTATTTATCCAGCCCTGATGTCAAGGACCTGGTATTATGGTTCCTTAAGCTTGTTCTCTGGAATCAGGGATGTCAGCATCTTGAGTTCTTCACAATCAATGTGAATGTCCTATGGGAGGTAAACAAGTCCATTCTCAGTTGGTAAAAATCACATTCACCATGTAATCATAGGCTATAGTAGTTTGCTTTACAAGAGATTCAAATAATATGAGCATGTTGGTAGGTATATGGCCGTAATCCCTTAGGTCTCATGGTTTGAGGTATCTTCCCAGCCACTGTCCCTTTTGGAAGTAATTAACTTGTTAACTTGTGAAAAATGCAAGAAACATCTCTGATCCTAATGGTCTAATTCTGGTAGTTGCTCTCAGCCTCTGTAAAATATCCCTATGTGTTAACAGATTAAAAGAACCTCCCAAGAAATACGTTTATGACAGAAGTAGATGCCTTATCACCACATAGAGAAGAATTCTAGAATTAGTGACAGCTTTTTGGAGACTGATATGAAGATAAACACAATATAACGTAGGACCTGATGTGCGCAAGAACAGGAAAAAACATAGGAATGGTTTCCCAAATGGGGCACACAGAGCAGATGGACTTACTGAGTCCTTTCATATTCTGTAAAAGCAGTGAAACGTGGAAACTTCAAACCCTCCAAAAGAGGGAAAAGATGTTGTTTTGCCTCACTCCATCTTCCCTTACACCCTGATGAAGTGTTACTTCTTCTGTGTTTTCTCCAAGGTAGAGTTTCTGAGTCTGTCTCTGCCTGGGGAGGAGTGGATGAGAGTGGGAGTGGTATTCCACAATTTCCTCCCCCTCCTCCTCCTCTTCTTCCTCAGGAAAAATTTCTGGTTACTGTTCTTGTTGACACACATTTCATGGTATCTTTTCCTACCCGCAAAAGTGACAATGACAACAACAACAAAACACTTGGTAACATTTACCTCTTTCTTCCTTTCTTTTTCCCTCCCCTTCTCTTTCCTATCCCTCCCCTCCTCCTTTCCTTATCCCTAATCCTATCCCCCCTTGTCCTCTAGGAACCTTCTGCATCATTTCACTGTGCACCTGTGTGGCCGGGATCAACTTCGAGCTATCACGCTACCCACGCTACCTGTATGGACTACCTGATGATATTAGCCATGGCTATGGATGGTCCATGTTCTGTGCATGGGGGGGCCTGGGCCTCACGCTTATCTCGGGCTTCTTCTGCACCTTGGCCCCTTCTGTCCAACCTGTCCCCAGGACCAACTGCCCCAAAACCAGACCTGAAAATGGGACAGTGTGCTAAAAAACAAAAACAACCCCCCATATATATATATAAATATATATATATATATATATAAAATATACATATATAAAACAGAAACTAAAGCAAGATGGTGCCAGTGCCAAGAGAGCATTGAGTTGGCTCAGGCACCCATGTCTTCACAGAACTTTGTGTTGCTTCATCCTTTCTCACTAAGATGGGGAAAACTTCGTTGTCATATGGCTCTTCCATCAATTCTTAACTTATGGCTTCATGATTTTTTGAAGGTTGAGTGAACATGCTCACTTGCAGTTGAATCACACTTACTGCTACTAGTGAGGATGGGTTGGTGAGCTGGGAAGGGACAGTGGCAGATGTTTAAAGCAGCACAGGAAGTAGGGAATACATGCCATCAATTGGACCAACAAGAGAAGAACCCACCACCCACCAATATTAATGTGAAGAAACAAAACCCTTAGTTCACCTGTAGAATGTAACCAACTCTTCGAGGCCATTTTCAAAACCATCTCTTCTCCCAATGCTCCTGATCTCATTCCCCAACTGCCCCACCAGCTACACACAAGAATTGGAAGAGAAAACAAATTGAGAAGGAAGTTTTCTCTTTGCTTGCCAAACTTTTGGATGAACAAAAGAGGGGAGGGGAAGGGGGAAGAGACCAACAACCCTGAGAGATGATATTTGCATCAATACGAGGACACTTCTGTGGATGCTCAGACAACCCAGTCTTATCTTCCAGCTGCCTTACATCCAGGTTAAACAGAGGCTGCCCTGCCCCCACACCCATCTTCTGGGCAGACAGGGGCCTTTGAGAAATGCTGTGATACATGTGTGTGTATAACTTTTCTGATGGTTTTTTTCTTTTCAAACTGAAATATTGCAGTATGACTGTTGTCTATAAATTGTGCTGATATCTTGGCCCAGGTACAAGAGCCTGGAAAAAGTAGAGAGGAAGTGAGCTTGTATGGGTGCCAATTCTGCAACTGTAGATTATTGGAATGTGTGTGTGTGTGTGTGTGTGTGTGTGAGAGAGAGAGAGAGAGAGAGAGAGAGAGAGAGAGAGAGAAAGTGTGTATGTGTATGTATTACTGAGGTGTTATCAATTGATTTCAGTTTTTCTATTATTTTAAAAACAGCTCAAAATTCCAGATGGCAGAATCAAGAGAACCATTCGGGTAGGGGACCCTATGCTTCTGCACATTACTGGGGACTATGTGGGAGTAGTCCTCTTAATTTTTGGAAGTTCAAGACACAGCTGGGCAAAAAGCCATTACAGAAGGAGAAAAGGAAACAAAGTTTGGGAGGGAAAAAGAACGGTGCTTTTGGTTGATGTATGCTAACCAGGACCTTTCTACATCCCATCAGTGGTAATTCCTGTTTCATTGGGTATCTCCTCCTTCTGTATCAGTTCACTCTCTGAAAAGATGAAAGAAGATAGGTCATGTGCAGAGAAAGAGAATCCATTTTCCATGGGCTCAAGTTTGTATGATATTGTTGTAAATCAACCCGGAACTTTTTATTCTTTTCATCTTTTCCTCTCTCCCTTTCCCCCTCTTCCTCTTCTTCCTTTTCTTTCCAATTTCAAGGTCGTGAATCCCAGAGTAGCTGAAATGGCTGCTGACACCCAAGTGGAAGAAGGATAAATCCACCAGAGTATCTTGGGATTGATTTGAACTAATTGACACTGAGGTAGCTGGAGGAGCCAGGAAGTAAATAAGGCAGGCATAAAGCCATGAGATTAGGAGTCTGCCAAAGACTAGGAAAGGAGCACTTCCCGGAGCCCACCATGTGTAGAGTGCTATCCTGTGCTATGCTATTGGACAAGCATGAGATAAATGAGAGAAGCCTTGAGATGGGGTCGCTACATAGCAAGTATGAGGTAAATAGCAGATCTATGTAAATGTAATGCATTGCTAAATCAATATGCTGTGGATCATTTGCCAACCAATAAGCCTCTCCTCTATCCATTTATATTCCCTCATTCACCTACCTACTCCCCTGTCAGCTTTCAAGCTTTCACCTTCTCTCAGTTTCCTGACTGTTCACCCAATCCACCCTCCCCCTTACCCACCAAGTCACATATCCTCTCACTTCTCCCAAAACATACTGTTTTTTTTTAGCATATGTGTGTGTGTGTGTGTGTGTGTGTGTGTGTGTGTGAAAGAAAGAGAGAGGGAGAGGTTACCTGTGTTATCCTGGTGTGCATTGATTGGTCTGTGGGAATATACACCAGAATGTATGTGTCTATATATGTGGAGTGTGTATGTATGTATGTATGTATATATCCAGGTACAGATGTGAGTGTGTCTTTGTCAGGGCTTCTCAAAATTATGATCATAGAGGTACAGCTGGAAGGGACCCCATAAATCATCTCCTCAAACTTCCTCATTTTACAGATGAGGGAACTGAGGCCCAGAGAGGTTAAGTGACTGGGGACAGATGTCAGCATGTATAAAGGGGGTCTTTGTAGTTATATGAATATGGGGGGGATGGGGAGAGGTGTCTGTGTATAATCATGACTGTTATTAGCATATACTGGAATAAGAATTATTTTTCAAATGGTGGATTTATTCTACAGGAAAGACAAACAGTTATCAGGAAAACCTGCAGTTTTTAGAACTATAGGGAAATGCTCTTATTTTTTTTTTTAACTTTAAAAAGTATGATTTCCTCCTAGGGGGAAAGGCATAAATGCCTCTTTGGGCATGAGGAGGAGTGAAGAGAAGTATCTCAGATTGAGAGCCATTTTGCCTTCATTCCCCTCTTGGGGAAGAAATGTTGGTCTGAGTTGGTGGGCAAATGGCCAGATCCACAGCTATGATTGGAAGCCTTCCTTTGGGGAAGGAGGTTTGCCTGTGCCTAAAGAGTTTCTGAAGCCAAACTCCAGCTCCTTGAGTAAGTAGAAGTTTTCCAGATGGTGACAACTTGGCACAGATAATTCATTGTATTTTTTTAAAGTCACCAAACCTTTGGATTTTGGTCCCTAGATGCACCATTGTTTTTCCCTTATTTATTCGATACTACCATTAATAGTTTTTCCACCTTATTAAAATGCTTTATGGAGGCTGTTGGAAGACTGAATTTTTTTAAATTTTACCTTAGCCCTTAAACTTTAGACTTTTCAAGACTTGAATGCTTCTCAAATGTATTAGGGGCTCCTAGGGACCAGGGAACCAGACTTTTCTGGGTAATTCTCTCCACTTATGCAGTCCTATATAGACAAGGCTACCTCTGACCTCAGCCAGCAAGATATGTGTATTGAGTTGCTTTTTCAAACATGGGGATGGATTTACCCTAATTCATCTGGTATCTCTCTTAGCTGTACCTGTTTGGTACAGCACGCTTACAGCTGGTCAGGATTAGGAGAGAAGACCATTGTCACAGAACAGAGCAAATGCAGCTGACTCACTGAAAGATTAAATGACCAAGCTCCAGGCAGCTGAACTAAACACTGCAGTTCTTCATATAGAAAAGTCCACAATTAGGCCAGTCACTTATATCTTTGGGATTTGTAACAGCGCTCTCAAACCTCATCAGATTAGTATGTATTTTGAATGACATCTTGGGACCAGAATCTCTTTCCTCCAAATTCCCAATCTTAGACCCTGGATTCCCAGGGAGATTCAGGGTCAATGTGCCCCCCAAAGTCCCCACAGGTAAAGGAGAACCCCCAAATCCTTTGCAGTTGTGGGATTTTGAATGAACATGAAGTACATCTGTGTTTGTTTACTTTGAGATGCTGGTACAGTATAGGGACCGCTGTAACTCCTGTTCCTATCCTTCTTAGAATTTTTCTGACAACATTCCTATATAAAGGAATTAAAGGAGCTATTTTGACTGTTTTGGCCCTGTTTCTTCCTTACCTTTCCTCCTTTCCCAGTTTTGGTAGGAAAAGCTTCCCTTCCCAATTTGCTTTCCCCAATCTGTCCCTAATTCTGGCCAGTGCATGGTATTTCCCAACAGGATCAGTCATCAATCATTTATTGAACCTTCCTTAGGAAGGTCAAAGTAGCCAATTTATTTCCTAAGAAACAATGAGGCAATTCCATTTGTTTCCCTCACCCAAAACCATGCTGATTTTTTAAAGGAAAATTCTCTCCAAAAAAAAAAACGTGCCTATCTCTTAGCCAACCCTACCAAATCACCAATTCACCTGACAGGTGTTACTGTTTCAGTTCATTGAATGTCAGCATAAATCCTAGGATGAGGTAGTTACCACACAGGGGCTTTCATGGGGCATTACCCCTATTTGGGATACTCAACCCCAACTGGAAACCCCCTATTACTACCATCCCAGTTACCTACATTTTATGTGGTCCCAGAACCATTTCTGGGGGGTCCCATTAATTACCCAAGAGTTGTATATGACCCTGCTGAGGGATTATTGAAAATTAAGACTAATTCTTCCTTTGCAGATATTTTATCTGCAACAAATTGCAAATTTGTTGTCATTTGAATATGCTCATCCCTAGATTGTGGGAGATGCTGTCCAAAAAATGTTTGTCTTGACTTTGCTAACCATCTATTTTGACGAGGCTACTCTTAAATACAAAGAAATTTTTAGTAAGCGTATGTATTATGGTCCAGAGGCCTGAAACTAAAAGCCCAACACATAACAGTTCTGATGTGGTATTTAATCCTTGGTTGTGATACCCTTTAATTGAGTTCAGAGTGGTAGAATCAACTGTATCTCTCAAGAGTGGGTAGATTTACATTCTCTTCCTTCAAATGAGTTGTCCAGTAATTAGAAGATTTTCAGGTCGCTTAGGGGAAAGGAATAAAAGAAGTCACTTGGGTCATCCTCTTGTGAAATTCTAATATACTTCTTGGTTTGTTTTGGAAGCCAAGGTGAAATTGCATTTCCACAGAAATTCCCAATGGTCCATGGGACTTAGGTATCTCAATGGTCATACAGAAGGCTTCACCATCGAAGGCTGGTACTGAAACCAAGGAGTGATTATGATACAGATTTGAATAGTTGATCTATACCTTCCATGTTCCACCCATATGGAATGCCTCTTTCTAATCTAGGTAATTTGAGGGGTGTAACTATAAAATATGATGAATATTTTTAAACTAATTGACTAGAAATTTAAAAATCCAAATGAGTTGCTATCCCATTCAAAATGATAGCCCTAGAAGATTATATGAACTAGCCCCAGTGATGGTGCCATTGCTTAAAGCATTCTAGAATGCCTTCTTTGGAATTGTTTTTAGAAGCCTGTGACACATTTTTTTAGTATTCCCAAACAGTGGCAAATCTTCATTCATCCTTTGAGAATATATATGTTATTTTTAAAATAAGCTGCAAAAAGTCATTTGGAGCTAAGTCAGGTGAATGAGTTAGGTGATCAAGCTGGGCAAAGACAAGACAGATCCAAAACAAAGTATAACTATAAAGGTAAGGGCATTAATTCTGTGTGTATTTGTAAGTTATTCCAAAGGACTCCCAGAACTGTTTGTGAACAATGAGAGCATTATTGGAATCAGTATCAATACCATGACTCCCACTTCCTGTGCCTGAGGAGTCACAGAATGGTTAAGTGAATTGCCCATGGACATTTTAGCTATTAAATGGCAGAGTGAATGGAAGCCAAGGTGAAATTACATTTCCATAAAAATTCCCATGGGTCCATGGACTTAGGCCTCTCAATGGTCATACAAAAGCCTTCACCATCAAGGGCAGGTGATGAGAATAAAAAGGAATTATGATACAAATTGGAATAGTTGGTCCATATCTTTGATGCTTGCCCCAAATGAAATGCTTCTTTCTCATCCAGGTAATATGGGGGATATGACTACAAAGTAAGATGAATAATTTTAAATAAATAGACCAGAAATTTAAGTTCTTTTGAATCCAGATCCTCATGATTCTAATCCCAGTACTCTGTCCTCTTTCCTACTTCTTTTCCACTGGAATAAGTATATGGGCTCCCAAATATGTTTTGAAGGGAAGAGCACCCATTTTGGGTACATATATTTCCATGTGTTTGCTTTAAAATGTGGTCATTCTTTGTTCCCATTGAATATAGAAGGCAAGAAAACTATTTCTTTCTATTCCTGATGATGATGTTATTTCTTTCCCTCCCTCCCTCTTCCCCCAAGAGTTCCTGGAAAACTCCTTCCACTTCAGAGAATCTACAGGGAATTAGTTCTCTGGAAGGTATCTGATGGCCTCCTGAATGTCATGGATAAGGGAAGATGGGCTAGGCACCTAGGAAGGAAGGCAGTGGACAGAGAGAAGCAATGGAGAGGTTAGAGGAAGCCAAGAACAAGAAGAAAGGAGAGTTCTTGTGTTTTGGGTTTTTTTTTTTTCCAGTTGTGGCATGTCAGGGATATTTCACATTTGTCCCCAAAGGAGCCACTTAGAATACCTAACTCTAGACAAAGCACACAGATGGTTAGAGAAGACTGGCTATTTTTATTTAGCTTTGTCTGGGATAAGCAACCCGGAGATGTGCTCATCTGAAAAACTTTCTGCTTACTATAAGGATACATAGCAGCAGCAGCAGCAGCAGCAGGAAACGGTGTGAAATCTAAGGAGACTTAGCAACAGGACCCACCTTATTAGAAAATGGAGCAGTTCATCACCTCAGGAATGGGCTTTTAGGAACTTCAGAAAGGTTTCTAACCTTGATTGAGCTTTCCTCTTTATGGGTGCCCCAAATTTCACTGATTAGAGCCACCTGAGAAAGGCAGTCCATTGAGCTGTTATCAGTCATTTATACCTTAGTGCAACCAGGGATCTGAGAGCAGATTTGGACAAGAGAGACATAGAGCAAGTAGATCTGTATTAGATTTGACCCTTAAGGTCCAGAAAGAGTACAGGTGGCAAGTTTGCTTCACAGTTTTGTCTAGGTAGGGCTGGCCATGTTTTATTTGTCATATAACATAACCTCATCTAAAAATAGTCAGAAGGCATAAACTCTAAAATTACTTCATAAGAAAACTACACATATTTTTAAAAGGTGATACTAAAGTAGACTAATGGAAGTATAAAACACAAGGCCTGGAAGATACCTTAGATATCATCTAGTCTAACTCCCTAATTTTATGAATGAGGAGACTGAATCCCAGAAATGTGAAATGATTTGTTCAAGGTCACTCAGGTTTCTAGCTAAAGAACCTGCACCAGAACCCATGTTTCTCTCCACACTTAGCCCAGTATTCTTGCCACTACCTTATAATGTCTCCGTGGATACTCCAGAGTCTATAAGACTGTTCTTTGCCATCATCACTTAAGTCACCTCCATGATGGCTCCATGTTAACTTCCCTACAAGACAGCTACTGAATCAGTTTCTGTAGGTTGCTTTTTGCAGATGTTACCACTAACTTATTGGTTTTTTAAAAGTTTTTTTCTCCAATAATAGGTATGACTTGAGTTGATCTTTTCCAGGTTCTAGTTTCCTGATGTAAAATTAGAGTACTGAGCCAAATAACCTCTAAGGTTTTTCTGACCCTAAATTCCTGCAATCACTTCATATTCCCTGACTCTATCAATAACATATGCTAGGCTAGAGCCCAAGTTAAAAATACATTCTTTAATTATGGAATAGAGGAAAGGTAACTGGTCCATATAGCAATGAAACCCACTGTCGCACAGTATAGCATATTGCTTTGTAAAGGAAGAGCCCTATGTTTGGAGACAGAAAACTTGGGTTCAAATCTTATCTTTTCTTATTTATTTGTGTGACCTTAGGCAAATTGTTTATCTTCTCTGAGCCTTGTTTCCTCCTCTGTAAAATAAGAGTCAGACTTGATGAAATTGGTCTTACCAGTCTTAGATCCTATGATATCATTCTTTCCTATAATTTTGGCATCATTAACATAATGCTTGAATCAAATGAGCAAGTTGAACCACAGACATATGATGACCGAGACACCAAGAGGCGTAGTATCTGGCCAGTGACACATCTGGAAGAAGGCTTTATGAACCTTCTTCTGGGTTCCTTTTTATTTTTTTTTTATGGCATCTCAATCTAATTATAGATGTAAGGGCACTGAGGTCAGAGTGACCCACTAATTAAACAACATAGGGAATCTCTACTTTCACTGGCTTACTCTCCCCTTTCCTTCTTTAAGTTTCCTTATCTCTAAAACAGGGATAAAATTCCATTTTAGCTCATGGTCTTACAAAGATGACAGAGAAGGAAAAATGAGAGTAAAGCAACTTGCAAATATAAAATGTCATCCCAATGATGCATTATTCCATTCATCCTGAGACAGAAAAACCTTGTGTCATCACTCTTCCCCTCTAGTTATTGCAAAGCCCTACTAAATCCCCATGATTTCAGTCATCTTGGGAACTGCCAGATGAGGAAAGTCCCTCTGTGAATTCAGGTCAGCACCTCCCTGACAAATTATGTTAGAGTTGCCTGGGGGCATTGAGAGGACAAGTGATGCTCCCAAGGGTCACACAGTCCCTGTTTCTCAGTGGTGGTATTTGAACCTGGATCTTCATGATTTTGAGGTTGGGTTTCTATCCTCTTCACTATACTATCTCTCTCTGAGTATATACAATACCAGAATTTACGAGGGACTTTGAATCTGAATCTGAAATTGAATCCCTTCCTAGAAGGTACCCCTGTAGTTTCAGTAAAAACTACACAAGTATTCTGGTTAGAGAAAAATCTATCCTATTTTTAAATCCCTCCAGAGAAGGAGATTCCATAACCTTCAGTCACCTGCTCTGGGGTTTTTCCCCTTATTTCTAATGCTAACCCTGCATAGGTCAATTTGAGTAACTTTCCTCTTATTTGTCCCCAGAGATGGTAGAATAGAGCTGACCATATGGGGCAATTAGCATATACGAGCTAGAACAATTAGCTGTTAACAGAGCCACATAGTGTCCATTTTGTATTCACTTCCCTTCCCCCTAATCCTTCCCAGTTTGCTGCACATGAGAGGAAAAATACAATATTCTAGAAAATTTTCCTTAATTCCTTGAGAAAGGATATGTTTCAAGGAATCACACATTTAATTTTGAGCTGTAATGGGGACAAGTCCAGCAGGGACTTGTCTGCTGTGGAGAATTGCATGTTGGAGAAAATGGGATCCTCATGGAGAGTCCATGGAAGCTTTGGGGAAAGTGTATTCACTGTAGAAAATTCAGGGTGTAGTTCCCTCCGGAACACTGAACAGGACACTGGTGTCCTTAAGAAATATGATCCTCTGACTCTGATTTGTAGCAACCTTGGGGTCCAGTATAATGGCATTACTTCACTATCATATTGAGGGATGCCTAGGTTGTAAAACTCAGCTGAAAATAGGGCAACTGTTTTCCTCCCTGTAGCACAGTCATTCAGTATTGATAACCAAGATACACTTCAATAGAGATTGAACACAGGGTCTCAAAAACCATCCTGCTAACTCTTTGGCAGAGAGTGATCTTGGTGAATTTCAGCTAAGTTATTTAGTTCCAAAGGACTAGGTGCTGCATCTTATGTGCTCCCTTCTCTCCCTTTCTCCCATTTCCCTCTCTTTCTCATTCCAACTAAGCTTTTCCTTTTCTTTCAGGGGTCAGCTGTAGACCTTTTCTAGCCTGTGTGTTTCTGTGTGTGTGTTTTCATGTGAGCGTGTTGCCGTGTTTTCTGTAAAGAGAAGAGCTTCCATTAATTCATTTTTATCCTGTTCCTTGCCTTTATCCGCGGTGTGACTATTTTACTATCCAAAATATCTGTTAAAAAAATGTGCAAAATAAAAATGGACTAGAAATTGAAAAAAGAGAATAAAGAGTAAGTAAGTAGAGGATCCGTTAAATATAAGGACAACCTTCGGGTTTCTGGAGAAGTGTAAAGACTACCTGAAATCATGTCACTAGTTTCTTATTTTCCTTTTTCTGTCCCTATCTCATATCAGATTAAAAGGAGGGAGAAGTCAGGTCCTCATGTCATTAAAATAGTGGGAGTATAGGCTTAGAAGAGACCTTAGAAATCATATCATTCAAATTCTTCATTTTATAGATTGGGAAACTTAGACCCCAGGAGATAAAAGTCCCACATCACATAGTTAGTGGAAGAGTCAAGACTAAAACCCAAGGCTCCAGTCCAGGGCTCTATCCACTATGCCACAATGCCTTTCTCTTTCTCTTCTGGCTGCTTTTGTAGGCGTTAGTCATCAGCTGTGAAACTCTGTCCCAAAGGGACAAAAGTAAAACCTGTTTTTCCAAAAGGCAAAACCAACACAAGTCTGCCGGATAAGATTTAGCTTAGTAGACTGGAAATTAAGCTTTGGGTATTTCATGTATAGCTTTGTCAGGGACTTGGGATGAGTCACTTTACCTCACCATGCCTCAGTTTCCGTCTCTGCTACACAGACTTCCAAGTCACCATGATTTCTAAGTATATAGAATAGTCTAGTTGCTGCTATCTACTGTGCTGTTCTTCCTAGGTGAGATGCTACCAGCCTGTGCTGATATTTCCTCATGTCACCGAGCTTAATTCGGTGTTACCCTTGTCTCCATCTCACTACCTAGTCTCATCTTCCTGGTCAACAACCTCAAGCTAGCAGCCAGTTTATACTCTAGGTCCAAAGCTTTTTATCTACCTTTTCATTCTCAGATGCCTTCCCTCACCTACTTTTATTGTCCTTCCAAAGGCACATTTAGGTCCTAGAATAGGAGAGAGTGCAATGGTCTAAATAAGGCAAAGATCTCAGTAAATAATGTTAACCAAACAGGACCCACTCCCTAATGCGTGCCTGTGAGAAGGGGTTTGGGGTGAGAGCCGATAACTCAACCAACTGCAGTTTGGGTTGATGTGGGGAGGCGTGAAACAGAACAACAAACCATTATAAAGAGTGTCAGTTTGCGGGGCTGCTGGAAAAGGAGTAATGAGGATAGGGAAGGGGCTCATCCTTGCTTGAGTCAGTATTGGTAGTAGCAGAGGAGAAAATCTGGTGAAAGGGGAGATCTGTTAGGCAACATTGAATGTTGGGGATTGGGGTAGACACAGAGAATCTAAGTTGGCAGTGCCCATCCAAAGACTGGAGAGAAGATAAGTGGCCCAGGAGCGGGGCGGAGGGGGGAGGGAAAGAGGAGTATACAAGTAGCTTGGCAAGCAACTCAAACTTCTCTATACTTGGAAACTCATTCTTTCACAATCTTTCATTTTAAAGACATTCAGTGTCAATGAGTCCTCAGCTGACAGACTATGTATGGAGTCTCCTGAAAATCTGTCTCGACTTTCTTTTTTGACTGATGAGTATTCTCACCCTAGCTGAGTCATTCTGTGTTCATCACAGCTGGCTAAGGAAAGAGGTAAACATGTCCTTAGATTTAGGAGTGAAGTCTGGGCCACCACCACATACGTCTTTTGCAGTGGCTGAAACTTCGGGCATGCTCCTCATCTCAGCCAGCAGTATGGGGATGGAGGCTCATTCCCATTGCAAGCAGGGAAGTGATTAGACTTCCCTTTCTCCCCTCACTCTGAATGACAGCCTGCAGCCATTACCCTTGGCCACCTGACACTCAATAGGACTCTGAAGGCCAAAGGGTGTTTCCTTAACAAGAGTAGCATCACTCACCACTCTTTGCCAAGTTTGTGTCCTGTTACATACGGGAAAATAAGCCACCCCTTGTGCAAATTTTTAGAATCTGGTCCAATCAAGCCCTCTTGTGACATCTCTACCAACAACTTCAAAACTGAGGCTGTTTACTCAATCCTTGATATCCCCACTCTGTCAGGCTCAGGACTTTTGCCTTAAATTTAAATGGTAAAAAGAGATGGTTAGGGAAGAGGGGTAATTATTTGTGGTTTGTGTTTCCTGGGCTGCGACAGCAGCTTTGCAACTACTATCTACATGCTACATATTTACAGTGGGCCTCAGTCTCCCATCACCTATCTCCCCACTATGCATGGAGACCCTCCTGATTGGAGACTCCAATGTTCAGGGAAAAGATAAACCAGGAGGTCAGCCCACAGATGGGGAATAAAATCTATGTAACTACTCAAGTGTTCCCAAAGCATTTCAAAGAGGCAGTTTGAGAAGGTACAATTTAAAACAGAGCATTCTATACCCTGTATTTCAGATAGGAAGAAAATGAGTGGGTTTGGTATTTTTGATACATTGTCATGAGAACTGAAGCTATAACTGGCAAAACACTCAAACAACTGAAATATTTCTAGCCCACCAGAATATTGCTCAGCCAATACACAATTACTTACCTTTACTTTTATTTGCATAGTGCTTTCTGATTGGGTAGACAAGGAGTGGTGTGTCCTGCAGGATTCTAACATCTCTGCTATCCTTGGAGATAGCAAATTCCTGTGGTTATTGGTGCTAAAATAAGATTAAATATTATGTTAATTTGTTCTGATATGATGTGAATAATTGTGTTGTTTAATCCTACCAAGAATGCAACATCTTATCAGATCTATTGTACTGTCTGTTCCTTCTCGTAATTAATTACAGGAAAGATGATCAGAACCAGATTTTAAATTATTGTGATATTCTGAAAAGTAAATTGAACAGGGAAGTGGGAGGGGGGAATGAAAAGGGAAATTGTCAGGTTCCTGCGACTTTGAAAGGACTGAGGAAGAAGAGAGCATTTTGGGACTTCACCGAAAAACTGACTGCATCTTGCAATTTTCTTTTTCAATTGGCAGAAATATTGTATTTTCATCGATTGAAGAAAAAAAGTGTCTGGTAATTAATTAAATGACTTGTTCATGGAAAAATAATAAATAATCTGTCAGTTGTGGAATGTAAACTGATTAAACAATTAAATAAAAAAGATTACATTGTGTGTTTTAAGTGGATGTGTATGCTTGTGTGGGGGGAAGGATTTAGGACAGGGATGTCGAAGATCATTTGCTAGGGTTTGGTATAAGGAAATGAAATGGTTCAGCTGAGGGAGAAAAATAAGGAAACCTAATGTTGATTTTCTCTTCTCGAAGAAAGCTAACAATAGAAAGGGGGGAAAAAAGTACTTTATTAAATCTGTGGTTACTTCCCTGGAGCTCTCCTTTTCTGCTATTTACCTAGGCTCTCCCAGCTGGTTTAATCTTCTCCCTCACTCCACTCCCATCTCTACACTATTTTCCACTTAACAAACCAAATATCCTTTCCTCTATTTTCTCTTTTGCTCTTTTGAGAGTATTTGTCTGTGAGTGTCTTGGTAGATACACATTTATATACAGTAAGTACTTATATCCTTGGGGGAGTAGCATAGCAGAGGGTATAACTAGGCAAAGGGGTGAAAAAGGGAAAGGGTGACCTAGAGCTTTCAGCTAGAGAAATGTCATGTCCCCGAGGAAGAAGGGGGAAAGAAAAGAAGGGAATGTGTTTTTTGTGTTCTAATGGAAGAACAATAATACACTAATGAGAAGCTACATGACTCTACCTTTTTGGGATTTCTGGGTAAGAAAGCCATCTACAGTATCTCTTCTGCCTCTAAATATATTATCTGAAGGTGTGTCTGTGATCATCATCACAATGTACTTATTACATGGCTAACTGAATGTCATAGCACTCAAGAAGAATGGTCTAGATTTGGTGGCTACCTCCTAGCAGCTTGTTGTCCAGCATAGGACACTGTATGCATCTGTACAAGAATTTAGAAACCCTAGTGTAGACAACAGATTAGGAAACAGTAAACCTAAATAGGAAGGAATGAACAATATTTAAATCAGTATATAATAGGAGAAGGAAGGCTGACCAGTACTTAGGGAGGAAAGACGTTAATGGGACAAATTAGGGAGCTGAGTGAGGATGTCCCAGAACAACCTATAAGTTATAGAACTTAGGATCCAAGACTTCTTAGTGGATGAAGGATGATGTGCCTTTCCCATTGCCTGTACCATACAGCAGCTCCATGAGGTCAGCTGCCAGGATTCTCTAGAGATAGCTCCCAGAAGAGGCCAGCATCACCTCAGCTGGAAGTAAAACTCTGGAAGATAAATATAGCAGATTCCATTTCTTTTTTTTCCCTTAGAGGCAGTGAGCAAGCCTTAACTTCTGTGATGAATCACAGTCTGCTACACAGAATTGTGTATACCTGCATCATACCTAATTCCCCTTAGAGAATTTTTCTGTGAGATTGTTTAAATGATAGGACAAAGGAAGCTCAAGTGATTTTTGAATTTCTTTACCCCCTACCCATTCTCATATAGGGTGACAGGGAGATATTTGAAATGATAAATAAGACTTTAATCTCTAAAGTCTAAATCATTTCAACTCCTCTTGCTTAGAATTTCACCTGCCCCCAAAAAAGCACGGAACTAATGCAAGACTTCTTTCCACATTCTTTTGCTGACACAATAAATATTATTTTTCTCTTCCCCCATTCCACCATAGACCAAATTAAAGATCATAGACCCATGGATCTAGGGCTGAAAGAGGCCTCAGAGACCATATAATCCAATTCTCTCATTTGATAGATGAGGAAGCAAAAATCCAAGGAGGTTAAGGGACTTACCTAGGATCTATTGGTAATGTGTCATAAACAGAATTTAAAATAAGATCTTTTGAGTCCTGAGGCAGTGTTTTTTCCCATATATCAAAGCTCTTTCCTTCCTTTCCATACAAGGGCTGGCCATTGAGCTCTTGACCAATTTGCTGAATACTCCCTCCTTTGCCTACTTGTCCCTCTCCCATCTGTAATAGATGCCCTCCCCCCATACACTTGGAATTACTTTCTTCTCTTCACAGATTATCAAGCCATATTTCTTTCATCATTCCCATTTGTTGGAATCCTGCCTTTTCCCTGAAGCTTTTCTGGATTTGAAGCCTACTGGCCTTGGGATTTAGACTCCCAATTACTTCTTATTCACAACCCTAAAAAGGCACTTGCCCTGGTTGTCTATAAATAGAATAAAAACTCATAAGCCTCCTCTTCAACCCTTATGTTCAATGTATACTTATTTAATGTATGAATCTTATGTCATGATGAGATAGCAAATTATTTTTAATGGCTTTAACTTAGGGAAGGGGAAAATCTGGGCTAAGAAAACATATCAAGCCTCTGTCCTTTTCCTGTTGAAGAAAAAAGTAAACACTGGGGATGCTTGCACATGCCTGAGTTAGGCCAACATATGCTTTGAATCATTAGCTAAGGACCCTTCTCTAAGAATATGAGAGAATTGTGATTTAAATACAGAGAAGAGCCTGTTTTAAAGTCATTTTCAGTCTGTCCCCTGAGAAAGATCCTTCATACTGTGGCCTGACCTGGTTGGCAGTCTGAGAGTCAAGAAACCAAGAGGTATGAGTGTGACTATGTCCTATTTCCAACTGGTGCCAGTCCTCAAAGAATAGCTGTTTTTGGCACAGAGCATTATTGACAAAAGTAGATTCATAGCCTTGGAAGAAATAACCATTGACCTTGGTCCTGGTGTCTAAGAGAGCTTCAACTTTGAACTGAGAGGTAGAAAACCATGAAGATCTTGGCCCAGAGAGAATGCAGGGAAACACAGAGGGGCTATGAGGTCAAGCAGGAATGGAGCTCTTCCTGCCTAAAACTTAAGGGTTCCTTTTCATTTCTTATTTTTTAGCCTAAGGACAAAGTTTTAACTTGAGATATATAGCTCCCTCCTGGCTGAAAAATCTGAATCAGAAAGTGGACACTTGAAATTACTTCTTGGGCATATGCTTGAGAAGTGGGTGTGATACTATGAAAACACAGGACTTGGAGGTAGGGACCTGGATTCAAATTCTACCTCTATCAGTTAGGACTTGTGGGACCTTGGGTGAGCTATTTAACCTCTCTGGACTTCTGTTTGCTCATCTGTAAAATGAGGGGGTTAGACAAGATGGCTTCTGAAGTCCCTTCCAGCTCTGCCTCTGTGATCCTATATTCTTCACAACAAATGGAAAGCAAGGGGAAAAATGATCCCCCATGAGGTTATCCTTTACGTAATCAATCAATCAATCAATTAACACTTATTAAATGCCTACCTTATTCCAGGAACTATGGATATTATTTAAAATCAACAATAATAGCTCACATTTTTTAGCACTTCAGAGTTTAAAAAGTATTTTCCTCATAACAACCCTGCAAAGATAGTTAATGCAAGTATTATTATCCCATCTCTATAGTTGGAGAAACTGAGGCACAGAGCAAGTAACAGATGTGGCCCAGGGTGACACAACCAACAAGTGTTAGAATGGATATTTCAGCCTTCTGACCTTTTTGTACCATTTCACGATGCTTTCTGCAGAACCGAATTGGACTTGTATCAGGAATTTAGGTGTCTGGGATGGCCTATAGTTTTCAAAAGCAGTTCTAAGCTTCCCAAGTGGCAGCAGCTCCTCTGATTTCTCCTGGGTCTCTTCTCCCCTTCAGTTTTTCAGATATTTTTCAGGTACGGAAACGAGGACCTTGGATCCAAAGTTCCTTCCCTGATTCATCTTACCTGAGGTAGGACAATTGTGAGAATGCCCACTTACTACCCCCACCTGCTGCCTGGGGTGAGCATACCTTATTCCTTGTTTTTCCCCCTTACAAAATTGCTTTTATAAATTGCTGGTGCTGAGTTCAAATCTGGCCTCAGACACTTCCTGGCAAATAAGTTAAACCCAATTGCCTCTCCCCCCACCATAAAAAAAATTTAGTCAGGAAACATTTATTAAGCACCTACTATGAATGCACTACACTAAAAGTTGGTAGTCAGGAATTGCTCTGGCTGAAAAAATTGCCATGTAGCCAATCTGGTAATCATAGGCTCATAGAATCTTGGATTTAAATCTGAAAGGGGCATCAGAAGCCATCTAGGCCAACCATCTCATTTTGTAGACCTCTGCAAACTAAGCTAAGCTGGCCAACCAACATTCATTTGATCAATAGGCCCTTACCCAAAGCCTTTCCAGTTTAATAGCACCTGGTAGAGCTCGCACTCCACTGATAAAGCTAGTTGACTCCACCATCACCTCCACACCACAAGGATTCATCAGAATGTGACTTTAGTAGAGGACCACTGACCAACAAAAAATATCATTAGCAAATTAATCTAGGGACATATATAAGTGAAAAGCAACTTACTCTAACTCATTGTCCAATATAAAACATTCAACATTCAACTTTCTTTTAAATATCATGAATCCAATTTTTATAAATCAACAAATGTTAGAAACTGTTTCCATTCCATGTTATTTACCTACCACAGACTCATAATAATAAGAGCTGATATTTATATAGTGATTCAAGATTTGCTAGCACTTGACATATTATCTCCTTTGATTTCCATGAAAATCTTGTGAGATAATGTCATGCAGATTATTATTCTTTTATTATAAATTCATTGTATCCACGCTTCTGCCCCTACTACTGTGCTGAAACAATTCTCTTTAAGGTCACCAGTGTCTTCCTAATAGCCAGTTCTAATGGTCTTTTCCCCCTAGTTTTTATCTTCCTTGACTTCTCTGTAGCTTTTGACTGTTGCTCAATCGATCAATTATCAGGCAAGCACCTCATTCTGGGCCCTGCCTGACTCAGGCTGGTCTGATGGTTCAGGTCTGGTCATCGAACAAAATGGGACACTCATGGACTGTTTAAGGATTAGTAAAAAGGAAATATACTTAACTAGTAGCATGGGAAGGAAGCAATAGAGGTAGATAAGACCTCCTTATTTCCATATGGGAATGCATCTTGTCAGAAGGGTGTGTCAACTGGCACTATCATAGGATATCTGGCACGTATGAGGAGCACCACTATTTGTGTACTGGGCAGTCTTTTTAATGCCCTCAGTAACTGAACTTGGTTCATATCTGTAACTCTAATCTTCTGGACCAGTCAGGTCTCAGGACTGATTTTCCTGCCTTTTAAGGAAAAACTTGCCCAGCTTAGATGGGATAGACTCTATTGGACATTATTCTTGCCACACACCTACTATGTGTCAAACAGTGCTAGGTACTAAGGATGCAACTATGGTTTTTTGTTTGTTTTTTTTTTTTTTTACCATATTTGATCCCTGTTGCTTAGTATATAATAATACTGGCTTGGTAAACCAACAGGAACTTAATAAATGCTGAGTGAATGATGGATGAATTGGATGCTCTTTTGTTTTCACAGCTGCTACACTCTTCTGGTTCTCTTCCTATGTGGTTCTCTCTATCATTGCTCTTTCTCATTTTCTTCACTAGCTCTTCTTTTCCCAACTCTACAATGTAGATGTTTCTCAAAGTACTGTCCTTGGTCCTATTCTCATATCTTTCTATACTTTCTCCTAACAATCACATTCAGATCCAAGCCTTCAACTGTTATTTCTGTGCAGATGACTTTCAGATCTTTATCTATAGTTGTGACCTCTCTTAGCTCCAGACCCACATCTCCAACTGGATGTTCCCCAAGCACCTCCAAAGTCAACTTATTCAAAATTAAGTTCAAAACCTTTTCCCCTAAGCCCATTCCTTCTTTTGACATTATTTCTAGCAATGGCTCCTCTATTTACATCATTCCCTAATGTCCATGACTTTGATTTATCTTTGATCCTTTGTTTTATTTCATGTGTTTATTCAGTAAGTTATAAGATCCCGTCAGTTCTGGTCCAGAAACATCTCTTATAACTTTCTCGATCCACTTAGATTGAGCCCTCATTGCCTAGATCACTGATCTCCATCATGGAGTATACTACCCTATGGAGTGCACCCTGTGGAGATTATCTAGTGGGGTACATGAAGAAAATATTAGCACTCCTATTCATATTTTCTAATTTCAAAAAAGAAAGCAATTAAATTTCGCTAATATTTAATATACAGTAATACCAAAGCCCTAACTTGACCTATTATAAGATGGTCATGTGCCATGTCCATACATGAGGTATCCTGAAGGAAGAACAGGAGTGTGTAATGCAGAGAGGCTGACAGTGGTGCCTTCATTCTTTTGCTTTCAATATATTGTGATGTATTGGAATTTATATGCCTGGCTAAGTGGATTTATGAATCAAATGATCTATTTTAAGCTAAACTAACCCTTACAAAATGGATAAAAGGCTTAAAAAGATTCCTGAAAAGAAAAGGAGGATTGAAGATGATAGTAATAAGGTGAGCACAAATGAGCAGAAAGAAAATGGCAAAGCCGACAGGTATGCCTAATATGATTTCTTCATCAGTGGCATTAGGAAATAAAAATAATAGGAAAAAAAATAATAAAAAAAAATAACAACAAGAGCTTGTTAAGTGTATAATATTGTGCCATGAGCTAAGCTAGGTGCTGGGGATACAAAGACAAAAGAGAAACAGTTCTTACCCTGGAGGTGCTTATATAGTAAGGGCATAGACAACTAATACAAATGGGTATATATATTTGTGTGCATATATATATTTATGTATATGTATATATACAGATGCAATAAATATAATATGAATATACAACATATAAATATAAAGACAATAAATACAAGATAATTAAGGCCATTAGCATTGGGAGCTAATAGCAAAAGTAGCACTTCAGCTGTTCCTTTAAGGAAGAGAGGGATTCTCTAAGGCAGAGAAGAAAGAATGTGTTCCAAACATGGGAAACAGCCAGTATGAAGGTATAGAGATAGGAGATAGAATACCATATATTGGGAACAGAGAGAAAACCCATTTGTTTGAATTGCTAACTTTGTGATGGGGAAGTAATTTGCAATGAAACTGGGAAGATCGATTGGGCCAGATTGTGAAGGGCTTTAAAAGCTAAATAAAGGAGTTTATAGTTTGTCCTAGAGGCAACAGGAAACCCCTGAAGTTTCTTAAGTAGAGGAGTGGCATGGTGAGATCTGGGTTTAAGGAATATCACTTTGGCAGCTATGTGGTTGATAGACTGGAGGAGAGACAGGGAGACCAATAAAGAATTTGTTGCAGTAATGTAATTGAGAGGTGGTGAGGGCTGAACCAAAGTGGTAGCTATTTGAGTAGTAGGAGGCGATTTTATATGGAAGAGGTTAACAGCTAAAACCATGGGATCTGACAAGGTCAACAAGAAAGTACAAGGAGAGAAGAGGGCCAAGTACAGAGCCTTCAGGGACACCAATGAGCATAATATGGACAAAGGGCCAGTAAAGGATATTGAGAAAGACCAGTGAGACAGAGAGAACAAGGGGAGAACATTGTAACAGAGAATATTCAGGATGAGAGGTTGGGTGCTCAATAGAATCAAATACAGCAAAGAGAGATATCAAGAAGAATGTGTACTGAAAAAAGATCATCAGATATGACAAGTAAGAAATCACTGGCAGTTTTGGAGAGGACAATTTCAGTTGACTGATGTAGAAAAAGCCAAATTCAATGAAGCAGAGGTATGGAGTAAATATAGACAGACATCCTTAAAAGTTTGGCTGAGATAGGGAGGAAAGATATAGAATGATAACTTGAGGGAATGGTAAGCTCTGGTGAAAGGTATTTTTAATTTTTAAATATTGTGGGATGCTTTGGCATATTTGAAGGCAGTAGAGAAGGAATTAGTAGAGAGGGAAAGATAGAAAATAAGAAGGAGGGAGAGGGGGAGAGACAGACAAACAGAGACAGAGAGAAAGATGACTGAGGAGCAATCTGCTGAAGCAGATTGGAGGGGATGGGATAAAGTTCACATGTAGAGGATTTGGCCTTAGCAAGGAGAAAGGTTGCCTTACTATGAGAGACTAGGTAAAGAAAGAAAGAGTGGGAGATGATGCCAAGGGATTTTGAGATGAAGAGAGAAGTGAATACTCTCAATTTTCTCATTAAAGCAAGAAGCAATGTGCTTAGGTGAAGGGGATCAAAAAGGGGCAGTGGAGGCTTGAGGAAAGAAGAGAAGATTTGGAATAGCTTCTGTTGTGGGAGGGGGAGGAACTAGGGGAAAAGTTACATTAAGGAGGAATAGAGAGATCACTTTGCTATACAGAGGGTTCAGCTGAAGTTGGATAACTTAAAATTATAGGTTACCCAGTCACCATGGTTGTGTTCATCTAGCCCTTTTTAGTAGCATAATAGTAGGAGAGGAGAGATGGCAGGAGTCATCTAGGGCTAAGGTTTGGCAAGGGGTACATCAATAGAGCAAGAGATACAGGAATTTGAGAGCTGATGATGGTAAATAACGAAATTGATTAACTATAAGATTGATTGTGGGAAAGGAGCAAAGTGAATACAGAGCAAGGGTAATGAATGACCTGAGATAACATGGAGGGGTAGAAGGTTTAGGAGTTATGGTGAGGACAAAGAATATTTATTTTGTTTTTACTGCTACAAATCAAAGGTGAAGGAACAGCTTCACTGGGGCCTTGGAATTCAAAAGAATTTCTTTGAATCATTCAGAAGGCATCTCTGGAAATTTCAGGGAAACTTAAAGTCACCTGATGGGTCTCTGAGAAACTAACTGAGGGATATATGCCACTTGTCTTCTTTCTCCTTCTAAGTGTCACTGTAGCAAGCACAACTGAAAGATATCACGCTTTTGGTCCCTCTACCACACTTGAAGTTGAAATCCATTTCTCTAAATTTCCTTTGCAGTATTCATGTATTTGAAGGTTTCCTATGTTGGTCTGTTTTGTTAACATGGCACCTCTAAAGCTGGTTCTCACCCTTCCTTTCTTCCTTTAAAAGGGCTGGCTCTTCATTGGCCAGTCCTTGGGAATGAGAAGCTGTCTGTTCTTAAACATCTTTGGCTTGGATTCTGAAATATAAGTGACCAGGCATCCTCACAGCATCAGCAATGACTTCATCAGCTTGCTCCTCAAGTCCTTAGGAATCAATTCTGGGCAGAGCTAGGACCACGATAAAGAATCTTCCCCAACACCTTAGAGTGGGGGCGTTATCACTGGGACAAGATTAGGACTCCTGTTGAGTGCCAGAAGTGTTTTCAATGGATCAAACGTAGGCTAAAGATAAATAGTAAATGCTCATTATCAGAGAACTGCCTGTTTGCAGGGAAGTTTAATTATTTTTTTTCTTTCAGGTATGAGACAGCATTTATTTCTTCCTCCAGAAACTGCATAAGAGGAAAAGAGCTCAAAGCCCCTCACAAACAAATATAAGAAATACAAAACTCTCAAATAACTCATTACTTTCCTTATATCCCACCCTTGTTCCCAACCAAAGCAAAGACTTTTCAAGGCACTACTGAACAAACATTTTTCTAAGAAGTTGATTCTTAAGGATACACAAAAAAGTAATAGTCATTAATTGGCTGGAAATTTCTTTCTTTCTTTTTGAGGCAATTAGGATTAAGTGACAAGCTAGTAAGTATATGAGGCCAGATTTAAACTCTGGTCCTCCTGACACCAAGGCAGGTGCTCTATCCATTGTGTCACCTAGCTGCCCCTGGAAACTTCATTTTTCCAAAGAAGGTCACAATAAGGAAAGTTAGGACTGACTGAATGCTAACTAAACCAGAGGATGAGAAGAAGAGAAAGAAAGTGAACTAGGTAAATTCAGTAAAGGGATATGGCAGGGAGAGAAGCTCTGGGATCTCCCAACATAGGGCTTTACAATCCATAGCGATGCTCAATGGAACATGCACTTGTCAATGGTCAATGAAGACTTGCTCAGAAGAGAAAAAGTTACAAATAAAATGAGGGGGCTGGTCTTGAACAGAAAAAGGGCTGTTGAATGCCCAAAGTTGTTTGTAGGAGACAGATAATAGTATATGACACTGCTGCCAATCCCAACATCAAACTAGAATTAGACTATGGTTAACTGTATCCCTCCCTAAATGGCCAGTGAAACAGTCAACTACTCATATCATTTATGTAGGGGTTGGTCTGTGCTGCCCATGTAGGTTAGGTATGTCTACATAAGTGTGTCTAGGTGTTCTTCTCTCTCAAACTCTCTCCAGCTCTGACCATCATGAAGCCTTGTAGCATTGCATAATCAATCTTAGCCAATGAAAAGAGTCTTATGCAGATGATCTTTGAGCTGTGGGTTACATTAAATTTCCAAGTTCCAGACAGAGGAATAACAGTCAAAGCAAATGATAATTTTTAACATGATTTTTTGATAAATGTAGACTTTTTCTGATTTAGATTCATCTTTCAAAATTAGATACAGACTATCAGATGATCTTTGCCAAGCAGACTTAGAGTCCCCCAAATTCTCTCTAGGTTTAGGATTGAAATTTCTCATCTGAGGTGTCTTTGTTTCCCAGTTGCATTTCCATCTATGTTTATGTTGAGTGCCTTATATGCCCATTTTACAGGTGAGGAAACTGAGATTCAAAGAGATCAGGTGGAATTTGAACTTGGGCTTTCCTGACTCCTTGTAAGCAGTGTCTTACTGGAGCAGGACATAAGCAGCAAGCACCACAGAAACACCACCAACACCTCCATTTAATGTCCTTTTTACTATCCTTATCATAACCTCTATGGAAAGAGACCCTACCTCGTTATCCAGGCTGGAAGTTTCTGTTCTTTAAGTGGTAACCAAGATGGTACATTTGATATCATCTTGTCTCCTCAGAGGCTTCCCAAGCAGCACACATTTTTAATGTCAAGAAATTCTACTCTCCATGGAAAGTTGGTATTTTTGTGACTCTTCGAGATACACAACATACAGTGAGGCCTCAGAGTCTCCAATGAGCATCATACCCAGGAATTGTTGCTTTCAAACCTTGCCTAAGATATACAAATGGCTTCTCTTTTACTGATTCTGGACATCTTCCCTTTAAACATAGTTGAGGTTGGATTCTTTAACCTCCAAATTTCTTCACTTCTTTCAGGATGTTTAGGCCCTTCTAGAGTTACTAGGTGGAAGAAGGAGAAACTTTCCTTATTGTGACCTTATTTGCAAAAATTAAGTTTCCAGGGGCAGCGAGGTGGCACAGTGGATAGAACACTAGCCCTGGAGTCAGGAGGACCTAAGTTCAAATCCAGCCTCATACACGTACCAGTTGTGTGACCCTGGGCAAATCACTTAATCCTGATTGTCTCCTGCCCCCACCCCTAGGGAGAGGATATTGGTCTAGTAGGGGTGGGGAACTTGTGACCCTGAGGCTAAGAGTGGCCCTCTAGGTTTGGCCCTTTGACTGAATCCAAACTTCACAGAACAAATCCCTTTAATAAAAGGATTTATTCAGGGAAGTTTGGATTCAGTCCAAGGGTTGTAATTGAAGACCAAGAGGACTACATGTGACCTCAAGGCTGCAGATCCCCCACCCCTGGTATTATATAGACAGGTTGGGCAAAAATTTTTCTAAGCTAGTTAGTCTCTTAATACAAAAAGATCTACTGGGCCTCTTAGCTGGAGAAGTGATGTTGGGACAAGTAAAGAACGCCAATGAAGTTTGCATCTAAAAGATACTCTCCGTTCTGAGTGCCCATCTAAAAGACATCACAACTCTTCAAGCAAAGTTTTTCTCAGAAAAATTCGGAACAGCTGGTACAAAATGGTTAGTGTAACGTTCTTCAAGAAAGGATTCTAATTACTGAAGCTTTAGGACTTGATTTCTAGATGATTAGAGTCTATCTTTAACATAACCCTCAGATGCTCTGGGATTTTCTGCAATACACAAGGGGAGGTTTTGAGAATAATTACCTATAACATTTGAATTCAGAAAATGCATAAATATGTCTTTAGCTGCTTGGAAACAAGACATAGATCTTTCCTTGGTTGAGGTACATTCTATAGCAGGGAAAGGCGCTGGAGCATTATAGATAGAGCTACAGACTTGGATTCCACCTCTCCCTCTTCCTAGTTGCATGACTATGGGTGGGTTGCCTCATCTCTTTGGGCCTCAGTTCCTTCATCTGTAAAATGGAGGTGATAATAATAATGCCTACCTCACAGGATTGCTGTGAGGATCAAGTGAGATAAAACATTAAATTTCTTCTTATTTTAGAACGTATTTTCTTCTAGAGAAGCCCATTTTCATTCACACTGAAGGCTTGCCTGACATGAATACCTCCCTCTTCACAGAAATGAGAAAAAATTTTAAGAAAAATTTTGAACTATTTTCTCACCAGCATTATGAATAATGTTTAAATAAATACAATAAGCACGAACAAATACTTTGCCCTTCATCCTTCCAGGAACAGTAACAATTTCACCATATATCCTGATTTCATTCAAAATATACTTACTTTATGAGTCACTTGGGACAAGGTGTCATCTTTTTGTCACTTATGACCTTGGTGCTTCAGAATGTCAAATAGAGCCAAAGCCTGGGTTGGAGAAATAGCTAAATTACAAGGCAGCTAGGTGGTGCAATAGATAGAACACTGGGTCTGGAGTCAAGAAGACCTGGGTTCAAATCCAGATGCAGACACTTACTGACTGTGTGACCCTGGGCTAGCCACTTAACATTGTTTGCCTCAGTTTCCTCATCTGTAAAATGAGCTGGAGAAGGGAATAGCAAACCACTTCAGTGTCTTCGCCAAGAAAACCTCAAATGGGGTCACAAGCAATAACAAAAAATAGGGTACATATGCTGCCACAAAACTAAGTTTTTCCATTTTAGTCTCAAATCCTGCCTGGAATCTTGTACTAAATCCCATGAGATTGTACTTTTCTTTTCTCCCTCGCTCCCCCCCAAATTCTCTCTCAATAATTTTGCACAGTTTTTTTGGGGGCAGTCTTTTACCAATTTGTCACTAACCACTTTCACTAAATGTGACCACACAGGCCTGGTTCATCAGCTACCATAGTAACTTTTCTTATCAGATAACAGCAACTGAGCCTAGCTTTTTCTAGATCAAGAACTGAATAAGGATGATCTTCCTTTGTCATTCTTTCTCCTTTCTTTTCTGCTCTTCCCTCATCCTATCCCTGAGCTACATGCCCCCCCTAGGCAACATAATAGTTTTCTTAAAATGACAGCTGGAGAGAGGTAGTGAGGGACTATGTTTGTTCCTGCTGGCTGGGAAGCAGAGATACCCCCTGGGAGGAAAGCTGGGCAGGGGAGGGGAGAGGGCTATACTGAGCAGCTCTATACTGAGGCTGGGAAGCCAAAGGCCTTAAACAGAGAAGTCAGGAACTGCATCATTTCAGTACTGCCTCACAAAAGTGCTCTGAGTCACAACCTGGATGTGATTGGCTGAGCACCATCAGTGTGAATTGCTATAAATCAGACTGCCTCAAATTCCTTTCATAAAACAGGGACCTTTAAAACTTTATCCAACAGAGCATTTGATTTAGCAGGAATGGGCCTCTTGGGAGGTACAATTTGCAGAATTGGAGCCCTGAAGAACACAGCTTGTGTTCACTCACTGGATGAACAAAGCTCTAGTCTCCTCCAAGCCCATTGTGTAAGCTTGGGTTGGTCTCTTAATCTAAAGAGATAATATAGGTGCATCTGTCATGTGTCCCTGAAAAGTTCTGCAGAGAAGGAGTTTAATTCCCTCTTGGCTTTCTTTCTCATTTCAGAGCTACTTTGCCTTCATTAGTGATGGATCATCAGTGGCTAGAGATTCAGAATACCATTTTATAAGCTCCTGTGTCCCTGTCCTTGGTCCTGTAACTAACAGGTGTATAAGTATCTGTGTACTAGAAGGTCTCCTTTTCTGAGGGTCATCTAATCCCAATGGAAGCTAAAACATCAAATTTAAATTTTCAATTTTATTTTTTAAGTCTGTGTCTCCCTGTCTTGCCCAGGCTACAAGTGCAGGGTTCACTCATAGGATCAGTCCCACTGCTAATCAGCAAGGGAGTTTTGACCTGCTCTATGTCAATCTGAGCTCATTGACCCTCCTTAAGTAATTTGAAGGCCTGATGATTCACCATACTTATGCCTGATTAAGTGCAGACATCCAATTGGCATGGGCCACTTAGAACTCCTGAGTTTAAGAAATCCATTGGTTTCATCCTCCTGAGTAACTGGGATTAAAGGTATGTGCCACCACACCTGGCAATAAATTTTAAATGTAAGTTTAGATTGTAGGGGAAGAGGAAAGGAATGCCACACCCTGTGCTAAGCTCTTTACAAATATCGCCTTGTGATCATCATAACAACTCTGGGAGGTAGGTCCTGCTGTTAACCTCATTCTACAGTTGAAGAAATTAAAGCAAACAGAGGCTAAGTGACTTGCCCAGAGCCACACAACTAGGAAGTATCTGAGGCTAGATTAGAACTGAGATCTTCCTGACTCCAGACTCAGGCTTCTATCCACTATGCCCCCTAGCTGTCTCTTGTTAGGGGAGAAGTGAGCTCATCTCCATACTATAGAAAACACAAATAGAAAGAGTCCTGAATTAGATTTCAAGAGATCTCAAGCCAATCAACCAATCCAGCAACAAGCAATTATTAAGCACCTATTTATGTTTTTGGTGCTATGGATGCTGCTAAGGATACAAAGATAAATGTATAAAAAAAAATCTCAGTCCACAAAGAGTTTATAGTCATAGAACAAGAGATTTAGAGCTGAGAGGGACCTTAGAAACTGAGTCAACACCTTCCCTCCCCCCCCCCCACTGTACTGATAAGGAAACTGAGGCAAAAAGAGATTAAGTGACTTATCTGGGGTCACAAAGTTAGTAGAAGTCTTAAGAAGAATTTGAACCCAAGTCTCTGCCTCCTAGTCCACTTCTCTAGCTAGTAGTCTACCTATTTCTAGCTAGGGGAGACCAGTCTATCTATAAAATGAGGAACAAGATGATTTCTAACGTCCTTTACATCTCTGAATAATTCTACTATCCAGTGACTACAACACAGTTCCTACAGTGATTCATTCTGGCCTAGGGAAGATCGTGGGTTCTCAGAGGCTCCATCAGTGGGACCTCAGCTTTCAATACCAAGCTAGAAAGATTTGGCTCTGTGAGCCCTGGTTGTAGCCATAAACATACAGCACAAAGGTATCCAGCCATGTCTTACCCCCTACACTGTCCCTAAGTATCTCCTTGAGTCCTGTCAAAGGTCCTGGGTAATTTGTATGGCCTTGGTATTAGCCAACAAGTGCATGATATGAGTTAAAAAAGGAATTTCTTCACTACTATATACCAAAACAAGTCTGAGGAAATTTCCACTGCGGGTGAGGGGAATGTGGTTTAAAAGAAGAAAAAAAAGATCCTGACCTGAGAGGCTATCTCCTATGCATGATGTTGCTTTGGACTTCACGACAAAAGGAGTTTAAAGTGTGTTAATTAATCCTAAACCTGTTTGGGTTGGACAATCTCACAAAAGAATTATAACGCTCCTTATTCCAATATGATTTTAGAAAGGAAGCCTAGCAGCAGATGACAACACCAACTGCATGGTGAAAGCAGAGAATTAGGAGAGAGAAGAATAACTTCTAGGAGACAGAGTGAAGTATCAGGGAGACCCAGCTGTTTGCTGAAAGACTGAACTACAGACAAACAAGCATTTCACCTGCCTGCAAAACTAGGATCTGGAAGTACCCAGTATCATGGAGAGACTATATTTTACCTGTATGTACATGAAGGAATCTTCCTTGTTATTTGCTTTGCTCTCTCATACTTGTTGAAAGGTTCATTAGTTGACTTACAATAATAATAGCTAAAATTTATAAAGCACTTTACATATGTTAAAGTCAGTTGAAACCCGTTCTTTTGGTAGAGCATTGGTAGTTTCACCTGCATAGCTATTATGCCTTCCTGTGTATTTATGCCCTCCTCTATGCCCATTTGCCCTCCAAAGGCAGGAGGTTGGTCACTAAATGGATAATTTGAGAGGAGAGAGGGGTTGACTCTCTGTGCCTGTCTTGGTTCTGCCTTTAAAAGACCAAGTTCAGGCTATGTATGTGAAGCTTGTGAATTGGATGAGTTTCCATCAATCTTCCTTAATATGGTGTTAAAAGGGAAGGGAAAGAAAAAGGAAAAAAAGGGTTAATGTTTATTAAGTACCCACCATGTACCAGGCCCTGTGCTAGCTGCTTTACAAATATCTCACTTGATTCTGGAAATAACCCTAGGAAACAGGTGCTATTATTATCACCCATTTTATAGTTGAAGAAACTGAGACAGACAGAGGTTCAATGACTTGCCCAGCTAGTAAGCCTCCGAGGCATGTTTTGAACTCAGGTTTCCCCAACCCCAGGTACAGTGCTCTATCCACTGGCAGGTGAATTCGTATCTTATCAAAGAGCTCTCTTTGTGAACTAACACCTTTTTAAAGAATCACAAGAAGGATGCAGAAGGTTCCTTTTAGGCACAGCTGCTATACAAGTGTGAATATAGATAAATATAATAATTTTTAAATGAAAGGGGAAGGAAGGCTATAGAAAGTAGGATGGCTTTTTAATCAGAGAACCTCGCTGGGGCACTGGGAGTCTATCTTATCCTGGTTCACATTGCTAGGGAATGTGAAGAAGGACTCTAACCCATCTTGCTGCTTGGAGTGGTCCCTAAAGTTAGGTTGCCTCTGGGGATGGTTTTAAAAATGGTTTTATTTGGAGAAATAAGGAAGCAGATTCCTTCCTTCATAAGGTATAATCTTTTAGTCAGGTCCCTAAAAAGCAGTAGGAATTCGGATGGCATCCTGTTCCAGTTCCATTTTGAGCACTGAATAGAATCCGATTCCATCAGGAAATTCTCTCTCAGCCGACATTTCATTGGATACAAGATTTTTTCCTGAGCCAATGATTGTGAGTGCCATTCACTGGTGTTACTAGGGCAAGCTGCTGCTAGCTGAGAAGCAGAAGGTAAGGAGGAAAAGTACCAGCTGGAAGATACAGAACTCTGGAGGCCTTAAAAGAGATAAAAAGGGTAGGGGTGGAATTGAGGGAGTAAGGGAAAAACAAATTTTTTTTTAGACCTGACCATCCTTATGTGGAAAATGGTCTGGAAGGCTCAGATCAATTGATTTCGGGCTGAAAATAAAGCCCAGATCACGTTTGATTTCCTTTATGTCCCAATTAGCATTCCAAGGCATCAGACTGCTCACAGTGTTTCTGTGACTAACAGGACGATAATAGCATGAGGAATCAGACGGAGGAGTGTGGATGTCTGTATGCAAATCCATCATCACTAATGAGGGGAAAATAGCTGATGGGCAATAATGTAAATAATAATGTGAATAAATGTAAAAATCTGAATAATGTAAATAAATAATGAGCAAATAATCACTTTGAGGTTTAAAAAGCACTTTGCATAAATTATCTCGCTTCCATCTACCCTGCGAGATTTGTGATATAAGAATCATCCCCATTTAACAGATGATAAAACTGAGACTCAAAGACTTTCTTAAAGTTACCCAATTCATAAGTGGAAAAGCAATGATCCAATTAAACAAACATTTATTGTAAATACCGAGCATAGCAAATGATACAAAAATGTCATTAGTCCTTCAAGGTATTCTCAAATTCCCTTGTGTCTTTAAGTATATCTTGCTAGGTTAGGAGATACATATTTAACCACCAAGAGGCTCTACTAGCCACTACATTGATTGTCTTAGCAGGCAGAATCAGGTAAAGAGCCAATCCCAAGCTCACCTTGGTAAGAAGCTTGGAAGTGTCATGCCTCTCTGGTTCCCATAGACTCAAGTATTAGATCATATTTACTGAGCTCTAGCTCTAGGGGGTGTCCATATCAGGCAAGGAATGTAATTGGTATGGATTTACTTAACCAGACCCAGCTCTCAGCCACAATTCTACTGCAAAACTCTCTCCTCCTCCCTGAACTTTCCATATTTCACTGAGCTGTGAACACTTAACCTTGGCATGATGTAGTCACTTCGAACAAGGACAAATAGAACATGCTTTACTGTATACACACCTTTGCTCTTGGTATAGAATCAATAAAGACAATAAAACTATACACATAAAACATCTACTGTTCAACTGGGCACCTACAGTTTCCTCCAGAACCAAGCAGTTTCCTAAGGAATTCTAAGGGGTGCAGAATTCAGTTTGCTTAGCCCTAGTAGTAACTATTCATTCTAGCAGTCAACCAAAAAAAAAGATTGTAGGCAATATAACAAGTCAAAAACAATGTTAGACTCATACATCTGGGAATCTTTAAATTAGGACATGGGAAATCTGGGTCTGAAATCTTGGCTCTTCCTTAGGGGATGAGGCATGGAGTTGGGGTCTGGTGCTTTTCCATTTATTGGACTATTATTGACAAGGACTTTAGACTATTTCTTGCTGAATCTACCTGTGGACCATAGAGAATAAACTCAGCAAGTAGGCTCTAGCTAGGAGAAACCTGCTGTCACTCTCTCATCCCTCTGCTTCAGTTCATATTTCTGGTTGGCAAAAG
The DNA here is from genome assembly GCA_028646515.1 of Pseudochirops corinnae. Lineage (NCBI taxonomy): Eukaryota > Metazoa > Chordata > Mammalia > Diprotodontia > Pseudocheiridae > Pseudochirops > Pseudochirops corinnae. The sequence continues at coordinate 472,332,431 of CM053585.1, forward strand.
GCACATCCTAACCCTTCTGTCAAGCCAAATCACCTTGTCCTGGACACCTCTCCCATCTCATCATTTTCTCTTTCAAAACTTACTCTCTACTTCCTAGTCATAGCCAAGCTCCCACTTTGAGTAGCAGAGGGCAGAGCAGGCCAAGGGGAAGTATTGTGCAGAGATAAAATTACTCAGTTTCTCTCCCCAAGCAAGGTACAGTATAATGAGTGATGGATGGGGTGTCAAATAAATAGACAATGATGTATCCTATAAGCAACTCAAAGCTTTGGAACAAGGGAGAAAAATGATCATATTTGTGAAATGAGAAGATTACTTTGGTAGCTGTGTGAAAAATGAATTATAAAGAGAAGGAAACTAGAAGAAAGAAGACCTCCTGATAGAGTAGTACAATAATCCAGGCCAGAGGTAATGAGAACTCGAATTAGGGTGTTGGCTGTGTAAGTGGAGAGGGGAGATGGGAATGAATTTATATGCTATTAGAGAGGTAGGATCATAGTTCTTAGCAACTAATTGTCTTTGGGGATGAGAAAAAGGGAAAAGTCAGTCAATTCCTTTGTTCTCTTGGAGATTTTAATGGTTCTGACCTCTGGAAGCAGTCTTTTTCTCTTTCCCCTTGCCCTATCTCTCCTTAATTAATTTGCCTAAAGCAAATCCACTAGCTAGAAATAACAACTGAGTACCCCTTAGGCAAAGCTTTAGTTTTTATCTAAAACTGATATCTGGGCAACTAGGGGATACAGTGGCTAGAGTGGCAGGGCTGGAGTCAGGAAGACTCAGCTTCCTGAGTTCAAATGTGGCCTGAGACGCTTATTAGCTGTGTGACCTTGAGCAAGTCACTTAACCCCGTTTGCCTCAGTTTCCTCAGCTGTAAAATAAGCTGGAGAAGGAAATGGCAAATTACTCCAGTATCTCTGCCAAGAAAACTCTAGATGAGGTCGCAAAGAGTTGGATACAACTGAGCAATAGGATTGGCATCTAGAGCCTATGGTCTTGGGAAGCCATGTGACTCAACACCAAGAGACCTTGGCCATCATGATTTCTTTTTCCTAGGCCTCATTCTGCCATGAACTCCCAGCCTGAGTCTCTCAAGATTCACTTTTCTCTTCCTTTATGAACCTTCTTCTGTCCTCACTCCTTTCTATCTCCCCACTCTCAGGGGTTTCTAGTTCATTAGCAGAGCTGAGATAACTGTAAAGCCAATAAATAGTTGACATCTTCTCCAATCTAGCTATTTGTTCTACCCACCTTCCTATGTTCAGGTTGATGATTCATAGTCCATGAGGGAAGTGGTTTACTAGAATCCAGATTCTTGGTAGATAAACATCCCAAACATATGGTAAATGAAATCTGGTTAATCTCTGTAATAATAATAACTAACATTTCTGTAGTGCACTAAGGTTTGCAAAGCACTTCCTTGATGTTTTCTAATTCAATCCTCACAACAACTCTGTGAGACAGGCTCTGTTATCTATTATTGTGGACCCTTTGCATTCCCTCTGAATGGCCCCAAAGGTACAAGGTACTTCCAGAGTGTGAATTCCAGGGCTTCAGGGATCTTCCAGAATGAAGAAGTTTCCAGGGCATGATGGGGAAGTCTAGAGGAGGGCAGCCTAGTGAAAAATTAATATTAATCACAGCACTATCTACATAGATTTGGAAAATTACAAAGCACTTGTCTATAAATGTTTATTCAGTCTACAAACTATTGTTTTCCTTCTACAGAATTGTGCAGCAGGTTTTTCTAGAACTAAATAAAGAGCAAAATGATTGTACTTGAGTTGCACATGGAGTCAAAATCCCCTAGCTATAGCTTCCTGACTTATGAAAGTCCTCAGTTCACAAATTAAGAAGCATTGTTCTACTTTATAAAAACAATGGAACAGTTTCATTTTTAAACTATTTATCACAGACAAAAATACTATTTCTATTACTATTGCTGTGACTGGATTACATAAGTTATGTACTATGCATATGTGACTGAATGCCACTGGCTTAAGATGTACCACCATGTCAGGTCACTTAGCACTTGCTCCAGCTGAGTTAGGGCAGAGTAAACTCTTTCCAAGGCCCATCATGTCTCTGGGAGCAAGTAGTCCAAGGGCATCACAATTGCTTAAAACTGAGTAAGTCTAAAAGAGGCACTTAGTAATACTTCAGGGAGGCCAGCAAATTTGTCTTCACTCTACTTTCACTCTACATTCCTGCCACAATCACAAAAGTCCCTAGAGACATAACATAGAGATCAGTCCATCATAGAGTTCTGGGTTTCCTCTTGTCCTAGACCATCAAGAGATTCCCTCAACACCACCCCTCCATCCCAAATTTCTTCCTCCTCACCACTAAGAGCATAAGGAAGACCAAATGTCCTGTTCAGCTATGGTCTATTTCTTTGATAAGAACAAGTTAAATGAATGAAGGAATGAATGAATGAAAAAGTCTTTAAATGTTTTCTGTTTTCCAGACCTTGGATTAGAGTGCTAAATTCCGGGGATACAAATGCAAAAACCAAGATGATCTTTGCCCTCAATGAATCTATATTTTAATAAAGGAAGAAGCACATATAATGCAGTGAGGTATTTTGGTCTGGGAAATAATGGAGATGTGAGTGGGTAGTTGGCTGACACCTGCTTTCCAGGAATGGTAGTATTGATTAAATTATTGTAACCAGAGTTAGGGGTAAAAAAAAAACCAGAGTGGGATAGGGTAAGGGTACCATGAAAATGTCAGAAGAGCCGCAGTTGTGAGTCCTGGAAAGGAAGGAAGTAGGAAAGGAAGGGGGAAGAAAGGAAGGAAAGGTGGGGAAAGGAAGGAAAGAAGGAAGGAAGGAAGGAAGGAAGGAGGAAGGAAGGAAGGGAGGAAGGAAGGAAGGAAAGAAAGGAGGGAGAGAGAGAGGGAAGAAAATTCAGGTATAAAATATTGCAAGATTTGTCAAAATATCTCAAATTTTTATGATAAAAGTATGTTTACAGTAGAAATTTGATTACTGTTGGTAGTAGAACAGATCACATTCTAGAGGAGTTTAGTGTCAAGAACCTCCTTTTAGCCCCGTTGTCATCAACACAGTTTGATTCTAGACTAACAGAAAACAATGTTTTTTCCCCCTTCTTTCTTTCCCTCCTCGCTCTATCTACAGCACAAGATAGTGTTGCTTTTTAAAAATATCTTCAATGATTAAATAACTCTTTAAACCCAGAATCAAAATTCCCTAATGACTTAGAATTGAAAATATTATGTTTTATTTTTGTTTTGAAAGCTATTTATCTGCAGAGTGACCTTCTAACCCTGTCAAGTCTTTCTCCCAGAAATGGAAACTAAGGCTTTGAAGTTTGTGACTTTCATGAATTTCAATGGAAATCTTTTGACCCTGGCTTCTGATTTATAGGAGATCAGCCTTGACTCCCATTTCTAATCAATGCAGTTTCTTCAAGTGTCAAAGTATTTTGTCTTCGTCTTTCTTCTCATTACATCATCTGACAGCATTTAAAAATAATGTTTTGCCTAAGTATATATTTCAGGATGGTACAGCCATTCTACTCCTGCAAAACAGTGGAAAATAAAGGAAGCAAGTATTTTTTTTGTCCCCAGAACCTTGGAGTTCTCATCTCCCTTTGTTGATTCAAACCAGAATCAAAGACCTCAGGCTAAGCTACCAAAGGGACTCCAGGATGGAGAGACCAGCCTTATAAGCCAACTGTTCGTCCACAATTGGTTCCTACTTCTAAGAGACAAGTCAAAGGGAAAGGACAAGAAACATGTAATTCCCTATTCAGAGCTGCCAAGGAGAAGCTAAAAATACATGGTCTCCTTAGTTCCTTTCATCCAGAGCAATGACATGGGTCAGACCCCATGGACATCCAGTGTCTAAGCAGAGAAATATCTCAATCAAACAATCAATAAGAATTTTTCAAGTGTCTCCTATGTGCCAGGACCTGCGCTAAGTGCTAGAGAACAGATCTCTACAGGAGACTCTAGGAATAGCAAAGGCCAAAAACAATTTCTTCTGTTTGCCTGTCATCCTCTCTTCAAAGTGAAATGAGCTAACCAAACAGGCAAGAACAGTCAGCTCCTTTAGTCTATTATTACTAGAAGATTTTGAATTTCCAGAACAATACCACCAGATTCAATTCAACAGATATCTGAGCACCTAGTAACCAAAACTCATTTTTATATTGTAATTTATGCTTTACAAAATACTGCTCTTAACAATAGGTTTTAGGGGAAAGTAGTGAAGGTTAGTATCATCCCCTATTACAGAGGCAGCAAGGTAATGCAATGGGTAGAGAGCTCGGCTAGGAGTCAGGAAGACCTGAGTTTAAATCCTGCCTCAGTTGCTTATAGCTGTGTGACCATAGGTAATTCACTTACTGTCTTGGTTTTTTTCATTTGTAACATGGGGATGACAGTAGGGACTACCTTATAGGGTTGTTGTGAGGATCAAATGAGGTAGCAAACGGAAAGTGCTTTGAAAACTTTCAAGTCCTGTGGAAATGCTAGCTATTAGGCATAGGGAAACTAAATGGAGGGGGCAGCTAGGTGATCAAGTGAATAGAGCATCAGCCCTGGAGTCAGGAGGACCTGAGTTCAAATCTGAACTCAGACACTTAACACATACTAGTAATGTGACCTTGGGCAAGTCACCTAACCCCAATTGTCTTGCCTTCCCCCCTCCAAAACAAACAAACGAACGTACAAAAAAAACCAACAAAGCTTGTTGCCCAGGGTCACACTGTTAATGAGTGTTATAGAGTTATATTTATGTACATTGCCGTTCATTAGTAAGGTTATGAGACTGACTAATGTCTCTCATGAAAATCAGTCTCTATTTTATTATCCTAAGAAGTTGGAGTGTGTAGATCCTGCCCTTCCCTATGAAACCTTAGGTACTTTTCCACACGAGGTGATCCTGTTGTGTGAGACAGAAGAACTAGGACCAGAGAGACAAAGTTCAGGAGAGGATTTTAGTCAGACTAGGTGCCCTTCTTTAGATCCTTTTGTCCAGATATTCCCTCTGCTTTTATCCCCCTTCTACTTTGTGTCACATTTCTCTGTCCATAACCTTGGTGCCACAATAGACTCTAACCCCAGGGGTGAATTGGTTTTCCTCTTTGTGTCTTCAGTAACCAGTCCAGTTCGTGGCACACAGTTCATTAATCTTGGTTAATTGGAAAGACTAATCTGAACTGATGCTGAGTGAAGTGAGCAGAACCAGAACATTGTACTCAGTGCAATGATCTACTATGATTGACTTAGCTCTTCTCAGCAATACAATGATCCAAGACAATTCCAAAAGATGCAGGATGGAAAATGCTATCCACATCCAGAGAAAGAACTGATGGAGTCTAAATGCAAATTGAAGCAAACTATTTTCACTTTCTTCATTTCTTTCATGGGTTTTTTTCCCCCTTTTGTTCTGTTTCTTTTACAACATGACTAATGTGGAAATATGTTTTACATAATTGCATATGTCTAACCTATATCAGATTGCTTGCCATCTTGGGAGGAGGAAGGGGAGAGAGGGAGGGAGAAAAATTTGGAACTCAAAAATCTTATAAAAATTAATGTTGAAAATTGTCTTTACATGTAATTAAAAAAATAAAATGCTATTTACATTTAAAAATTAGATGTTGGTTAAATTGAATTATTTATAACTTAATTCAAATTTCTTTTAATTTTTCCCCTTGTTAACTGATTACTTTTGTTTCTCCTCTTGGGACTCTCCATTTCTCCACAATTTTTTTTAAGGAATGTGGTTATTGGAATTGGGCATGGTATACTAATAAGAATCTGTTTAATGGAGAGCTCAAGGCAATGATTACTTCCCAACTTTTGCATATCAAAATCCTCAAAGTAAAGCTTATTATCATTTAGAATTATCCTCAGTGCATTGCTCAATCATTCAGCTTGTGGTCAACTCTGACCTCCAGATGTCTTTCTGTTCCACCATTGCCTAATCAGTCCTTTCTGATGATGTATGTTTTGTTTTGTCTCTGAGCTTTTTATCTTTCACAGACCAACTGCTTGTGGAAGATAACAGATAAGAGAAAGAAGGTACAACTATTTAATTTTTATTTTGTTTTTGTCTCCTTCAGAGAGGAAAATGGTCTTCAAACTGAAAAATGATGGCAAGAGAGTGCGGTGACCCAGGATAAGTAAGAAAACAGTAAGTTGTTTTGAATGAGTTGTCTTCAAGCCAGACAAATTACATCCTGGGAGCCTAAAGCAACCAGTAGATGTGACCTCAGAGTTATTGTTGCTAGTCTTTGCTTTATCATGGAAAATGGAGAAGGTATCAGAGGAATGCAGATGGGGAAATGTTGTCCTGTTTGTTTTTTTTAAGGAGAAAAGGATAAATCTCAGTAATTACAGACTAGTTAACTTGATGTTGATTCCTCAGTGAAATTCTAGAATGGGCTACTGAACAGATGATTTGTGAGCATTTAGGAAAGCTCAAGATGGTCACTAGCAACCATCATGATGGTGACAATAGAGATGATGTTCGGTTCCAGCCAGCTTAAATCTTTCATCTGTCTTTCCATTGTTCTTTGGTTTGCCTGTTGTTGTTGTTATTGTTTTGTCCTTTGTTCTCGAAGAGGACCATGACACCAGGGAGGTGATGCCGTGACATGCAAGTGAATTGGATTGAAGTGAGGGAGGGCTGTACAAGGTCACCAGCCTCACTCTCTTTTCCTGAGATATAGATCAGAACCACTGGAGATGGCCCTGGAAGCAGTGGGAGACTGTCCTTTGTAAGCTAAGGTTTTTAGCACAACAACCACCTCTGGTTCACCTGTACTTTTGAGCAGATTTAATAAAGATATGATGACTGTCTTCTGGCATTGGAATGTCTGTTATAGAAAGAAGGCTTTAGACTTTGTCTAGCCCTATAGGAGAGAACTAAGAACAATGGGCAGAAGATGAATAAAGGCAGACTTAGCTTTGATATAAGGAAAAACTTCTTAAATTCCTATCCAAAAGTAGAATGCACTGTCACATGGTAATGGAGTTTCTCCTTTCTAGGTGTCTTCAAGCAAAGACAGAATGATCAATTACTTATCTGTTATATTCTAGAGTTCTTTTAGAAATTAGACTAGATGGCTTTTGAGATTCCTTCCAATTCTTCAATCACCTGGTCTTCCATGATGATAGTAGTAGTAGTAGAAGTAGTAGTAGTAGTAGTAGTGGTAGTAGTAGTAGTAGTAGTAGTAGTAGTAGTAATAGAAGTAGTAGTAGTAGAAGTAGTAGTCGTAGTAGAAGAAGAAGTAGAAGTAGTAGTAGTAGTAGTAGAAGTAGTAGTAAAAGTAGTAGTAGTAATAGTAGTAGTACTAAAAGTAGCAGTAGCTATCATTTACATAGCACTTTAAGGTTTGCCAAACATTTACATATGGCGTCTCATTTGATCTTCACATATTGTTGTTGTTTGTCCTTTTTTCTCAAAGAGGATCAATGACATCAGGAGGGTGATATCTTGACTTGCAAGTGAATTGGATTTAAGTGAGGCAGAGCTGTGGAAAGTCACCAGCCCCACTCTCTCCTCCAGAGTCATCAGAGTCCAATGATAAAACATAGGTCAAGATGACTGATGATGGCCCCTTAGTCTTATAGAAACCCTGTGAGATAGATGCTATTATTATCCCCACTTTAAGGAAATCAGGGCTGAGAGAAGTTAGGTGAATTACCCAGAGTCACACAGCTAATGAATAACTGAGGCAGGATTCAAACTGAGATCTTTCTGATTCCAAGCCCAGAACTCTCTATGCACTTTAGTTTAGATGTATCATCATTACCATGAAGATGCTGGTATTAATGACACAGGACTTTGCAGGAGCAAGCATTTTAAACTTATCGAAAGTATTGGGGAGTTTCCCAAATGAAATGTAGTTGAGTTCCCTTCTCCAACTTAACTCAGAGCCCAGTTCATTGATCATCATCAATATCTATTTATATGCTGATGGACTTATTCAATGGGCTATACTTCCAGCTGCACAGCCTTATCTGAGCATTTGCATTTTCTTCCACTTTTGTTGATTTTAGTATGGATAATTAAATTGATCTTTTTTCAAATTATTGTGCATTTCATTGGCAAGTTTTATACTTTCTGTGGCTTGATGCAATTAGTGCCACATCATCGAAAAATAGGAGCATTGGAGAACCTCTGATTCAATAGGGAATCCTTCTGTTTCCTCTCTTTCGTTATCACGGAGAATGTCCAGGGAGCATGGGTCTTCCTGTTTTCTGTTTCATTTGTTGGAAAGCTGTTGATAAAGTGAAGAAAGCACTAGCTCTAAAATCAGAGAATTTGGTTCCAAATCCTTCCCCTGATGATTACCACCTGTGTATGCTTGGCCAAATCACTTAATCTCTTTAGGTATAAAATGAGGAGGTTTGACTAAATGCTCTCTGAGAGCCCTTCCATTTCTATATCTGTTATTATATCATCTATAGAGCAACCTGGGCAGCTAGCTGTCACAGTAGATGGAGTTCCAGGCCTGGATTCAGGAGCACTCCTCTTTCTGAATTCAAATCTAGCCTCAACACTTGCTAGTTGTGTGACCCTGGGTAAGTCACTTAACTCTTTTTGCCTCAATTCCTCACCTGTAAAATGTACTGGAAAAGGAAATAGAAAACCACTCCAGTAACCTTGCCAACAAAACCCCAGGTAGGCTCACAAAGAGTTAGACAGGACTGAAAAACAACAACACAGAACAACATCTTCCTTAGTATATTTTATTACTTTAATGGATGCAGGGGAGACACTTTATTTGAAGAGACATGTGACACATCAAATACTTTCTTAAAAAGCAATAAACAATAGGGTGATATCTGACCTTCAGTCATACATACATACAGTATTCATCATACATACATAAAGTCATTCAGACATAGAGTATAACTGTAATGATGTGGTCTGTAACCAAAAATTAGCTGTGAAAGCTTACCTGTTTCCTTCTCATATTTTCATAAAGGATATCCTTATTGCATGCATCAATCCATTCTCATAAAAGATTTTATTGAGATGAATTAAATAGGCCTAGGGATTAGTATCTTCTGATAATTTCTTAGTTGCTCCTCTCCCCCCCTTTTTTTTTCAGTAAGAGCACCACTCATGACTGATTCTATTCTTTTGGATTTATTCTCTTCTTGAAATGGAGGAGGTAGGAAACAAGGAAGAAGGAAGGAAGGAAGAGAGAGAGAGGGGGAGGGAGGGAGGAAGGAAATGAAAAAATAATCCAAGTACCTTTTTTTAAAATTCATTTTAAACTTAAATACAAAAAGACAAAAAAGAACACTTCCATGGACACAGTACAACATAAAAAGAGGATTCAACATAAAATGATTAATTTCCATTTGACACTGTTCCTTTTTGAAAAAAAAAATACATTGTTTTCAAAGCTCCCCTGCTTTTCTGTGCTCCCTTCAAAATTTTCTCTTTTGTTCTCTTTTTGTTTTTCTTGTTCTCTTCTGTGCACTTTTTACCCTGAGTACCTTTAGAAGTGGATTATCTCCAAAACCAGTGTTTTTTACAATTATATATTTGATCAGTTCCAATAACCCTTCCCAACTTCAACTTCCAGGTTATATCACTACTTCCTCACATAATACATTGGATACTGAGATGGTAGAATCCAGATGTGGTAATTACCCAATACCTCAGTGAGAAGAGATCACTAAAGACATGATGCAGATCTGTACTATTTCTTGTCTATTTGTTATCCTTGTGGTTTCATTTATAAAACACCTATTTTCAAGATGATCTGGATTAGCAGGATCTCATTCAAAGATCTCTGTAGGCTCATTTTATCCTCAATTACATTTTGCTGTTTTCTGAGGCAACACCATTAGAAGTAATTTTCCATCATGCTCCAATGTGATGTCTTAGGAATGAGTTTGCATTCTAAACAGGTGTTGTCCTTGGCTGTCATGTCTCTCTGTTGGCAAGATTAAATGTCTACAGGTAGAAGCAGTTTCCAGAGTTCTTTTTGACCTCTTCATGGTATTGACTTTTCCTTGAGTTAAATTTTTCTAAGAAATGTTGACAAACTCAACCTTTATCCATTTCCCATTTTTCAGAATTGACAGCTCATTTAAAGAGGTCAGATTGGAACTGTAACAATCATACCCAATGTCTTCTCCTCTTTGTTCTTTCTTCTAATTTGATATTTACTTTAATCTCTGCTTTGGAAGCAAATCTACCATTTAACTACGCAGAGAGAGCTGATACTTAAATGATTGCTCCATCTATAACCAGTTACTTCCTGTTTGTTATATTATAGTCAAGGACACCACAAAAATGAAATTAGGTCTTCAACATGTCCAGCACCTCCAGATTCTTTTTGAAGAATGCTCCAAGTCACTTAACCATGTTTGTCTCACTTCCCTTATCTGTAAAATGAGCTGGAGAAGGAAATGACAAACCACTCCAGTATCTCTGCCAAAAAACCTCAAAAGGAATCATGGAGAGTTAGACATTACTGAAACTACTCAACAACAACAACAACAACATTCATGATTTGTAAGTGTGCTGCTGCTAATTCTGCCTCAGACACTTGCTCAAACTCTGTAAGCCTCAGGTTCCCCATCTGTAAAAAAACCAAATGAGATGACATATATAAAGCACTTTGCAAACTTGAAAGTGCTATACAAATGCTAGTTATTATTATAGTTATGATGATGATGGTGATACTTCCAAGTACTCTAAAAGAAAGGTGGTTTGCGGGCTATATGCAGCCCACAGCACTTCCAAGTGTGGCCTGAAATAAATTAAAATGGAATTGGGAAATATTTAGCAAAAAATAAAATAGATAAAATAAAAAAGATAATGCTACATTTCAGTAGTAAGTGACCTAACTGACTGTGTGGCCCACAGTTGATCCTTATCCCCCAGTTCTATCTGACCTTGACACCCCTGTTCTATAAGTCTCTGAACTCTTCTTTTTTGCCTCTTTTTTGATCCTGAACTATGATAAACTGACTTCCTTATGAGCACTGTAGAATAGATCACCAAATGACTTGCTTCTCTTTGCCTTTAGACACATAAGGAAACCAGCTCCGCCAAGTTCTTTATTCCTTGATTGTCTTCTAGAAGGAGAAACTGACTTGTCTTTCTGCTTAGTTTGGATGTCTTCATATTTTCTAGTCTCATTTCAGAGTAAGGGATCAGTTCCTCCAATATTCGGTAAACGTGCTACTTATTAGCTAGAGATTAAGGGTATTCCCAATTAAATGAATGTTTGTAGAAGTTGAAGGACTATTTACTGTCCCCTTTTCTGATAATATGTCAGGGCATTGAAGAAAAGGACTAACAGGACTGATGGCTAGTTTACATTTTTGTCTCTTTTCATAAGTTGTTGTGGCTAAAAATATCTACTGTCCACAATCCCTTGTCGTCAAGAATCTCTCCATACTTAAATAAATCCCTGACTGGCACACATAGTCTATCCCTGAGCCTACACCTGAGAAGTTTTGTGGAATCTGCTAGAGATTTTTCTTGGCTGAAATAGCCTATGTAAATTTA
>CM053585.1:472344445-472373217 GCA_028646515.1 Pseudochirops corinnae
GACTGGGGGAGGGGGGACACACTGGGTTGGCTGTTTTGGGGCGGTGGGTAGGGGGAAGAGGGGGAGAAAATATGTAACTCAAAATCTTATGGAAATGAATGATGCAAACTATAATAAAATTTAAAAAAAAAAAAAAAAGAAAATGTAAATCTTAGGTACATATATTTTAAAGCTATAAAGATAATGCTGCAATCTCCCAATATAAAGTGAAGTTTTGATGGCTTTCTCTCTTCTTTCTTTTTTTACTTTCTTACTCTTTTCTTTTTCCTCTTTCCTTCTTTCCTCTTTTCTTCTTTCTTCCCTTCCCTCCCCTTTTACCCTTCCTTCCTCCCCTTCCTCCTTCCTTTCTTCCATCCCTCCCTTCCTTCATCCCTCCTTCCTTTCCTTTCTTCCTTCTTTCCTTCCTTCCTCCTTTCCTCCCTGCCTTCTTTCACTCCTTCAATCATAGTTCTTAAGCCTCTCAAAATCATTTTTCTTTATGTTATTATTGTATACATTCTTTTCTTGGTTCTACTCAGTTCATACTACATCAGTTTATACAAATCTCCCCAGGTTTCTCTGAAACCATTCTTTTCATCATTTCTTACAATGCAATAAATATTCCATTACATTCATATAACATAATTTGCTTAGCTATTCCCCAAATGATAGGCATCCATATAGTTTCCAGTTCCTTGCAATAAATATTTTTGTACATGTAAATTCTTTTCCTATTTCTTTGAACTCTTTGAGTATTGTCCTAATAATGATGTCATTGGGTCAAAAGGATGAGATGATGGCTTTTTATAATAGGCCAATCACATCCCCTCTCCCTTTTTACTCTGCTTCAGATCTTTATTTTCTCTCTCTTGGACTAAATCACAAGAATTTTCTAACTAGTCTACCTGCCTCCTGTCACTCTCTTATTTAATTATACAGATTGCTGCCACATTAAATGCTCCTAATACATAGCACTGATCAAGTCATTCTACTACTCAAATGCTTTTAATGGCTCCCTGTAGTCTACTGAATACTGAACAAACCTGGAAATGAAAGTCATGCAAAATTTGCACCCAACAGACTTTTCTAGCTTTCTCTTTGGCTATTTCTTTCATGTATCTTAAGCTGTAACCAAACAGGGCTATTCTCTTTCCTGTTTCCATCATTTTACTCATATCCTCTTTCACCTGGAATGTACTACCCTATCCCCATCCAGTTAAAGAAAAAATATTAATACTGTATTCTGTATTTGAGGATCAAGTCATCCAGAAACAATTTTTATTAATTTAACATTATTACCGATTTAAGAATTTCTAAATGACTAAGAAATGTTCGATCTTGTCAATCAGATGGAACTGGCCTATAATCTGTGGATGGACAGAGCCAGACAGAGCAGGCTAGAGAAAGGAGAGTCAGGAATCAAACAGAAGTTTAATTTCAAAGTAAAGGAAATGACTTGCAAGCAAGGTATATACATGTTCTGGTCCCACCTTTAGTGGGGGGATCTTAGGCAGTGGAGCTGAAACTTGATTTATATACTTGCGGCTAGATAAAGAATCAAACCGTGTAGTGTAGCAACAGTAGTGAAGTGAGACAGAACAGCAACAGTGAGGCAAGGTTGTCTAGTGACAAAAAATCCGTTTATAGCAAGGCTTCCTGTCTGGGCCTGTTGATGTTTGCCCAAGCTCAGGGACCATTCGTTCTGTGATTTAGTTGCAGTGGTGTTCATCCAGAGGGCAAGAGCAAAGGATTGTTGTTATGTCAAGCTCAGGGCACAGCTTGCTTGTTGAACCTTAGCTCTGGAAAACAAGGTGTCTCCTGATATCTCATCAAACTGATGTAATCCCATCTTTCATTCCCCCCTCAGTGGCCCCACATTCACACATGCCCTATGACATCTCTCTGTCACTAAGAAGATCTGAGATAACATGTATAGGATTTTGAAACGAGGAAAAGATCATAATATGTTAAACATAGTTTGGGATTAACATTCTACTCCATTAAATAGAATAGTTACTTAATAATGACTCATTTCCTTTCCTGAGCACTCAAAGGGACTCTCCTTGTGACCAGTACCCTAATCTCTTCAGAATGGAAGAAATGATGATCTTAATTACAGCAGAGAGTTTTTTTTATTCTAAATCTTTATTCCTGAAGCCTTGGTTGTTTTTGTTTTGTTTTCTTTTGTTTTCATTGCTGTTCTTCACCTTCCACACACTTTCCTAAAGGGAAAAGTCTGGGGGTTTTAGACTGAAAAAATTTATTTCTGGTTGAACTAAAAAAAGGTTTTTAATATGCATCTATACTTCTACAACATCTAATTTACCTGTTTAATTTCAACCTATCTTTCAAAGACCTTGTCAAATGTCATCTTTTCTATTAAAACTACCCTGATCTCCCCCACACCTTCTTCAATTTGAATTCCAGTTGACTTTAAATCACAACTCTCATTTTACTTTTTCATTCTACTTTTTTGTTTTTAGTTACTTATGTGTGTCTTTTACCTCCCTTACTAGACTACAAACTCTACAATGACAAATACCATTTTTATGCACTTGTCTGTTTTTCATGGCACCAGCAGAGTGTCTGGAGCATAATGGCTGCTGAATTCATGAGTGAGAAAATATGTTGACCTAGAAGGGGACAAGGCAATAACTTGTGGGTCATATGGCAGTTGGGATGGTTTTGGTATACTAATGATGATGAAGAGGAAGATGATGCCATGACTTATAAGTGAATTGGATTTAAGTGAGTGCGGGTTGTGCAAGGTCACCAGCCTCACTTTCTCTTCTAGAGCCATGTGGGTCCAGTGGCAAGATATAGATCAGGATGACTGGATATGTCCCAGAGGCAGATGCTATGAAGTGCTAGGAAGACTTTTTTTAAACTATAGGCTTAGTGAAATGTCTAGAAAAGAAGAACAGAGGATGAATTGGGTTACAGTTGGTGAAAACAACCTGTTATAAAAGTCTTAAAGACTAGTTAGTATAGTAGGTTGTAAAAAAAAAAATGCAGAGTTGAAAGTGTGGGAACTAAGATGAACTAATAAAAATGGATAGGTCAGCCCAGGAAAATGAGTAAGGATTATGTGCCAATAGCTAGGCTTAAAATAGTAATGTCCAAATTGATGGAGCAAGGGCTGTTGGGATAAACATCCAAAGTGTTGTGGTCCTACAAGTGAAATCTTTGGACTAGAAACTGGCATTGGGAGCTTCTGGAAATTCTCTGAACTTTGGTTTCCACAGCTATAAAATGTTGGGGCAGAATTAAATAACCCCTAAGGCCTCTATCAGCAGTCATTCCTATGAACTCTTGTGTTAAACCTTTCTCAACATAAGATTGTTCCTGTAACTTTACTCTGCTGTTTCTGGTTGTTTGTAAAGTGATGGGATTGATTTTCATGTATGGTTTATAGAATGTATTCCATTCTTTTATAATCACAATATAGATATAGATGTATTACCCTATAATTCCCTAAACTGTGGCAAAGGAATGGACAGCATGCACTGGACCGTAGTGGGCAGGCTGGGGAAAGATTTATTAAGATGAAGAGAAAGACAAAAAAGTAAGCAAAGGGAAAAGTAAGCAAAGAGGAGCCCTAGACTTTTTGCTGCTTTTCATGGATACTAGTATTGAGAAGGCAAGCAATGTCAGGAACTCAGATGGAGGTGTGGTGAAAAGAATGCTGGGTTTGGTGTAAGAATATGGGTTTGAATCCCAGCAGTGCGTACAACATTTTGAACTGTAGACAAGTCAATTTGGTTGCCTAAATCTCAGTTTTTTCCATCTGCCCATTGAACTAGATGATCTCTAAAGGACCCTTACAATTCTGATATTCTGATAGCCAATAACTTTCCACTTGTGAGAGATCTTTCAGGGATATGCTTCAAGTGAGCTGAGCAATAGAACTGTCAGAAAATAGATTATGAACTTTGGGGTTGAGTTGAGAGTAAGAAATGTATCATTGGTTCCATATAACTCACTACATGTGCTGTTAGTGTACCTGTCTTGGGCAATTGATTATATAATTCATCATCTGAGCCCCCATCAGATATACTTTCTATTGCTTAACCATACCAAGAGATACATAAAAACTTACTTCAGAAGTATTTAATTAAGACATAAATTAATGTAAATAACAAGGAATGAAATTGTGGTAAAAGAATTCTCTGTCCCAATACATATGTGGGTATGATTCCCCATGGGAAGATGGCATGGAAACCTTCTTGGAAAGTAGAGAAATTGTCTGTCAGTTCATGGGTGGTCAAAGGAAATTATCAGTCAGCCCCTCATCTTATCTTAATAAGTCTCTCAAGGCAGGCTGCAAAAACTCCAGAGTCATTGGGGTTGTCAGAATTTCTGGCTTAAAAAAATGTCATGCCAAGACACTCAGCTTGGCTGTTTTTTTTGTTTCCCATTCTCAATTATGTCCCAGAGCTTGCTTCTCCTGTGTCTGCTTATCCCACTGTGCATACTTCTTCTCTTCCATTTGTATTCACATCACTCCTGTGGCTTTTTCAAACCCCCCACCTTGTATTCCACCCTCTACCAATCGGTCTTCCCATGGTGATGTTACCATTCTGCAGCCAGATATAGAATATTTCTAGGAAGCTTGATCCAGACAATTTCTCCTAATTAGCAATATTCTCTTAGCTCCAAGCATTGTAGATAATGAAATACTAGGAACTTTTTTTTTTTTACTTAGTCATCCCCTCTATGGAAAAAAAGGTGTTAGATGGGGAGGAGTAATGGCAGTACCCCTTATTTAGGCATCAGACTGCTGTCCCTGGTTTGGGGCAGTTCACTAAGTAGGAAGAAAAGATGTGTCCAGAAGTTGACTTAGTGGGACTCCTGTCAGCACCTAAGATTGTCCGAGCTAATCCCTGTCCCCCCCCTCAAACCTCGTCCTTCCCTCAGTACATCCTATTTACCAAAATGCCTTTGCTTTGTACTCCATCTGTCATGAATACTGAATTCCTAATATAGATAACATTCCTAAAATATAGAATAAAATGGCAGAGAAAAAGAAATAGGAGAGATGAGAGAAAACCAGAGACAGATTCTCCTCAACAACAGAAAAAGGCAGAAAGGGATGATTGTTTTATAATTTGTTGCTGCTGCTGCTTCTTAATGTAGCAAATCGAGTTCTCAGGCTTTGTTATCTGAGAATCAGAGACATTTTCTCTTGTAGATGAATTCTTGGGATCTCTAGTGTTCCCTCAGAAAGGATTCTAGACCTGAGGCTCTGATGTTTAGGAGCTAATACTCTTAGGTAGAACTAGCTAGTTAGTAACTGATATCTACTCTGCTGGGGAGATTAGGAGACCCAGAGTCAGGGATGCTGCACCTGCAGGAGTAATCGGTTAATTTATTAGCTGACCATGTTTCATAGTTGTCGTTTCTTGCAGCACAGTGATATTACAGTCATGTCCCCAAATTTGTTTCTGTTTCCCTGCTTCTGTGGATCTAAGCAACAGGAGAACAGACTGATGAGAAGTGGGAACTCAGAACTTCTCCTATTTGGTACTGAAGGTAAGATTTCAAGATTACAAACACTAATGGGCAGTCAAATACTTTTCCTTCTTGTCTCCATCTCTCCTTCCCACCCCTCTTTCCTTCTACCGTCTCTCCCTCTAAAATATTGCATTCTTCTCTTGTCCTTCCTCGGACTTCTCCCTCTTTCCCCTTTCCTCCCTTCCATTTCCTCTCTGCCTTTTCTATTTATTCCTTTTCTTTGCTTTCTCGCTTTCTCTTCTCTCTACCCCAACCCTATGCCTCCCCCCTTTGCTACAACCCTTCCACCTTATTTAGAAAAGGAGGAAGGGAAAATGGTGAGCCCTGCATTCTGCTTATCCAGTGGGAGCATCCCTGCTGTGAAGGTGCCCAATGAAATCACTTGGAAGCAGTAGTAACAGCTCAGTTCCTCACAGGCAGCTACAGTTAAGTGCTGCTGTCTGCTGCCTAGGTCTCTTAAAGGGATCTCTTCTTCCCTTTGCCTTTTCTCAGCTTCTTTTTCTTTCACACATGTTTTCCTACATCTCCCTCTTACTGGCTTTAATTTTCCTTCTTTTTCCTTTGCACCCCTGATTTTACCCTTTTCCCCTTCTTTCTCCCTCTTGTCCATGTCCTATTGTTCTTCATCATTTCTCTCTCTCTTTGCCCTTCCATCTTTCACAACCTTTCCCCGCCTTGTTCCTTCTTTTACCCCAACACATCACAACCATAGATCACATATGAGAATGATAGTACCTGTTTGTCCTGAGGAAGTAGAAGGCATCCTGGAAATCTGCTCTCACCAGACATCAGTCACTCAATGATAAATTTTTATTAGCATTATTGGGGAATGTGGTGTTGCACATAAGGGAACTGTCCAGATAGTTGACATTTCATCCATAAGTACCCAAAACTTTTAAAACCTTAAGCATTTCAGAGGGAAATCTTTCTGATTTGTATCAAATGATGACAAGCCTCCTTAAATGAAATGTGCTTGAAAAAATATAAACTTTTGTTGATGATGCAGAAAGAAAGAGGAGAGACAGAGAGACAGAGAGAGACAGAGACAGACAGAGAGAGACAGAGAGAGAGAGACAGAGAGAGACAGAGACAGAGACAGAGAGACAGAGAGAAAGAGACAGAGATAGAGACTGAGGAACAGAGAAAGCCAGAGACAAGAGCCAGAGAAAAATCAGCTTAGCTAGCTTAATGCTCAGTCTCAGTTCCAAATGTCTTTATTTTGACGGGGCCCTCAGGAGCCCAGACAGTTATAACTGGGACAAAAAGTGGGGGTGCAATTCTTTTGTATCCTACTTCCAACACTTCCTGGTGCTCTGCAGGGATGGTAAGTAGGCTTCACTCAGAACTACTATCTGCCTCATTGCTACCTCTTCTACCTCATCCATCTAGGTGTTGTCCAGGGCCACTGCACCAGATAGGTCTTCTGCTACAGGAAGGGTCTACCCGACCTTTTCCCTCTCTCCCCTTTGACTCCACCTTAAGTTTTCCCAGGTCAGGCCCCCTCTCCTGGGGATCCATCTTTTTTCCTGGAGGAGCCTATCCTGCTACAGAACCCCTGGCCTGCCTGATATTTTTTTTTCTCTTATAGGATTATACCTTCACCTATGACCAATATTATGCTCAGTGACTAGATACTGAGAGTCTCATCCCTTTCCTGGGACATACCTTCCACCCTTAGTCTTGCCCTTTTATCTCTAGATCTCTGCATCTGAAACTAATCAGCAGGTAGCCATGATATCTGTATCTCCCCTCTAGAGGACTGCCTTGTACAGCTGTGGTAAGAGGGCCCTTCTGCTCTACCACTAAATCTACCCCACCCTCTCCAGAGTTACCTACAGGACAGTACCTGAGACAGGATCTGTCTTCTGCTCCCCATTTCCTCTGCCTTCAAGAGGTAGAGGAGTATTGTTCAGTGTGACTGGACTGCAAAGGGCCTATTTCTACCAGGGTCCACCTTTTACTAATAGAATCTATCCCTCTTCTGCCCCATCTTCACTTCTCCCTCAC
Source organism: Pseudochirops corinnae (assembly GCA_028646515.1). Lineage (NCBI taxonomy): Eukaryota > Metazoa > Chordata > Mammalia > Diprotodontia > Pseudocheiridae > Pseudochirops > Pseudochirops corinnae. Next base: position 472,351,946 of record CM053585.1, read on the forward strand.
TTGACACCTAACATCCTCTCTCCTTCCCCTTAAAGGTTACATAGTGTGGCTGGACCATGACAGTCCTGTCCTCTGGCCCCACACCTTCAAGAGGTTACAGGACAAGACCACGTGAGACTGGGCAAAGTGTCTCTTGTGCTCCCCCTTTTCTGACCCATCCCCCACCAGGAATTATACCTATGTTAATGCAAAACCTGGGAACTTGCCTTTGTGTTTCCTGCTTCCCTCTTTCTCTTCAGGAGGTGGAAGTTGCTAGATGAAACTGGGTCTACAATATGCTCCACCCCTCTCCTACTTTGCCCCAGAAATTCCTGATTATTGCTCAGACTCAGGCTATAGTCCTCAGGTTTTTACAGGTTCAAAAACTCAATTTTATCAGTTTACCCAGAGGGTATTAAGCCTCTGAAGAACTCATCCATGAACCCAAACTCACAAAGACACTGATTTATACACCAGAATGTCAAGTTATTAATTTACAATAGAAAATAGCTTTCCAGTGATTGGAATACTGATGACTTCTATCCAGGATACTTTTTCCCCAATATCAATGCAGCTGAAAAAGCAAAGTATTCATCAGATGATGGCTAAGTAAGGTTAGAATCAGAACCAAGGGAGCTGGGTATTCCCATGGGGTGTTTAACTCAGGTTGTAATGGAGTCCAGAGTATGTACAGTACTCCATACTGTACCTTTCTAGTAAGTGAAATACTCAACTCAACCAGATACAATGTCTCTCACTTGGACAGCATTCAGTAAACCCTAATAAATTCTTATGGCTTCAGTCTTCTTTTTCTAGGTTCTATTCAGAGCACCATTCTTTAGAGACAAGAACATCACCTCAAATTCTTTACAATTAATTAAATCATAACTATTATTAATTTCACTTTAGTTTCCATGATAAGATTCTGGAAACGTCCTAGACTCCTCAGCTAAACAGTTTCAAATCATTTAGACCCTGTTCAAGTCACACCATGCCTGCTATGTGTGATCCTGGGCGACTCAATCTCTCGGTCCCTTAGGCACCTCTGTAATACAAACTCTATAAATTGCAGAGAAAGTGTTGAGCTGTGTTGGTAGAGGGAGTTTCCTCACCTAAGAATTCCCCATACCACTGAAATCACAGGGCCAGTGTCTAGCCTAGCCTTTCAAAAAGTGACTTTTTAGAAAGTCCTTGTCCCAAATTCTTAGGCTATTTCATTGCTGGAGCTTGCATTTTCCTTTGCACAAGCTACACTAATTATGAACATTAATTAATGTATTGTGCTATAGTTCCTTGATGTTTTCAAAGGCTATTGAGGTATACAGAGACATATGTCCCTTTGCTAAATGCCTGAGACTATGCTTTTTAAGAAAAATGTTATTTGTATATATTTTACATGACCTTCATTTCTGAATATCTCTCTCTCTCTTCTCTCTACTCAGCAAGTCATCCTCTATAACAAAATAAAAAAAGAAAGAAGGGAGAAAAATTCAACAATACAAAAAATCCATCTGCTGGGTTTGTAGAATATGCAATATTCTGCAGCCATAGTAGTCTACTTTATAAATAAGGGAGGGAGGTACATTTTCTCAACTCTTCTCCAGGAGTCAGTTTATTAAGATTACATTAGCATCAATTTTAAGGATTTTGTTGGGTTTTTCTATTTATATCATTGTAGACATTGATAAAAAAAAGCATTCCATTGCTTTTTTCATTGAATATGTTCATGTTTTCCCAAATTCTTTTCATTCTTCACTTTTGATATTTTTAAATAGTTCTTTGCTGACATACACCCCAATTTATTTGTTTCATCGCTTCTAAGTAATTGTTGCAGGGTAACTCTCCCATGTCTCTATCCTGTTCCCTTCTTCCCACTCTCAAAGTAGAAGAGAAGAGGGGTTGGAGGAGAGGAGTTCAGGGTAGATCAGAAGGGATTTGATTGTTCATTGTCAGGTAGCACCCAGCTGAAACAGAAGCAGAGACCAGAGAAGAAGAAGGTTATGAGCACTCCCAAACTGAAAGTTGTAGACAATCTCAGTGGTTGGAAATTAATGAGGAGAAAACTGCTTTCTCTCATTATACTTGCTCTGCTTTCCTCTGTTCCTATAAATCAAGACTCTGGAGTGGAGTCTGGATACATTCTAATTCTCCTAATCTTTTTCATGATTTTGGGGTAAATGTGGTTCAGGATTTTTCCTAGATTTACCGCAAGAACTGGAAGTTTACAGGAAGAATTTTTGGAAGTTGACTGAAGGCAGATAAAACATTCAACCCTCTTCGTTATTTTATCATTATAGTCAATAAACTATGTAGTCACAATTTTTTTAAGTATCTGAATCCTGTGAATATGGGGGGGGGGGGGAAGTATAACTTTAAAAAGGAAAATCTAGATATGAGCTTATAGATTCATATGAGCTTATAGAGTTACAGATTTCATAACATTTTATCATTTGAAAATTATTCCGTATTATACACTAGACACATTCTGAGCTTGGCAAGTGTGGTTTCAAACTGGTCAGTTTCACTACACTCCGGGAAAGTGGGCACCATGGTGTTGGGAAACAGGCTAGGCGTCTGCTTACAGAATGCTCTCTAGTGGCCAGAGGAGATACTGCAACCTTTTGTAAGTGTCCCATTGGAATTGAGGTGTTGCTGGATTGGTGCCTTAAGGAGAGTGCCACCTGGTGGACTACTTAAATATTATATACCCTTCACTGGATAATTAATCCAGTGACATTCAGTCATCCTGTAGGCTTAAAGCCCCCAGCACACAAGCTGCTTTGGATTGCTGCCAATACTGCAGTGCCTTAGGTGTCACATACAGGGCAACAAGGTGTAACAGTTTTCCCCCTTGCTTTCACAGAATAAGAGAATTTATGCCTCTGAATGAATGAAGAGAAAAAGAATGAAATTTACTACCCATCTTATGCCTACAATTAGGCAAATGGAACATTTTAAAGGTCTCTAATAATAATATGCTAAGAGTCACCAAACAGATAATGTTATTTTGGGAAGGCAGAATTTTTTTTTTTGCTTAATATTATAAACCTAACTTTGCTGAGCACAAAGCTAAAGGGTCTCTGTTTTGAAACAGATAAAAAGAGATGATTTCACAAATGTCTCAACTTTAGTTGTTTCTTAGCTTTAGGTGGAAATTAAAGCACTTAATATTGACGTAGGTACTGCCTTCAAAGTATACTTCCCAGATCAAATGAAATAATATTTGTAAAGTGTTTGTTATGGTGCCTGGTACATAGTAGGTCCTTAATCGATGCTTCTTTCCTTCCCTTCCCCATCCCCTCACTGTTTCCTGTGCAATTTTTGTCCATTCCCACGTAAATCTGCCAGAGGGAGTCCACCCAACATTCTAGGAGCCTCAGTCTATTTCCTAACATTTTGTGGGTACTTATACAGCACAAGGGACATCCATTTCTCATCCCTTTTTCTTGCTCTAGGGCTGCCCTACCTATTTCCTCCAGTCATACATCTTTTTGATTCTATCTTTTCTCCTGTTTCTTACATGAGATTGATAATATCATTGGAAATATGCTACAACCTATTTATGTCCGGCATACATCTCTGCATTGCCCTTTGCATGACCCATAATTTTTATTCTTCTGTGATTATGGTATTCCATGAGTCACAGCCACTGGAAGAATATTGGTGTTAAAATAGACGGGGTTTGAAGCTGAACACTGAGTAATTGTGAAGATTGATCTTGCCCCAGAGAAGAGATGAGGAAGTACCTCTCTCCTTTTGGTAGAAAGGTGGAAACTATGGGGGTAATATGTCTCAAATACTGTCAGATGCAGTCAGGATCTAATTACCTGTTTTTCTTTGTCACAAGGGAGGGTTCTTTTTTGTGGGGGAGGTAATATATAAATTGCTAAGCTACAAAATTAATGACATCAGTAAAATTTATTTTAATTTAAAATAAAATTTTTTAAAAGAAAAAAAAAAGATGGGGGTTTTTTGGGTTATTGTTGTTGTTACTGGATTTCCAAATGTGCAAATCCCCAAATACAATCTAGTCCCTCTTTTCTTTTCTTTCATTTTTCATTCCATCTCAGTGGGCTCTCCATCTGCCTGCACGTCAGAGTAGGCATTGTAAAGTAGTGGAAAGAATACTGAACTGAGAGTAAGAGGACCCCACTTTGACTTCTGACCTTGATTTGATAACTATTAATTGTATGACTTTAGGTAACATTTCCTTCCCCTCTCTGGGCCTCTGTTTCCTTCCTGATCTTTAAAATGAGAGGATCATATCAGATGATCCTAAGCTCCGTTCCTTATGTGCTATGTCCTATGATCCTAGTCTGAGCAATAGTTATTCTTTAGCCACTTGGTTTTTCCTGCATAAATTGCCAAACCCAACTCTTTTGAATGATTGTGCATCTTACCTAAAAAAATCTACAAGATTTCCAGGCTTGATACAATAAGTACAAAATCATTCCCAAGTGCTAGCATCTGTGGAAGACCTCCCCAACTCTAAGGAATCACATTTTTGCTTGAATTCTGGGCTTGACATCATTGGTAAACACACATCATCTTTTATGCTAATTAATAATCATAGGATTTTTTTTTTTCAACAGTTATTCCTGTTGTTGCCTCTATCAAGGAATCTTTCATAACCTTTACATATGGGAGGCAGCTTGCCAGAAAAGGGTCTTCATTTTGTTCTTTTGAGTTGACTGCTTTTAGATAGTGCAGAAAAAAAATCCACAAATTATGGATTCTGTAGTCGTGCTGTACCTTTCAAACAGTTGTGTGACTGTCAAGAGATGGTGAATAGACAGGAATAGTGGATAAAATCTGGGCCATACATAAGGGGCAGTAGGTCAGATTTGGCCTGCAAGCTGTAGTCTGCCAACCCCTGGAGTAGTTGGTCTTCAGTTCTGTATCTAACAATTCTATTAATGTCCTCTACAAAAGTCTTCCTGTTCCCTCTCAGAGTATCTTTTAAGATGCCCTTGGCAAGTGTGAAAATTATTCTCATAGCTTGTAGTGGGTCCATATTATTTAATGTTATTATATGTTTTCACAAAAGTCTGTTTCCAGTGCCTCATTGTGGAATGGAAATGCCCTGGCTTCTCAAAGACAGTGCCAGCAGACCTCAAAATCTGGCAGCTTCTACCATGGTGGAAAGGTTTTTAAGAACTCAGTGTCTGCTGGTTTTCCAGTCCTGTTGGCTAGTAAAGAGATGCTCATTGCCAACAAGTTAGCCCACTAAATAATGAATTATTTGATCTTGGAAAGATATTTAAATGAATTTTGTAATAAATTCTGGAGCTATTTGCTCTTTTTTAAATTTAGAAAATTATGGTAGGTTTTTTTTTTTTAAGTTAGTCAACAAGCATTTTACTAAGAACTTGGTGTTGTGCTAAGTGCTGGACATTCAAAGAAAGGCAAAAATATGGTCCCTGCCTTCAAGGAGCTCACATTCTAATGGGGGAGATAACACGAAAAATATTGTATACAGACAAGATATATACAGGATAACTTGGCGATAACCTCAGAGGGAAGTCACTAGCCTTGTAGGGGACCAGGAAAGGCTTTTTGCAAAAGGTAGGATTTTAGCTGAGATGTGAAAGAAGCCAGGGAAGCCAAATGGCAGAGACCTGGAGGGATGGCATTCCTGGTAGAAGGAACAGCAAATCAAAGAGCAATGAGGGCAGAAATGGCAAGACCATTGTCACTGGTTACACAGTAGAGTATTCAGAGGAGAGGAAAGAACATGGAAACAAGTAGATGTAAGAAGACTGGAAAGGTAGAAAATGGAAAATTTGTTAAGGGCTTTAAAAGTCAAAAACATTTTATATTGGATCCTGGAGGTAGCAGGGAGCCGCTGGAGTTTATCGAATAGGAGGGTGACTCAATCAGATCTGCGATTTAGGAAGCTCAGTATGGAGAATGGACTCCAATGGGGAGAGATTTGAGGTAAGGAGTGAATGTATAATTGTCTCTCAAGGCTTGTCAAACATCAACATGGAATTTTTAGAAAATTCTTCAAAAAAAATTTTTGTCCTCTCCATCAAATAATGACAATTAATAACTAAATGCAGCTAGTTACAGTATATAACACTTTCAAGCAGATTATCTACATTTTTAATATTTTTACTACAATTTTTAATTAAAAAGAAATTCGTCTGACCTAGGAAAGGAACTCTCAATATAAAAAGTGGCTCATGCAGATTCATCAGTCTTCAATAATTTGACCATTTTTAGAATTGCCTAAAACTGTAATTCTTTTACAAACTCTTTCTTCTTTCACAACATGATTAATATGGAAATAGGTTTTACAGGATTGCACATATATAACCTATATCAAACTGCTTAACTGTCTTAGGTAGGAGGGAGTGGAGGTAGAGGAGAAAATTTGGAACTCAAAATTCTATTAAAAACAAATGTTAAAAATTGTGTTTACGTGTAATTGGGAAAACAATACTATTAAAAAAAAGTTTCCTGGAGTAATCAGAGATTAAGCTACTCTTCTAAGGTGCCACACCTAGTATGAGACAGGCCTATCTATCTACTCTGCCCCACTAGACTTGGGAACCTCTTTCTACAAAATGAAATTGTGGCTAAAAGATGGTGGTGACTTGTCCAGTGTGCTATATCTAATAAATCAAAACTGCAAAGAAAGACCATGTTAAGTGGAAATAAATTAAAGTGGCAAAAGGAGAATTTGAATACAGGTCTAACTTATAACCCAAGGTTCTTTGTTCATGTAGCTAAACAGTATTTTCAAGTGATTTTCTGGGTATTTTTTATGAACTCCCTTGCTGTGGGATTGGGTGGTTAAAGGCCTAGACTGTGTTTTCTGCCTGGCTGGCATTTGGTTTCACCCTTTCAGGGTTATAAGGGAGATCACATACATTCCAGTCTGCTTCATTGACTCGAATTGATGCAATATCTCAGGATAAGAACTGAGAATTAACATATAAAAAACTTTCAGAAGTTTTAACTTTTTGATGCCTTTTACAAACAGTAGGTGCCTTTGTGTTCAGCCCAGCATCCTATCTGAGTCACTATAGAAAGCATTATCATCCTCACTTTACAGATGAGGAAACTGACCCCCAGAGCAGTTAAAGGACTAGACTAAAACCACACAGTTAAGGCAAAGCCTTTAGTAGGATGTCCTGACTCTCCACACAGTTCTCTTTTCCCAGATGCTCAGATGTTCCGCGCCTCATTTTCACTGAAGCTGTTCATCCTTGACTGACAGGCAAGTTCAACCCAGAAAATGAAAAGAAAAAAGAGAGAAAAATGGAGCCAGGCAGGGATGGGCAGAGCAGAAAAGCCAGCCTCTTTTAGCAGCCAGCATTCCTTATTCCTTGCTGAAGTATTGGCACCTTTAAAAGCCTTTGCTGTCCTCGACAACCTCCCCACTCAATCACCCACAACAGCTCCTGGGGAAGAAAAAAAAAATAAGGAAAGAAATCAATGTATTAAATCTCAGCTGAGTTCAGAGGCAGCTTCCCCCACACCTTCCCTCTGGCAGCTGTCTCCTTCCCTTTATCTGAACTAGGCCCTGAGACAAGGGCTCTTCCTCTCTAGGACATCACTAGCACAGACAAAAGGCACCGGACTTCTGGAGAGCCTAATCATTAGTGTTCGGTGTATACTTCACTATTGCCCTATTCCCCTTTCCTCTCACCCATAGCCTGGTTCCCTAAAGAGAATACTGAGGGGGAGATCTGGGTTCAAAACTCTCCTCTGACATGTAAAAGCTAGGTGATGATTGAATCTACATGAGCCTCAGCATTCTGTATCTGTACTATGGCGCTAATAATGCTCATAGTACCTACTTGAGAGGGTCATTGTGAAGGAAGGACTTTGTGAACCCTCAAGGATTCTACTTTAAGTAAGGTAATAAATGTTAATACTTTTATTTCTAGGATTAGTATATTTACCTTTTCTCTCTTTCCCTTCAGACTTCTACTGTCTCTGTGCTTATCCCTGCATATTATACCCCATTCAACATAAAGCTTCTCATCTAGTTACATGTTTGGGGGCTGTGTGTGTGTGTGTGTGTGTGTGTGTGTGTGTGAGAGAGAGAGAGAGAGAGAGAGAGAGAGAGAGAGAGAGAGTGAGAGAAGAGCTAGTAGATGTATGTGAGTAGGGTTGTACACAACCTATATAGAAATGACTCCACATTTCTATCCGGTGCATAGAGACTTCATTCAATGCAGCAAGCTTGCTTTGAGGGCCTGAATTCTATGAGATGCGACAAGGGTTGCTTGTAGAAAGATTATAGGAAGGGATATGAGGGCTTATCTAGAACAACCCCTGATTTTACATATTAAAAAACTGAGGCCTGAGAAACGTACTCATTTTCCCAACTTCACACAGATAGAAGTGGCTGAGCCAGGATTTGAACCCCAGTTTCCGATGGGTGGGTTGGTTTTTTTTCATTACGTAGTAGTACAGCCTCTCAGGACTATAAAGGAAATATAAGGGATTATAGTGTAGATGGAATGACAAAAAGACCTGAGATTTTAGGGGGAGGAAAACCCTCAGAAATTACCCAATACAACCCATTCATTTGGTATCCGAGTGATGAGTTCCTCCTGGAAGCTCCATTTTGAAGAAGGACCTAGACCAGCCAGACTTCAGTTCCTCTCTCAGCTTGGCTTTGCACTCTCTGGATTTCACCACCTGCTCCCATTTGGATTTCTGTGTCATCTTCCCCTATTTGAATACAAACTCCTTGAGGGCAGAGAAAGTCTTTCCTTTTGCTTATATCTGTCATGGAGAGACAAACAACAACAATCCCCAGCACTTAGCTCATTGCCTAAAACATATTAAGCACTTAACAAATGCTTACCAATTTCTTGTTGACTACAGCCTGAGCAGAAATCAGGGCTCAGGTCATAGGAGTAATAGATCTAGAAGTAGAAAAATCTCTAATGCTGTCTAGTTCAGATTTGAACTCAGGTCTTCCTGAATCTAGGTCTCACCCTCTATCCACTTCACCATGTATCTCACAGCAGATGTATGGGGTATTCAGGAAGGACTAGTACCTCTCCTATGGAGGCTTGCTGACCCCTTTTCAGGGCTCTCATCCACTTTTGGTGTTCAGCTCTAGTCACCCAACTCTCACCTGTGGCTCCAAGAAGCTATAGTATGTGTGGTGGTCACAACGCTGGTAAAACCATATCAGCAGATGGGCTAAACAGGCCTGAAACCTGTTGGTGAGTTAGGGGGATAGCTACCCTAAGCATGTAAAGACTTCCCCCAGTGGAATGGATGAATGAGATCAAGTTGTTCCAATGGCCACGAAGGCAACTGAATCAGGAATTGTGTATTGCTTAGAATTTCATCAGACATGGAAGACACCAAGGTCATTCAATGCATCCTGGGCCATCATCAGCTGTCCTGACTTTTGTCTTGCCTTTGGACTTCAGTGACTCTGGAAGGGACAGTGAGACTGACCACTTTGCACAACTCTGCCTCACTTAAATCCAGTTCCCAGGAAGGCAAGATATCATTCCATAAAGTCATTGGTCCTCTTCAAAAACAAAAGACATATAATACCACCAACTAACCTAGGACTTGCACTCAGATCCTTGACTCCAAATTCAGTGCCATTTCCACTATACTGTGCTTTCTTTGAGAGGAGCAATAGTTTGTCACATTCTAAGCAATAGTTAATAAACTAGTTCCTCCTTTATGTTGACCCTCCAGTTTTTCTTCTCTCCTCTCCTCTCCAACTGTAACTCCTGTATCATGCCAGAAATAATGGTAGACATTGATCCATCCAATCCAAGAGCAACCCCACAATGGCCTCCAGGCTAAGTCCAGCCCCTAAACCAGAAAGTCTTACAATGGACAGGTTCTATTGGAAACATGGAAACAACCATAAGATATAGAGCTAGGAGGGACCTTAGAGAATCCTTTAGTCTACAAATAACAAGTAGTGGAAACTGAGTCTGAAATCCAGGCCTTCAGACTCTAAATACATTAATACCAAGATCACCACATTTTTTTTCTCTATACCACATTGCCTCTGAAATGGAGTCCTGAATCAACAAAAAACAATGTTTATTAGCACTTACTATGGGCAAGGCATTATGCAATGTGCTGAGGATACGAAGAATCCAACCAGATTGATACACTGAGAGTGTTCTGGAGTAAACATCCCTAACTCGTCCCCTACACTAAAAACTAGCTAGCGTGAGTTTACATCACACCCTGGATTGAATACCCTGGGATTTAAATTGATGACACAGCATATTTATCTTCTTTTCCTCACCCGTTCTGCCTGAGTTCCTAGTCCTTGTTATGTCCCCCCTGCTGGTGCTCTCCAGATGAAATTAGTAATTCTGCACATTTCTGATTCTCTCTGAGGAGCTTCTCGCCAAAGAAAGTGATTTTGTTGGGGAATGTGTACATGTCGCGTTTTGAAAGATACTGCTCCGTGGTATAATCTGCAGGTGGCATTATGCTCCTGAGTATGGCACGGTGCCTCGTGACTAAAATATGTTCTTTCCAATCTCTACATTTCTACAATCTGTGAAAAATAGCTTAAGCTAAAACGGTGAAGGCTCAGTAAGCCAGAAAAGTCAGAAGCAAAGTTCCTGTGGCTAATCTACTTCTGCATATTTGAAAACTGACGTATTATTAAACAAAGCCTTCAACTTGAGTAACATCACCATTTCTCCCATTTGCCTTTTTTTTTAAAGTTTGGCCTAGGATTTCACAGGCATGGGGAATTGCTGGCTAAGAAACTCCATGAGAAACCCAGGCAATCTGGAACCTTTGCTAAGAATTGAAAGTCTTAGAGCAAGGGTTCTTAACCATGGAATAGATTTCAGGGGATCCCTGAACTTGATTCTTTATCAATGGGATTGATTTCAGATGGTCCATGAATTTGATTCTCTAACCATGGGGTTGATTTCAGACGGTCCCTGAACTTAATTGGGTTAAGAAATTACCTCTTTATTTTCACTACCCTCTCAATAAAGTTTAGCTTTCCCTTCCACTACAAATGTAAGGAACAAATCAGTCATGTTAGAAGTACTTATAACTGTCTCCAGCAGGAATCACAGATAACTTTCAGAGCACATTACAGTTGTTGCAAATAATCTCAAAATATCATAAATGCTCACTACTAATTACTGTAGGTATTAGATATGCTGCTAGATCCTGCATGATGACTATCTTCCTGTGTGTATGCTTGTGCAACATACGTAATCAACCACTGGACTCCATAGGATTCACCAACAGCAGCTTGAATTTATTAAATACCTACTATGTGCCTAGCACTGCGCTAAGTAGTAGGGATACAAAGAAAGGTGAAAACACTCCCTGATCTGAAGGTGCTCACAGTCCAAGTTCCCCAGACTGCCAAAAGAATTCAGGACACAGCAAACAGACTTCATAATAACCTGGAGAGACTTACATAAACTGATGCTGAGCAAGAAGAGCAGAACCAGGAGAAATCTGTACACAAGCACAGACACAACGTGTGTGACAACTAACCTCAATAGACTGGGCTCCTCTAAGCAATATAAGGTTATAGGACAACTCCAAAAGACTCATGATTGAAGGAGATATCCACAGCCAGAGAAGGAGATGCAGTCTGAGTACAGATTGAAACAAACTACTTGCTCTGTTTCTTTTTCTTGTTTTGTTTTGTTTCTTCTTTCTCACTGATCATTCCATCAGTTACAACCCTTCTTCACAACCTGACTAATGATTAATGGGAAGATATTTGTAGATCCTGTACCCAAGTGCACGCGGCCATGATGGGGGAGAAAGGGAAGGGAGAAAATCTGAAACTCAAGGGACTGTGGAACTGAATGTTGTAAACTAAAAGTAAATAAACAAACAAAAAAAAAGATTGTCACATCAAAAAAAAAAAAAGAATTCAGGACACAATAGAGGTTAAGAACCCAGTCTTAGAAAATTTCCCAGCACTAAGAGGTTCATTGTTTTTGTTCAGGGTTACAGAATAAATCTATGTCAGAACTGAGACTTGAAGGCAGGTCTTCCTGATTCTGAGAATACTCTCTATTCACCTTTGAGGCTATCTTTAAACCATTTACTCACTGAAACTATTTAGAATAGACTGAAATCATTTAATTTTTTTTTTGAGCTGGAAGAGACGGTGGATATTTCCAGTTCAGTTCCTTCATTTTTCAGATAAAGGAATTAGAACCTAGACAAGTAAAATAACTTGTGTGTATCCCCAGAGCTTGGCACAATGCCAGGCATATAGTAGGTGCTTAATAAATGTTTACTAAATGAGTGAGAAAGACATCTGGTTAGAGGCCAAGCCACCATGAGAATCCAGTCCACCTGGTTTCCAGTAATGTGCTCTTTCTGCAATAACACAAGTTAGTGCTTCCTAGTTTGACTTAAATGAGACAAATATTCCTTTCCAATAAAAAAAACAACCCTTCTCTCAATAAGTAAAAACAGAGAAAGCTACTCTTTCTCCAAATATCACATGCAGCTTTTCAGAAATTAGAGAAGAAGACTTGACACACCTCTATATTCAGTTTCTGTTCCCAGGAAAAGCTATTTAATTCTCCCCTCACCCCTGACCCCCATCATGTCTTCTCTCCTGCTCTCCCTTCACAGAAGGAATGGATCAGTTATGTTGGGCTGAGAGGGGAAGGGATGGGGGTGGGTAGTGGGAAAGAATGAGAATAAGAAGAACTATGTTTAGTGCGGTGCTTTACATTAATCTGAGCCACGAGATTATCCAGCTCCAGCGTGAAGTGAATGAGGAAAACGGAATAACTTTTCTCTCTCTCTGCAGTTGGAGCATCATGGTGCTTCCTTATTATTCACAGCATACCTATGTCATTTTGCTAGAAGTATTACGAATTCCAAAGTTTGCGATATATACCCATGTTCATCTGCAAATACAGAAATGCATTCAAAAACCAAATAGAAATGCTGGGTTTGACTCTCCTTTTTAAATTATCCCACACTACTGTTCCTCTCCATCAGTAAGCCTAAATCCTAGTACAAGATGGGAAGACGTGGCTTAATAGCACTGTTCGTGTGAAAAAGACTTCAGGATTTTAGCGGACTCAGTATGAATCAGTTGTGTGGGACAGCTGCCAAAAAAGTTAATGCCAACTGAAATTGCATTAGTAATAGTGTTTAGGGGAAAAAAAATGTAATAGTCCCACTAAACTTTGTGTTGGGTGGATCGTATCTTAAGCATCATGTTCAATTTGGGGTACCACATTTGAAAGACATTGACAAATTGGTTTGCATCCAGAGGAAGATGCCCCAAATGGCATCATATGAAGATAATTGTGTTGCAGTGGAAGATTGCATTCATTGGCTTTGCAGTCTGGGGATTTTGGGTCAAGTTCAGACCTTGCTTCTTAGTACCTGTGGGACCTTAGGCAAGTCACTTAATCTCATTTTTCTCATCTATAAAATGCGAGGGTTGGACTAGGTGACCTCTGAAGTCTTCTAGGTTGATTTTAATCTATGAAATTACAAAGGATGACTGGGGGCACTGGTGATGCTTGGTCTAGAGAAGACGTGATTCTGATGAGGAGTCTGGTACTCTACTGCACCACCTAGCTGCCCAGAGCCAGGAAGACCTGAGTTCAAATATGACCTCAGACATTTACTAGATGTGTCACCCTGGACAAGTCACTTAACCCTGTTTACCTCAGTTTCCTCTTCAGTAAAAGGAAGTGGAGAAGGAGATGACAAACCATTCCAGTGTCTCTGCCAAGAAAACCCCAAATGTGCTCACAAAGAGTCAGACACAACTGAAACAAGTGAACATCAGCAGAGGCCTCTTTCAGCTCTGTGTATACCATTGAAGAGGTTAGATGACCACTTGTCAGGGATACTTGTACAGGGGGTCATAGTTTGAGTGATTGGATTAGATGATTTTTAAGGTCACTTCCCACCCTAAGAATCTCTAATTCCATAGGTCCAAATGGTCAATACAGATAAGTCCATGAATGGAACAGTGAGAAACCTGTCAACACACTAATATGTATTGACCTATTACAAACAGGACACTGAAAAATTGTCTTCAATAAGAGGTGGATAAGAAAGGATTCGTGAAAGTGGTGGTATCTAAGACAGGCTTTGGAAAACCCATGGAACTTCTACATAGGACCATGGGATCAGAAATTTAGAGCTGAAAGGGACCAGAAATATGACCAAAGTCAACCTCATTCTTCTGATGAGGAAACACTAGTTTCTTGGAGTTAGTGACTCGCCCAGGGTCATACATCTAATATGTTGAAGAACAAGGATGCCAATACATACCCTCTAACTCCAAACCTAGTACACTGTGCCTTACAATGGGCTGCCAATTGCTGTTTTGTCTGATGCTTTGTGACCCAATTTGGGGGTTTTCTTGACAAAGACACTAGAATGGTTTGTCATTTCCTTCCCCAGCTCATTTTACAGATGAGGAAACTGAGGCAAACAGGGTCAAGTGACTTGCCCAAGGTCACACAGCTAGTAAGTGTCTGAGGCTAGATTTGAACTCAGGAAGGTGAGTCTTCCTTACTCCAGGCCCAGCCCTCTATCCACTAAACCACATAGCTACCCTCGGCTGCCTTCTAGATCAGTGCTTCAGAGCAACAATTTTTCAAAGTGTGGTCCCCTCAAGTGGTCACATTATTCAAATTTTCTGTGCATATTTCCATTGGGCTAGAACCAATGACCATATTTTACATAATTGTAACTTCAAATGTTGTAAATATATGTGTCCATGTCTGGGGATTCTATAAGAATTTAGTTTTTCTAAAACATTATTTTCCTTCTCCGACTACATATCTGTGTGAGGTGAGATCTTCTTCATCTATTTCAACAACATATTACAATAGACTGAAAATAGAAGTAGTTATAAGAATCCAGCTGGTTACTATTAGACTGATATTAAAGAAACTTGCAAAAGAGTATGTAAAATGATACTATTCTCACTTTTTTTGTTTTGAAAAATAGTTATTTTTTCATAAAAATATGTTATATTAACGTGTAATGGGCAACATGTATGAGGGTTTGGTGAATAGAGTGCCAGGCCTGGAGTCAGGAAGACCTGAGTTCAAATCTAGCCTCAGATACTTTTTAGCTTTGTGACCCTGGGCAAGCCTCAGTTTCCCCATCTGTAAAATGGACTGGAGAAGGGAATGGCAGACCACTCCATTATCTTTGCCAAGAAGACCCCAAATGAGCTCATGAGGAGTTGGACACTACTGAAAGGGCTAAATGACAGCAATATAATTTGAGATCTAATACTGTGAGATCTCTTTTGTTCCTGCTTTTCTTCAGCATTTCCCTTGAGATCCTTGACATCTTGTTTCTCCAGGCAAATTTTACAATTATTTTGTCTAAATCTATGAAATAACTCTTTAGTAGTTTAATTAATTTGGCATTAAATCCGTAAATTAATTCAAACAATATAACTATTTTTATTACATTAGCATGGCCCAACCATTAGCAGTTACATCACAGAGATTCAGGTGTGGTGCTTCCCTTTGTATCACAGAAGAAGTCTGAATTTTTTCTTTTTCTTTTATGGGGAGTTTAAAGTTGGAGTTGATATTATATAATACTATACATGTGTTTTATGGATTTCTGAGTTTCTAAACTTTTTCTGTGTCATCTGTTGGCCTTTGTGTGTCATCTGCAGCTTCCACAAAGCTCCCCAAAATTTCCCTTTTAGTTTGTTATGTCAACCTGCAATATATCAAAATTGCAATGGGGAAAGTCACAATGTGGAAGGGATAACTGCAATAGCAATCAGGAGTGGATCTGGGATTTCATTAGTAGAGAGAATTCAATGAAGAAATTTCTTCTACCTTTTCTGTAACTTATGGTCCCTTAGAGAGTTACCTGAGGCATTGAAAGATTCTAGGTGACTTGCGCAAACCAATATAGGTAGACTATGTTAGAAGTATAATTTAAGCTACTTCTATGTATATGTTAGAAGTAACTCTTTTTGACTTTAGGTCAGTTTCTATATTGACTACCTCTCTGGGTAATTAATATCTCTCCAAATATTTGTCGTTTTTTATTTCTGTGAAATGTTTTATACTTGGAGTCATATAAGTACCGAGTGTATTGTGAAAGAAGGACTCCCACACTTTTAAAATTCTGTAGCTATTCTGAATGAGATTTCTTTTTTTAGGCTTTTCCTGCTGGGTTTTGTTAATGACATACAAAATGGCCGATGATTTTTATGGGCTTATTTTATGTCTATTGCTTTACAGAAGTTATTAATTACTTAAATTTTTTTCTCTTTCATAATTATGAATCTGTCAAACACCAACAAACATAAACTTCTCCTTATACAAAAAAGAATAAAATTCCTAACTGGTATGTAATCCCATGATGTGAATAAGTGCTTAGTTTTCAAAGGAAGAAATACAAGTTATCAATTGCCATATTAAAAAAAAAAGTTCCAAGTCACTAATAATTGAAGAAATGCAAATCAATGCAATTCTGAAGTTCCATCTCATATTTATCATAAATACAAAGTTAACTAAAAAGAAAAATAATAAATGTTAGATAGGCTGTGGGGAAATGAGCATATTAGAGTAAAGCACTGTTGGTATAGCTGTGAAAACTGATCTAGCCATTCTGGAAAGCAATTTAGAAGTGTGCCCCCAGGGGCAGCTAGGTGATGCAGTGAATAGAGCATGGCCCTGGAGTCAGAAGGACCTGAGTTCAAATCCAGCCTTAGACACTTAACACTTACTGGCTGTGTGACCTTGGGCAAGCCACTTAACTCCAATTGCCCTGTCTTCCCCCCTCGAAAAAGCAAAAAAAAAAAAAAATTATGTCCCCCAAAGTTAGTCTATGCTGCATGCCCTTTGACCCAAAAATACCACCACTAGGTCTATACGCCAAAAAGACCAAAGAAAGAGAAAAAGAACCATATGAAAAAATATTTATCACAACTTTTTTTGTTACAAAGAACTGGAAACTAAGGGTTTTCCCATTAGTTGAGTAATGACTAAACAAAATATGGTATATGAATATAATAGAATATTATTGTTCCATAGAAAATAATGAAAGGGATGATTTCAGAGAAACTTGGAAAGATGAGCAGAATTGGAGAACAATTTATCTTTTTAAAAAAAACAACATTGTAAAGATGAACAACTTGGAAAGATGTAAGAATCTGATCTATAATATAATGACCAATAATGATTCCAGAAGATTGATGATGAAGAATGCTACCTCCTTTGTGAAACAGAAGGAATAGCCTACAAATGCAAAATGAAGCATACATTTTTGGACACAGACAAGGTGTCCAAATGTTTTGATTGACTATGTGTATGTGTTACAAACGTTTTCTTTTGCTTTCTTTTCCCCCTTAATGGGGAGGAGGTAGAAGGAAGAGAAAAAAATGTTTGTTGGTTTTTTCAAAAGAAAAAAACAAAATTAAGTAGTTGAAAACTACCTTAGGGGAAAAAAAAAACAAAAAAAGAGTACATGAAACCGTGAATCTCCATTAGGTTCATGTGTTTTTTTTTAAGTCTAAATTAAATTTAACATAGTTCTAAATCTGCCTTGCTTGTCTATGCCCTCTCCTGAACTTCCTGTTGCTCTCTTCCTTGTATTTTAAATTTTTCATTGATGCTTTTTTCCTTTTCTTCTTTTTTTGACATCATTGTTATTTATCTTTCTCCTTCCTCTTATGCCTTCCTCTCCCCCAAAAAATGATTCCCACCCAAAAAAAGCACCTTCCATTATAACAAATGCATATTATCAAGAAAACCCAAACCACACAGACATGTCTGGAATGTACATCATATAATGTGCCTTTAGTCTGTCCCCTCTCTGCCAAAAAATGAGAAGCATGATTCATCATTAGTTTTCTGGGGTCATGACTATTCATAATGTTGATCCTAGCTCTTAAGTGTTTCAAAGTTATTTTCCTTGATGAAGTCCTAATTATCATATAAATTATTCTCCTGGTTCTGCTCACTTCACTCTGTAACAGTTCTTTCAAGTTCTCCCAACTTTCTCTAAATTTGTGTCTTTTATCATTTGTTATGGTAGAATAATATTCCATTATATTCCTGTACCAGAATTTAGTCAAATATTTCCCCATGGATGGGTACCTACTTTGTTTTTAATTCCTTGCTGTAACAAAAAGTACCTCTATAAATATTTTTGTACATATGGGGTCTTTGCTTATTTCCTTAATTTCTTTTTCTTGATTTATTGCTGTAGCTAGCCTTTCCAGAACTATATTAAGTTAATAGTGATGACAATGAATCTTTTTGCTTTACCCCTAATCTTATCGGGAACATCTTCTCTGGTCTTCTCAATTATATATAATGCTAGTTCTTCATTTTTAATAGATACTATTTACCATCTTGAGAAAAGGTACAGTATTCCTATGATTTGTAGAGATTTTAACATAAATGAGTATTGTATTATAAAAGGTTTTTCTAATTTTATTGATATAACCCTGTGATTTGTATTGTTATTTTTATTATGGTCCATTGCATTTATAGTTTTCCTATTATTGAACCATCCCTATATTTCTGCTATAAATCCAAGCTGATTATAGTGGATAATTTAAAAAATATGTTGCTTTAGCCTCTTTGCTAATATTTTATTCAGCATTTTCCTCTATAGTCATTAGATATATTGTCCTATAGTTTTTTCTCTGATTTCTCTCTCCTTAGTTTAATATCAAGACCATACTTATAGCACAAAAGGAATTTTCTAAGATATCTTTTTTCTCTATGTTGCCAAACAATTTCTGTACTACTGGAGTTCATTGGTTTTTGATTGTTTGATAAAATATACTTGTAAATCCATCTGTGCCCAGGTTCTTTGTCAGGTAGGGAGGGAATAAGCATTTATAATGCCTACTATGTACAAGGCACAGTGCTAAGCATATATTACCTCATTTGGTCAGTTGACTAAAGAGGAAACTGACAGATGTTAGTTCATTAATAGCTTGTTTAAATACTCTTAGTGTCTTTAGGTTATTTAAATTTTCTATATGGTTTTATATTAACCTAGGTATCTTATATTTTTGTAAGTATTCATCTATTTCTTTGAAGTTATCAATTTTTGTCTCACATTTGGGCAAAATAATTTTGAACTGTTTCTTCACCTGTTACTATTTTTCTGTCTTATATTGGTGATTTGATTTTCCTCTCTTTTTAAAAAATAAAATTAGTTAATTCTTTCTCTGTGTTATCAATAATAACAAAGAGAGCATTTTTAAAAATAGCTCCTAGTTGTATGTATTGATCTGGAATCTTCAGAACCATAATTTCATATAGAACAGCAATATTCCATCATATTCATGTACTATAATTTGTTTAGCCATTACCCAATTTATAGCTACATATTTTGTTTCAAATTCTTTGCTACCACACAAAAAAATGCTGCTTTGAATGTTTTGATATATATGGGACTTTTCTTGACTTGACCTTCTTTATATATGACCAGCAGTGACATCTCTCGATCTTAATTTTAACACAGTACTTTATGAGTTTTCACTAGTCAGCAACAGCTGAGATTTCTTGTTCATAAACCATTCCATGACAGCCAAGTGAGGAGATTGCCATATGTAATTCCCATCCTGACCCGAGTTCCATCATCCTCAATTTGTGCTATGTACATAAGCAATGCAACTTCGTATCTGCCTGCCATTTTCTTGCTTCCAAATGCTCAAAAAGTGATTAATGCAGACTTCCTTTTCCAACTATAAGTATATTAGCCTAGATTTCCAAAGACAACACATTTTAACAAGTCAATTCAAATCATGTCCTCTCCAGCTATACCGTGATTTGTTTTAACAACAACAAAAATTCAACCATCTTTTCTGCTTGATTCCCTTTCAACTCTTTATTTTTTACTGGCAGAAATTTGAGGATGAAGGGCCATAAAAAATCAAGATAAGGGAAGGCCATAGAGAGGATTCTATTTCTGTAATTTACTAGCTATGTGAACATAGGCAAACCACTTAAGCCTTGTGGCCTGCTTCCTCATTTGTAAAATGGAAATATTGCATATGGTACCCTGTTTGATCCACACAACAACTCTGGAAGGTGGGTACTATTATCATGCCCATTGTATGGATTAAAAAAACTAAGTCTGCTCTCTCGGGGGGCAGAGCCAAGATGGCAGCATAGAAGCAGGAAAGTTCCGCAGCTCCCACATAGGCACCTCAAATACCCATAAAATATGACTCTAAACAAATTGTAGGGCTCCAGAACTCACAAAATTACAGAAAAAACACATCTCCCGCTGAAGGCAGCTCAGCAGGAAGGGCTCATTGCAGAACGCTGGGAGATGAAACCAGCCCAGCCTGAAACTGCTGCTTGGCCCCGGGGTGGACAGAACAAGCCACAGCTGGAACATTCAGGAGAGTGGATCAGCAGCAGCTGTGTCAGTTTCCAGAACTATCAAGCCATAAGAAACAAGGACAAAGTGAAAGGTCAGTGGAACTCAGCTAAATTTGGGGGAGAAAAGCAGTCTAGCCAAACTGCCTCCAGGGCAAGGAAGCAGCAGAAGCAGCGGTCCTGCAGCCACTTCCCATGGCTGCTTCAGAAGCTCTCGGCCTGCAGATTGCAGGGGGGTTAAGCAATTGTTCAGAGGCTAAGTGTTCTTGTGCTGAGTGGCCTGGATCTGGATCACGGTATTGGGTGGTGGTCCTGGGGTGCATTTTCAGTGAGCCAAAGCTGGTGGGGGCTGCCGCAGCCTCCTAATAGCTCCGGCAGCTGTGAAAACCCCAGTGATTTGGGACAGAGCTTCCCCCCCCTGGAAGCAGAGTTCCACAGAGCTAAAAAGTCAAGTAATTGACTGGCAACATGAGCAGGCAAAGGAAGCAAAGTTAAGAACAGCAATCGAACATTAGATTCCTTTTTTGGGGACAAAAAGGACCAAAGCATGGAATGGAAGGAAGACAACACAGTCAGAACTCCCACACCAAAATCTCCCAAGAAACATGTAGACTTCCTACAAGCCATAGAGCAGCTTAAGAAGGATTTTGAAAACCAAATAAGAGAAATAGAGGAAAAATTGAGAAGAGAAATGAGAATGATGCAAGAAAATCATGAAAAGAGAGTCAACAACTTGACTGAAGAAAATAATACCTTAAAAAATAGGTTAACTCAAATGGCAAAAGATGCCCAAAAAGCCAATGAAGAGAGAATGCCTTAAAATGTCAAATTTGCCAGATGGAAAAAGAATCTCAAAAGCTTTCTGAAGAGAATAATTCCTTCAGAATTAGAGTGGAGCAAATGGAAGCAAATGACTTTATGAGAAATCAAGATATTATTAAACAGATCCAAGCAAATGAAAAAATAGAAGGCAAT
>CM053585.1:472373717-472394057 GCA_028646515.1 Pseudochirops corinnae
CAGAGGGGCGATGGGGGAGGACATAGGAGAGAGCAGATTGGGGGAGGGGTTATACAGTGGGATGGCTGTTTTGAGGTGTTGGTTAGGGGAAAGATGGGGAGAAAATTTGTAACTCAAAATCTCGTGGAATTGAATGATGTAAAAAAGAAAATAAATAAATTTATTTATTTATTTAAAAAAACCCTAAGTCTAAGAAGAATTCGGTCCTTTATCTAGCTAGGAAGAATCTGAGCTGGAATTCGAAGCCAGGCCTTTCTAACTCCAAGTGAAGCAACATGATGACTTTAAATATCTTTAGAATTTGTCTCACTATGTTATCTGTGAGGCTCAAGTGACATGATGTATATGAAATGCTCTGGAAATTTTAAGGTAGGAAATAAATACAGGACATTATTGCTATTATCATCATCATTATACTTACAGTATAGTGACAGAGTCCAACTTCATTCCTCAGAAAAGAATTATTGGACCAGATAGAAGAATAATTTGTTGCATGTGGTCTATGTCCATGTCCAGAATGATAATTCCAGGTTATGTTGATATAGAAGTTTCTTCTGATGATTCCAAATACCCTCATAACTCTCTAATGTATCCCAGAGCTTGGAGGGATGGTTAACAAAGAACGAATGCTGTTTTTGGAAGCTTTATCATTTCTTTTTGCCCTATCCCAGCACCTATTCCCAGGGATGTTCTGGTGAATTTTTAACAGTTGGCTTTGGGGGAGGGGAGGAAAGAAGAGGGGAAAATGTATACATACTTTTAAATTTATCCTGCATTATTACCATTTCCTCCATGACTTTTTAAAGTCTAGATAATCAACAAAACAATAAATCAAGCCCTGCTTTGTAGCATTTGCTGGTTTCCAAGGCATAAATGCTCACACTGGAAACTTCACAACTGGCTCTCCCAAGCAGGGTACAAACTGGCTCCAGCATATTCCTGCCTATTCCTCTAGCATTTTCTTCCCATACTTACCCTCCCCCCCCAAAAAAATGTAACAGAGATAAATCTGGACATTTGAGAGAATCTATCTAATTTAGGTCTCAATCGTGGAGTCTTATGGCTAGGATCTTTATGATTATCTGTTCTAACTTCTTCATTCTACAGATGAAAAAAGTGAGACCCAGAAAAACTGTATTGCCCTAAGTCATACATGAATTTGTGGCAGACCCATGATTAGGATCCAGGGCTTATTACACTAACGCCCACATAAGTAAAGCAAAGATAATTATTCTCTTTTTAAGATAAAAAAAAAAACTCCATTGTAGAAAGGTCATGGTGTTCCAATGTTTTAAAAATGGAAATCATAATCATAACAACAGCTGACATTTATATTGTGCTGTACAGTTTACACAAATTCTCCTTTGATCCTTACAACAGTGAGCTATGTATACGTAGGTATCATCATCTTCACTTTTCAGACGTGGACACTGAAGGACAGAGACATTAAGTGACTTATCCAGAATTACACAACTGACATGTAGTCAGCCCAGGGTTTTAACACTGGTCTTCTGACTACAAATCCAGTTATCTTTCTATTATAAAAGGAGACCCCACACCCAAATTATTTTCTTAATGATTCTTCTTCTACACTGACTTCACTCAGATGACCTTGCTTACATCCAAATATTTCCACAAGTCAGTTAGGTAGAAAGACTTAACCCAGTTTTGACATGTATGAGACCAATCCCAAAATTCCTTACTTCAGTCTTTTGGTCTCCACCCATCCCTTATTCTTTATACATACATGCATGCATATATGGCATAGTCTTCTCATTTCTAAAATATAGATCCAAAAAAATTATAATAACGGAAGCCCCTTCCGTCAAAGGGGGTGCCTGTTTATTACAGAACAAATGAATGGCCCAGAAACAGAACCTACAACACATTTCTGGAGCCAAGTCACAAAAATGAGTAACAGAGGATGTCCACCCTTAGGGTGCTGACAGTCTTCCTTCTACATTGCATGAAATCACGTTCATGTAACATTGGAAGATGATCTTTGTGGGAGTTTGAATCACAGTGATTTGTCTGTTGAATCATTTCTGCAGTTGTTGCTTTAAAAAAAATAATAAAACTTTCTTTTGATTTTATTTTCCAAAGGAAACAGGGAAGGGCTAGAGTAGGAATCCTCTTTGGCATTTAGCAACCACTTTCCTGTTATCCTGTATTAGCTATGTGACCATGGGTCAAGCATTTTGTAAACTTAGGATCCTGGGATTACATATATAATATGTGATAATAAATGTAAAGGGATTTACAAACCTTAAAGCACTAATGTTAGCTATTATTAGTGTTGCTACTTATCTAGAGCTGAAAGATTTCAATGACCATCTGGTCCAAACCCCTCATTAGTGCCACATATTATTAATAACAATAGTAACAAAATATTCTTGCAGAAAAAATAGCCAAGATTTTTACATGTACACGTATACATACACCTAGGCACAAATATGCAAAAGGTAACAAACAGAAATATTTAATGGAGAGCTGGTTATAGAAGAAGGGACAATGATGAGGGAAGCCACTTCCTGAGCAGCTAGACCCAGCCACAGCGGTGCTTATTCCTAGCAGATCCACTGAAATTTCCCAGGCTTTTTTAAAAATTCAATTTTCTTTTCTTTTCATGTCTATGTTCTCTCCCTCCTCCCTGCCCCCAACTCCTGCCTTTGAGAAAGCAAGAAAAAGAAAACTTATCCTAAGCATATATAGTAAAGCAAAGCAAATTCCCACATGGACCATGTCATAGCCAGGGGTGGGGAACCTGTGGCCTCGAGGCTACATGTGGCCCTCTTGGTCCTCAAGTGCAGCCCATTGATGGAATCCAAACCTCACTGATTTGTTCTGTGAAGTTTGGATTCCATCAAAGGGCCACGCTTGAAGACCTAGAGGGCCACATATGTCTTCAAAGATGCAGTTTCCTTACCCCTGTGACCCAGACATTTTAATAACAAAGATCAAGCCCACCAGTGGGCAGCATTATTTAATTTGAGCATTTTCATTATTGTGTACATTTTTATTTATCGTGAACTGTTCAGTTCAAGCTCTCCTGCAATTGTAGTAATCAGGTTACTAGTCATCAGAGACTGAATTGAAAGAGCAGCAATTAGATAAATTGAATGACAACCCAGAGCGCTGTCTGACAAGTAGAAATGATCCCAATCTAAAGTAAGTAAATTTAGGCAAAAAGCCAACACCATTAACCCAAAACGCAGTCATTACCAGCAACTAACAAGTGCCCATGGCTTTTACTGTGCAGGAGCCCAAGGAGTACAGATTATGCAGACAATTCCTGCTACCCTTCAAAATGGTTCCCCCAAAGTGCCCCTCATTAACACGTTCACTTTTTGTAAGACTCTCTTCTTAATTCCCTTGTTTCTTTTCTCTCTTTCCCTCTTACTCTTTTTACTTTCTCTTTTCTAGCTCAATTAGTGATATTTATGGTACTTGCTAAATCACAGGCCATACTGTACACATATTTCCAATTTTAGGGGAATTTCACAGCTGATCCCATTCACCTCTCTGATTACTGTTCTTGCTCCACTCACTTTCCTGAGAATGTACATCTACATCCCTAGCAATGTCCAAGGACTTCCACTGTGGCACCCCAAGCATAAGATTCTTTGATTTTTCCCACCTCTGTACTACAGTGAGATTTCTGAAATCTGGTCACTTGTCCAGTCTACTGAAGCAGTTTCCAACACCTATTTTCAGGTTTTGCTCCAATGTTTCCCAAGCTCCTCTTCATGAGTCTAGTTGTCAATAATCGTAGCATGAGGTGATAGGCCAAAGTGGTAGCAGTGGTGATGTAGAAGAAAGGGCCCATCTGAAAGATATTATGAAGGAAGAATCAATAGTACTTTATGATTAATTGGCTATGGGAGATGAAAGGAGAAGAGAGTCAAAGGTAGCATAGATCTTAAGCCTGTGGGACCACTGACAGAGATAGGAAGAGGAACTAACATGAGAGAGGAAATGATGAATTAAATTATACATGAAACACATTTGCAACATATACTTTAGACATGCTTAAATGAACTGTGTTGCTATTTTTTATTTTTTAACTTAAACTTGTAGCCAGAAATCTGGGGAAAATTTCTATGTTGGACAACCCAGAAGATGGGCACCAGTTTCCTAAGTTCTAAGTATTCAGGTTACAATATACACCAAAGAAAACTGACTCTAATCTATCTTTCCAGGCTGATTATACTTTAGTCTTTCTAGCATGTTTTATATTCCATCCCAAATGCACCACTTGCTGGTCCCTCTACATGACATTCAAGCTCCCATCTCACTGCCTTTGCACAGGCTGTCCCTCATGCCAGGAATGCTCTTCTTTCTCATGTCTTTTCTTTGAGAAACTCTAGTTCCCTTCAAGGTTCAGCTCAAGGGTCACTTCCTACCAGAAGCCTTTCCTGAGCTGGATGGCTATTAGGACTTCCCCCCTCTAAAATTACTTTGTATTTAATCTGTGCATATTTTGTATATATTGTGTTCACAAGTATTCAAAGTAACTGCAAGAGACAGAGACAGAAACAAAGAGGGTGAGGGACAGATGGGGAAAGAGGAAGAAAGAAAGGGAAGGAGAGAGGGAAAGGGAGGAGGGGGAGAGAGACAGACAGACAGAGAGACAGAGAGAGAGAGAGAAATGGGGCACAAAGGAAGAAAGAGAGAGGAGGGTAGAGACAGAGAAAGAAAGGTAGACAGAGACAGAGACAAAAAGATAGTGAGAGAAAAAGTGGGGGAGTGGGTAAGGAGAGAAAGGGAGAGAGACAGGAAACAGAAGAAGAGATAGGAGGAGGGTAGAGAGAGACAAAGCTAGACAGAGACAAAAAGACAGAGAGAGAAAGAGAGTGGAGAGAGAGAAAGAGGAAGAATGCAGGAGAGAAGGAGAGAGAAAGCTAAAAACTTTGGGGCATATCAGAAAAAGCCTCATCCAGGATTTGGTACCTTAGCTATTTTTAAAAAGTTAGGGATTCTCCATGGTAGAGGTGAGGAGGGAGAGCTTTCTAGACATGGGAAACCACTTATGCAAAGACATAAAAGAAGGAGATGGAATTTTATTCACTTTATTTATGTCAGGCAGGGGGTACTATTAAGGACTTGTTTCTCTCTGGGCCTCTAAACCACACCTCACCAAATTTCAGTTAAAGCTTTATTCTTAGGGACACTGCTTTCAATTTTTCTCTATGTAAGCACTGGGAAGGTCCTTTTTGGAGGTCATTTCTCAGAATTCCTTCTCCACCTAAGCAGTGTTATAGTATTGGGTTTGAAGTGGTAACAGGAGAGTCAAATAGCAACTGGAAATACAGGCCTATGGCTTAGGGGAGGCATTAGGGCTAGAGCTGAAGATTTGGAAGGTGCTGTAATGGGATCATATTAAGCTGTGAGGATGAGCTTTCAGGGGGAATTAGTATAAAAGAAGAAAAGCCAAGAGTACAGAACTATATCTTTGGCAATACCGACAGTTTGATTGCATGAAGGAAGGTATGGCAGTGTTTTATAAAAGAGAGTATTGGATTTGGAGTCAGAAAACCTGGGTTCAAGACCTGACTCTGCTATGAATTACAGGTCTCAGTTTTCTCATCTGTAAGATCAGGGGACTAGATTACAATTTAACATTTTTTAAAAACTCATAATAAGAAAATATTTAAAGGTAACAAAGTGTTTAAAATTCCTTCTACATATTAAATCTTATCACATGGAGATGAGAGAGAAGAAGAAATAGGTGAATACAACACACACAAAAAAAGAAAGGAGACATATTTAAGAAAATATTCAGTGCCAAATGCATCAGAATTTGGATCCCAGAATCTAAGTAGTATCAGGAAAGGCTTCTTGCAGAAGGTGGGATTTGAGTTGAATATTGAAGGAAGCCAGGAAAACCAGAAGGTGGAGATGAGGAAGAATGACTTTCCAGGTGAGAGACAGCATGCCTTGTAAAAGCAACAAGCTTCTGGAGCCAGATCACTCACTACTTGAAGGAAAGTGAAGTATGATTATAAAGACTGGAAAGAAGGGAAGGAATCAGCTTGTGAAGGGTTCTCAATGACAAATAAAATATCTTCTATTTGATCCTGAAGGTAACAGGAAGCTGCTGGTAATTATTGAGCAAAGGGGTGATGTGCCCTTTAGGAAAGTCACTGCGGCAGCTGAGTGAGGATGGATTGGACCAGAAATACTTGAGGAAAAGGGATCAGCCAACAGGTTATTGCCATAGTCCAGGTATGAGGAACTGAGGGCCTGCACTAGGGTGGTAGCTTTATGCAAAGAGAGAAAAGGACATAAATAAGAGATCTTAGGAAGGCAAAAATAACTTGAAAACAGACTGGATGTATGTGATAAGCATGAGAGAGCCAATGTTGAGGGCCTGAGTGACTGTGAAAATGGTGTTGCCCTCAAGAGTAAGCAGGAAAGTTGGAGAAAAGGAAGGGCTTGCAAGAGAAAAATAGTGACTTCTGTTTTTGACATGTTAAGTTTGCAATGCCTATAATCAGTTGATCAATAAACATTCCTTAGTGTTTGCTATGTGCCAGGCACTGTGTTAGGAGCTGGGGATACAAAAAAATTTTAAAAAAGACAAAAGACTATCCCTGCCCTCAAGGAGTTTACTAATTTAAGTCCTTGTCCCTAAGGAACATTACTAATCTAATGGGGAAGATAACATGCAAACAAATATATTCAAAGCAAGCTGTATGCAGGATAAATGCGAAATAATTTAAAGAGGGAAGGAAGGTACTGAAACTAAGAGAGGTTTAGGAAAGGCTTCCTGTTTGTTGATCAGTTGTTTTTCAGTCATATGTCTGAGTCTTCATGACCCCATTTGGGTCTTCTTGGCAGAGATACTGGAGTGGTTTGGCATTTCCTTCTCCAGTGCATTTTACAGAAGAGGAAACTGAGGCAAGCAGGGTTAAATGACTTGCCCAGGGTCACATAGTAAGTGTTTGAGGCAAGATTTGAACTCAGGAAGAAGAATGCTCCTGCCTGGAGGTCTGGCACCCTATCCACTGTGCCATCTAGCTGCCCTAGGCTTCCTATGGAAGGTGAGATTTTTATTTGGGACTTAAAGAAAGCCAACTAGGTCAACAGCTGGAGTGGAAGAGAGAGAGAGTATTCTAGGCATAGGGAACAGCCAGAGAAAATGGTTGGAGCTAAGAAATGGAGAGTCTCACTTGCGTTATAACCAAGAGGTCAACGTCACTGAATCGAAGAGTACATGCTGAGGAGTCAGGTATAAGAAGACAAAACATCCAGTCTGAAACGTCCAAAAAGCAGGTGGTGTTGTGGGACTGGAACTCAGGAGAAAGCCCAGAGCTAGATGTATGGATATAGGAATTGTCTACATAGAGATTGTAATTGAACCCTGATTATGATGGAAGCTAATGAGATTACCAAGTGAAAAAGGATAGAGAGAAAAGCAAAGAGGGCCCCTGACAGACTCTTGGGGATACCCATACTTAGTGAATGTGAATTCAAGGAAGATCCAGAAAAGTAGACTGAGAAAGAGAGGTCAACCCATAGGGGGAGAACCAGGAGAAAGAGGTGTCATGAAAACCTAGAGAGAAGAGAGTATTAAGAAGAGAGAGATCAAAACTTCAGAGAAGTAAAAAAAAAAAAAAAAAAAGAACGAGCATTGAGAAAAGGTCTTTAAATTTGACAAGGCTGGGAGAGGGGGGCAGAAAGGAGGGTGTGAGGAGAAATGAGAATGTCTGGAATAACCACTGTGGTGAGTGGGATTGCATACTGATTAGGGAGATATAAGGAAAGGATTGCCTTGCTGCAGTAAGGGCCCAAATGAGATCATATAACATGACTTTGTGGTAGACTCAGTTAGCCCAGTTTCCCAATTTCCTCCAACTGCCTAGGAATAGAAAGAAGCCAAATTCATTGACCAGTGGTTTGCAAGCTGCCCTCTTCCCTTCTCTTAAAATAAGAATATTTTCCCCTTCCTTGTTCCTGTAACTCTTCTCCTGATTTCCAAGATCTCTCCAAGACCCTAGATAGCAGCTCAGGAATCATACTAGTCAGACCTTTCAGGACTCTTAATGTAGTTTGTCCAGGCTTGGTGAATTGAAAACAGCTTACTCTTGAATTTTTACTCCCTGAAAATCATTTTTGTTCTGTCCGCCTCAGTCCAAATATCCTTCTTGGAAGAGAAAACAGAAACAAAATTATATTTGAGTAATTTGGCTTTCCTACCACTGACCATCGCTCCAAACAATGGTCCTATCCTTTTTCTGATACTCCTCTAACTCCACCAAGCTTGCCGCAGTAATTTCTTCATATTTTGTTTTAAATCTTAAGGCTTCACAGTCTGTGTTACTTGTCCCCTTATATTCTGTGATTTCATCAGCTGACCTGGATGGGGGGGAACAATATTTAATCCCCTCTACTACACTAACATGTTGTGCCAGTCTGCCAATTGTCAATCAATACACATTTACTAAGCATCCACCACTTGCCAGGCACTAGCACTAGGGGTATAAAAAGACTTTGGTCCTTGCCCCTGAGGTACTCATAATTTAATGTTCCATTCCTCTATATTCATTCTTACTTATTCTTGTGTCCATCTTCTATAAATGTGTTTTAAAGATCTAAATTGGTGGATGAGTTTCCAGGGTACCTGAATCTTTTAGGTAGTTCCACATTTTTTCTATTCATCTGGAAATCTGCTTGCTCCTCCAATATTTCATTCTTTTTAAAAAATGCATATATTTATAGCTATAGAGAAATATAACTAAACTTTATTGTGGTCTTGGGTGGGGAGGGAGAGTTGGGAGAATGAAAAAAAAGAACAAAGTAAAAAAAACACACAGCAGAGAAAACTCACAAGGAAGCAAAGAAAAGAGGGACAACTCTCAACATGAGTATTATTTATCATATAGGCTTCCTTGAAATGAAAATTTATTGCTACATATTTTGAATCTTCTCTTATGTTCTGCTATACACATGACATGCTTTTATTTCTTTCTAACTTTGTATTTAAGTTCCAGTATTCAATTTGTTATGAATATATATAATATATCAATATGATATATAATATATGTAACATATCAACATGATATGTTTTTGTTTCTTTTCTTTATTTTCTATTTGTGGTCTGGCATTTGAGTATAAAATAAAATTTTGGGGAAAAATTTATTCTCAATTTAACAACCCCCCAAAAAACCCATTTCCAAATACAAAGTAGAATAGAAAGGGTAGACTAAATATGAAAAAAAAAATCTCTATTACATACAGCTTGCTTTTTAAAAAAATGATGAAATAAATTTAATATATTACTTTCAAAGCCAGCCTATTTATGTTTTCTTCTGTTTCCTTTAGTTTTCTTCTATGCATTAAAAAAATGCTTCAATGGCCCTCTTTTCTTTCTTTTTTCCTATCACTATCCCTAGCTCTTCTCCCCCACTAAATAAATTTTTTTTTAAATGTACAATCTCTCTAGTAAGGATAGTCAGGCAAAACAAATGCATGCACTTGCCATTTCTAAAAATGTCTACCTCATTCTGTACCTTGAGTCTTATCAGCCCTCTTTCAAGAAATGGATAAGCATACTTTCTCATCAGCCTTCTGGAGCCAAAGAGGTCAATGATTTGATCAGTTCTTAAGAAGTCTTTCAAAATTGTTTTCAGAATTTCATTCTTGAGAGTTTCTCTTCTCTCTTGGGCTAACTTTCCCCACAAAATATTGGACCATTGGATTCTACCTCCCATTCTTCTGATCCTTTGAAATCCATTCTTTCTAAATCTAGGGTATAGATAAGACTGCTGGGCTTTCTTCTGGTCATCTTTCACAAACTGTGATGAAGTGGTCACTTGTCTCCAAGGTTTCCGTAATTTCTCTTTCAGCTACCAATTCCTCTTGATATTCAAGTGCAAAACTGGTTGGTTCTTTCATCTTCTGAAAGATGAAAATGTCATTAAGTTAAAGCACAAATTTTTCAGTGCTCTGCTTTGGCAGAGCATTTCCCACCCTCTGCTCTCATCCTCATCTTTTTCTCTCCAAGGAAGAATGAAAAAAAGGTCATCATCTAACTGTCATCCATGCAAGTGAAACCAGAAGGAATCCCATTTTATCTACAAACTCTATTTGGGAGGAAAAATTAGAAAGGTGTCTCATCACCTCTCACTCTCCCAGCCCTCCAGAAACCCTGAACCAGCCTTAGTAGGCCTTACTCCCTACACACACAATGCCCTGGCCATGTACTACATGGAACTGGGGATCAGACAAGGATCCCCAACTATTAAAGGGTGGCATGAAGGGTTCCTAAAACCTCTCAGTGATGGGCTCTTCCCATGAAGACCTGTATAAGTCATATAATTTTCTGAAATTCAGGTATTTCATGTTTAAACTGATCTCTAAAGATGTACTTTCAGCTTTGAAATGCCTTCAACACGGGCCCTGAAAGAGACACCCAAGTTCCAGGTTCTCTGAGTCATCCATCGTCAATTCAAATCCAAAGTCCATGAGCCTCCCACCACTGCTTTCCTTCTTCCAGATGAAATGAGATTATACATTAATTCAAAATAAAAGGCACTTAATTAAAACAATATAGCAGAGTAAATAAAGAGAGTCCTCCATACACATTTGGAAACACACTTGCCCACAGTTTTTCTTGCTGATGGAGGGAGAAAGAACGTGTGGACAATTCACACGCCTACGGATATGTTTCAACTGAATCATTCCTTTGCCTTCAAAGTCTCTGCTTGCTGCTTCCATGCAGAGAAGCTGCAGTTATTTCCTGGGCTGCTGTTTCTCCCCCTGAAGAACTACAAATTCATTGAATTTCATTCCTAGTTGGCCTCTTTTTCACAGGGGAGTGGTCCCAGCTCTTTTGTAAAATAAACCATAACTTCAGGGCTATTTCAGGTAGCTCTACAAAAGAAAACCCACAGGAACTATATGGAGAGCAGGGTTATAAAGTCTTTGTTTTCAAGATCCTCTTTGGATGGACTTATAATATGGGTTTATTAAACACTTACAATTTGGCAGGGCATATGCTAAGTACAGGGAATGTAAAAACACCCCAAAAACATAGTCCTTG
This sequence comes from Pseudochirops corinnae, assembly GCA_028646515.1. Classification (NCBI taxonomy): domain Eukaryota; kingdom Metazoa; phylum Chordata; class Mammalia; order Diprotodontia; family Pseudocheiridae; genus Pseudochirops; species Pseudochirops corinnae. The sequence continues at coordinate 472,384,762 of CM053585.1, forward strand.
CCCTCAAAAAGCTTAGGATGCAGTGCATGATGTAAATAACACATGCAAATAAGCAACATGCAAATAACTATATATGTATGATATATACAGTGTAAATGGAAGGTAATCTGTGATGGCTGATGTTAGCAGCTTTGATGCCATAGGTCACCCTCCTTGGGGCTGCTTCCTCCCTCAGTGGACAGTCTTTCTCTATCCATGTCTATCTGGAAGGTGTCTCTGCTTTCCACTACGTACAGTGCAAAGATAAAGGTCCAATAGCTTTCTTCCAAAGCTATATAGTTGATAGGAGGAGGAGGAGAAGAGATGAGAGAAATATTCCTCCTTGTCCCCTCGCTATAGTCTTCTCCACAGGTTTCTAATGGTTTGAAATCTCTCCTAGTCTTGAACTATTTCTCTAAATGTTGTATATTTCCCTCTGGACAAATTGATGCTACTTTACTCTCTCTGAGTCTTAACTGACTTCCGTGAGCAAGGTTTAGCTATTTCAAGTCCCCAGATGTGTGGCTAAATTTGTTTGCTCAACCAATTCCTTCAATTCCTTTCTTGACGCAATCAGAGATGTAGGTGATCAGTGCATAAAGAGATCAGGGCTAGAGGCATCTTTAAATTTAGTTTAATATATCATTAACATCTTGTGATTATAGTTTATCTGTTGACTACAACTAGGGGAGGGACAGGGTGGGGGACCACCTACCCTCCCCTTATCAATCTAATATAGCATTTTTTTCTGGGATTTACTCCCCCAACTTGAACTCATAATCAAGGTTTGGAGACCAAAAAAGGTTGACTGTCTATTATCAGGGTTCTAGGAGGATCTCTAAGGAACTGAACTTCTAGTATTATTGCTCCACTGGTGTGCCCCTAATTAAAAATCAGGCAGGTGATTCAATTGGCTTTTAGAAAAAGTGTTTAACGAGATAGCAAAGTAAGAAAACTTGGTACAGAACATTTTCCTTCAAACCTGGGGCACTCTATTCTACAAGTATATACAATGTTCATGAAGAAAGTAGACTCAAACATAGTATGATAGCAGTAGGTAACTGTGAAAAAAAAAGTCTAGCAAAAGTTCTCCTTCCCCTGGAAATCCTCTTCTCCCTTTGTATACATCTGATGATATTCCCCTTAGGTATAGCTCTCTGCTGGGCTGCAACAGTCAGTGAAATGGTCCATAGTCTTCTGACTTTCTGCCATGAGGGGTCATGCTCCCTGAAGTTGTAGTTGAATTTCTTCAGATAACTATTGCTCCACATACAACTGCTATTATTTCCACTGCTACTTGCCCCTACCACACTGCTACTGGATCCATTCAGTTCTATTGATGGGATTTCTGGATCACCCAAACCCCCAAGGTCTTCTGGACATGTCTATCTCAGAATATTTATTTGCCTAAGATCAGGAAATAACAGAGACAGAAGAGGGCAGGTACTCACAGCCACCATGGCCAAGTGAGAGATAAGGCAGCCAGCCTCCTTTCCTCCACTCAGCTCTTGGAAAGGCTACTCAAAGTTGCCCTGCCTCATCACAGTTTCAGAGGGAAAAGTGACAAAGGGGCAGCTCACTTCTTGTGTATGCCCACCAAGTCCTGGCTCAGTAACCCCCAAAACATTGGTTCAGTTGTAAACTAGAAGACTTTTTCTCTTCACACAGTACAAACCATTCAGTCACACATGACTGGAAATAGGCTCTCCAAAGTTTCCACATGGTCATTTAGACTGGAATCAAGTGGAGAATATCCCCAAGGACTAGACCCCACTAAGAAATAACAAAATTAAGCAAAGAGGACAAAGTTATTTTCTTCCACACTCCTCAGTCCACTGGGATTACCCCTAGAACGCTGAATAGTAACTGTCCTCTGGGCACTTGACCTACAAGGGCAGGTTGGCTGAGTGAGCCCAGAGAGGATTACTCTTTATGTCCCCAGAATCGGCCACCGTGTCTGACACATGGTACGGCCTTAATTAATTCTAGTTGCTTGCTTCCTCACTCCTTCTGCTATGTACAAAGCACTATACTAGACTCTGGAGGGACAAAGACAAAAAGCGAAATCATCCCTTTCCTCAAAGAGGTTGAATTCTGCTGTTAGCCATCTGATAGCTTGAATGGCTCTGGAATGCTCTCTGGCAAAGTCTCTTTAGAGCTGAGGACTGGCTATGTAAGGCCTGAGGCCAGTTGAGGCTCGCTCTGGGGTCTTCTCTGGGTAAGAGAACAGTTCCGCACAATGCACTTAGTAACTTTGCCATTTTTGGACTTACAGCAAACTAGTGGGTTATAAACATATTGATTTCTTATTACCAAAGTCTCTTCTTCCTCCACTGAGGGCCTATTCCAATGGCCTAGAGATGACTCTGAGCTTTTGATGCCTGTGCTATTGGAGCATGAGCTCCAAAGCCTTTAAAGGCTCCAGGTTGCCCAATAACATACTATGTATGAGGAGGGAAAGAGCAGGGAAGGGAAAAAGCAATTCTGTAGTGCCTACCATGTACCAGGCACCATGCTAAATGCTTCACAAACTTTATCCCTTTTTACTGTTACAACTCCATTATTATGCCCATTTTATAATTGAGGAAACTGAGGCAAACAGAAGTTAAGTGACTTGTCCAGGGTCATATAGATAATAAGAGGCAAGGCTTGACCTTAGGTCCTCCTGACTTCAGCACTCTATGCCTCTTAGAACAAGGCTAGCTAAATTCAGAGTTCCTCATCATAAAATTTCCTTTACAATGATAATGATGATGGTGGTCACAGAAACTCCTAAGATTATATACTTAGGCACTGAGGGATAGCTATATCATAGTTGGATATTAGAACAAGAAGAAACTTTGGTTCAATTTCATCAGTTTACAAATGAGGAAACTGAGACCAGAGAGGTGATGTAACATACCTATGAAGGGAGTATTCACCCTGATGAAATCATGGGTCATTTGAAATACGAAAGTCTCTTCTTATCCTTTCCTTTGCCAAAACAAACAACAACAACAACAAAACACAACAGAGCCCCCAAAATGAATAGCTATGGTATTACAGCTAGGTGGTACACTGGACCTGCTGGAGTCGGGAAGACATGAGTTCAAATCCAGCCTCAGATATTTAATATTGGTGTGACCTTAGACAAGTCACTCTACCTTTGTCTGCTATAATAATAATAATGATAGCTAGCATTTATATAGCATTTACTACATGCCAGACAGTGTGCTAAGTGTCTTACAAATACTGTCTCATTTGATCTGGGAGGTAGGTACTGTTCTTATTTTCATTTTACAGATGAAGAAATGGGCAAATAGAGGTTAAATGACTTGCTCAAGGTCACGTAGCCAGGAAGCATCTGATGTTGCATTTAGATCTTTAGGACTCCAGCACAGTGAGCTCTATCCACTGTTCCACCGAATTGCTTCAGCTTCCTCATCTGTAAAATGGGGATGATAACAGCCCCCAGTGTTATTGTGAGGATCCAATGAGATAATCTTATAAAGTGTTTTGTAAACCTTAAAGTTCTACGTAACCGCTAGCTCTTTTTATAACAATTTCCCTCTGCCCCTTGAGTTCTGAGGAATCCTTTAGCCCCCTGCCTTCAAATGCTTTCCTATAAGTAAAATCAGGTTCCAGTGAACATCAAGAAGAATCTGGAAAGGGAAAAGAACCAATGAAATATACAGCCTCAGAAACGCACACAGAAGGTGGGGAGAGGCCAACCTGCTTTCTTTGCTTTGTTTGTGGCAGAAGGTTTTTTAGACTAATAATAACACACAAGAGCCCCTGGTCTTTGTTTAGTATTTGATGACAGATTTTTCTTTTTATTTTTCCTTGAATAACAGCCCACCTGTCAGTAGCACAGGCTATTCGAAAGTAATTGTTCCAAGTTGCCATGTTTGACTCTGGTGTCAAGGCTAAGGAAGACAGATGAAATCCCTATAAGACAGTATGTTGTAGTTATGGTCATAAGACTTGGCTTTGCATCCCAACTCTGATGCCTTCTAGCTGTGTGACCATGGGAAAATCTCTTAACTATTCTGGGTCTCAATTTCCTTGTCTGTAAAGATGAGTTGGTCTAGAACAGCGGTTCTCAATCTGTGGGTTGTGTTCAATTTAAATACATCCTGCATATCAGATATTTACATTACAATTCATAACAGTAGCAAAATTACAGTTATGAAGTAGCAACGAAAATAATTTTATGGTTGGGGGTCACCACAACATGAGGAACTGTAATAAAGGGTCACAGCATTAGGAAGGTTAAGAACCACTGGTCCAGAAGAATGAGGAAAGAGTGGAGAGAATGATGGATTTTGGGTCAGAGGATCTCAATTCAATTTAGTTATCTCACTTACTACCTATGTGACCTTGAGCTTCATCTGTAAGGACCTCGGTTTCCTCATCTGAAAATGATAGGCTTAGACCAAATGACCTTGAAGGTCCCCTCCAGCTCTAAATCTGATCCCATGGCAGCGGTGGGTAGAGTCCTAGGCCTGGAGTCAGGAAGACCTGAGTTCAGTTTTAGAATCAGTTACTAGGCAAGCCATGGAACCTCTGTTTGCCTCAGCTTACTCAAAGCAAAATGGGCATAATAACAGCACCTACCCTGCAGTGTTATTGTGAGGATCAAATGAGATTATATTTGTCCAGTGCTTAGTATAGTCCCTGGTACATGGTAGGTGCCTTAGAAATGCTTATTCCCTTCCCTTCCTTTCATGGATTATCCCTTCCTTTCAAAATCCTTTTCAGCTCTAAATCCCCCCTCCTTTTTTTTGGAGGGGTTTCTTGTTAAAGAGAAATCAGTGTCACAGTGAAAAGATGACCACATTTAGACGTAGGAAACCCGGGCTCCAGTCTCAATTCTAATATTTATTGCTTTGTGGCCACGGACAGAAGTCACTTAATTTTTCTGAGCCTGTGTTTCATTTGTGAAATGGGGATGACAATATTTGCCCTTGAGAGTCCAGCATGGAATAGTTGATAAAATGCTAAGCTCTGAGTCAGGAAACCTTAGCTAGGTTCATGTCCTGCCTCTGATATATACTAGCTAGGTGACCCTGGATAAGTCACTTGATTTCTCAGTATAACAGGCAACTTTCAAAGAATATAAGTTGCCAAGTATGTCTTATTCTGCATTGATATAAGCTCCCTACACTAATGAAGTCATAGGTCTGGTGATATGTACTTAGACAAATATATATATATATAAAACATGTGAATGACAATTTATGTGTAATATATGCAATATATAGGATGCATATGATATGTACAATGTAGAATATATCTTATATATTATATATATGTATGTATGTGTGTATATGTATATGTATGTTTATATGTATAGTATATGCATATGTATATGTATAGTATATGTAGGCAACTAGATAGCCAGAGAATATAGTGTCAAGTCTAGAGTCAGAAAGATTCATCTTCTTGAGTTCAAATCTGGCCTCAGATACTTACTGTCTGTGTGCCCCTGGGCAAGTCACTTAACTCTGTTTGCCTCAGTTTCCTCATCTGAAAAATGAGCTGGAGAAGGAAATGGAAAACCACTCTATTATCCTTGCCAAGAAAACCCCAAATGGGGTCACAAAGACTTGGATATGAATGAAAATGACTCAAAAAAAATGTGTCTGCATTTAGATGTTATAAACCATAAAGAGTTATATAAATGTGAATGATTGACAATGCTAAAGTACTGAAGATTTGAGACTCATAAAATCCTGTTTGGTAGGCCCCAAGATTCAAGGCAGCCCCAGTTACAAGCTTAATGCTTCAGGAAAGAGCCCTAAGTCCCAACCCCTGTGTGGTATCCTGGAGCAAACTACCGAGCATTGCAGAAAGGCCATTTCCATCAGATTCAAGTTATGACATTCCCATAACAGTCATGGAAATAGCTATAGGATGCTAGCCCATCAGCCACAGGCAGAGTTAAAATACGTTTATGCAGTATTCAGGCCCAATTTTCTTTTCACCACCTGGTCTTGAGAGCCACCTAGTGGTCAGTGTTCCCATCTTGCCAACCAAATTTTAGGATTTAGGCCTACTCTAAAGGATTATGGTGATGCTTGTTGGATCTGAGATGGGACACCTTATGGAATACCGTAAAATTGAGGATGTAAGGATTTTATGTCAGAGAACAGGAAAAAATACAATTTCCCACAACACTAACCTGGGATAATGAATATCACACTGGGCATCAGGAGGCCCGGCTATAAACTCTGGCTCCATTACAAACTACTTGTTAGTTTTAAGGGAAAGTCACCTAGTATCTCGAAAGCCTCGTCTATAAAATGTTAGAGGGGATGACCTCTGAGGTCTCTTTTTTTATTCCAGATTCTTTGATCTAAATAAGGTCCCCTCTATAGCCTAAAGTTTGTGATCCAATAAACATATATTGTTGCCCTTTCCTCCCACCCCATGACACCATAGACCCAGTAGCAGTAGGAAATACATCGTTCCCCCAAAGTAGTGACCGCTTCATCTTTGCAAAGAAGAACTTGTTATATTCTCAGTATAGCAGACTCTTGGTATTCTATGGAAAATAGGTTCCAAAGGTCCCTGAAAATAAGGAAAGGTTCTATTGGGGGAGAGGGAGAAAGAGGCAAATAGTTTCTTTTTGCCCATCTAGACATACAAGACTGTTTTCTCTTTCCCTCTTTCCTTTTTCCTATCACTGGGGAGAGGCAGAGATTGTATGGGAAAAAATGCTAAATGCTAACCACCAAGCTTGAACTGGACCATTCCAGATAAGAAATGAAGTAAATTAGATTTACAACATTTCAAACTCAAGCACTGGCAAACTATGAAACATGTGCTGGAGGAAAGATGACTCATGATTTCCAATGGCATGTAGACTGCTAACAGTACTCTAAAAAAATGACAAAGTTGATAGGATACAGTGGCCTAAAATTCTACAGGAACAAGTCAAGTTGGCACAGAGGGGGAAGATGTGTGAAGCTCTCAAAAATGAAATTCTGAGGACAGAAAAATAAATAATTCTGATGAACAAAATGCAAAGTTAACTAAAGAGATGGATATAGCTATACAGAGAATCTATTGACTGCCTTAGATTTTTAGTAGGCACATAGAAAATATAAAAGCAAGATCAAAAAACAAAATGACTACAGAAGTACTGCAAAGTCGTTTATAAAAAGTGTAGAGAGCAGTCATAAGCAGAGGGGTACAGCCAAGGCTTGACTCCCAGGGTACTGACATTGGGTGGAGGGGGAGACATTTCCTTCCTCCCACAGCCCTGGTACATTTTACCTCTCAGTCTTTCACCGCTATATGTACCACCAGGGGCTGGGGGAAAGGGAGGAGGAAGTAGAATATGGGGTTATGGGTCAGCAGAGAGCAGGGAAGTTTGGGAGACAAGCCAAACACTGCCCTAGAGTGCCTGTAGTCATGAACACAATATTCTCTGTGCTGCCACTACATCACTCCCCAATCCCAACACAGCTGATTTTGGTCTGTGTGAAAAAATTCCTAGTTACACTTCTGAGTGGTAAAACTCAGAATGAGCTGAAGCTGGCATTTGAAAACTAAAAACAACAGAAAATCAACTGACATTAGATATTCTACAGCAGGAAAAATCCCATCCTATCCCTCAGCCCCAAAATCTTGCATTGCAAATACTCCCCGCTGTCAGCTAAGGAGCTGATGGATTCAGAGGGCAGATTGAAGCATATTTTCTTTTCTTTCTTTCTTCTCTTTTGGATATGGTTAATGCAGGAATTGGTTTTACATGACTATATATATATATATATATATATATATATACATATATATATAGTATTTATACATATATATTTTTATATATATACATATATATGTATATATATATTTATAATGGAATTTATTTTTCTTGCCTTCTCAATAGGTGGGGGAAGAGAAGAAAAATAAATAGGGAGTAAACATAAAATGAAATTGAATGTTTTAACAAGGGAGTAAGCAAGGAATAAGTATTTATATAACACCTGACAAATTCTAACTCATTTGACCCTCTCAACCACCCTATGAAAAAGACACTATTATGATCCCCATTTTATAGTTGAGGAAACTGAAGCAAACAGAGGTTAAGTGACTCACCCAAGGTCATACAGCTTATCTGTAATTAGTTTGAGGCTAATATTTGAACTCTGAACTTTGTGTCTTGGGCCCCAGTACTCTATTAACCAGGCCACCAGTTGACACAGTTCCTAGATAAAGGATCTTTTCCCATGGGGGTCTTCTCTTATCTGCAGCAGCCCTTCTGCTGGTTTGAGTCATCCTGCAGCATCCCCTCCACTGGCAGTGCTATTGTTCTATTGGTTTAATCTTCTAAATGTCCTCCCCAGCTCTTTCCTAGCGTCCCAGACATCTGCTCAATGCTTAAAGCTCCTGCCACTGAGGGAACAGTATGGTGTGATGAATGGAGCATTGACCCTGGCATCAGGAAGGACTGGCTTCACATCCCAGCTTTAACATACATACATACATACATATGTATATGCATATGTATATAACATGTGTGTATACAAGCATACATGTGTATATGTGTTTGTATATGTGTATATATGTATATGTATGTGTATATAACGTGTGTATACAAGCATACATGTGTATATTTGTATATACATATATATAACATATCTTTGCAAATCCTGTAGTCCTATGTAGATGGGAGCTACTATTATTAGTGAGATTCCTGTCTCAGAGTCCACAGCCCTTGAATTAATGGGCTAGACTCCTTTTCACTCTGTCTCTCACCTGTTTTTAGCTCAACAAAATGGCAAGAGCAAGGCTCAGGAGTTGGGGTCATTGTTTTTCCTCAGAAAGTGATACTCCCTTCTTATTGCAGGCCTGAAGGGTGTAGAAAACTTCTCCCAAAGTCTTCCTTTATAGGTTCCAAACCTTTGGTGCTTTCCTGCTCACTCTCAGTTTTCCATCAGTTGACTCTGCTTAGTTTTGACTCTTGGTTTTGACTCTCTTTCCTCCTTGGGAACATCACCCCAACCCTCCCTCTCACTGAGCTCCCTTTATGTGTGGTCTTCCCCTATTAGATTGTAAATTCCTTGAGGGCAGGGACTGTCTTTTTTTTTCTAATTTTATCCTTGTAGTTTAGCATTGTACCTGGCACTCAGTAGGTGCTTAATAACTGTTGACTGAATTGAAAATTTAATTGAAATACTCTCAGCTAAATCCCTTTGGGGCCTTCTAAACTATAGAAAATCCAACAATTCTGACTCTATCCTCAGAGAGTGTGAGACCTTAACATAAACACATAGCTTCCTTCTTACTCTCCAGAATAAGGTGGGTTTTTAAAAAAAATTATTTATTTTATT
>CM053585.1:472394557-472428835 GCA_028646515.1 Pseudochirops corinnae
CCCCCCCCCGACTCTATGTTCCAAGGCCAACCTATTCTTCTGTTTGTCCCTCACCAATGAGGTTTCCTTCTCCTAACTGCCTGTCTTTGCGGTGGTCTTCCCTGGTGACTAGAATGTACTCCTTTCTCACCATAGAACATTTCTCTTCCTTCAAGACACAGATCAAGTATCACCTTCTATATGAAGCCTTTACCAATGTCCTTAAGTGCTACTGCCTTCCCTCCCTCAATATGTATTTATTCTCTTTTTATTTGTTCTGTATATGCTTATGCGGGTCTTGCTGTCTCTTCCATTAGAATGCAAACTCGTGAGTAGGGATTGTTTTATTCATTATATTTGTACCCACAATGCCCTGCAGTGCCTGTCATACAGTAGGCAATTAATAAATGATTTTTCAAGATAATAGGAATAACCTGGCTCCAGCCTACAGTTCTGGGATGATTACTATCAAGAAATTCTTTCTGCTAAGAGGAATGGGACCTCTTGGGAGAGCTGTCTCATTGTTGGGGTCCAATGACTATAGGTCAAAGATAGGAGGCCAAACTAAACTGAAGGCAAGGACATGTATTCTCATGATACAGAAGACTGTTCTACCCAAGAGCAGCTTCAGTTTCCTAGGATACAGTTAGTTTTTATAACTTTTCAGCCCCAGTTAGAGTACACAGCCAACCAGTAGCATTTTGCAGCAATTTAGGATAAATAATATCCTTCACAGGAGAGGGAAGGATGGAGAAAAGGGAAAGAGTCAAAAGGAAAAAATGGGGTTCTGGGAGAATATTTGGCATGCAGTTGTTAGGATTTGTTATCAGAATGAGAAGATTATTTCCTGTTCAAGGGCAGGCAACAAGGGGAAGTGACTATATACTTTTAAAATTAAGAAGACAGAAGAGCAAGGTTAAGAGAAGCATTTTAGACAAGAGGAAGGGGTAGATGAGTTGCAATATTGTTATCACAATGTATGAGACCATCCATTTTTATCATGTTCGCGTACAGGGTGTCCCTCAAGTATGGACACATAGGATATCTCATTAACTATGCATATTTTCAAGAAATGAAATAAATGAAATTTTCAACATTTTGTCCAATTAGCATAAATGAGATTTTATAGGAAGACATAGGAGACACATAAGAAATCTCATTAATTTAATTAATCTCATTAATATGGAAAATAGTCCCCAATAGCTAATGAAAGCTTTTATTTCATATGAAAATGTCCTGGCTAAAATTTATGCTAATTAAATAAAATGTTGAAAATTTCATTCATTTCATTTCTTGAAAGTATGCATAGTTAATGAGATTTCCTATGTATCCAGACTTTAGGGACACCCTGTATTGATGGTTATAGAGGAACTTCTCTTAATTCCAGCACCTTCTATCTTATAATTATTTCCTATTTTTTCTGTATGTAGCTTACTTTGTATATATTTGTTTGCATATTGTCTCCTCCATTAGATTGTGAGCTCCTTGAGGGCAGGGACTATCTTTGAGCTCTTTTGGTGCCCTCAGTGCTTTGCACAGTGCCTGGCACATAGTAGGTGCTTAATCAATGTTTATTGATTTATTTCTTTTTCAATAATGATTGAGGACTTTTTTCACTTCTTTCCTGAACTGTTTTTAAAATAATATTTTCTTCCACTTACATCAAAAAATAATTTTTAACATTTAAAAAAAAGTTTTCAGTTCCAAATACTATCCCTCTCTCCTCCCTCCAAGCCAGTAAGCAATCAGATATAGGTTATATATGTTCAGTCACGTAAAACACATTTCCATATTAGTCATCTTGTAGAAGAACACTCACAGAAAAGAGAGACAGAGAAAGGAAGGAAGAGGAAAAAATGGTATGCTTTAGTCTATATTCAGACACCATCAGTTCTTTCTCTGGAGGTGGATAACATTTTTCATAATGAGTCCTTTGGAACTGTCTTAGATCCTTGTATTACTGAGAATAGCTAAACCATTGTAAGTAAGGAGGATTTTTGTTATTCTTTCTTAAGAGTTTAATTTCCCAGGATCCATGGCCATAGCAATCTCTATTTCCCAGACATCTCCACTACACTTGCGCAGCATTATATAATGATAAATTCTATAAACATTTGTGCTTAAACTTGTAAACATCCACTGCAACAGCACAGTGAGATATAATAGTGAGATAATGTAAGCTTGTGAGGCTATTGCTAGCAATGTGCCTTCTTTGTCTGTTGCCCTATAAAGCCTGTCAGTGAGTGGGGAACCTGTAGGGTTGAATGCACATCCCAGAATGCTGTGTGTGCCTTGATCAGGACCTATCAAGGTATGGGGGGGGAATCTGTGTTTTCTCCAACCAGCTCCCATTGAGGCTTGAGGGGATTTAGAAGAGCATACAAGCGGTGCCTGTCTTGATTGACTCCATCAAGATGTAGGGGTGGTTACCACCCTTTCTTGTCCGCCCCTTTCAAGAAGGATGATTAGGGAATACTATAGGAGTTGGTGCTTCTATTATCAGCAACCCATTTGAGAAGACTAGACCAGAATAAAGTAAGATTATTAGCTCCTGTGAAGCTGTCTTCTCCTTCCTGTCGGAATAGATGAAGAGTGAACCTGTACTAGCAGACCTCCTGTGTGTTTATCTGTCTTACAGCCATTCAGTGTTCATCACGAAATATTGCCATTACTGTGTACAATATTCCGGTTCTGCTCACTTCACTCTGCATCAGTTCTACTGCAAGTCTTTCCTGTTTTTTTCTAAAATCATCCTACTCATTTTTCATAACACAATAGTATTCTATCACAATCATATACTACAATTTGTTAAGCTATTCCCCAATAGATGGGCATCCCTTCAATTTTCAACTCTTTTGCCACCATAAAAAGAGCTGCTGTAAATACCCTTGTACAAATAGATCTTTTTCCCTATTTTTCAAAAAAAGTCTCTTTGGAATATAGACCTAGTAATGGTATTGCTAGGGCATAGGGTATGTACAGTTTCATAGCACTTGGGGCATAATTCCAAATTTCTCGATAGAATGCTTGGATCAATTCACAACACCAACGGTGCCTTATTATCATTGGGGACTTTTAAATATCAAACTACAAGGTGGTTGGGGAACAGTTCATCCAGATCTTATGAAATGATTGCGGTTTCTGTTTTATTCCCCTCCCCCTTTGACAGGCTATTCTTCATTCACTTCCCTTTCTGTCCAAACGGGCCTTCCTGCTGATCCTTACAAAGGACATTCCAGCTCAGGTGAGGCTGTTTTTTCAGACTGGTCACCTTTGCCTCTCTGAAACCCAAGCTTCCTTTGAAGCTCAGCTATGATGGCATCTCTTCCTAAAGCCCTTTGCTGATGACCCCCAGCTTCCCCATCCCTTAAAATTACCTCGTACACACATACACACACTCACACGTAGGTTTCTGGAACGCAGCAGACACTTAAAGGATTCTGATTGGTTGATTCTTCTTTACTACATGACCGGTGAGTCCAGGTGTGTAAGGCAGCCGAGGGACCACTGAACTGTGTCGGGAAAACCTGGGTTTCAGTCCCACCCCAGACACCCACCCGCTCTGTAACCTTGAGAGAGTCACTTCACCTCTCTGTGCCTCAGTTTCCCCATCTGTAAAACAAGGGGGTTGGACTAAAGTGTCTCCCAGCTGAAAAGCTACGGATCCTAGGGACCACGGGTGTCCGCTGTGCCTTTGGGAAAATACCAACACTGCTTGAATGACTTGCCCCAAACTCAAACTCACGAGGATGGATGGATTAAGGGAGAGGGAAAAAGAGGGGGAGGAAGGAAGGGGACGAGAAAGAGAAATGGGGGGCAGAGGGAGGGGGAGGAAAAAGAGGGGAAAGAGGGAGAGGAAGGGGGAGAAATTAGAGACAGAGGGGAGGCAGCACGACGTTTTCCATCCAGCCAACAGGGGAAAGCGCGGCAGGGTCCCGCGGGCTTTGTCCCCGCCGGCGTGGGCCCGGAAGCACCTGCAGCGCCGCGGAACCCGAACGCAGGTAGCCGCGGTTTTCCGAGTCGGGGGGGAAGAGTTTAAATCCGCGCACCGGAAGGACGGCCCGGGACGGAGAACGTGGAGCGCCGGGTGCGGAGTGAGGCCGGTAGAGGCGCTGCTGGGCGGTGGGGCAGGCGGTGAGTTGAGCGGCCTGGGCGCCGGGGCAGGGAGGGCAGGGCGGGCTGGATGTGAGGTCGCCCGCATCCGCGTCTTCCGCGGGCGGAGCGTTAGGTCCCGGCCCCGGGTCCAGCTCCTCGGGGGCTTCCTCCGTCCGGGGGGAGTCCCAACCCTCCCCGGCTCCTTCCGGGCTAGGCTGCTGCCTCGTGGGGGCCCGCCTGGATGCGTCCGCATTCACCTGTGGCTCCCCTGACTCTCCCGCAGTCAGACACGCGTGGGAAGGGTGAGAAACCGGAGAGTGCGCGACGTGACGGACCGGACCGCCGCAGACGTGTGTGCACCTCTCCCGTGGCGCGTTGCCCCTTTATTTCCTTTTCCTTCTTAAGTCACCGAGGTCTATGCTGATCTTCTATCAGTTCTGTTGGGTCGTAAAGCCCTTACGGGCCAAGACTAAGACTTGGGCTTGTGCCGCGGGGCCTCTCCAACTTCAGCGAGAGAATGAATGAATTATTTTTCCTTAGGTTTGGGCCGTTCTTTCCATTTTCAAAGCACATTCCCACGCCGTCTTTTTGATCCACCCAACCACCCTGTGAGGGAGGCAGAAAGGTACTGTTCCCACTTTACAAATAAGGAAACTGAGGCTAGGGCCATATACCAACCTGATCTTAGTCTACAATCACTCCTAGGACTGGCAGTCAGGTTGTCAGGACTTACGGTCTGTCACCGACTTGAGGCATGGTCTTGAATAATTCACTTAACTCTCTTGCGTCTGTTTGCTCATCTGTTACACAGGGATAATAATATCTGCCCTGTTTACCTCTGGTCTTTCGGAGGATATAAGGAGACGGTAGATGTGAAAGTCTGAAACATATCAAGTGGTTTGCAGACTAAAATTATTTGGTCAGCTATTTAAAATTGAGGAATTCTGGGGTTAGGGTATAAGAATTCTATCAAGATTGAAAGTCTCCAGTATACAGTATATAAGGGAGATAGTTCAAAGGGAATGAAAGTTAACTGATAATCACACTGCTTCTTCTGTACCTGTGTTGTTTCTGCTATATGTTAATTCATCTAACTCAAAGGGTATTCCTAATTCAGGAACTTTTTTGAGTTGATACTATATTGATTCATAGCATTCACAGTATCTTTCTTTACTTGACTTGGGTAGAATGGAGAAATCCCTGTGTCAGGAGCTAAGTAATTCTCTCTCTAGATATTTTCAGCTACTACCTTGAAGGCAAGGTGCTGGATTTAACCTGAGGGAATCTCAGCGACTTTAAGGGACCTCAGGTACTGTGTCGTCCAGACCTGACAAGCTGTCATCTAACTAGCTATGGATCTGATTGTTTTATTATCTAATTTATATCTCTCTATAAGAATAGAATAAGATACTTTGTCAAAAGTTTCCTAAAATCTAGACAAACTATAACATTCTCATCTGCTAATTTAGTAACTTGTCAGAAAAGGAAATGATATTGGTTTGGCCTGATCATTCTCAATGAAGCCATGCTGATTCTTTGTAGCCACCATTTCCCTTTCTGGGTGTTTAGCAACCATCACTTTGGTTCATTCTAGAATTTTCCCAGGAATTGAAGTTAAGCTCACTTAGTTTACAGATCGTATTCGCTTCCCCCCCTTTTTTTTTAAATTGGAGCATTTGCCCACTTCTAGTTTCATATAATTTGTCTCCTGTTTTCCTTGAAATTTCAGATATTACTGACCCTTCTAGTTCTTTTCTCACCCAAAGATGTAATTCATCTGGGTCAGGTGACTGAAAGATCTGGATGTGTCCTAACACCCCTTTTCTGATAGGGAAGAAAATTCAGAAACACCTCGATGTTTAGGTGACTCAGTCCTGGAACCTATCTCTAAACTAACTTTTCTTGAAATCTGACCAAAGAATGAAGTACTCAGCTAGATCTGACCCTGTAGAGACAAAGGAGAATACTGGGGCACTTCCCTAGGTTAAAGAAAGGCAACTTTTTTTAACTTAAGTTATAAAATACATATCTTTGAGTCCTGTCCATTCTTTTTTCCTAACTTGCCATTTTTCAACTCTCCCTTTCCTCCAGCTACTTGTTGGGTTTGTCCTTCGTTTTAGAAGAGGACCATGATGTCAGGGAAATGACATGACTTGCAGTTGACTTTGATTTGAGTGAGGGAGGGCTGTGCAAGGTCACCAGCCTCAATTTCTCCTCCAGAGCCATCTGGGTCCTGTGGCCGGATATTCATCTGGACGACTGGATATGGCCCAGTATGCAGTGGGAGACTCTGGTCCTTACAGGTTAAGGCATTTTCAGTTTTGACTTTGAGGTAAAGCCCATTCAGTGAATAGTCCTCTTAAAGTGGTTCCTTTAATTAAAAGAAGCTAACAAACTGGGAGGGGAAGGCCCTTAGGGTTGCTGGTCAAAAGGGAAACTCTTACAATTGAAATTTGCTCTGAACCTGGGGGCCCCAATATTGAGCCATTAAGTGGTGCTTGGGCTGGGACCTATTGTGGTCCAACCAGAGCTCCAGAGTGAAATGGGTCTAAGGTTTGGTATTTGGGAAGGAAGGAATCAGGGAATCTAGCCAGTAAACCTCAAGTTAACTGGGCAGCTTCTGGCCGTGAAAATTTACCTTTCTTTGGAGACAATGTGGAGGAGAGGCCCAGCTGAGTTAACATCTTCATTCAGGTGGCTCAGACTACTCACAGGTTGCTTGTTTTTTAAGAGAACCATGACCTCAGGGAAATGACTCAACTAGAAGTCAAAATGTGAGAGTGGTTAAGGTAAAGACTACATTTACTCCTGCTAATAAGCTTTCCTTATTAAATAATATTGGACCAGTGGTAACAAAAGGGAAAAGCTTCTTACTTTAGTCTGTGTTCATGCATATATACTGTTTATCCTACTTAAACTTCTCTGTAGACCTTAGATCATCCACGTCTTTGAGGACTGTGGCGTTGTAAGACTCTTAAGCATCAAGGGATCTCTAGAAGAACATTTCCATTAAAAAGATGAGTACCAGGGAGCAGGTTGATATTGTTAAACGTATTAGACAGTTTTCTAGATGTAGTTCAACCTCTTCTCTTCATCCTATTCATTTCTGGGCTCCAATTCATTATCCATATGAGGTACCTGTCCTAAACACATGTACTAATATGCTACCTCTATTAATGGCCTTGCCTTCTACTTAAATACCATAATCTAGACAAAAGGCATGTTTCTTTTAGTTTTTCCTTCATGGATTGATAATGCTGATACCTTTTTAGTAGTCATGGATCATCATATTGAGGAGGCCTGGGCTCACTACATTCAGCACTTTCTCATTCTGTAAATGATACACCTGGAGAACATCTTTCTATCCGGGGAATCCTCCGATTTGGTCCCTTTATAGGGCATCCTCCACTGAACCTTTGGCAAGTATATTTTCCCTGATTTGTGCCTCATTGGACAATGATTATCGGAGGGACATTGGATAGTTATCTCAGTAATTGCGTTTATTGTGGAATCTTATATGATCCTATGGATAAGATTTCCTCATTGAAGGAAACAGCATTTTGATCTTCCAACTCAGATGTTTCTTGTAACCAGTAAATATAATAGGGTCTTGTAATTTTCTGCAGCTTTTAGTTAATTAAAGGATTGTAAAGATGTGGCCTACTGTAGACAACTTTTTTTTTTTTTGTGAAAGGCTATCTTTCTGTTTCCTTCTCATAATTTCATCAAGGATACCCTGACATGTGTTTAGATCATTCTCATAAAAACTTGTATAAAGATGAGAAAGTGAGCATGTGGGTTGTTGTTGTTAATTGCTGTGACCAGCACAGTTGGTTGCACTTAAGTAAAGAGACGGAGATGTATTTGATAGTCTGTTTATTCCAGAACCATTTCATACAGAGCCAAAGATCCAAAGAACTTACAAGGTTTATAAGCCCCTAGCAGAAGTTCTTACGTAATCAGAAAAAAATACAAGGACTCTCCTTTGGTCTTGTCCACTGCCTACCCCAGCCTAAGGCTAGTTATTCATTAAGACTTTATCCTAGGATCTTGTCCAGAGGCACAAACAAGACTTGCTAATTAACTACCCTGAATTTTCCTTAGTTATTCATAGGACCATGGAGGCATCAACAAACAACATTATACTCCTGCATGTCTGCCTAGTGACTTCGTAGAAGTTGTAAAGGAGAGGGGAATATTCCATTAGTGGGACCAGGGGACCCCTGGAAGTCCTCTACAGTTAATGTCTTCTAGATTGCCTTTTTTGGCCTTTAATGTTGTCTTTGATTTTTTTTCCCCATGCCTTTGGTGCGTTTCCCTCCCTGAGATACCTTATAAAGTGATCGCTAGAATAATAGAATTAGAGTCGAAAAGCCATGCAATCCAACCCCCTCATTGTACAGATGAAGAAACTGATGTCCAGAGAAGTTAATGGACTTACCAGGGTCACACAAGCACTTAGTTGTGGAGCTGGGATTTGAATCGTAGCTCTGACTCCAGACCCAACCCTGAAACAATGGATTTTTCAAGCCTGGTCTTCCCCAGTCTACTGAGCTGTTTCCAACTTAACCGTACTCCTTTCACTCCCTGTATGTAGAAACTTCCATATAGCTCTGTCAGTCAACAAGTATTTACTAAATGCCTGCTCTGAGCCAAATGGTCTGCTAAGTGCTTGACAGGAGCAACTAGGTGGCACAGTGGACAGAGGGCCTTCCATCAAGAAAACCTGAGTTCAGGTGTGGCCTCACACACTTCCTATCTGGGTCACCTTGCTCAACTGTAAAATGAAGATTATATAGCTCCTATCTCTCAGGGTTGTTATACAGATCAGATTAGATAATTTTAAAGAACTTGGTATGGTACCTGGCACAGAGTAGGGGTTTTAAAATGCTTCTTCCCCTCCCTTCTAGGAGCTTACCTTTCAGACTGGAAACTTCCAGTTTCCTAATTGATTGGTAGCTCCTTGTTTATCACTTTAGTTGTGGAAAAACAATCTGACCTGCCTGAGAGGGATTCCTCTGATGCTTATAAATACCCAGGTTACCCTGAGGCATTGAGTGAGGATACCTCAGGGGAATTGAGATCATCATGAACTTCTTTCTCTTGCCATTCCCTGAAGTCCATTGTACCCAAGGTTCCCTGATGAAATCTTGGTTGTTTCCTAGTCTTGCCCTTCCCAGTCCTACTTTGGAGCTGTCAGACCTGGCTCTGAGGTGGGAAAGCATCGAGTTGCCCTAGTTAGGGCTTCTCAGTCCTGGCCCAGAGGAGGGCAGGATGTCACCGAGCTGCTTTGAGAGGTTCAGAGAATTGTTCAAGTATCTTTTATTTGTTGACCCCACCTCTCCTTCCATCTTCCCTTCTTTGGGCCTAGGTAAGCTATGTGCCCTTCTCTTAAGGATGCTGAATGAAAGAGCATGATTGGTTTTTCTAATTCTTCTGTGAAGCCTCTTATTCCTAGCAACAGGCCCTGAATGCTTTTATAATTCTGATTCACCTGTACAAATTTCCTTTGTGTTTACTTAGACTGGTTTGCCCTCTCTTTCTAGCTTTGTCTTTTTGTCTGTCCTTTTATAGCACAGAAGGGCCTGGGGTAGTGCGGTTTAAATATCCACTATCATTCATTATAAAAATAAATAATTATAAAGCACAACATGTTAGATATTTCACCTAGTTTTCCTCCTGTCAGCTTCTTTTGGCTGCTTTTTGAGGAGTATTAAAGGCTTCACACCAAAATCTGTTGAGTCATTTTTGCCACTAGTGCTTTTCACTGTTTTGGAGGTAATTCTGCTTATGCTTCAGACACAGTATAGGACTAAGAATATGAGTAGAAAGGACCAGTAATTGACAGTATACAATTCCCTCCCTGCCAAAGCCATTTTCTTAGGCAATTATATACATGCACAAAGTATAGATAATAAACAAGGTGAACTCTAGAACCTAATGCAAGAAGGCAAACTCATCCTCTAAAACAGTATTTTAGTGAGTTTGGTGGCATGAAATTCATAATTGGGAAATGGCCCTAGAAGGGTTCCTTTTGCTAATAAGGAATAGAGTAAATGTTCAAGTCGTTTGTTTATTAAGAAGATACACAAGAAAATTCAGGAACTGGAAGAGAAGTTATTATGGAGAACATTTGAATGAGAATCAGTGGAGGAAAGAACACTCTCTCAACCAGGATGGAGAGCCTGTGGCCTCGAGGCCACATGTGGCCCTCTAGGTCCTTTGTGGTCCTTTGATTGAATCCGAACTTCACAGAACAGATCCCCTTAATGAAAGGATTCATTCTGTAAAACTTGGACTCAGTCAGAAGGCCTCTTCCAAGGCCTGGAAGGCCACATGTGGCTTCAAGACTGAAGGTTCCTCACCTTTGTTGTAGACCTATTTGTACAGAAGGAGGAGATAGACTCAGAGTTTAGGAAACATTACCTCTCTTGGAGGCATGATATTATAGGACTGGGGAATTTTAGATATCAGGATATCTGCTAGAGCACTCTGGCAAAAGCAGAATGCTTAAAATTCTTCGTGTGATTTATTGATAAGTTGGTTCTTCAGAAGATAGAAGAAAATACTTTAAATCCTTTAATGAAGCTTCCTTTACAGGTGGAAGAATCTAATCATCTTATTTATTGTTCTCCATCAAGGTCAAAGCACATGTGGAGCATTGAGTTTTGTTCTGGGCACAATATTTTAATAAAGGCCATTGAAAGGTAGGGAGTATCCAGCAGTGATGGGATTGTAAACCATGTGAAGATGATTTGAATGGACTAGAAGATGTGCTTAGCTTGGTCAACAAGTGAAGTCAGCAAGCATTTATGAAGTGCTTACTTTTTTTCAGTTACTGTGTCTAGTGAAGAAGATTGGAAGTGGTGGAGATATGACAACTGCTTTCAGATATTTGGAAAAAAAAATCTTGTAGAGAGGCATTAGACTTGTTTTTCCACAAAGTATTCAGGCCTAGCTAAGCCAGTTGCAGTATTATAATATCACAATGCTGTAAAAAGTGATGAATATGATGAATACAGAGGAGCATGGAAAGACTTGCATAAACTAAGTCACCTTTAAAAAAAAAAAGTCACCTTGTTTTTCTCCGCTCCGGAGAGCAGCACTTGGAGAAATGGTTAGAGGTTGCATCTACAACTCTAGTAACTCTTGATGCTAGGGAAAGACTCCTCATAAGTAGAATTGTTCAGAGGAGAATGGGTTGCCTCAGAAGGTGATGTCTTCCAAGGCAGGCTGGATGAATGATTGTTAGTGGTGTGGTAGAGAAGAAAGGCTAAGCTAAGTGACTGCTGATTTCTTGTAAGACCAAATCTTTTGCTGAATTTCTCTGATTATCTGAAGGGGCAGGGAGAGGAGGGGAAAGGGAAGACCATTTTCAGCTTGCAGAACTGTAACATAAGCAAAAACATGGTAAGAAGGTAGGCTTGGAGTGGGGGGTGGAGAATAGCCCGGTTTGGTTAGATTCTCGACTTCATGGAAGGGAAAAAGATAAGGTGGTAAAACATCGAGGGGACCTACATTAGAAAAGACTTTTAATGCCACTACTTTCTGTTTAGTAAGCAGTAGAGTACCACTTTAGGAAGACTGCATATTTTAGGTTGTAAAGGTTGGGTTGGGGAAGGGATAGAAGTAGGAGGACCAATTAGGAGAACAGTACAGTAATCTAGGAGAGAAGAGATAAGTGCTTAAAGCCAAGGATATTGCAGAAGTAAGAAATGAGAGGATCAGTACAAGAGATATCATGAAAGAAGTTTTGATCAGACTTAACAACTAATTGGATGTGGGCATGCTCTTGAGGAAAGAATAAGAAATTGAGTGTGGGTAACTCTGGAGAATGGTTGTACTTTAAACAGAAATAGAAAAATTAGGGGAAGGTACAGATTTAGAGAAGATTGATTTCTGAATATGTTGAGTGGGCTATCTAGGTAGAGATGTATATTTAGCAAAAATAAAAGAGGAAAAATAAGGAGAGGGTTAAAAAGTAGAAAAATAAAACAAGTTAGAGTTAGGGAAAAAAATGTGACTATTATATGATTACCCTGGAGATCTTATGCTAATGTCCACTCTTCCTTTCCAGGTTCTAGTAAATTAGCTGACCTACTAGAGAAGATGACTCAGCTTTTCAAAACCTTTCGGAACCATTGGAAGAAAACTACATTTGGTGCCTGCCTGCTGACCTGGGGAGGACATTGGCTATATGGGAAACACTGGTGATTATCTAATTTTGTTTTTCAGGGAAAATTTAAAAAGTGTCTGTAGGGGAGAGGTGGTATAATAAAACTAATTAAAACCTTGTGCACTTTCTGTTCTAAATTTGAGTTCTTTTTTAAAAACTCTTTTTGTAACCAGAAGTTACAGGAAGCTAAATAGAGTTGTCATTTAATAAGTCATTATGTGTAGGTTAAAGAACAGAAGATGAAGAAAGGTTTTCTGCATTTTAAGTGCAGAAAATTGTCAGTCAAAATAATTTCCTATGATTGGAGGGAAATTAGGCTTAAGGATTTTTGTACTGCTTTCTAGGGTTCCTGCCCTTTTCCTGACTTGCTCCTGCTCCTCCTAAAAGCTCCACTTCCCCACTCACTATAAGCTTACAGCTCCTAACCCCTATTTTTCTGCTCCTATAGGACCTCTCATCACTCAGCCTCTCCCAGTCCATTAGCCTTCTAATGACAGTTGATTCCCTTGCAACCTTGACTCCCTGGTCACTTAACTACTTTATTGCTGTCCTTATTCTACCCCACCTTGGTGTGTCTCTCCCTAACCTCATTTGCCCTCATATACTGCTATTTCCTGCCTTCTTTTTGGGTGGTATGATGCTGATAGAGAAAGATGCAAATCTTTCCGACTCAAATTCTATAGCCCTTTGTGCTGCTCATCAGTCCTTTTTATTGGTTCTCTGGCACAGTCTGCTCAGTAGCTATTCCAGATTCTCTCTACTGTGCTCATTTTCCCTACACAGAATCATGAGGTCTGAGCCATTATCTGGTCCAACTTGTCCTTGAACAAGAATCATCTCTGCACCTTCTGTGACAAGTGGTCTTCAGTGTTGTGGACTTCACCGACTCTTGAGGCAACAGACCCCTCCAAGTCTGCATCTTTACAATTCCTTTCCACTTTGCTCATTCTGTTTTATGAGGTCAAGAGTACAAATCAAAATCCTCTTCACCTAACTACCCTCAAAATATTTAAAGATAGAAATAGTTTTTTCCTCTGGTGCTTCTCTTCTCTAGGCTAAAACATCAACTGATTCTTGGGTGGCCTGGTCTTTAATGCCATCACTGTCATAGTTATCCTCATATGACACTCCACTTTGTCAGTATCCTTCTTAAAATGTGGCACCCAGAACTAAATGTAGTACTCCAGATATGGTCTGATCAAGACAGAGTACAAAGGGATTCTTAACCTCTCTCCCATGGTTACTTTGTTTTTATAAATTAATTCTGAGGTTTTATTAGCTTTTTCCTCTCCCTCCATCATATTACCAATTCATATTGAGCTTCAGGTCCACTAAAACTCCCTCCTTCATTCTTAGCACATCCTACTGTTTTCATCTTCATTCAATAAACATTTATTGATCACTTGTTTATAATTATGAAATTGTAGACTTAGTTGGAGCAGCCCTCAGGTGTTGTCTTCATCTTCTACAGTAGGATCATAGGATTTAGAACCATAAGGGACCATAGAAGATATCTAGTCCAGCTCCTTCATTTTTGCAAATGAGAGTACCAAAACCCTTAGAGGTCAAGGGACTTGGCCAAAGTCACAGATAGCTTTAAAGAGCACCTTTTATTGTCTTCACTGTTTGACCAAGCCCAAGCTCTTAGTGGGCTTTAACCTTCTCAACATTATTTTTACACTACCTTGCTATTTTTTTTTTTTTGCTAATTCTTATTTACCTGTGTAACAGTTAAAATGAGGGTAAACTGAGTTCTGAGCCCAATCAATTTATTAGTGAAGCATGAATTTACCAATAAATAGGATCTCAGCTTCCCCAGTAAAGTTAAGACCCTGAATGAGGGTGACCAGCTCTTTTTTATGCTTTCCGGGAGTATGAAAAATAGGAAAGCTAGTACCATAGGTGGAAGAAAATATAATTGGATGGAAATTGGGAATGAGGGCTAGTAACAACCCACTCCTTACCTGCTGTGACTAAGAAAGTTGATTATTAAGGCTGTCTGCATCTGCAGGGACAGAGATAGCAAACTGAACTTCTTTGGGTAACAAGTTGGTGGCGTAAAAATATTAGACCAGATTCCATGATGTCTACCTGCCTTCTTCAAGGGTAACATATTTTCTTCACATGCTAATGTTCAGTCATTTTTGGTCATGTCTGACTCTTCAAGACCCTATTTGGGGTTTTCTTGACAGATACAAGAGTGGTTTGCCATTTCTTTCTCTAGCTCATTTTACAGATGAGGAGACTGAGGCAAACAGGGTTAAGTGATTTTCCCAAGGTCACATAGCTAAGAAGTGACAAAGTGCATATTTGAGCTATGGAAGAGGAGAGTTTCTGACTCCCTGCCCAGTGCCCTATCCGCTGCTCCAGACATAAGAATAGAATATGGTTAACTGAACCAGATGTCCGAACTAAACTCATTGCAGGCCAACTGAATTTCTGAACTAAGCACCGAGACAAAGAATCGTGCCTTAGTTACAAGACAAAAGTGATTGACTGTAAATAGGATCAATTAAAAAAGACAGAATCGGTCTGATTATTTCACCTGCCTTTACTTTCCTCTTTTATGTACTTGCATTCTTGTAAAATATGATGAACTCTCTATTTAACATAATTTTTCTCTTTTAACAGTTCCTTTCCTTCTCATTAGAATCAGTTGTGATTGCAACTAAAGTTTGAGAGTCTCCTATTCATCAAAAATACTTAATGGGGGGAAAAAGTTTCGTTGATAACTTTTTCTTTTTTAACATTATCGTTACTTCTCAGTGACACTTTCCCACCATTGTTCCCACCACTATCACAAGACCTTATTTCTAACAAAGGAGCACAACAAACCAGCACATTCCTGCCATTCTTTTTGAGCTAAGTTCCCATATACCATCGTGGTGAATGGGACACAACCTAACTTATTTTTGTACTCAGTAGAAAGAATACTAGATTTGTTGACAAAAGACCTTGGTTCAGATTCCAAACAAGTCATTTAACTTCCCTAGGACTTAGTTTCCTCATTTTTAAATTGGAGGGATCAGGTATTAGTCTTTCCTGAACACATTGTATGCCCTAGAAAGTGGAATTATAGTTGGAACTTGAAGAAAGTCAGGAGGGCGGAGATAAGGAGAAAGTATTCCAGGCATGGGAGATAGCCAGTAAAAATACTCGAAGTTAGGAGATGGTGTCTTCTTTGAGGCACAGTAAGGAGGCTGCCTTGTGCCTCTGGATAGCAGAATATGTAGGGGTAAAGTAAGAAGGTAGAGCAAGGCCAGGTTGTAAATAGCTTTGAACATCAAACAGAGTTTCATGTTTGGTCTCAAATGTCATAGGAAGCTACTGGAGTTCATTGAATCACCTAGGAAGAGGTGATGTAATTAGATCTGTTCTTTAGGAAGTTTAATTTGACAGTTGAGTAGAAGATGGAGAGGAGCCGTGAGAGACTTGAGAAAGGGAGACCAACCAACAGGCTAGTGCAATAGTCTAGACATGAAATGATGAGGGTATGTACTAGGGTGGTAGCATTTTCAAAGGACAGAAAGCGTTATATGTAGGAGATGTTAGGAAGGTAAAATTGCCAAGCCTTGGCAGCAGATTGGATATGGGGATTGAAAGAGAGTAAAGAGTTGAAGACAACACCTAGAATATGAGCCTAGTGCTTGGGGATGGTGGTGATACCCTTAACGATGAGAAGGAAATTTACAAGGCAAGGGTGATTTGTGGGGAAAAATAATGAGTTTTGGACATAGCAAATTTAATATCTTCAGGACATCCAATTTCCTATGTCTAATAGGAAGTTGAAGATCGAGTCCAAAGATTAGAAAAATTAAGGCTGATTTGAGATTCCATCAGCATGAAGATGATAATTGAAACCATGTTGAGATGACCAAGTGAAATAGTATAGAAGGAGAAGAGAAGACAATCCAGAACATACCCCTTTGCGATACCCAAGATTAGCAGGAGTGACCTGGATGAAGATCCAGTAAAGGAGAATTCGAAGGAGCAGTTACAAGGGGGAAGAGATTAGGGTCAGAAACCTAGAGACAAGAGGGTGTCAAGGAGACAAGGGTGATTAGCAATGTCAAAGGCAGCATGGAATTCAAGAAAGATGAAGATTGGAAAAAAGGCCTTTGGATTTGGCAGCTAAGAGGTCATTGATAACTTTGGAGAGGGCAGTTTAAGTTGAATTATGAAATCAGAAGCCAGTCTGTAGAGAATTAAATAGGAGTAAGGGGAGAGAAAATGGAGGCGTCTTGCCTGAATGTCCTTCTTGCAGAGTTTAGCCATGAAAAGGAGAAGAGATAGGGTAGAGATAGCAGGATGAGATGAAGTGAGGGTTTTTTAGATTCCTCTGTAGTCTCAGCTATAGATCTAGAATCCAGTAATGCTTAAGTTTAGGGTACTTATCAGACTCTGCCCAGTGGTTCCCTTCACAGAATTACTTGCTGGCAAGAATGCTGAATTTGCAATTAGGAGACTTGGGTTTGAATCCCAGCTCTGCTACTTATTACTTTGTGACCTTGGACAAGCCCCTTGGCTTTTCTGGGCCTCAGTTCTTTGTCTGTAAAATGAGAGAGGTGGAATAGATGTCCTCCCAGATACCTTCCTGCCCTAAATCTGTGGCTATGCTTCATAATTGCAGATTCTGAAGTGGCACACTCGCCGGTATCACCAGTTAACCAGCCAATTTTAGGAGGGTTCTGTGCTATGGGGAATTCCACAGGGGCTCAGGCCATATATTCTGCTCATAATTCTCATTTCTTGTTTAAACCACTTAAAACTTTTAAACCATAGCATGTTGTAGTTCCATGTTCTCTTCACTTCCCACAAGGTCTTTTGTCTTATCAAGTGTTGTATCATTTTCCTTTAACAGTATTTTTTCATAGATGCCTAAACTTGTTTACTAAATCTGGAGGCCATATTTCCTTCTATTCTTAATGGTTTCCCTGTGGATTTATTCTCTGAGTTTTCTTATTCCTGAGGTCTTTGGTAATTTCAGTTACCCCAATTTTCCCCTAGTCACTTTCTGACTCTGTCCCTTCTGATGATGGTTTCCATGGGGGCTGGATTTTAAAGCATCTCACACTGGGAAATTCATCAGCCTAGGTCTCTGCCCCAGGTGACATTTGAGTGGTCAGAACTGGCCCCAGCTAGATGTTGTGCTCTTTCCTCTGGTTTAGTGGAGGGCCACAGAGCCCATGCACCTTCCACATTGTACCCTTCCCTGGTGTCCTATCCTGTTTCCTCCATTCATTAATTGTCTGATTAAAAAAAATCTTCATAGAATTGAGCCTTAAAAAATGAATAGGATTTCAGTAGGTGGAAATGTTGAGGGGGTAAAGGGGAGAAGAAAGGTGGAAAGTAATTCCAACTAGAGAGAATAGTGTAATTGGCCAAAATTGAGTGGCTGAGATTATGACTGCTGAAGGCCAGGCAAACTTCTATAGCCTGGAGCCAGAGTCTTTATGGCACTGGAAGGAAGGAGGGGGTACCGGTGTGTAGGAGTGGCTTTTGTTGTAAGCATCTGTCAGGTCCTTGGGTGTGCTAGAGCTTCCTCACAGCTGGTAGCATGGAAGGTAGGAGAGGAGTGTTAAGTAAATTCAGGGTCAGTGAGTATCAGTTCGTGAGTTTGGGGTTTTGTTTTGTTTTTAAACCTCTTTTGGGTTTCTAGGTGTCCTAGAACATGGAACAACTGAATTTGTTTTATATTTAGTGCATGATTTCTGTTTTGGAGAGGTTTGGGATATCCTGGGGAATCAGAGAAAATGTGTAGCCCTTCATCTTGTTGTTCCCGTGACCTGAAAGTGTGCATCTTTTATTTATTACGAAATTTGACTTAAGGTTATATTATTTGAGGGTTTGGTTTTTTTTTTGGAGGGAGGGAAGGCAAGGAAATTGGGGTTAAATGACTTGCCCAAGGTCACACAGCTAGTAAGTATGTCAAGTGTCTGAGGTCAGATTTGAACTTGGGTCCTCTTGACTCCAGGGCCTGTACCCTATTTATTCTCTGTGCCACCCAGCTGCTTAAGTTTGTATTATTTTGCTAAATAAAGTTTCCAGTTCTTTAGAGGATCTCTGATCTCAGTAATGTGAGTAGTTCCTCCAGTGATTGAAGTTTCTGTAGACATTTTTTTTGTAATGTGTTTTGGTTTGATAAAGCATTTTAACCACCAGCTTCAGTTCCTTCAGCTACTTAGTATGTGTAACCATGGTCCATTTGCCACCCAGCAGTCCTACTAGAATTACAAGGGCAATTGGGCAATTCTTTTTTTTTTTAAGTTTGTATTTAGTATTTTATTTTTCCCCAGTTACATGTAAAAATAATTTTTAGCATTCATTTTTAAAACTTTGAGTTCCAAATTCTTTCCCTCCCTCCCCCCCATTGAGAAAACAAGCAATTCTGTATAGGTTGTACAGACTATACATGTCTAATGTATAGTCATGCAAAATATATTCATGATAGTGTAAAAGAAAACAGGCAAGAAAAAAAAACTCAAGAAAAATAAAATTTTAAAAATATGCTTCAGTTTGTATTCAGATGCCATCAGTTCTTTCTCTGGGGACGGCTAGCATTTTTCATAAGTTCTTGAGAGTTGTCTTAGATCACTGTATTCTGAGAAGAGCTAAGTCATTCACAGCTGATCATTTTACAATATTGCTATTACTTTGTACATAGCACATTTCACTTTGTATCAGCCAATGCTAATCTTTCCAGGTTTTTCTGGGAGCATCCTGCTCATTATTTTTTGGAATACAATAATTTTCCATCATAATCATATGCCACAACTTATTCAGCATTCCCCAATTTATGGGCATCCCACAAGGACGGTTTTTGAAGGCAGGTTGAGCAAGTAAATGACAAAACCACAAATCTGCCTAACAGAGATGATAACTTTGACAAACTTTTTATTCATACTGTTTGAAAATGAATGAAGTTAAAGAAACTTGTAAAAATATTAGGTGGTGAAAGGAGTAGGTGACTAGAAGCCTTTAATACATGGTTCCAACTGAGGTGTCATTTCATTGGGACTAGTGGTTTCCCAAAGTAAAGATGGCATAGTTTAAACAAAGAATTTATAGGTGTATATTATAACTCTTATCATATACTAAAAGTTTTGTTTCTCATTATTTTCCTTTTCACTAACAGTTACAGAAGTTCCTTTGAAGTAGCCACATATTTTTATGTGGCATAAAATGATATGTGGCATACCATCTTAAGTGACAATAACTTAATTGAATTACTAATTTTTCTTTAATGTCAGTCATGTCATTGGTTTTCTGAGTATTTTGTCTGATGTTTTAAGAAAAATGAGATCCAGGGGCAGCTAGGTAGCATAGTGAATAGAGTACTGGCCCAGGAGTCAGGGGGACCTGAGTTCAAATTCAGCCTCAGACACTTGACACATTTGTTAGCTGTGTGACCTTGGGCAAGTCACTTAACCCCAATTGCCTTGCCTTCCCCCTTCCAAAAAAAATTAAAAGAGAAAAGAAAAATGAGGTCCAAATTTATTTCACATTTGCCATGTGTAAATATTTCCTTTCATTAGCATGCTGTTTATTATAGAATATACTTATAAAAGACATAATGAAGCCACAGTAATCATCCTGTGTGATTTGTCTGACTATTTGAACTGGGCCCTAGCCTATGGGCCCATGGAGAGCAGTAAACTCTATAAAGTGGTAGCAGGATTTCTTTGAGAGCACATTATTTTCTTACTTTAAAAGAGCAGCCTCCACGTTGTGGACCACATGCCTAACTGCTCAATTGCTTGGTGAGCTTAAAGACATGCTGCATGAATTGTAGTTCTGAAACAAAACTGTCCAAGATCAAAACAGGATTAAGAGAGACCAGGCGTAGCAAGATTATACAAATTCAGTTTGTAATTAATTCCCAGACCAGATCTTGTGGAACATAGTCTATGAGGTATCTTCATAAGCATTCTCGTTTTCTTCTTTCCACAATAAGTTGTTTTGGTATCTTAAAGAAGATACATAACTACTCTAAAATAATCTTTTGTGCAGTTAGTTAGCTTGCTTACATAGAGAAGAAATAAATATTCGCAAGATTATTATCAAAGAAATTTGATACAGGGATGTTTTTCCCTCAGTTAACCACTTCAATTTTCCTAGATGCATTTACGTTGTGCAGAAACTTTTTGGTTTTGAGTTCCCTCTTTTTTCAATAGACACAGTATTATGTTCTTTCACTTAATCTTTTTTTTAGGGTGACCTGGTTCCTACTGTCCATCTTCTCCCTGCCCTTGATCTCTCTTCTTCTCATTTGCTATTTCCACTTCTTCTCCTTCCTTCAGCTAGCCCTGTTCCTTAGTTTTTAAATTTTATTTTTAGCACTTTTTTCCTAAAGATTTCTCTAATTTTCTTCATCATCTCTCTTCTCTTTCTATTTTCTCTAGACTCTCATTCTCTGATTTCATAGCCCCTCTGATTATCTGGCCTCTCTCTTTTCTCTGTGGTCTTCATGCAATTCAGGGTGTCCATTCTAGGCTCTTCCTCCTGAGTGCTTTCTGCTACTGCTTTGTAGGCCTTACTCCATGGATTCCCCTTTTCCATTGTGCTTTGCTTCTAGAAAAGTGCCACTTATTGCAGATGTCAGAGAGAATACTGCTCTGCGGTCCAGTCCCTTTCTCACTATGCCCCTGATTATGCATCCCACCATTGATCTATTTTCTCTTTTGTTGACCCCCCCCCGCCCATTTGCTTAGAAATCTCCATGTGTCTTTTTTGCTCTACACTCCAGGTACCACTTGCCCCTAAAGATTCCAACTCCCCTCCCCACCCTCCACCTTTTTCCCAGTGAGAGAAGTATTTGGTATTTTTAATCCCTTTTTTTTCTCCCTTATTTTCTTGTCACTCACTTCCTGACTCCTTTCCTTTTAAATGAGTTTTGGGTGCTGGATCCCTGCCTCTTCCCTCAGTGGGTAATTCTTTGTTTGCAAACCTAGGTGTCTACCCCAAGTGACTTTTGGGTGGTCAGAACTATTCCAAACTGAGTGCAGTGCTCTTTCCTTCAAGCTTGGTAGAATTCTTCATAGTCCCTCATGTATAGTTTCCTATCCCATTCTCTCTGTTCCTCACTTCTTTGGCCCAGCATTTGTAGTTCAGAATCTGTTTTCCCAGACATCAGCAATTTAGAGCTTTGCAGCTCTGGTTCTTATGGGTTGCAAATTCCAGCAAGTTTTTGCTTCTGAAGAGCTCTCTGGCCAAGCTGGCAGTTGAAGCCTGAGTAAACTTCTGGAGCCAGGTTTTCCATGGCCCTGGAAAGAGGGCATAGGTATCAGGGAAGGGGGGAGAGGGTTTTGATATAAGTCCCTGTCATGTCCTTGAGTCTGCTAGTACAGCCTTGCTGCTGGTAGTGTAGGAGTTGGGAGAAGGATGCTGAATGAGTTCAATCAGTGAATGACTGTTCTTGATTTGGGTTGGTTTTGGGTTGTGTTTTTTACACACACACACACACACACACACACACACACACACACACACACACACACACACACACACAGCTGTTCTAGGCCATGAAAACAATTGAAATTGGTTTATCTTTGGTGCTTAATTTCTCTTTTGGAGATGTTTGAGAGGTCATGGGGAGTAGAGAAAATGTCAAGTCTGCCATTTTGTTGCTCATGTGACCTGGAAGTCCTCCACTTAATATACTTCCAGAAAATCATCCATTTCTATTTAGTCTTCTCTTTTCTGATTAGAATTTTTTTTCCAGTTCCTTCCTAGTTTTCTCATATGATACTTTCTAGACATCTTAGAGTTATAGTTGTCCTCCTGGGTAATATCCAGTTGATAAATTTCCTTTGCAAACATGGTAGCAGAATGAATACAGTACACTAGTTGTGTTCCAACTTGTATTGAGCACAGTAGGACAGTTAGCTGCTTTGTTCTGTACACTGTAAAGGCAGCCTAAAATTGCATGAACTTTTGAACCAGCTGCTTCACAAAGTTCAGATCAACCCTAGGTCATTTTCCATGAATTCATGTCAAAGAATTATAGTTATCCAGCACTTTGATTTAATTTTTTGAACACCTGGCAGGACTTTCCTTTTATCCTGACAAAGCATTATTTTATCAGTTTTGTACTGTAATTCTAGGTTTCCCCTATAATCTTAAATCTTGATTCTCTCATCTGTAGTAGTAGTGTTGCTACCACCTCATTTTTATGTTCTGTTTTGAACTGCAGATAATAATACTCCAATTATTAATTTCACAGGATTGCTAAGATTCACAGTTAGATAGCTTAATGTTTTATGAAACTGAGGCATTATATAAATGTGAATTATTATTACTGTGGTATGATGTGTAAAGAGCACTCATCTAAGAGTCCTAAAACCTGAGTTCTAAGTCCACTGACTAGCTTCTTGACCCTGCTTAACAAGTCAGTTAATTGACCTGAATTTTAGTTTCCCCAAGTGTAAAACAGGGATAATAATTCATCTCACAGAGTTACTGTGGGGATGTGTTTTGTAAACTTTAAAGCACTATGTAAATATGGGTTATTTTATTATTAAAAATTGTCAGAAGTAACCAAATGCTATAAAACAATAGTGTATAATGCTAAAAACAGTGGTTCTGGAATTAGAAAACCTGAGTCCAAGTCCTGACTTTGATATTTTATTAACTGTGGAACTGTGGGGAAATTTTTGAACCTCTGTTTCCTCATCTGTCAAATGAAAATAATATTGAGGCAGTGGTACTAACAATTCAGAA
Organism: Pseudochirops corinnae; assembly: GCA_028646515.1. Taxonomy (NCBI): domain Eukaryota; kingdom Metazoa; phylum Chordata; class Mammalia; order Diprotodontia; family Pseudocheiridae; genus Pseudochirops; species Pseudochirops corinnae. The sequence continues at coordinate 472,417,527 of CM053585.1, forward strand.
ATCATTTGTATGTGGCTTTCTAAGAATTTCATAGGATCTAGAAATGGGAAAGACTTTGAGATTTTCTGGTCTATGCTCTTTTTTTTTTTTTTTAAATTAACTCAATTTTCTTTTCTTTTCAGTTCCAAATTCTCTCTCCCCCACTCATTGAGAAGGCAGAAAATCCCAAATCCATTACAAATATGTATAGTCAAGCAAAATGTATTATTACTACATTAGTTACATCTCCAAGAAAAAGAAAGTGATAGAAGAAAATATTTCTTTCATTCTGCAGTCTTCAGTCCAACAGCTTTCTGTCTGGAAGTGGATGGCATGTTTCATTACAAGTTCTTTAGAATTGTAGTTGGTCATTGTGTTGATCAGTTACTCAGCTTTCAAAGTTGAGTATCTTTACACTATTGCTGTTACTACATAAATTGTTCTCCTGATCCTGCTTACCTCATTTTGCATCAGGTCATATCAATTTTCTCAGGTTTTTCTGAAACCCCCCCTTTCATCACAGTAGTATTCCATCACATTCATATACCACAACCTGTTCAACTATCCCCCAATTGAAGGGCATTCCCTCTATTTCCAATTCTTTGTCACCACCAAAAGAGCTGCTATAAATATTTTTGTGTATATGGGTACTTCTTTCTCTTTACTTGATCTCTCTGGGGTATAGATCTAGGAGCAGGGTATTCACAATTTAATGGGGATTTTTGTTGTTGTTTTTGGGAATAGTTCCAAATTGCTTTCCAGAATGGTTGGACTAGTAAATTAGTGTATCCATTTTTTCCACATTCCCTCCATTATTTGACATTTTCCTCTTTTTTTTTGTCATTTTAGCCATTATGATAAGTGTGAGGTGGTACTCAGAGTTGCTTTAATTTGCATACCTAATTATTAGTAATTTATAGCATTTTTTCCACATGGCTAGTGATGGCTTTGATTTCCTCTTCTGAAAAATGACTATTCATATCCTTTGACTACTAATTGGGGAATGGCCACTTATTCTTAGAAATCTGACTCAATTCCCTACTTGTCTTAGAAGTAAGACCTTAATTCTCCACCCCCAATTACTTGTAAAGATATTTTTCAACATTCATTTTTATAAGAATTTGAGTTCCAAATTTTTCTCTCTCCATCCCTCCTCCTGAAGACAGCAAGCAACCTGATACAGGTTATATACACTTACAACAATGTTAAACGTGTATACACATTACTCATGTTGTGAAAGAAGAATCAGAACAAAAGGGAAAAACCATGAGAATGAAAAAGCAAAAAAAAGTATAGTCTGCTTCGATCTGCATTCAGACCCCATAGTTCTTTCTCTGGATATGGATAGCATTTTCCATCATAAGTCTTGGAATTGTCTTGGATCATTGTATCTGGCATTGGGGATTAGAGGAAGCATCACAGAGAGGTCAGCTTTGGAATCAGGCCTTTTCAGCATGCATAGGACTTCCAAGAGGGTTACATAGGGAAAAAGAGTAATTTTGATGCAGAAAATTACTTGAGTAAGGACTAGAGGCAGGAAAGCACAGTGCTTCTTTGGATAGGTCAGCTTTCTTGGAGTGTCAGGTTAAAGAAATTGATGGGAAAATAGGTTGAGTTCAGATTGTGGAAAGTCTAAAGGGCCAGAATGAATTTGGATCATATTTGTTAAGTACGGGGGAACCATTGAAGGTTTTTGAGCACTTAAATGACATGATCACAATAGTGCTTTAGTATCATTAATCTAGCTGTGAGACATGGGGTAAACTGGAGCAGAGAAAGGTTAAGTCCAATTTAGGAGTCCTGTTGCAGTAGGTCTGGTGGAAGGGAGGGGTAAAAGGTCTGAACCAAGCTGGTAAGAGTTGAAATACCAAGGAGGGATTTAATAGACATTTAGAAAAAAGAAATTGGCAGAATTTGGTGACTGATTTGACAGGAGTTAAAGAAGGGGAGGACAAAGTCTATTTGCATTCAGAGTGACTGTGGGAGAGTGATACCATTAACAGGAACAGGGAAGTCAGGAAGAAGAGTTGGCCTCTGGGGGAAGATGGTAAACTCAGTTTTAGACATGTTGAATTTGCCATGTGCCAGTGGGGCATCTAAATGGAAATGTGTCAGATCCAAGGTGAAATTATTATGCATGAGGCATGCATGACTAGATTTCTATTTTCTCCTTTAGGACAGATTAAGGATTGGTAAAGTGTTGTGGTTTTCGAACCAGGAGGTTTGTGTTTTGTTTTGTTTCTGGCACCTCCTGCGTCTTTGCTAAAGAGGAGATGCTTCAGCTTGACACCAGCTTGTAATAGCCTCTGATTTCCAGGAATTAACTGTCTGTGCCCAGGCCGGCTCATTTGCAACTGAAGGAAGAAGAATTTTTTTTTTCCTTCCCATGGATTTTCATCCTTTTAGATTTTGTTGAACTTTAAAGGAAGCTTTTTTTTTTTAACCATTTCAAGATCCATCTCTTTCTGGGTGTACAAGCTGATGCTAAGATTTGGGGTATTCATGGGAATTATTTAAAGTAGCACATTTGCTAGCAATTAATAACATGACTGTCAAACTAGATTTGTTAGAAGTTGAACTTTTTTTTAAGTGCAGTGTACATTTGTTAAGTTCCCTTTCCCCTCCCATTCTCTTTTCCAACTAATAGGTGCTAATGAATCAAAAACTTATTTTATTATACCTAAGTCTTGTTTGGGGGATTTATGTATGTCATAGATTCAGTTTGGTTATGAAGTAGAACCTGCTTTTTGGAAAGGATAGTAAGAGTTAGAACCAGAACGGTTACTGACCAGGAAGTTTATATTCTAAGGGGGAAAAGTAGTATTCAGATTTTTCTTTTCAAGGAGACTGCCAACAAAGATTGTAGGGGTCAGACCTCATCCAGACCTACTCTTTATTGAGGAGCCAAATGAATTGGGATAAACAGCACTTTATACCACTTATCTATAAAAGCAGGTTCTGATAAAAAGAATTTTTCTAATGTAAATGTCCTTCATTTGTCTGCAAACTGACTGTTCACTTTTTGGTAGGTTATATAAAGGAAGCATAATGTCATGGTTGTGGCTGGGGCTTAAGAAATACTTGTTGTTTAATTGTAAATGAAAATATTCAAAGGTCTTTTCTCAGTCTTCATATTTCTTTACCTCCTTGTAGCTTTTCTTGGATGCCTTCTTCTGTATGGGTTTTAACACCACCATTCTCTCTCTTCTGCTATCCTTTCTTCCTCTCTAACCATGCCTCCACTACATTAACGTGCCTGATCCCTGTCCTCTGTGGGTGTACCCCAAAACTCAGTCCTGGGCCCTCTTCTTGTTTCTAAGCTCTTTATCTTGATGATTTGACCAGATCCCGTGGATTCAGCTATCTCTGCATATAACTCATCTCTGTCTCTCCATCTCCCTCTGTCTGTCTATCTGTCTGTGTGTGTATGTGTGTGTGTGTGTCTCTCTCTCTGTCTCTGTCTCTCTCCCTATGTCTCTCACATTTCCAACTGCTAATGAAACCAGGCGTCTCAAACATCTTTATCCCTAGATCCAATCTATTCCCTCATTTCCTTATTTCTGATTAGGGTGCCTCCATCCATCCAGGTTTGCAGGCTCAATCATCTTCTACCCCTCACTTCCTCAGTCCCTACATACTTTCAGTTAACACATCTTGTTAATCCTACCTCTTCGATGCACTGCTTTCTTTCCATTTCTGTGGCTCCCACTCTCATCACCTCCTGCATAGATTAATGGAATAACATTTTAATTATTCTGCTTGTCTTCTCCAGTTCATCCTCCACTCTTCACAGCTACCAAAATGCTATTAATAAAGTCCAGTTTGATCACATTGGTCCCTTGCTCACAAAGCTCTAGTGATTTCCTCTTACCTTCAGGATAGAATGCAAACCCCTCTGTTAGACGTTGAGAGCCCTTCCCAGTCTGGCTCTAGCCCCCGTCTTCCAGGGTTATTTTGTATCACTCCCCTGTACCCCTGTTTATATTCTAGCCATGCTGGCTTACCTGTTTTTTCTCTTATATAATATTCCATTTCCCCTCCTAGTGTCTCTACACAGGCAGCCCCCATACCTGGAATACACTCTTTCCCTCCTAGCTTCCGACTCAGAGAATCCGTAGTTTCCCTCAAAAGTCAGATGAAGCAGTAACCTTCTACATGAGAAATTGCCTGATTCCTCCCCCAGATGTTAGTATCTCCCCCCATCTCCCCAAAATGACATTTATTTCGTATTTTGCATTCATGTGTTGTTATCCCTAGTAGAATAAAACCTCTTTAATAATAGATATTGGGTTTTTTTGGTCTTTTTAAATATTCCCAGCACTAGCACAGTAGGTGTTTAATAAATGCTTGTTGATTGATAGATGGATGTATTTACTGACAAAAGAGAAAGGAGACATGACTTAGGCTGGCTGATACAATTAAATGATGAATGAAATGAAACAGTTGGACCATATATGGAGGGGAGGACAAAGAGGGAAGCAAGAGAAGTTTATGCATAAAGGAACAGAAAGATGGGAAGAAGTTGGTGAACATAGAATGGGTTACCGTAAAAACTAGAAGTGAGAAGCTAGTAAACAATAGGTCTGCCAGAGAAGTGCGAAGAGAAGTGAATGGAATACTCCTGTGTGGCATGAAAGTGGATTGTCTGGGGTTCACAACGCCTTGCCTCCTCCAGGAATTTACTTCATAAACCAATCATTGACTCTGACCTGGGTTAAGACAATGAAGAATTTTTATGGCAAATTACAGAAATAGCCCTAAAAGCCTCAGGATTCCCAAATAAATATTTGACATGTTCTTAAGAGCAAGAACATATAGGGAAAAATACATCGTGAAATATGGGACAAAAAAGCATGAGCTGGGCACAGACTCACTTTGCTTGGATTTACTCTAATGGATTTTATAATACTGTAATGGATTTTGTGTATTGTCTTTTAAGATATGAAATACTGTGTGCATGTGTTTTGAGAAGGGAGAAAAAGGAGACAGAAGTGTGAAGAAATTACTTTATATTTCTTATTTAAAACCTTTTAAAAAATTAAGTGAAAATAGATAGAGTCTCTTTGAAAACTGGCTTTATAAGAGGCCAGGTTGCAAAAAGATTGCTGTTTTGTTTGTTATTGTTTGGAGGAAGCAGGGCAGGGCAATTGGGGTTAAGTCACAAGGTCACACAGCTATAAGTGTTAAGTGTCTGAGGTCAGATTTGAACTGAGGTCTGCCTGACTCCAACACTGGTGCTCTATTATACACTGAGCCATCTAGCCACCCCTGGATCTGAGGATTTATAACTGGAAGGGAAGTTAAGGATCATTTCATCCAACCCACTCTTTTGACAGAAGACTGAGGCCTAAAGAGGTTAAGTGACTTATCCAAGATATGCAGTAGCAGAACCTGGGCCTTCTGCAATTCTGCGTCTAGTCTTCTTTCCATCACATCAGGAAATTTAGGTATCTTATGTAAAATAGAAATAATAAACTCCGTAGCTTCACTGAGAAACTGCGAAGAATAAGAGTCACCTAAGTGGGAAAAGAAAAAAAACCTAGTTAGGAAAAAAAAAAAAGGCAGTCACTGGGAAATCACTGTTCTAAATAAAGGGCATGTAGTGTAATCTTTCATTTTCTTCTGCCAATGAAATGAAAAAGGATACTGGAAGCCTGAGCACCCAAATTGCTGACTGAAAGTACAGGGAAGGAGATCTAAAGACTATTCTAGGAAGCACTGCTAGGTAAGACTCTGCCTTCAGCTGGGAAGGAGCTGTGGACCAGGTCCTTAAATCCAAATGAAACCAGATGCCAGCTGAAAACAAGCCTGAGGTGTTAGTTAGCAAGTAGGTGAGAGCAGAGGAGCAGAGATCAAGACAAGGTGATCCCTTGCTGCCTGGGGTTGGTTTGGGACAGTCAGTGGACATGTGGAGAGAGGTTCATGGCAAGCTATTGAGCTTGTTCTCTTCAAGAGACTATACTATAATTAGATTAAACAAATCATTGACAACAGTTGAAGATTGTTGAAAAAGGAGCCCTTGTCATAACTATATTTGTATAGTATGTGCTTTTTAAATTGTCCTATGTTGTGTATCCAATTTAAATATAGTATTCTTTAACATTTAATTTATTTTTTAATAGAAAAAGCAGAATTCAGTTAGAAAAAATTCTGTAGGCTTATTTATTCAGTTAACCACAGCTGTGGGAAATTTAAGTATTTAGACCAGGAATCCAAAAGCAAAATATTCATCTACTGGTAAAAACCTAAATTGTAGACAAACTGTTGATAAGGAAACAACCTCTAAAGCACTAGTCTGAACTATATAAAGTGAAAATAGGCATCACATTTGTCAATAAGGATCAATTCTGCCTCTCTACAATGATCTGAAAATGAAATAGCAGAGAAATGACAGCATGGGAAAATTAGATAACAAGAAGTGTTTCATTTGGTGAATGTTATTCAACATTAGAATGTGTTTCCAAGAAGAGCAGTAGTATTATCTCTTCAAGTAGGATAGATTCTTATTTGACCAGGTGTGATCTGGCATAAAGATGGAGAGAATCGGTATCTCACAAGCTTACCTGTTTCTGTGGCACACGCATCAGCAGCCTTTTTTTGGTCTGTGCCATCCTGAAGGTAGATTGAAAGAACTATAGTAGTTGGTTACCTTCTATTTGGTTCTTGCCATACCTCCTGTTGTGCCACCATTACTTAGTGGTGTTAATGGAAATCCTTACTGTGCAGTGAGAGTTATGACTTCAAGAAAGCATACTCATTGGCCATGATATCTCAGACATGATAGTCTACTATGACACATTTTGTGAATCTGCAATGGACTGCCAGTTTTGGCTACAGTACCTGAAGAGATTATTATTGTTCATCAGGATGATAGGAATCGTATTTAAATATAGAGTTCCCATCCTTAAAAACATTCAAGAAGACCATGGATAACTGTAAATCTCTGATGGCTCAGACATTTATTTGCTGGTGGGTTGGAAGATAGAGCACATAATTCCCTGAGGTCCTTCCTGGGAGCTTCTCTTACCATCATTAGAATGAGAGCTCTTTGCAAGCTGGGATTATTTCATCCTTTGTCTTTGTATCCCTAGTACCTAGCACAGGGTCTCATGCATAGTAGCCAGCTAATCAGTATTTGTTGATTAATTGCTAATACATTTTCCTGAAGAAGTGGTGAGCTAAAGCCATGTACCTGGGAGACTGACTCTACGGTAGGAAATAGAAATTGGGACTATTGAAGGTTGAGGTAGAATGGCATACTAGATACCAGTGATCTGGAACATCCTTCAATATATGTGAGAAGATGCCCATCATACGGTGTCTATGCCTGTGTCAGCAGGATGGGGGACTGACCTGTGCAGAGACCTGCAGACGTAGTACTCGAGCTCTGGTGTCTTTAATAAATGGATACCTGCCTGGCTGCTTTTTAGTACTTCTCATGATCACATAAAGCACTATGTAGTAAAGAGGAGAAAGATGAAGGTCACAGTTCTGCTACGTTTTGCTATAAATATTCCAGGAAAGATGCATTTAGACTTCAGGTCTTTCAACAAAGCACAGATGTTGTCTGTGAAATGGGACTAGCCATATCTTTCCCATAGTACTGAGCTATGTAGTATCTGTTGCCTGAAGGATTAAGGAAAAAGATTTTTATTGGCACACGATGTATTGCTACTCATTCCACCTTGGCTCAACTCCAGAGAACAGATAATGTTGCTAACTGGTTAATTTCATTGCTACCTTTTATATCTCTGCCAGCTTCTTGTCTTGAGTTTTTCACTTTTAGCAATTTGCTAAATTCAACTACAGATTTTTGAAGAAGTTAGTTTCAAAGTGGTCTTCAGTTTTGAATTCTCAAGTGGAAATGTGATGAACCTTTTTTCATTCCAACAGTAAATTTTGACTCCCAATTTTCCTTCATATCAGAGTTGTCAAATACACAGGGCTTCTTGCAGCCCACAATACTCCTGAGTGCTGCCCAAGCCATATTAAAGTGTAATTGGGAAATGTTGAACAAAATGAAAATACAGTACCACATAGATAATGTTGATTTGTGATTTCTAAATTGGTATGTAATCTGAAGATACAGTGCTTTAAATGATAACATTCAACAAGTAGCAAGTGCCTACTGTGTGCCAAGCCTTGTGCCGGGCAGTTGGGAGTACAGATACAGTGAATGAAACAATCCCCAGTCACAGTGAACTTAACATCCTAATGGAGATAAGACAGTGTCCTAAGATCTTAATGCTAAAACTTAAAACTGTGCCAAGACTTTTGGGACTTCCTGTCTGTAAGTATATACAGAATAAATGTACAGAGAATAAATACAGATGACTACAATGTAGTTTACATATTGCTTTGGAGTTTGCAATGGATTTTATATGTTACTTTAAGATCTACAAAGTTCTTTTTTTTCACAGCTCTGGGAGATAGGTAATCATTATTATTATTATTTTTTTTTTTTTTGCATTTTGGAGAGGGGAAGGTAAGACAATTGGGGTTAAGTGACTTGCCCAAGTCTAGTTTAGCATTAAGTGTCTGAGGCCAGATTTGAGCTCAAGTCCTCCTGACTCCAGGGCCGGTGCTCTACTCACTGTGCCACCTAGCCGCCTCTCATTCATTATTTTGTAAATACGAGATCTACTACTCAGAGGAGCTAAGTAACTTGCCCAGAGTTGCACAGCTGCTATAGGCCTTCGCTGTGAATCAAGTTCTGATAAGCCTGTATGGCACCTTATTTCTCACACATTTTATGATACCCATAGAAAGCAATGTAGTTTAAATAGATAGATTGCAATATATAGCCATCAGAAGCACTCTTCATGACTCTTTATGGAGTTAGATACAGGCATATATCCCTCACATAATCTCCTCCCAACCAATTTTGTTTTGCAATAAAGTCACTAATACATTATAACCAAGCCCTATCATAACATTATAAAAACCTCACCATGATGTCATTTGACAGGTTGTACAAGACATAAATTGCATGCTTTATCTGCCCTCTATAATGATGTCTCACTTGCTATATTATTTTTGTGCAACCAACTGATGGTGTTAGGTAAAGAATACTGTCAGCTGTTTTGCCCTTGTTCTCACTGCTTTTTGGAAGTAAGACCTAGTATCTCCAGTAACAGCTGACAGAGCAAGGAAAATGAAGGTTTTTATGAGGAGATCTGCAGGGAGCAAAAGATTTTTCATCTCTTGCTTTAGCCAAAAGATCAGAAGATCCTGAAAACCATTCAAACATCATGAACAATTTTTCTTCCCTTGGGGGTTTCCAAATGAAGAATTACCTATTTTCCACCAGTTTCGTTAATAACCATCTAAGCCTAGATGATCAAACATTTCTCTGAACCAAGGGTGTGTGTGTGTGTGTGTGTGTGTGTGTGTGTGTGTGTGTGTGTGTGTGTGTGTCACACACACACACACACACACACACACACCCCTCTACTCACTCAGTCATATGTAGTTCTCTGAAGTTTCTTTTTCTTTATGCTTCTACTCCCACGCCAATCCTTTCCTGCTCCATAGGTGTGCCAGAGGCCACAGCTACTGGCAATATAATGTTTAATTTCAGTACAAGAAAATAGTCTTGTATAAGTTGAAGTGGTTGTTATAAATGCTATACTTGGAGTCAGTTTTGCTGTAAAGCATAAGCTGTATTGGCATGCTCTAAAGGAAAAGCTTGGTGGTACAGATTGCTGCTCAGTTTGCTTTTAGATCATAATGGGAAATGTCTTTTTTGGGGGGGAATCAGATAGATCAGGATGATTTCTTTCTCTCTACAAAGTTGTTATTGTAATACAGTCATCTTATTCTGCAGTCCTACAGTAATAAATAAAACATTAGAAATGCTTCAGAATAAATTTAGAACAACCCTTTATCTGTGATAGCAGAAAAGTTCATGCCCTGTAGGTCTTTGGCATGTGGACATCAGCAAATTTTCCTAACTTGGTGCCTTCTAAATTCTTTCTTCCAAAGGTCTCTTCTTTGGCAAGTGAAAAATTGTCAAAGAAGACTTAGACATAAGATTAAGTTTTGTATCCCCTTTCAGATTTTTAAACTACATTTTTTTCATTCCTTACAGTCTGTGGATTTTTAAAAAAGTCTTTGTACATTTATGTTCTCTTCTTTTTCCCCCTTAGTGATAATGCTTATGCATCTATTTAAAAATTTTTTTTATTCTCTGCAGTGTCTTTTGGTATTAAAGACCCCACATAATCTGTGGTGGGCCTAAAGGGTAAAGGCCTACTCCTAGTGTTCAAACTTTCATTGTGACTGTGAGGCCTGAGTATGCCGTAGTGATCACATCCTGATTCTCAAAGTTATTATTGATATACTATATTTTTAACATCATGTGACAAGACAAGAATATCTATATCAGTATCATTCATGAAGGAAGCTAGCCCATCATCTCAGTGTTTGCTAGAATTGGGCTAAACTTGAGCTAAACTTGTATAAGGAATGGCTAGGCTCCATTCATTCACCACCTGCTCTTAAATGGACTTCTACCAGTCTAGCTTCTGTCTCTTAACATTTGTTTGAAGGTTACCTTTTTCTGGCAAATCCATTGGTTGCTTCTCTTCCTCAGTGAGGATTATTTTACCTATTCCTCTGGGTTCTACTTTTACCAAAATTTTCTAGTTGGTAGTTACTTTACATGTTACTTTACATCTAATCCAATTTCCTACTCCATTTAGGAAATTCATTTGCAGATGGTTAATAAGGGAATCTCTTTATTGAATGCAGCCAGGGAACGACAATCTCTGATTCCATGAGGCTATCTATTCTAATTTCATATTGTCTTGACTGTAATTTCTTACATGGAGCTGAAATCTTTCACCCTAGCACTTGTACCCCTTCTACAGTGGCACAAAATAAATGCTATCCCTCTTCCACATGTCAGCTCTTCAGTCTCTGAAGACCCAGAGGGGTTAAGTGCCTTGTCAAAGATGACCATTTATACTAAAGCTAAAGCCAGGACCTTGGCTTCCTGACTGCCACTTTACTGCCCTTTCCATTCTGATACTCCATTGTCTGGAGGATAACATCACTCTTAACAAAGACAATGGAAGGAAAATTGGAATTTGGTGGTTCCACTTTCCATGTCATACATTAACCATTAATACCAATATGCTTAAAACAATGATTTAGTCCTTTCTTTGTTTTTCTTGTTACAAATCCAACTTTGTACCACATCTCACCAGTCAGATTGGCTAAAATGACAAAACAGGAAAACGACAAATGCTGGAGAGGATGTGGAAAAATTGGAACACTAATGCATTGTTGGTGGAGTTGTGAATTGATACAACCATTCTGGAGAGCAA
>CM053585.1:472429335-472450975 GCA_028646515.1 Pseudochirops corinnae
ACAGGAAGGCAAAAGGGAAAGAGTCAACCTTACTCTCATTGAACTTGGCTTAGGGAAGGAATGACATAAACTCTAAACTGGGTATCTTGCCACACAGGAGAGTAGGGGGGATGAAGATGAGAGGTGGGATGATGGAGGGGAGGGGAGGGTAGGGGGGAGGGCTGATGGAAGTACACACATCTGTAAAGGGAAAGGGACAAGGTAGAGAATAGAACAAGGGTGGGGGTGGGATAGGAAGAAGGGACATATAATCAGTCTCTCACAATATGCCCATTGTGGAGAGGTTCTGCATAATGACACACGTACAGCCTGTATTTAACTGCCTGTCCTTCCAGTGAGGGTGGGTGACGAGGGAGGAAGAGAAAGAATCTAGAATTTAAAGTTTTTTAATCAAATGTTAAAAATATATATGTGTGTGTATATATATATATACACTCACATACATAAATATACAATTATTATTATTATTAACTACATCCAACTGGGACTTAAGATACACAGGCACTGGGGTAGGGAGATCCATCCTGCCCTACCGAAAAGTCAGAGGAGTGATGGGGGAGGACATAGGAGAGAATAGATTGGGGGAGGGGTTATACAATGGGATAGCTGTTTTGAGGTGGTGGGTAGGGGAAAGATGGGGAGAAAATTTGTAACTCAAAATCTCGTGGAAATGAATGATGTATACTAAAATAAATAAAAGTTAAAAAAATAATATTCTGAGAAAGGTTCCAGAGGCTTCACCCGATTCCCAAAGAAGTTTGTGACACACATAAGCAAGTTAAGCACTCCTGCATCAGACAACTACACTATACCATGAGCTATGATAAATTACAAATGGATAAATAATTTAATGGTCATATTATTGAGAGGATATGAAAGACAAAATGAACATGATTACAAAGATAAATGGGAGCAAAGTAAGTTGGTAATAATAGATGTGGAGGAAAAGGGAAGATGTTTACATTTTATTCACTGAAATTAAACATCAAATGGCTCCTAAAGTTTAGGAGACTACCAAGTTTTCAATAAAACATTTGATTTCTTAAAAGACAAAAAAAAAAAACCTCTCACTTTGCATAGATTTGGTCATGTTATTCATCTCTTTTGAAAACTTGTGTGGTAATGTTATTGCACCATGAAAAATGACAAAAGTAATGGTTAAAAAACCTGGGAAAACTAGTATGAACTTACACACTGTAAAGTAAGCAAAACTAAGACAATTCATATAGTAACAACAATACTGTAAAGAAAAACAAAAATTAAAGACTTATGGTAAAACTGATAACTGCAGTAACCAACTGTGACTCCAAAGGACTTATGATGAAGTACACAACCCATACCTCCCGAAAATGGGCTGATATATTCTGGGTGTAGAATGATATATGTGTGTGTGTGTGTGTGTGTGTGTGTGCGCACATTTTTATGTATAGATAATATATAGATATATGTGGGAGCAAATGTGCGAATTTGCATTGCTTCAATGATATTTTATGGATAACATTTTTTTTTAAGGAAAGTTGGTGGGTGGGAATAGAGGAGAGCTGAGGATGGACATTTAAAAAATAAAGAGAGTTATTAAAGCATTTTTAAAAAATACATAAAAAACTGAAGTTTTTAAGGAAATATAAGTAGTCAGTCGGCTCTGAAAGTGACATTGAATTATCATATACTTAAACAGCAAGCTATATGTAATGAAGATTATCAGTTTCAGATATAACCCTCTTTTTCAGTTCTGCTTTATTTAGGGAAATAATCCTTTTTTGGTTTAAATTCAGAATAAAAAATAAAATTAAAAAAACCTCTTCAGTGGATCCCTATTGCCTACTAAAATCCATACTTCTCTGTTGTCTGCTTTAAAGATCCTCAATATTTTGGCATCAGTCTTCATTTTCCCATCTCATCTCCTGTTATCCCTCCTCTATGACTGACCCAGCAAAATTAAACTACTCTCTTTTTCATGAAAACACTCTTCATTTTCATGTCTTTCCTAATGTTCTCTCCTAGTTGTAGAATTTTTGCTTCCTAAAAAATGCTTGTTAAAAGCCCAGTTCAAAAGTCACTTCTTCCATGGAGCCTTCCCCGATCAGTAACACCATCATCTCTAGGACCTCTTACATCACTTCGTTTTGCACTTTTCATACAATATTGTTTAATTCTCTATCTTTGTGTCTCATCCCCTACTACATCACAAGCAACACGAAGGCTGGCCCATGTCTTAGCTGTGTTTTAACTTCCCCAGAACTGAGGACAATGCTTTCATGTAGCAGATACTTAGCAAGTCTTTATTGATTCACTAACTGCAACAATTCCATAGTCCCTGATGATGAGATCTCTGGAAATGAATTCATTTTCCATGAGAGATCTGTGATACTCCCACTTTATTTCTATGACAGGCCATTACATTACTAAACAATCCCTTTCCTTACCCTCCCAGGTGAGGATCTCTTCCTCTCCCAGTACAACAAAAAGGTTGCTTCTTTTGGAGAAGCCCTTCTACCCACTGGTGTAGAAACAAGACCTATGAAGTCCTTCCTTTGTGCCAATCAGACCATAAAGACACCATGATCATGGCTCCAAACTCAGACATTCTTACCTTCAGAAGGCCTGTGTTTAAATAGTGAAATCTATTGACTTCCTCAAACAACATCAATCCAGTAAAGTTAATGAACTAGGAAGCTCTCCTAATCTTCTTTGCATTAAGGATGGCCAGCCCCCACAAAAATAACCTTTACCTTGATAACTCACACAACTCTATTTAATGCAACTGGGAAATAAGATATACAGTTGATGGGGTTTAGAAATTTATCTTGCCCTACAGAAAAACAGAAAGGAAGGGGATAAAAAGTGAGGGGGGGAGCAGTGATAGAAGGGAGAGAAGACTGGTAGAAGGGGTAATCACAATGTATGCTATCTTGGGGTGGGAGGAAGAGAGAGAGATGGGAAGAAAATTTGGAACTCAAAATCTTGTGAAAGTGAATGTTGAAAACTAAAAATTAATTAATAAAACTCAACTTAGAAGTCTGCCAAATTGGGTGAAAAAAGTCACAAAATGAAGCATGGTATCTCTAAAACCCTAAATGAATAGAATCTTTAAAAAAAAATTATGATCATATCACTCAATGAAAACCCTAATAAGGAGAATACAAAGAAAGAAAAATCACATATTTGTAAAATAACACTCCATTACTTGTTAACTTTGACTCCTGCATCTCTGTAGGATCCCCATCTGAGACCAGATAATGCAAACACTGGCTGTTCCTTTTCCCCCTGGAAGTTAAGTAAACACAGAAAATGAACGTTAATGATTCCAACAAATGCAATCATACTAACATAATTTTAAATTTTTTAACAGTCATTCTTTGGGGGGAGAGGGAAGGGAGTTCTAAATTCTCTCCCTCTCTCCTGCCCTCCACCACCCATGGAGAAGGAAAGCAATATGATGTCCATTATACATGTGAAGTCATGCAAAACATATTTCTATATTAGCCACAACATAATTTTTTTATGTTAGTATCCAGATAGTATTCTTGATTTTTTTTTTAACCATAACAAAAATATGAAAATCCTTTTCAAATTGTAAAGAAACTAGATTACTGCTCTGCATGATGGACATGACCCTCAAAACAAGTCATACTTCTTAAAAAGGGCCAATCCTTTTAAAATACTTATTAGTTTGTGTACAAATAAGGAGCTGAATTCATCATAGCTTCTTTTCCTTCATCTACCTTTTACAAGGACAAAGTTGATTGGAGCCTGCCATTTTTATGAGTCTGGAAATTTAATAATGGGATCGGAGCATTGGCACAATAGAGTATCCCAAAAGACTGGCCATGATGACAGTTCCATTACCTATTATTGTTGGTGACACACTTGTGGTTTACTATATTTCCAAGTTCTTAGAATATTTTGGGGGAAGGAGGGAGTCTCTGCAGGTATCCATAATTCCTGAGGTTCTGAAAAGGGTTTTTGCCCTTACTGTGTTACATAATAAACATTTCTAATCTAGTCTGAAGTTCAAGGAAGGATGTAGTAAGTTGTACGAAGGGTAGCTAGCCCAGAATACTTTTGAGAGGAAGAAGGATGAACTCTGGAAGAGCTGCTAGGAATGATACATTTTCAGAGAAAAAACTCTTTACTAGTATTTTTTCCAAAGAAAAAATTCCTAGCAATGACTATGATAGCTGTGGAACCAAAAGGTACAGAGTGAGGTCAAATCATTAAGTAGCTACTACCAGATTAACTGAAATTCTCAACAAAAAGCTAAATCTAAGTAATTATGAACTGAGATGGTGGAAGGGGCAGTTAATCACTTTGCATTTCTAATCTCTCAGAGCTGCTATCATGGCCAAACAGTTGCTGAACAGGTTTTAACTTTAGTTTTCCACCTCACTCAAAGCAGAAGAGTAAAGATTATTTACCAGTTGGGATGGCTCTTTTGGATACTAGCAGCACCGATGGATCATGACAAAAGAGGCAGAACTATCAACACAGAGCAGAATTCTCAACTTGTGGGTTGCGACCCCTTTGAGGGTTGACCAACCCTTTCACAGGGGTTTCCTAAGACCACTGGAAAACACATATTTCCGACGGTCTTAGGAACCGAGACACCACTCCTCTATTCATCTCCAGGCGGGTCCGCCCACATGCAGATATGCCCACATATGAGTATTAAAGGGTCATGGCATTAGGAAGGTTGAGAACCACTGGCATAGACTGTTTTTGTGCCTGTCTCAGTATAAAGATATGTATGGTTACCCCTTTTTCATCTTCAGATGTGTCAGATGATTTCCTGGGAAGGAAAAATTAGGGGAGCAGATGGGAAGATTACATCTTGGTTGACATGAAAGTAAGATACTGTGTAGAACAGAAATTTAGGGTGAGTCCTAAGAAAAGAATAATTGCAGAAGAAAAGTCACATTTGAGATTCACCTAATAGGGGCTTTAATTTGAGGATATCTTTGGAGATAGAAGAAATTAAGTATGAGCAATCAACAAGGCTTCTTCTCCCTGAGGACACAGAAAAACAGTAGTGACATGAACCTTGATAAAATGAATCTTTGGTCTAGAAATATTCAGTAATAAAAGATAAATGATATGGACTCAACCCTATAGAAAGACTACAGATGAGTCCAAGGCTACAGGAGAACCATTCTTACATATGCCACAACTTGTTTTTGGGCTAAATTTCACTCTTTGTTTTTGGATATTTTGTTAAAAACAAAAACTGGAACCTAAAGGCATGCATGTCCTCCTACTGGGAAATGACTATACAAAATATAATAGTACACATAATGGAATACTACTGTGCCATAAGAAATGATGAAATGGACAAATTCAGAGGAAACTGGGAAGACCTATATGAATTGATTCAGAACAAAGTTAAGTGGAAAAAAGAACAATTTATATAATGACAAAAACATCGTAAAGAAAAATGACTTTGAAAAATTTTAAAACTCTGATTAACCATGAGTCCAAAAAAATAAAGACGAAACACACCACTCACTCCTGACAAGATTAAAATCTATTTTCAGATATGGCTAACATAGGAATTCAGTTTGCTAGACTAAGCAGCTATTTATAGACAGCTTTATTTATTTTTAAAATTTGCTCAATAGAGGAGGAATAGTGGGGAAGGTCAGATTAAATTTTTTAAAAAATGTTAATTGAAAAAATAATCAAAAACAAAAATTCTTGAAATCACAGAAAGAAAATGCAGGCCACATTAAAATTATTGGGAGAGAATGAAAATATAATATGAATTTCAATAGTAATCTTTGACTAAAAGCTAATTTTGATGCCTCATCATGTTGTAAAGATAGATGGCTCTGGATTCTTGAGGCTATGATGGTGAAACTTAAGTCACAGCAGTGCTTGCTTACCTAAGCTTGAGTCTGGATCTGGGGATGGACTGTGTATCTACTATCTGAGGCCCAGACTAGCTAAATACTGTAAAGCTCATCAGCAAAAGGCTAATGACCCAGTGATAAGTTTTTTGGTCATAGCATCTTGTCTCCTAAGGCTTATAGGGGTTTTGAGCTACATCAATGGAGGAGATGCCAAGTGTGAATGATAAAACAAATAGTGTGAAATATTGAAGGAAAAAGTATCATTTTTATCAAGAGAAAAATATTCTCAGCAATTATCTCCTCTGAAGAAATTCTTAAGAAAGAGTCAAATATAATGGGATCCAATTCAGTATTAAGGCAGTCCAGGTCCCAGGTTCTCTATGTTTACCTTAGGAGGAAGGGTAGCATTTTGTACCAGTTTGTCAATACACAAAGTTGTTTTTGTGTGTAAAGGTCTGGTTTCTGAGAATGGGGTCAAATTTTCCTTGAATCTAGGTTTGCTTCCAAAGGATTCCATTATGGGAGAAGTGATTCCTTCTCTTTTAACTAGATACAACGAACCCACTGTATAGGTAAAGGAAGATGTACCAGACATAGTGCTAGTCAGTCAATAAGCATTTACTAAGTGCCTGCAAAGTGTCAGGCGCTGTGCTAAGTACTGGGGATACGAAGAAATACAAAGGACAGTCCATGCTCCCTAGGAGCTCACGGTCTAATGTGGAGAACACAAAAATATATACAAACAAGTCTTATACAGGATAAATTAGATATAATCAATAGAAGAAAAAAAAAAAACTAACCCTAAGGGAGATCTGGAAAGGTTTCTTGTAGAAGGCAGGATTTTTAATTGGAACTTGAAAGAAACTGGGGAAGCCAGAAGGTAGAGATGAAAAGGGAGAGAATTCCAGCTATGAGGGACAAGCAGTGAAAATGCCTGCAAGTGGGATATGGAGTGTCTTCTGTGAGGAACAGCAAGGAGGTCAGTGACACTGAATCAAAGAGTACATGGCAGGGAGTGTGGGCTAAGATCCCTTGAAAGGGAGGAGGGGGCCAGGTTATGAAGGGCTTTGAAAACCAAACAGAGGTTTCTATATTTGCTTCTGGATGTGACATGGAGGTGGGGGCTCATAGTCAAACCTCCCCTTTAGAAAAACAGCTTCAATAGCTGAGCAGAGGAGGATGGGCCGGATGGGGGAAGAGACTTGAAGCAGAAGAAAACCAACCAAAAGGCTACTGAAATAGTCTAGAAAATCAAGCATTAAATGCTGTGAAGGAAGAACTGCCAGGACTTGGCATCAGAATGTACTATATGGGGAAGAAGAGTGATGAAAATCAAAGTTCTCAAATTATGAGTGGAAGAACACATATGTGCTAGTGTTAGATGTATACACTTGGGGCATGCCATTTAAAAACATTCCTTTAGCACAGAAAGGTTCAGATCCATAAGGGCTAAAACGGCTACAGTGTATCAATCACCCTAGTCCATCAAACCTGAGTCTCTCTTCTGGGAAGGCTGAAGAAAGTCAGACTGTACAAACAGCTAGTCCCTATGTGAGAAAACCATGGCAGGTGCCAGGTTAAGAGGTAGATTCACTGTGATGATTATTTAACAGTAAATGAATACTACTTGGAGGTATGATTTGCTAATCCACAGGTAGATTTCTGTTATATGGGGAACGACAACACAACCACTCTCTGTTAAAGGAGAAATCAAGAAGAGTTCCTGTCCAGACTTCTCCAATACTATTTTGGAAATTGCCTCCAGGCTGTCTTTGTTAATGAAGTTGAATATTTTTCAACAGAAGGTTGCAGGAAAATGGCAGAAGGGGAATGAGATGTTGACTAAAATAGGGAAGGTGAGAGGATGCCTCTGAGGTTCTAAGTTGAAGAATTACTTTCTTGGGCCGAAGATTACTATAGCTCTCACTTGGAGAAGATGAGCCTTCTAAATGGCTGTATAGATACCTGGGGCTGGGGTAGAGGAGACCCTGGGCCTGGGAGATTCAATTCTTAGCATAACTGGTCTTGGAAGACTTAACCCTGGATTAAGAAAGGGAGAATGATACTGACCTACAGATATTCCCCCAGGATACCCCTTTTCAAGCAGCAGTGATACCGGATACAATACTTATTCCCTTCAAGTCTAAAAATTTCTTATGGAGCATGAATCACATCTTATTCATCTTTATAGTCTCTGAGGGCACCTAGAGGGTTGAGCAAGGGCAGACCTTCACCTTTAAAGAATTTAAATGAATTGAACAGTAATACTTCACCTGTTATGGAGCAGTTAGGTGGCAAAGGAGCTAGAGCACTGGGCCTGGAGTTAGGAAGACCTGAGTTCAAACCTGACTTCAGACACTTATTAGCTATGTGACCCTGGGCAAGTCACTTAACCCTGTTTGCCTCAGTTTCCTCATCAGTAAAATAAGCTGGAAAAGCAAATGGCAAACCACTCCAGTATCTTTGCCCAGAAAAACCCCAAATGGGGTCACAAAGAGTCTGACAATTGAAATAACTGAATGTCAACAAATCTTCAACTGTTGATTAAATCCTTAAATGAACCTGGCCCAGAGGTTTAAGGAGGAATTTAGCTGAGCTGAGCAGTATAAGGGCAGGGAACAGAAATCAGCTCCTTCTGGTCTCAGAAGGAATGTTCATCTATTTGTCAGGAGGACCTCAAAATGAAAAGAGAAACTAACCACTGACTGCTAAGAAATGTGCCACAGCTGAAAACTTCGGTCTCATATAGGTCACCCCACTTCAGCGAACAGCAGGTAAGCTGTGAGGAAAGGAGGAAGTAGGAGAGGGCAGGCAGGGAAATGATGCTCCCTCTCATGTTATCCTACATGCCATTCACTCGCTTATATTAAACACCACATCTAAGACAAAATGATAGTGATTAGGGAAATAAAGTCAAAAAATAAAAACAGTTCTATGAGGACATAACCAGAAAGTCTCTAAACGGGACATTAGAAAGAAGAGAACCAGTGGTGGTTCCATCTACATTTCACATACAATAATAATGTTAATGATAATGTTGACACTGGCTAGTATTTATACAGTGCTTTTAAGGTTTGCAAAGCACTTTTCAAATATAAACTTATGTGATCCTCACAACAACCCTGGAAGATAGAAGTTGTTATCTCCATTTTACAGATGGAGAAATAAGGCAGGTGTCTGAGGCAGCATTTGAACTCAGGTCTTCCTGACTCCAGGTCCACTGCTCTATCCGTTGTGTCACTTAGCAAGGATTCTACTCATATCATGTACCATACTATTGACCTGATGGGGACAAAAAGTCTTTTACTCAACTGCAACACCTTCCAGTGAATTCCTAACTAACTACATGCCTAATTAAAATTTGAAAAGGACTGTATGGATATAGTTATATTGAGTGGGGGGGGGGGTGGCACAGGGAGAAGGAGGCTGCAGGTGGAGAGAGGAATAGCAGTTAGATAATTTATTTTCCTAATCTACAAAGAGATTGGTCCAGGAAGTCAGGTCAAATTTATTTTAGCTGGGTGCAAAAGGAACCAAAGCAGACTGGAATGTGACATTTTCTGAGAATCTAAGAACTGATTTGTGCATGTTCTCCATTTCCTTGGCCACAGTACTGGCATAAAGAGTAGTTACAAACCAACAATGGCTGAATGAACTCCCAAAATAGGAACATTTGAAACACAAAAGAAAAACAAAAGAGACAGGGAGACAGTGCTGAGATGACAGGTATGGTCAAGAAGAGTCCTCTCTATCCTGCATTAGCTGCGATGCCTTTGGCCTCCAGATACTTTCTTTACGGTATCACGTGACAGTCACAAAAAAAGAGCATACAGGCTTGGCTGGGGGTGGTGGCAGAAAAAGAAAAGCAGAAAAACAAAACAAAACATTGGTACCATTATCTCAAGCAGGCAAAATAAAAGAGCCACATGAAACGTCTGAGAGCAGATCCTAACTTCCCTTGTAACTAGCAGCATTTTTAACATATGCTTTCATCTTATCCATCATCTTGGAATAGATTTTAGAGGGCCCTGAGCACTTCCTTCAGCACAGAGCACTCCTTTTATACATAAACAAAGATTTGTACATCTTTAATGTGTAAGTAGTCAGCTTCAAATATCAGAATCATGAAGACAACTAGAAACAAGGTGATGGATGTTTATCTTTGTCTACACATACTAGACCCTCCCTGTCACTAATTTTTAAAAGGGAATTTCACTGATAGAAAAGAAATTAGATATGACAAGTAATTTCTCAGCAGAAATTCAAATGCTTTACCTACCTTGATCTGCAGCACATCAAGTGGAATAGTTTCTCCTTTCACGATGGCCAACGTGGCATCGGTAATATGCCTAAAAGACAATCAGGTGGATATGACAATTCACATTCATATAGCACTTTAAAGTGTGCAAAATACTTGCCCTAACTTTGTGATGCAGGTACTGTAGTATTCTATCCATTTTACAGGTGTGAAAACGGAGGCTCTGAAAGGCCTTGTCTACGCTCACAAACCAGGCAGAGTCTGAAAGGCAGGTTCTGAAAGGAGCTTCCTAACTGTACGTCCAGCACTCTATCCACTGAGACACAAAAGAACACACATGCAAAGTCTGTCTAGCACATTGATGGTAGGAGGAGGGATGGGGGATGGCTAGGAAATAATCAGGATGGCATATCCCTCCTAGTATTTAAACAGTCGAAAGAAAAGAGCTCTACAAGGTGCCCCAAAAATCTTAGTAAAATTTTCAGCACTAGCTTAATAGCTTAAGCAGTTATGAAGATAGCTATTTAATTAGCTTTAATACCCTAAAACAGCACTAAGACTTTTGGGATAGGCTATAAATGAGGGATGATACCAGATACAAATATAGCAGAAAGACCTGATGTGGACAAAAGAATAATGACTACTGGCTATTGAATTTATTAGCAATTATTTGGAATAAAGCCAAAAACATTATGATAATTTAAAAAACAGCAATAATAATTTTAGTTCTTTGCCAAGACGTTCAAACCACTAAACAAAAACCCCTTTAAGAGTCAGAGAACGTGAGTTTAAAACATAGGAGAGCTGATGTTTCCTCCAACCACAGAATCTCAGGATGTTCTGTTCCACAGATTTCTAATACATAACTTCCCCTTAGAGGTCAACTATCGCCATTACAGGTGCATATGTGCTTGGAACTATATGCTGAAAAATCACCTTACAAGCTATAGGCATGATAAATAATTAAGCAGCACTCATTTAAGAACTCTAGTGGACAGGTCACTGTGTGGTTGTGTAGTCCTTCAGTCATGCTGCGTTTAAGATGTCTATTAGACATCCAGTTCAAGTTGTTTGAAAGGCAACTGGAGATGTGAGACTAGAAGTTGGCAGGGAGGTCAGGGCAGGACAGGCAGATTGGAGAAAGGTCAACATGGAGAAGGTAATGAAGGACGTAGGGAGGTGATGAGATCCCCGAGTGAAGTAGTCTACAGGGAAGAGAGAACAGGGAATCCTGTTCAGAATCCTGAGGGACCCCTAAAGTTATAGGGTGTGGTCTAGAGGAGGGGTCAATAAAAGACACAGAGATGGGACAGTCAGGTAGATAAGACAACTAGGAGAGCAGTGCCCTGAACACCTAGAGAGAAGAATATTACCAAGGAAGAAAGAAAGAGGTAGAGGAGAGAATGAGGGTTGAAAAAAAGCCTCAAAAACACATTTCTGAGCAGCTGCTTAAGTTATAATCTGAATTCCCAAGTAGCCAGGTTAAAATTTAAGAGAGAACCCCCTTTTTCTCTTGATATATGAGAATCAAACAAATCACCCAGGTAATAGTTGATAATAGTTCCTACTTCAAGGAAGATACTTAGAAGGTGTTTCGTGTATATTATTGATAATCTTCATGCTGATACTATGAGGTAAATACTATAAGTATTAATGATGAGGCAGGTGAGGAAACAGGCTTGGAGGAGTGATTGCCCTAGGTCCACACAGTAGTGGGCATCAGGGTAAAATACGAACCTAAATTTCTTATCCCCCAGTCACCCAATCTGTGCAGGGGCTACTTGTAGCTCATCTCCAGAAATAGAAAAAGGAGAAAGCAGTTTGGAGTCCACTTGAAACTCACTTCCTCTCTTTTGTCTTTAAGGGGCTGAATTACTTATCTTTTGAAAATAGAGCACTTAGCAGTTTAAAGTATGGGATTAGCCACTTGAGGAAAGGAGAAATTGTATAGTCACTTCAATTATGTTCATCTCAAAAAGAAAACTTAGCAGAAACACTGAAGGTCCTAAAAAAAAAAATTTCATTTACCTTAAGCAAAACCTTAGGAACGCTACTGTAGATTTAAGTGCTTAGTAGTTTTTGATTAAAAGAACTATTTTCACCTTCATGTAGAACACTGCTGTGTCTTTAAAAACTCAGGCATATCATTTCAAAAGTGTTTTGTAAAGTAAAGAGCAGAAGTCAATCAACTTTTGGTCTTAAGTGTCATTGTTCAGCAACTGTCCAAAGCACTGGAAAAGTAACACTATTCAACATACCACCACACTTTAGTATTAAAACCAGAATGGATTTTTATAACAGGATCTTCAACTCACTTATCTGAACAACCTCAACATTCAAGGTTCTTTTTTCTCTAAGGTAATTATAGTATAACAAATCTTGACAGCAGTGCAAAAAAGCAGTATCTTGCTCTCTTTAGATGGCCTTAAGCACTTGCCATATTACCAGAGTCTGTGAACATTCTGAACCTAGACTTGGCTGACTTCATTATACAAGAGCCCTGGGGTATGCTTACAAATTAATTTTATTTTAATTTTAAAGAGAAGCAAAAGGAACAGTAATATTTTAATTATAGGATAAGCAAGCCTAAAAACGGAAGTTTGTCCTTTCACGGAAGGAAGAGTAGCCTCGAGCTGTGAGGAATGAGGATAAAAGAATAGATATAAAAGATAAGGATAGGTATAAATTTTCCCTCCAAGGGAAAGGTTCTGTCTTTAGGTTTCCTAAATTATATGGCAAGGATATGTTGGCTAAAGCAGGTCAATTGATCAATACTGAAAGGAAGGAAAGAGAAGATCTCCAAAGCAATCAAGACCCAAACCACAGAAGGCTTATGTCAGGTAAATAAAACCTCTTATCAATTCAGTGTTTTTCACCTGCCTCTCTGAGAATCTAACCTGAAGAGAACAAGCCCAGCTAACTTAAGGGGCTTCTTGTATCTATCTCTCGTTTCAGGGTGGCTGAGGATGAGCTGAATGCTCCCTGTTGTATTAAGGGCCAAATCATTAGAGAAATTTTAACTAAAGATGTGTTTTGAGTTTGTTTACCTGATAAATATCTGAGGTACCGTATGGGTGAAAGCACTTGGAGGGCAGAAAGCTTATACATATGGAGAAGCATTAAATGGCCTAGTACTTTGTAACCACTAAAATAAACCCCCCAAAAAATCGAAAACAGTTCTGAAATTTACATAGATGTACTAACAACCAAAAACAACCTACCACATTAGGTTTACAAAACTTTTTTTTTGAGGAAACAAAAGAGGGAACAGAAGGAGACAGAAAAATCTCTTGACTCTTACCCCAAGATTCTTCACCCGATGAAAAGTTATAAAAAAAAAAATTTACGTTTGTGACTATCATATTTTAGGGGTCAGAGCTCCATTTGTCTTCTGTTGGACATACTGACTTGGCCTACTGAAGTTACCCTTGAAAGGGAATATTAGGTTGTGAGTTCATTTGTTTATAGGATTACATCAATGAGACCAAAGAATAAGTTTAATTCAAGCAATGGCTAATGACTACTCACAATTCCTTGGCCATATCTTATTCACATTTGGAAATGGGATCTAAAAAATGGATCATTAGTATTACCACTGAAGACAAAGCAAGTAATTCCAAGCTCTACTGACGGGGGCACCAGAAGTGTTACTAACATGCACCGTTTGACAGACAGGCCCTCCATTCAAGCATTCACTCCTGTCTCTGGCCTCAAGAACTATCTTTCCCATATTAAGCCCTTTCTTGATAACGACAAGCCCACAATCCTACCAGGACATTTACAACTATTTTAATTCACCTCTGTGACTTAATTCACCTTCGCTGTGACTTAAAACCTGCAGTTTTGTTTATCATTTCCATAATCTTTTTAGCTTCAACTTTATCAATTTCTCCTCCAATTTTCAGTAGTTCCTTTTTTTTTTTTTTTTTGCTTATTTTGGGTTTATTTTGGCTAATTTAAAGTGAATATTTAGTTTATTAATACTTTCCTTTTCTACTCAATATCGTATGCTACTTAGGTTATAATCCCCCCCCCCCAAGGACTGCCTTAGTGATAACCCAGAAATTTTGGTATATTGTTCCATCATTATTTTCCTTCACATAATTATTGTTTCTCTATCTTTGATATGTGATGACAAGCTAACAAAACTTTGACATAAGCTACATCATACATGTGAGTTCTTCCTTCCATTCCCTCTCATTCATTAATGTTAAATTCCCACATACACAACCTACTGGACTTTATTTCCACTTTTGGGGAAGAGTGTATTGCTCAAACTGCAGGTCTGTCCCAGTGGGATAAATCCTATGGGAATCTTACTGAAGGTAACCTGGAGAGGTGAAGAAAAAAAAAAGAAAAGAATGGGGAAAAATCAGGTTAAGGAAAGACCACAGCTGTGTTAATGATGACAGTACAATCCCCATTCCCAGAAATGGCCCCCAGGTATCAGTAGTTGGGCACTTCTTCAAACCAGGCAATCAATGAATAATGATTTAGAATTTGGCTGAAAGATTTTGGAGAACCACTAGGGCCAACAAGTTAGAAACAAGCTTTGTGAGATGAATAGGGCCATGATCAAACAGACTGATTGAAATATACTAATGATAAACAGAAAGACAGAATCAATTAAGTACCCCCTCCTCCCAATTTCCAAATGCTAAATAGAGAATTCAAACACTTAGATCTGATTTAAAAAATTAAATCAGATTTAATTTTTATTAAATATTTTTTATTTAAAATATCTTTATTTTATTTGTCTAAATTTTTAAAAATCCATGGTTCTATGAGATAGACTTGCTTTATCATTCAAGACACTGGGCAACATCTCTAGTTATCCTGATCTATGTCTGGCCACTGGACTCAGATGGCTCCAGAAGGGAAAGTGAGGCAGGTGACTTTGCACAGCCCTCCCTCACTTAATAACAAATTTACTTGCATGTCATGGCATCACCTTCCTGATGTCATGGTCCTCTGAGAACAAAGGAGAATCATTCAAGACAGAATTAAATGTGACAGAGGGAGGTAGTGGTATAATAAAAAGAACACTGGATTTAGATTCAGGGGAGTTGGGTTCAAATCCCAGCTCTGGCTTACAAGGTGACCCTACACAGGTCACTTTACCCTTTAGAGCCTCAATTTCCTCACTTGCAAAATGAAGGGCTATAATATATGACCTCTAAGGGCCCTTTGAGTTCTATCTGTATAATCATACATAGCTATCTATTTTGGTTAATAAAACATTTTAAAAAATCATTATTTTTCCTTTTCTACCATGAAGACTCCAATGTCATAAACCAGTCACAAAAAACTGCATGACTTGTAATATGCTACAACAAGATGTTCTGAAGTAATTAATTTATACAAAATTCTGCAGCTTACACTACTGTACTCTGATGGCTTAAAACAATCTGCATTCCCACGAGCTGTTTTTGAGTCAAAAACTCTAGCCCAAGAGAACTCAGAGGGTCTACAATATGACTGAATTGAATCCAACCTACAAAAGAAATTAAGTTGGCTTCTGAGGAGGCAGACAAGACACCATTTTTAGAAATACACGATATGACTGGAAATGGTTTCACTAATAGCCTAGCTGTGCAATCAACCAACAGCTGAATCTCCTATTACTCCCAGTAATCAGCTTTCCATCAGTCTAGTTAAATGCTGAAGAATGTCGCTTACTGGCTGTGTACCATGAGAGGGCAGAAAAACTATCCAGATCAAATCTGTGTACTATGAAGGGAGTGCTACTAACAACTAAAATGCAATCTCCCCTAGCACATTAGTAAATTTATTCCCCTTTCAGTCTGGTTACTCACACTGACTTCCAGGATGGTAAGGGAGACATTCCTTGGGCTCTCTAGGAATGGACACAGGTCAAAAAATTTCCTGACGCTTTAATCACTCCTATTTTTACTCCCCTACTTAGAAAGGGTTTTAAGTTTCTTCAGGTTCCTCTGGTTTTGTAATTGATGTGATTCTAATGGGAAATTCCCAACTGAGGCAAACAGAAATGAAGAGCTAGTAAGACAAGGAAGGTGGCAGGGGCACCAAAATGTAGCAAATACTATGGAAATGATGGGCATAGGAACATCCCTAAAGACTGTTTCTGTAGAAAAGATTCTTTAGAAAATGATTTTTTTTTCTTGCTGGGAAGGAGGAAGATTATACAGTAAAGCAACAGTGAGTACAAGCTGCTGGGAAAGCCCTAGATGGACCTGTTACGTAGAA
Source organism: Pseudochirops corinnae (assembly GCA_028646515.1). Taxonomy (NCBI): domain Eukaryota; kingdom Metazoa; phylum Chordata; class Mammalia; order Diprotodontia; family Pseudocheiridae; genus Pseudochirops; species Pseudochirops corinnae. The sequence continues at coordinate 472,445,668 of CM053585.1, forward strand.
CAGTCTACTTTTAGAAAATGAAAATGCCTTGTTAGAGAGAAGCCAGTACTTCCTGAGTACTTTTTATCCCCCAAGTCAAAGAAGCCCATTCTAGGAAGTTCTTTCAATGAGGTATATAGAAGATAGAGGGAAAGGAAACAACAAGAAAGGAATGAGAAGGAAAGAAAAAGAGGCAGAAAAACTCAAAATTGAGAGCCTGTAAGTTCTAAATGCTTACCTCGTCTACTCTTCGAAGAAGTCCAGTAACAACCTACAAAGAAGTGTAAAATTTTAATAAGCATTTTCTTTACCTTACAGAATTAGATTAAATTTAAATAGAAACCTACAAAATTCATCATCCTGCTATTCCAATGTAACTGTTTTAAAACTTTTTTCTTATGCAAGTCCCATGCTATCCTTCTCCATTTATAGGAGATAATTTTGGTTTCTCTTACACTAGGAAAATTAAGATCAGTTTGGGGCCTCTCCTTTGACTCCACTTCTCCAAACTTCTCAGAAACATTTCCTACAGCACTCTTCTTCCTTGTCCTCACAGAAGAGGTATCTATAATCTTCAATAAAGCTAATAATCCTTCTCCCTATAATCTAGGTGCAATTCCCCCTCCCCCAACTTTTTCAGTTTATTCAAAACTAAATTATCAGCCTTTCATTTTCAGACCAAAACAATGCCAGCAAACATTAAATATTAAATACTATCAAGTTTTACTTCTCGTGACTTTGCCCAGTCTCATCCCTTGAGCCTACAAATCACTTTCCCTATATACCATTTTATGCTCGAATACTTCCCCCCTCTTTCCAGGCTCTGCTTAGGTTCACCTTATCTTTCTGACCCATGTAATCATTAATGTTCTTTCTCAAATTATGTTATGTTTACTAGTTTTAAAAGTTGCATTCCCTAGTAAATGTGAGTACTTTGAATACAGGTACTCTTTATAATTGTTCCTAAAAAACTCTTTGTCCTTGTATCTCCCAAAAGCTTGGTTAATTCATCAAACTCAAGTCATTCTTTCTTATCCTTTACAGACAAAGGGCTTACTTGACATTTTCCTGACCTGATGATCAAAGTATCATACGATTCACTAGAAAACAATTATTACATTACAAAAACAATTATTCAGGTTATTAGTACAGCCTTTAAAAAAGGATCTTTGGGAAATAAAGAAGGTGTCCATCAGTTAGAAAATGGATACAAAACTATGTTATATGAACATAATGGAATTTTTTTTACAGTAAGAGATGAACAGGAGGAATTCAGAAAAACAGGAAAAGATGTGCATAATCTGTTACAGAATGAAATAAACTGGGCCAAAAGAACATACAGAAAAAAATTATTACAACACTGTATTTCAAAACATTACTAAAAAAGAAGCCAAATTGAGTAAAGGAAAAACCACTGATGGTCCTAAAGAAGATGCTCTCCTTAGGGAGAGAGGTAAGTACTAAGGCAGAATGTTGTCATTTGACTGGATACAATCCCTCTGCCAGATGTTTTGTTTACCTATTTCTCTTTGCTATAAAGGAAGGTTCAAAATGAGAGGGAGATGGAGGAAGAGATCTCCCAGGAATGACTATGACGTAAAAAAAAAAACCAAACCATCAACAAAATGTATTAAAAAGATCTCTAAAACAGCTCATGGAATTTCTAATACAAGCTTCAGATAGAATTCTAACTACTGCAGTCTTCTTGTTTGGTGATCTGGGAGGAAAAGGAACCAAATTATACCAGATAAAGCCTTGAAATGAGGTACTGATGTTCATTAGGTAGGAGCAAACGAGTAGAGCAGTGGGTAAGGACCGCATTTTTGTGTCTTTAATAGTTTTCTGATATTTAATTAAAGATGTCAGAGCTTGTTGGAAAGAAATGGCAAGCCTTTAAATGAAAAAGGTTCACTGCTTTTCTGAAACCAAATGTAATATATAAAAAAAAGTAGATACATATATCTGAAAAGAAAAATCAAAATTGGTATAAATTGGTAAGTCCATTCTACATACAATGAGAGGAGTATGGGAAAGGGTATACTAAGTTTCACTTATATGTCATATCATAAAAATTTCTCTCATGGTTGACATACTGATATCCCAATTAAAAAAAGTTTTCTACATTTTATCTCATGCCTAAATGAAATGTATTAAACTTACATGAAATGAAAATTCATCCTCGGGATGAAGGTTTAAGAGAAGTGGAAAAAGAGTACAGCAGAAATTTTACCACTACACACATTTCAGAAAGTTGTAACTATCCTAAAAATTAGAGCTTAGAAAGAAATCATTTTCTGGAACATAACCACCCCTCAGTGGCAACACACTAAGATATGGTGTCCTCCATCTTCAATATCCCTTCAAACAGCAAAACAGCCCTACCTCCTGCAGAGTTCCATCTCCGCCTGCGACAATGATCATGTCTGTGTTTTCCATTAATTCTAGCAGCTTCTTGGCTTGTCCTTCATAATCTGTCTAGAATGGAAATAAAGTCCTGGCTCAATCGATCAATCCAAGGAATACAAGTGCCTGAAGTTTAAAATTTTGAACTTTTAAGTTCAACAGTCACCCCTCAAAAAGTTAACTAAAATGTTAACAAATGTAAAATAACTAAAATGTTAACAAAACAATAATCAGGCCTAAGTCTTGTGAAGGTTCCCAGAGATTTCTAGCCTGATATTTTATATGTGAAGAAAATGAGGTCCAGAGACGTTACATGACTGATTAGGACCCTGCAGGGGCAGGTCAGGAAGCCAGGCTCTTAGCTGCCCATTGCAAGTGCTCATTTCATCACAACATTTATTCAATACTTTTCTTTTCAAAGCATTACAGAAACTAAATGCACAGGTATAGAGATACTACTATTCCACAGGTGTGTGAAATAATCACAAGAAAATATTTTCTTTCAAAGGGCAGCAAAGATATTTCTATGCTATTTGGGAGGGGAGCAATATTTGTACTCAGCTATCTATAAAGCCGGCATATAAAATCCTAAACATATAGAGACAGTATTTGTATCTGTTTAGAGCTAAGTATTGACCTATAGAGACCACTTAAAAAATTGAAATGTGCTTATCTTTGTGACGGAACAATACTTTAAAAGTCACCAAGGAGCCGAAAGAAATGAAAACTATATCCAACAGAGACCATATGTGGAACATTTATATGGGCAAAACCTCGCTGTACGGTAGCTGCAACAAATCCAGGTGAAACAATGCTTTAGAGATGACTCTGGGGCCTAGCTGTTTACTCCAGGGAGTGAAATTGATAGCACATACTAAGTATTTGATCACAGAAAGAAGTTACAGTTTAAGTCTGGGGAGCTAGTTTTTAAAACACACCTGTACAACATTCTTATTTTAGGAGCTCTGAGCAATAAACTGATAAAAATAAAGTTTAGAGTAAAAATATGAATGCTGCCTTATAAAAAAAATTAGCAAGACGGAATTACATACATATGTTTATTGATCTCTGAGTGACTCATCACCAATATGCAACAAACACTTCACGGTCAGATTTACAGTGTTTATAGGAGTCTCTGAAATAGTATTACTCCTATTAGTTTTTCCTTCTTCCTCTTAATTAAATCATTACACACTTAAAAGGGTCACCCTTCAGAGTTCCTTCTAAAGAAAGGAAGGAAGGCCTGTATGAGGGGCTAAGGTTATACAGTCAGGTACTGAAATAAACCTCAGGCCTTAAGAGTTTTACATTTTCAGGGGGAAAAGGAAATTCTCATGGTTATAACAACTCTTGTCATCCAAGAAGCAATAATTTCATAATATAATGCCAAAGACACACCAGTGAGTATTTTGACCTTTGCTTTTTAGCATGCCTGAGAAGGGGAAATCCTCTCTCACTCTCTCTTCCTGGTTATTAAGTGGTTTGGGTTTCAAAGTACCAAATGGACTTGTACACAGAGTTGCTAGACTGTTGTGGTTCATCTCTGAGGAATTATAGAGAATGGGGAAGTTTCCAAAGGATGGAAGATGGCCACACTGATTCATTTTCACAAGGAAGAAGCCTGATTCTTTAAATTCAATTCAATAAGCATTTATTAAGTGCCTACTGTGTGCCAGGTACTGTGCTTAGTGCTGGGGATACAAAAAGAGGCAGAAGACAGTCTTACCCTAAATGCTAGAATGCCAGCGTCTACATCAGCTTCCGTGCTGCTCTGATCAGAAACCAACCCTTGGAGGATTCATTCCTTTCATACACAGAATTCCTACCCTGGTGTCCCCCTGCCTCGAATGTTGGTGGTTACTAGAACCTACTATATCTAGACCTGGCCCCAGCAACAATTCAACAATTCACTTACCCTTCCCAGTCACCATTAAAATCTGTCATTGTTCCTGGAAAGGATATGTCAATCTACTCCCCTATGGCTCCACCCATCATCTCTGTAATTTCCCAAACCACAATATCCTTCCCTGGCCACTACTTCCCTATATATGTTGTCTCTACTGTTGGAATATAAGCTGCTTAAGGGCAAGGACAAGTTTCATTTTAGTAATGTATCCCTGGTGCTTAGCACAATTCTTGACACATGGTAGATACTTAATAAAGGGACTCATCCATGCATCCATGCATCCATCCATCTGGTCTACAGACACAGGGGGGCCTATTTTATGGGTCCATTTTGGAAAGGTACACTGCTGAGTCAGTCTCACCTTGACTACAGTCACATCCATGCCAGATAAGTGTAAAATTGGGGCAGCATTCTTTTCAAAAAGATTTCTGGCTTTTCTGCAGATAAGAGAAAAAGAAAGAAAAAATATTTTAAAAAGTCTTTCAAAGGGAGATTTAAAAGCCCATTAACATCTCTTATAGAAAAGAATATGAAGTAACACTATGGACCTTTAAGGCTTTACTCCATCCACTAAATTATAGGAAGTACAAAACTCAGAAAATTTACTAAATGAAACCATTCTTTGACCCAGAGATTCCACAACTGGTATCTGCCCTCAAGAGATCAAACACAGGAAAGTCTCATAGATGCTACAAATACTTATAGCAACACTTTTTGTGGTAGCAAGAAACTGGAAACCAATGAGTGCCCACCAATTAGGAAATGGTTGATAAATTGTGATATATGAATGCAATCAAATATTACTAAGCTATGGAAATAACAAGTATAAAGAATTCAGAGGGAGTAGCTAGGTGGCACAGTAAATACAGCACCAGCCCTTGTAACGATACTAGGATTTGAAGATCTTCCACGCCCCTTGAGCTTGCTGATGTAGCAGGAAGGGGTGGAGCAAGAGAACGCCGGAGCCAAGCTAGTCTGTGTGCGGTGCGGACTGGAAGCGGCGTCAGAGGCAGTGGCTGC
>CM053585.1:472451475-472528235 GCA_028646515.1 Pseudochirops corinnae
TTCATTGGCTTTTTGGGCCTCTTTTGCCATTTGAGTTAATCTATTTTTTAAGGTGTTAATTTCTTCAATCAGGTTGTTGACTCTCTTTTCATGATTTTCTTGCATCATTCTTATTTCTCTTCCCAATTTTTCCCCCACTTCTCTCATTTGGTTTTCAAAATCCTTCTTAAGCTGATCTCTAGCTTTTAGGCAATCTTCATGTTTCTTGGAAGCTTTTGGTGCGGGAGTTCTGACTGTGTTGTCTTCCTCCCATTCCCTGCTTTGATCCTTCTTTTCCCCAAAGAAGGAATCTAGAGTTTGGTTGCTGATCTTACTTTGCTTCCTATGCTTGCTCATGGTTGGCCAGTCACTGAATTTTTAGCTCTGTGGAACTCTACTTCCAGAGGGGAAAGCTCTGTCCCAAATCGCTGGGATTTTCCCAGCTGCTGGCGCTTTTAGGAGACTGCTGCAACTGCCACCAGCTCTGGCTCACTCAAAATGCACCCCAGGACCACCACCCAAGACCACCATCGAGATCCAGGCTGCTCAACGCAAGAGCACTTGGCCTCTGAACGATCGCTTGGCCCCCCTGAAGTCTGCAGGCCAGGAGCTCTGAAGCAGCAAGGTAGAGGTGGCTTCAGGGCCTCCATTTCTGCTGCTTCCTTGCCCTGGAGGCAGTTTGGCCGGACCCACTTATCTCTCCCAATTTTAGCCAAGTTCCACTGACCTTTCACTTAGTCCTTTTTTTCTTATGGCTTGATAATTCTGGAAACTGCCACAGCTGCCACAGATCCACTCTCCTGAAGTTTCAGCTGTGGTGGGGCTCGGCTTGGCGTGGCGCGGCTTGGCACTGCACGGCTCTGCTCGGCTCGTTAGGCCACCCCCAGGGCCAAGCTGCCATTTGAGGCTGGGCTGGTTTCAGCTTCCAGTACTGAGATGGTCCCTCCTAGCTGAGCTGCCTTCAGCGGAAAGTATATTTGTGTGCATTTTAGAGCTCTAGAATTTGTTTAGAGTCATATTTTATGAGTATTTTGAGGTGGCTGTGTGGGAGCTGCGGTACCTTGCTCCTCCTATGCTGCCATCTTGGCTCCACCCCCTCAGGATATTTTTAAATACATATAAGATTACAGATTAAATGAGTTATGTTGAAACAGAGCTACCAAATACATATTTAAGACAAATTCACAGATCCCAGAGTTAGAACTCCAAATTTAGACCTGATTTCTTCTGGACGGCTTTCTATTTTTCCCAGTAATTTTTGTTATATATAGAGTCCTTACACTAGTAATTAGTGTCCCTGCCTTTATCAAACACTATACTACTTTATTCAGTTTTTTCTAGATGGTGTTGACTATCTCATCTCTTTACTGGTCAGTTTTTATATTTTTTAGCAAGGACTAGATCTCTTGATGATCACTTTTTTTTTTCCTTTTTGGAGGGCAATTAGAGTTAAGTGACTTGCCCAAGGTCACAGGGCTAGGGGTATGGGTGTGCGTATGAAGTGTCTGAGGCCGGATTTGAACTCAGGTCTTCCTGACTCCAAGGCCTGAGCTCTATTCACTATGCCACCTAGCTGCCTTTTGATGATTACTTCTTAATAGTATAGTTTGAGATCTGGTTATTTCCAGGTTCCCTCCTACACACACACTTTTAAAAAAATAGCTACCCCTTTTAAGATTCTTGACCTTTTGTTCTACTAGATGAATTTTGTTATATCTGTAAAATAATCTCTTGGTAATTTGGTTGGTATGGCATTAATCGTGTAAATTAGTTTTAGACAATATCAGTGGGGTTTTTTTTTATCATACTAGCTCAAATCAGCTATGAGCAATTAATATTTCTCCAGTTATTTAATACTTATTCCTTATTCCAGTAAAAAGTATTTTATTGGTGTCATCATATGTCCTGAGTGTGTTGGTAGATAGGCTCTCAGATACTTATGTAATCGGAATAAAGTTTATAGTTACCATATTTACTTTCAAGAAGGTTGGTTTTGGTTTTGTTTTGTTTTCCAGTATCATCCTGCCAGATTTTATTAGTAACATACAGAAAGGCTGATGATTTCTGTGGGTTTGTTTTCCATGTTAACTACTAAGAAAATTTATTCTTGCAGTGATGTGAAAGACACTTCATAGCAGGGAAAGAGGAAAGATGGGAAGGCTTGTTGGCAGGTTATTGCAAGGATCCAGGGAGTTGTCCTAGGGTGGTGGCTATAAGACCCAAGAAGAGGGGACAGATTTGTGTGAGATTGTAGAATTGGGCCTGATAAGACTTGGTAACTGATTAGATGTGAGAGTTAAGTTAGAGAGAAAAAAAACAAGGACAATGTTAAAGTCTTTATGGTGGAATCTGAGTGCAAGCTGCACGGGTAACACAGAGGAAAGCAATGTTGTAGCCTTGCCTAAATATCCTCTCCAGGGCTGAGTGATTTTTCTCTCCTGCCTCTGCCAGGAGAAATAGAATTTGTAGGCTGTCCCTTTGCCACCATCACACAGAACTCTCTGCCTTTGAGGTTTACTGTGTTCTTTGTTATGAACTGGTGCAATTTCTTCTCACAGGTTTTCTGAGGTTCACTATGTGGTTCACAGTTTCCCTTTCTTTCCAGACCCCTGTGTTTTCACTTGGGTCCTTCACTATACATTATCTGTCTCCCCTAAAATACTTGGGCCTCCCAGTTAATCTCTCTCCTGAACTCCTGTGAACTTTTACCTTCCCTCTGTCTTAGTACTTGCAAAGATAACCATCCCCTTGATCCCTCATAATTGTTTCATCTCCATGATCCATAACTAGAATTTCTCTTCCCAGTCATAACCTACCTTTTCATCTTTCCTTCTGCCTCCTAAATCTAGCCTTCATTGTCACTGTAATTTCCAATCTCTTTCTCACTTCCCATATTTCCAGCCTATCACCCCTGTTCTGACCTTTTCCTTTCCTCACAGACTTGACCTTGTGGTTGACTCAGTCATCCCTGTATCATCAGCCGTCTCTGCGTCCCTCTCTGTCTTGTCAGCATTTTCAGCCAGCCACTTCCACTATCTGCCTTCTGTGTTCTAACTGTTGTTTGCCAAACATTTTTGGAGGAAATAAACTGAATGCTGGCTCAATTCATTACAAATTTGTCTAATTTCAAAAGGATTCTCACGGTAGCAAAGTAGCTCTCTTATTTTTCCTTGACTGACTTTCACACCTCAGCAGTAGCTGTGCCCACCCTTTTCTTCTCAGACTACTTCCATCATTATGTGATGCCATATTTACTGAGAAAACAGAAATCATCCATCATAAACCTTACCCTCTTCTCCCCAACTCTTGCACTTCAAAATCTCTTTTCACTTAACTCTTCTCTTCTTCTTTGGCCTAGTCTCTGAGGAAGAGGTTAACACGGTCAGCCCTTCTCCTTATGCTTCTGAGCCTGGCTCCTCACACTCTTAGGGGCTTGGTTCTCTGTCTTCCCCCTCCCATCTTCTGTCTGTCCCTACAAGAATAGTTCTTTCTGATACTTGAAGAAGAAGAAAACAGCCCTTTTCCTTGACTCTTCTTCTCCCTAAAGCATTGGTCCTATATCTTTTTTTTTTCCTTTTTACAGCCAAATTGATAAAAACATTTGTCTGCGCTCACCTCCTTTTCCTCAACTCCCATTTCTCCATCCCTCACAATTAAGCTTAAAACTACACCACTCAATGAAAGTGCTCACTCCATAGTTGACATTTTACTAATTAACTTCTCATTATTCCTGGTCCCTGCAGCATTTAACATGCTTGGCACCTCTTTCTCCTCCTGCATACTTTCTCCTTTTTGAGTTTTTGTGATGCTACTTTATTCTGACTCTTCCCTTACTTGTCTGACCGCTCCGTCTCAGTTTTCTTTGCTGACTTGTTGTCTAGCTCCTGCCAGCTTTGCTTGGGCATATCTGAGGTCTGTGTCCTAAATCCTCTCTTTTCTCTTTCTTTACCTTCAGTTAGGTGGCTCAGTGGATATAGCTCTGGTTCTGGAGTCAGGAAGGCCTGAATTCAAATACAAGCTCAGACACTCACTAGCTGTGCGACCCTGGGCAAGTCACCTAACCCTGTTGACCTGAATCCACCAGAGAAAGAAATGGCAAACTTCTCTGGTATCTTTGCTAAGAAAACCTCATACAAGGTCATGAAGAGTTGGACATGACTGAACAACTGTACAGTATCCAAAGATTTAATCAGCTCCTGTGTATTTAGTTATTACCTCTATGCACATGACTCCCAAAGCCCCCCTTCCTTTCTTGAATTTGAGTCTTGTTGTTTCACCAACTGCTGCAAAATATCACCACTTGGATGTCCCAGAGGCACCTCAAACTCATCATGTCAAAAATGAAACTTGGTTTTTTCCCACAAAACTTACCCCTGTTTCTAAATTACCCATTCTGTTGAGGATAACACTGTCTTTCTATTCATTCACATTCACAGAGTTATCCTCGAGTCTTCCCAGTGTCTGTGTGTGTGTGTGTGTGTGTGTGTGTGTGTCACACACACACAAACACACTCCACCACTTATTGGTCTTCCTGCCTCTTTCGCCTCTATCTTCAATCCTTCTCGCATGTAGACTCCAACTTGGTACTCTTAAAGCACATGGTTGTCTGCATCATTCCACTGCTCAGGAAGCTTTAGGAGTTTTTGTTGCCTGTAGGATCAACAGTCAGCTCCTCTGCTTGACATTTAAAGTCCTTCACAATCTCGCTCCTTCTTGTCTTTCTAGACTGGCTTCCCATCACTGTCCCTCACACATACTATACTTTGAACAAAACTAACTTGCACTTCTTGCACAGCGTTTTACCTCCTGTGTCTGACATTGAACTGACAGTCTGTCCTGCCTGGGAATGTTCTCTCGCCTCACCTCTAGTCCCTTGAAGGCTAGACTAAAATCCCAGCTCCTGATACAGAGATCTCCGTCCCCAGGTGTTAGTGCTTCTTGCTTCCCAAAGTAACTGTATTTTGTTTGTATTTGCTCCTCTGCTTTCTGTGTTGTCACTACTTCTCCTTTATCCTCTTGCCTGACAGGGGCTATTTGATTATTTTGTCTTTTTTTCCCAGACCTTAATGGGGTAGATTTGTACTTGGTGGGTGCTTAACAACACCTGTTGAAATTAACTGAATAATAATCTGTGTCTTTGTACCTCTTCTGCTTCTAGACATAAAGTCTGTCACAGCTAAGTAGTTTGTTAGTGCTCGCTCACTCTAGTTATGGAAGCATTGTTACATTCTGCACATCATCTTTGTATGTATTTCTTATCCTTTTGTTTGCACCTGTACTACATTTTTCTTTTCTTTTTATTTTGTAAAACCTTCTGTTTAATACGTAACCAAATTTCAACATCTCAGCACATAGAAAACTTGTTGGTAGCCTTTTTGAGAAATGTTTGAGTGGGCAAATGGTACAGCTGCCAAAATGTATTAATCACCAGTGTAGTGCAGATACAGCTCAGTGCCGATAGAAATGTCCTATAGACTTGGCTGGGAAGGCGGCTATGTTCCATCTGGTGACAGCTGTCTGATCAGGGCATTCTAGGATGCTGCTTGATAACAACCAGTTTAACATTTTAAATGGGACCATCCACTAACTGAAATGCCCTGATTGTGCAATGGAAAGAAACCAGAATGACAGAACTGCTTCCTAGCCTGCTAAAGAATGGCATAGTGCTAAGTCATAGCTATTGGAATGTGAGGGGACTTGGCAGTTTAGAAATTCGAAACCTCAACAGGGAAATGGGGAAAGTTTACTTGTTTTGCAGTTAAAGAAATAGAATTTTTGTAGGAAACAAACTATAAAACCTGGAGAGCTTACGTATTCAAGAATAGAGGGAAGGTCCTTGCTTTCTCATCAGTGGGGATCATACCTTTCTCCTGAGTAAGAACATTACTAGTTTTTCCTTCCCTAATGGATCAAATCATAACTTCTTTTTTTGACTTAGAATTGGAGGCCACTAAAGACTTCTTCATAATCTAATAACTTAAAGTTTCCATTACCCTTCCCTTATTGAAATCCTTGGCACTTAATGTTTCTACCACTTATTTGGGCACAAGATTATATTCATTTTAATTCTTTATCATGTAGTGGAATTTTGTAGGGACTCCAAGAGTTGTCCTCACCATAGGGTCACATAATAGCAGTAAAGAGTCAACCAAGAGTGAAACAAGTAGCTATTTCTTCCAGCTAGGGCAGATTCTAAGGGGGCCAACAGTCTACTCTGAGCATCACTACATAAGGGCCTCCTTATAGAGATTTTTAGGGCAGCTTTCATAAGTTAAACATTATTCAGAGTAATATAGTATAAAACAAAGAAAAGAAAGATGCTTATTCATAAAGCATAGGTGGTTATACAAAAGGAATAGTATACTTATTGGGGAAAATGTGCATTCTTAGCTGTTGGAGATGGGTAAGGGCATTATTGTCTAAGTATACTTGATCTCACTTAAAGAAATCTGTCTGTTGGACCACACAGGAAATAGGACTTTCCCAGAACTCTAGGATCCTCCACCTTCAGTAACTAAGTCTTGTGGTTCTAAGAGGTGAGAAGGAGAACCTGAAAGGATCCCTAATTGCTGCAGCTGTGTCCTTCAGCTCACAGTAAAATAGCTGAAGTCAGTGTCTGGAGTTCTTTTTTTGGGGGGTGGGAAGCGGAGAGGAGGCTCTTTGCCCATTTCTCTCATAATCACATACTTTCCAGTGTTGTTCTCTTTTTAAATTGGTATTATTTATTTATTATATCATACTTTTATTTATTATTATTATTACATATTTTATGTATGTTATCTCCCTGTCATGATTATAAGTTCCTTCAAGTGCAGGGATCAAATCACATATTTCTCTTGTATCCGGCAGCATTTGGCACAATTCTGAGCCCTATTAGGAGCTCAGTAAGTGTATGTTGAGTTGTATCAAGGGCAGATAATGTAGAGTGAGAAGTTTGTTATTTATGAACTTTAAGATAAGGATCTATCTTGGGAAGCTCTCAAAACCTGTTGCTGGCCACCTTTCCCCTGCAGCTGATCATGTAAAACTTTACTGCTTACATACCATTTTAGACTGTAGCTCAGTCCCCCATTCTAGCACATTAGAGTAGTACTATACTAGCAGCAGTAATTCTGATGGGCTTACCTTCCAGTACAAAGACACTGCTGCCTTCTCCATTGTCCTTTGGTGGATCTGGCTTCTCCTCAGGTTTCTAATGGCTTAGAAAACCAAGCCTTTTCATTCTATGCCCTTTTGCACATGTTCTCCCATTAATTCTCCTAAACTGACCTCTCATCATGTAGAAATATGTTATTGACTCATACATGCCTGGAAAAGATTGTTTTTTTTTTTTCACCGATACAAGTTCATCTTTCTGACCTTAGGTCTAGGTATGTCCCTCTAACCATTATAGTCTTGAGGTACTTATCACTATGTATATTTATGTTTGAATGGTGCAGTGAGATGGATAGGACTTTTGGAAATGTTGCTGATTGTATTTTCTAATCAGAATTTCATCTTGATCTGTTTCAGGTACTGGTATCTTGGACCATTAAAAACCAAAGCTGCTCACTTTTTTAGTACTCTTAAGGTAAGTAAAACACAAAACATGGAAAATTACAGTTAGAAGGATGTTTTCTCATTTTGTTTGTAGTAGAAAAGGGAAATGTGGGTGGATGGGACATATTTCATCTCATTTTGCAGGAGAACTTCATATATACAAAATTGCATCCCCAAAACAGGAAATACACACCATCTTTTTGCTGACAAGTTGTCTTCTCTCATACCTACTCATTTACTTTCACCCCTACCCCCAATATCCTTCTAAAACTACTTAACCTATTCATTTACTTTCTGCTGTTGTAGAAACCATAAGGGTGCTGACTTATCTGTGTGTAGATGTCTACATATATATATATATATATATATATATATATATATATATATATATATATATATATATATATACACACACACACATACACATCTGGAAAAATGTGTGTATATTAATGAATACATACCAATCTTTCTGTGGGTATATGTATCTAGACAGACTTGTCTGCATTTGTGTTTAGATGTGCATCTCTATATTATGAACAGATCTCAAATTGGAATAGACACATATTGTTAATATTACGTATAAGCAAAAGGATAAATGGCTTTTGTGAGTTGATGTGTGAAGGGAGAGTCCAAATAACTAACTGGATTTTTAGATTGTAAAGTCTGGGTAGAACTAGACACCTTTCTTAAGAGGTAGTTACAGAAGGCTTTATATCAGGGGCTTTTAATCTGGGATCTGTGAACTTTAAAATATATATATAATTTTTAATATTTCGAATCAATGAAACCATATCTCAATATAATTAGGTTTTTTTAATCCTATGTATTTATGAATTTAAAAATACTCTGGGAAAGGATCTACAAACTTTTATCAAAAGGGTCCATGATTCAATAAGGATTAAGAAATTACTTTCTATAGATGAGGCTTAAAAAGCTGTTTCTGTGGAGGAAGGAAATAAAGTTGTAGGATCTGAGGCCACAAAGGGTAATCTGGAGTATGAGATTTTGGTGGCAGCAAGTCACTTACCCTCCCAATGCTCAGGCAAGTCTCTTGAGTTTATCAGTTGCAGAGAAGGTGCCAGCCTGCACTGGTGAAACAGGAAGTTACTCATCAGGGAGTTTCCTTACTTTCTAGCCCTGAAATCACAGGTCTAGTTCGTATCTCTCTGCAAATGAAACATGAGAAGTCTTTGCCTGGGACTCTCTTCAATTCTTGAGCCCAAGTGACTCTTTTAAGGATTTCTTTTTTAAATATTAGAACATGTTATTAAATGCTGTTTACAGGGGCGCGCGCGTGCACGCACACACACACATACACACATACACTCAGCTCTGCTAAACTCAGAATTTCAAAGGCTAATTTGTGAGAGACAAATGAAACCAGAGATGGCCTAATTAGGGATTTGGAAGCAGAAAATTAGTATCTTTGTCTTTTCCCTTATAATCCTTGATGTAACTCAGTACTTTTGTTTTTATTAGCATCTGTATATGTGAATTGAATTTGCAATGGAATGATTCTTTCCACACACTTAGTACTATTAACTTTGTCTTCTTGGTGTATAATCTTCATGTTTTTTCCTGTCCTAAAAAGAAAGACTGTCATGTACTAAATTGTTGGTTTGAAGGAAGGATTCCTTAAATCTCTTTGTGATGAGGAATCAGCTTTAGGGATTCAGTCTTCAGATTCCTTGTAGGGCCGCAGATTTCACAGGGAAGAAAAAGGGATTGTTACTTTTCTGGCCAAGATCTCCCAGGAATTGTCATTAGCAGCATTTTTTTAATCTTCATGTTAATCTAGGAGTGGCCTCAGACACATCAGGCCTCCGTCTTATATGTGGGACCCACCGAGAGGCCACCCAGTGAACCAGAAGAGAAGCCTCCCAGGCCTGCTTTGTACAGGAGGGTATTCCGAAGGCTTACCTCATACTGGACGCGTTCTCAGGACGGTGAGGAATGTTATTTTAGAGGACTGGGATACACTCTTTCTATTCAGAAGTGCCCTCAAACAGCTTCCCCAATCAGTCAGTCAGCATTTATTATGTGCCTGCTATGTACAGACACTGTACTGGCTGTAAGGAATACAAATAGAGTGAAACAGACCCTTACCTTGAGGAGCATGCATTCCAAAAGTAAATATGGAGACATTGCTCAGTCTGGGAAAGACCTTCCAAGGTCCTTTGGGTCGTCCTCTGCTTCTAGTCAGCAGAGGACTCAGCCTGCCAAAAAAATTGGTCTGAGTTCTTCTCTGCCCCAGCAGTGTTCGTTATATGGCAGCATGCTAAGCCCAGTGGATGGTAGTAAGAACCTCATGTGTTAGTTTGTTTTTGTGACAAAGAATGGGTCCCCTTTTCTTTATTTCTTTTGCTGCTGTTCTTGGTTGGCATGTTTACTGCATGAGTCTTCCACAATGACTCGGGCTCTCCCTCTCCTCTCCGTGTAAGTGAGGTGTGCAATAACTAAAGCAGAGGAAGCAGAAAGACTGGGCCAACAGAATGACATGGAGCTGAGCTGCTGCCAGCCCCAGTCATTGATTTTGCATTGGTAGTAGTGGAGCACTAATGGAAGTAATTGACCTGTGCCTAATGGATTCACACAGCCATCTCCCAGAAGGTAAAGCCAGAGGAATGGAAAGAAGTACAGCTATCCACCCTTGAATTATCCATCACGACACGGAACAGTCGACCTGACCTGATGGTAAGAGGGATGTGTTATAAATCAGGATTTTGTGTCCTTAAATGAGGCATCATAGGTCACTTGGTTTTTCTACAACTCATTGTTTTCGTTCATACCATGTAAAAGTGAAAGGCTAGAGATGAAAGGGTCAGGATGGAGTGGGAGGAGAGGTGTGAAGGGGCCCATGACATACCAATGTTGGATAGGCTAGTGAGACATGGAATCATAGAATATCGAGGCTGGAAGAAACCTTAGGGAACATGGAGTTTAACGTTTTACTTTCTAGGTGACAAAGCTGAGGCCTAAGGAGGTGAGGTTTCTTCTGAAGCCTCTGACTAGATCCAGATCACTTGATTTCCAGTCCAGTTATCTTCCTGTCATACCATGGTACCTCATGGGCTCTAGTAAAGAATTCTGACCCAGCAAGTGTTGGCCTAGAGCAGTTTTCAGCTTTTCTGCCCTGGAGGCCACTTTAACAGAGCACAAGGCCACCCTATAGACTATCAGCCCCATCAATTCACTCTTGTCAGTATAAATTTTAAAACACAGTTTTATGTGATATGCATTGTGATCTAGCCTAAGGACCTAGATTATATATTTTAGAATCGCTGATTTAGAGAGTTCCAAGATGATTGTTAAAGTGCCTTAGATTTTTTACATTGGTGAACTAACAGAAAAAGCATATCCTCTGTGTCACTTGATGTGATGGATAATATTAGCATCATAGATGTTCTCACATGTAAAAGCCAGTAAAGTCACAAACTAGTTAGCCATTCTACAGATGGGCAGGTGCCAACAAAGAGAATAAAATGCATGATCAAGATAAATATGATTTTGTTGAGTCTAAAAACTAATTTAAATAAACTTTCATTTTATTCATTCATATGAATAATAGTTCTTATATAAGGTTACCAGTGTTTTAGAAATTGGGAAGAGTAGAAAATTTTCCTGTTTCTACTAGGATGTGCCACATAACCATTTAGAGCAGTGGTTCTCAACCTTCCTAATGCCACAACCCTTTAATACAGTTCCTCATGTTGTGGTGACCCCAAACCATAAAATTATTTTCGTTGCTACTTCATAACTGTAATTTTGCTACTGTTATGAATCATAATGTAAATATCTGATATGCAGGATGTATTTTCATTGTTACAAATTGAAAATAACTCACAGGTCTAGAACCGCTGATTTAGAGACTGTTTTCATTTTTTACTGTGTGTGTCTCCACCCACTCTGTTGGCTTTATCTTTACATCTTTGCTCTTTGTATCTGTGGAGAAGGAGAAGTGGCATTGAGATCTAGATAGCATATTTTTTTCAAATAAGTTGGCCTTTAATTGTAATTTGAATCTAAGTTAAAATCAAGCACAGAAAGAGGACAAAAAGAGCCCCAAGGGTGCAGATATAATGGACATTCTTGTTTAAACCATCTAAGAAAAGCTGATTAATCATAAACAGTAAAAAAAAAAAAAAAAAAAAAGTCAATGCAGCTTAATTCTTAAATATTTCCTTAGTTCTCTTTGTCACCATTGTCTTATCCTCATAGGCAGAGGATGATATCTGACTTCTACATCTGCTCATGTTACCATTTTGGACAGATTATAAATTACCATTGGGAAGCTCAGTGATATCTTCTTAAATCTGATGTATAGCATCACCATCTCAAAGCTTCTGGGTGGAGAGGAGTCACTGGTGATTCCAAATGCCACCTCGGTCTTGTCATTTCCTGGTGTAGCAGTTGCCAGTAGAGGCAGAGCCATCGTCTATTTAATGAGACCCACCATTTCTAATCAGAACTGCTGCTAGCCCCAAGCAGTCAGGCTGATCAGAATAAGACTGGTCAGGAAGAATCAAGACTAGGAATCTGATTATATAGGAATACATCAAGTTTTATAGGTTAGACGAGCATGAGGTTGTGTTCCACAGTAGCAAATGGGATTGGATAGATCAGTTGGATACCTCAGGTCAAAAAGATAAAGAGTAGAGTTCATAGAAGGCAAGTTAAGGCATGAAGAGCCAGTATAGTAAGCAGATAGGAGATCTGGAGTACAGAGATCACAGCACCAGCAGGTAAGAAACACCACGGTGTGCCCTAATCAAATAGATTGCATTACTCTTTTTATTTCTTTTTTTTTGCTAGGGTTCCTGGTTTTGTTATGCTCTAGGATGTCATTATGACCACTCTCACCTAGAAAGGGAGTAATTACTGGGATTTTTTTTGATGGAAGAGAGACAGTGTAGAGTAATGGGTAGAACTGCCCTATGAGTCAGGAAGACTGGGGTTGAAATCCTATATGACCTATATTATCTATATGATAAGTTACTCCTCTGAACTTCAGGCAACTGTCAAAGTTATAAGCAGATTACAGTCTGCATTGGTACAATGAATTCCCAAACTGACAG
Source organism: Pseudochirops corinnae (assembly GCA_028646515.1). Lineage (NCBI taxonomy): Eukaryota > Metazoa > Chordata > Mammalia > Diprotodontia > Pseudocheiridae > Pseudochirops > Pseudochirops corinnae. The sequence goes on from CM053585.1 coordinate 472,464,070, forward strand.
AATCACAGGTACTTGAAATATACTACATATGGCAGCTACATGGAGTTGTGAACCCAAGCTGAAATCCTAACTCAGACACATAGGGGCTGCATTACCCTGGACAAGTCACTTAATCTAAGCCTTAGATTCTTTATCTGTAAAATGGCATTAATAATAGTATCTGTCCTAGAAAGTTCTTGGGAGGTTCAGTATAAATTACTTTGCAAACCTTTAAAGGGCTGTATATATTATTATTTTGTTATTCATGCCATCAGATAGGTGAGAGTCCTCCTGAATATTTCCCAGCTAACTTGGTGCAGGAAAGCAGAAATTGAACCAAGGGACACTCTAATAGTACTGTAACCAGAAGAAAATAGACTATTGGCTGCATATGAACCCTGCATGATGGTGACTGGAATATTTTCATGGAGAGCTAGGCTTCCTCTACTGACCATTGACTTACTATGAATCAATCACCAGCAGGTTGTAGAAAGAGAGACCTGCACAAGGTGACCACATAAAGCATCCTTTCTTCCCACAGATTATATTGTACAGCTTGTATGTGGCTCTTCATATGGTGGTATCAATAAGAATGGAGAATCTGAAAAACATTTCTATGACATAAAAGTGACTAATCAAAAGGAAGGTCTGCGTATTGGACCAGGAATTACATTAATAATGTTAATAATTATTATTTTTAGTGACCAGTCACTGCTGTGAGTATCTCTGAATTATTTTGGCTTAGGAAATAAGAAACAGAAGTGAAAATCAGCGTCCCAGACGGAAAAAATCACAAGCACACTTCTCACCTGTAGAGCGTGAGCCTCCTCCTGCCAGGCTGTAGACTGTAAGATCCATGAGAGCAAGGACTGTGTCCCGTCTAAACTTACTGTCCTCCCTCACCTAGCATGAGACTTTCCCCACATTCAACATTTACTAAAGCCTTACTGAATTGAATTGAACTTCCTTTTCCGTGAATGATCCAGGGATAACACCCAGGCTAAATCTTATTAGCTGCAGCATTAGGAACACTAATAAGAGTTGTCTGAACTCTCTTTCTCAGGGCACAGAAGATTTCATGAACATTTGCATTGAACCAGAGACTGTCAGTAAAAGTGACTTCATAAGTATGGGGTAAGTACAAAGGACAAAAGGCTGGTTTGGGGAGTGAAGGGGCTGAGCTTTTAGACCCTACTGTTCTCCAAATTCACCAATGGTCTTGAGAATCAAAAGAAAGAATCTGATGGAGTTATTTTTTTTTCTTCTGCTTGGATTTTAGTTTAACTTTTCAGATTGGATTTCCATGCATGGCTCCTCTGCCACCTTCATGGTCCATTATGAGGATCATACGTACTTCATACCAGCCTTAGCTTTTAACCTACAATCTGAAAGTGAGAGAATTTAGTGACCGGATCACCCTTTTCCTTTGCCAGGACTTTAGTTAATCAACCATCAAGCATATAGTAAATGCCTCCTTTGTACTGGGGATTGTGCTAGGCATGGTGGATATAAAACCAGAAATGAAGCAAGTCCCTGCCTTCAGTCTGATCTGGGAGCTTACATCTGAACAGGAAAGACACCCTGTCTTTATATACACAGCACGCCAAGCAGATAAAGGGAACTTGGGGAGGGGAAGAGGTGGAAGACACTGGCTGCTGTGGGTCAGAAAAGACCTTGTGCAGAAGGATTCTTTGGAAACCCCACCCCTGCTAGACCTTAGATCGCAGACCCCTTCCCCAGGCTTCTGCTGCACGGCCCTGCTGTCTTGGCAGGCTGCTGTGGTCCTGGGCCAATGGAGAGGCTTTACCTGGCACTTGGTTTTCATTCTCAGTGCTCCCTCTACTGCCTGAAGAAAGGAGAAGCACATTCATCTGCAGCAGGGTCCTCATGGTTACAACTCTCAGCTTTGGCAGCAGGGAAGGCCTCACTTGAGTGAGCACCATTCCTAAAGTGCAGAATCTTCAGCCTCTGGATACAGCCTTGGGATTATCTGCTGTATGTGGAAAATGCCTTTGGTTTTCCTAGAGAATAGACAGAAGCTATGGTTTCTTTCTATTGTCACTGAAGCCAGATGATGAGGAAATCCCCTGTCTTTAAGTCTGGCATCTAGTGACAGGATTAATTTTCCCTCCTGATCAGCTAATTGTGTTGTGTCAGGTTTTATCAAGTGCAGGTTGAGGACAGAAACACATACTTGTGATGGGGTGATTCTCTAGTATTTGTGGATTTTCAGAAGGGCTAGGAAAAGAAAATCATGTGTAGTACTGGATTCCTCCAAAAAGGGACATTTTAGCCATATTAGGACAGTTGGAACTACGAGGGCAGGAACAGGAAAAGGCAAGAATAGGGACAAGACCTGTGATTTCATTAGTAAAGGGAACTCCCAGCTGAGGAAACAATACAGGTCAGCAGCTTTTCTGCAACCTGGTCTTAGGGAGTGGCCTAGGACACTGAAATACTAAATGAGTTGCTCAGTTTACAGCCACCATGTCAGCGGTGGGACCTGAACACAAATCTTCCTGATTCTGAAGCTAGCTCTCTAGCCACTTTCTCATCAAAATATATAGGCATGATATAAAAATATATGTGTGTGTGTGTGTGTGAGAGAGAGAGAGAGAAAGAGAGAGAGAGAGAGAGAATTAAATTTATTATTTAAAAAAAGAAACATGAAGAATTATCTGGCTTTATTTAGGTGAGAAGAGTTTGATGGGCCATCTTTACTAGTGGGATCGTAAAATAAAGAGAGTCCCTTGAGTCTGGCTCGTGGAATCAGTTATCCTTTTTTCTGGCCTCTCCTTCATACAAAGAAAGGCTTCATTGCTGTTATGATCCCTCTTGAAATCCACAAAATAATTTGAGACAAAGCCAAGAGACCAGTTTTTCTCCTCATTCTGCTGCATTGAGGAAATAATTTAAACTTTCTGGGTTTCCGTAGCCTCATCTTTAAATAATAGGGAGGAAGAGAGACTAGAAAATCTACAAGTCCTTCAGAGCTCCAAAATTCTTATTCTAAATTAATTTGGAAGGACTAAAGGAAAGGCCATTTACCAACTTAGCTCTGATATCTTTATTGTCTTAAAGTATTATTAACATGATTGTGCTTTTTACTTAGCTAGAAGAAGAATATTGAAAGAGAGAAGCCAAGGTTTTGGGTTTTTGTTTTGTTTTGTTTTTCATTTATTTAAATCCTTTTAGTCAGGGTTGTACTCAAAGAAATCTGAGGTTACTAAGCCAGAGCCTGTATTCCAACTGTATCACTTCTACAATGTCTATACTGGGAGAAAATAGTTCCCCTTTTTCTCAAGTCACTCTTCCTTTTATTTTTTCCCCAAGATTTCTGCTAATCGTTGTCTGACTTCTGCCCTCTCTTTTGGTTTCTCCTATCTTCCCTGTTGTCCCTCTCATCCCCATCTCCTCCATAGTTACCGTTCAGGTGTTTAAATTATTTGCTTCCCAAGAGTTACTAAGTCATTTGGTGATTTCCTAGAAACACTTTCTTCTAAGATCCAGACTTTCAGCCTAGGTTGTGTGTATTATACAGTGATTTGCTTATCTGCCTACCACAGATACCTTTGTCTAATCCTAACAACTACAGACTGCTGACCCTATGGAAGAGGAGACTCAGGGTGGCTGAAAGTTATTTTTCGTGTCATTCTCATTAAGGAAAATATCTACTTTTACTCACAGGAGAATGACATCCAGTGCATCTGAATTATTGATAGCAGAAAAGGTTGAATAAGATCTGGGATTTCAAGACCTTTTTAAAAAATCTAGTGAAGGTTTCATATTTGAAGATATAATATTACAGCTAGAAGACTAGGAAATAAATATTGGATTGATTCACTTAGATTTCTTATCTTTTCTCTATTTCTTAAAGAATCATGTAATCTCACATAAGCATCATGTAATCATGTAATCTCTCTAAGACTCTGTGATGACCCTGTCTTATAGAACACGGTTGTTTGGACAATTCCCATCTCAGTATTGTTAAGAGAAGAGTGCTTTGTAAATCTTAAAGCACTATTTAAATATGACTTAGCATTATTATTATTATTATAAGTGAAAGCACTTATAGACTATAAAGGGCTATACAAATTGAAGATATATCTTAGCAATTCTTGGGTGAACATCTGATTCAATTTAGAGTAAACATCTTTTGATTGGGAATTAAAGTGTTGCTGAAACCTAGTTTTGTATCAAGAGGTCAGAGGTGGCGGGGGGAGGGGCATGTTGTCTGTTTTATTCTTTTTTGTTATTTTTTCACAACACAGCTTCATTCTGATTTAGTTGATGAACTTCTGTTTAGATTATTTTAAGAGCTCAGGCAGAGGCATGAGCAGAGGCAATACTATTTTGAATTAAAGAACTCTTTGTTGTAGTGTACAGTCTTGTATTCTCATATAGGCTTTGATAATGAATTATATTTCCAAGTCTCCAGAGCTGAGTGAGAGTTTGTGTCTGAAATGAACAATAGCCACTATAGGCCTTCTTTGGCTGTCATGTTTGGTTATGTTTGAGAATTTTCTATCTTTGGCTTCTGTGTGCTCAGGCCTTAGTTCTACTTTGAGTATACTCCTTCATTGCATTGAAAATTCCTAATTATAGTTACTTCTGTCAGTTTCTAAGCTTGCTTTTTCCTACTTTAACAGAAGTCAGAAGATGAGAGACCCTCGCGTGTGTCCTGAAGGCTCTGAGTGCCTCCAAGCCAGCCAGTGTACATTGCTTCTTCCTGAGGTAAGAATTCAGGGGTAGCAGGCTTGCATCATCTGTCTTTTAAATCCTCTCAGGCAACATGGTATAATGGAATCAGCTCTAGATTGGAGCTGGAAGGCCTGGATTCAAATTTGACATTTACTAGCTGTGTAAAGAAAGGCAGGACCCCAAGTGTTCTCATCCATTAAGTGTGAGTAGCAGTATGTGTACTCAACTCACAGGGTTGTTGTTAAGAAAATTACTTTGTAAAATGTAGAGCATGCTATAAAATGCAAGCTCTTATTCTTATTCCTCCTTGGGATTGGGGTTTTTTCCAAGATCCCAACCTCCAACATTGAAGGTCCTTTGTCATATTTGCTTCCTGGGGGATTCCTTTTTTTTTTTGATTATGTAAAACATTTCCGTATTAGTCATTTTATACAAGAAAACTCAAATAAAAGGAGGGAAAGATCAAAGAAAGTAAAAAATAGCATGCTTTAAGTCTACCTTCAATCAGTGTCAGTTCTTTCACTAGAAGCGGATAGTATGCTTCATCATTAATCCTTTGGAATTGTCTTAGATCAATTTTTGCTGAGAATAGCTAAGTCATTCACAGTTCTTCATTGAACAGTATTGCTGTTACTGTCTACAATGTTCTCCTGGTCCTTAACTATGCATCAGTTCATGTAAGTCTTTCCAGGTTCTTCAGAAATCATCCTTTCTTATAGCACAATAATATTCCATTACAGTCATATACCACAGCTTCTTTGGTCATTCTCCACTTGATGGGCATCCTTTTGATTTCCAAATCTTTGCCACCACAAAAAGAGCTGCTATAAATATTTTTGTACAAATAAGTCCTTTTACCTTTTAGAGGAATGTGTTTGAGATATGGACCTAGCAACAGTATTACTGGGTCAAAGGCTATGCAACAGTTTTTTGTAGCCCATTGTGCCTACTTCCAAATTGTTCTCCAGAATGGTTGGATCAGTTTACAACTTACAAGAGTGCATTAGTGTCACAGTTTTGCCACATCCCCTCCAAAAGCCAACATTTTCCTTTTAGTGATACTAGCCAATCTGACAGGTGTGAGGTAGTACCTCAGTGTTGTTTTAATTTGCATTTCTCTAATCAATAGTGATTTAGAGCCTTTTTTAACTGACTATAGATAACTTTGATTTCTTTGTCTGAAAACTGCCTGTTCATATCCTTTAACTATTTGTCAATTGGGGAATGACTTGTATTTTTATGAATCTGACTCAGCTTTCTATATATTTGGGAAATGAGGCCTTTATCAGAGATACTTACTGTAAAACTTTTCCCCTTGTTTTCTGCTTTTCTTGTAATTTTGGTTGCATTGGTTTTGTTTGTGCAAAACCTTTTTAATTTTATATAATTAGACTCTATTTTATGTTTTGTAATGCTCCCTATTTTCTTTGGTCCTAAATTCTTCCCTTACCCACAAATTTGACAAATAAACTATTCTATACTCTCCTAATTTGCTTATGATATTTACACCTTTAAGTTTAATTCATGTACCCATTTTGACCTTATCTTAGTATACAATGTGAGATGTTGGTCTATATCTAGTTTCTGCCATACTGTTTTCCAGTTTTCTGAGCAATTTTTGGCAAATAATGAGTTTTTGTTCCAAAAGCTTCGATCTTTTGGTTTATCATATACTAGATTACTATGGTCATTTACTATAGTGTAATTTGTACCTAGTCTATTACACTGATCCACCATTCTGTTTCTTAGACAGTACCAGATTGTTTTGATAATTACCACTTTAAAATACAGTTTGAGATCTAGAAATGGCTCTGGAGAAGAAAGTGAGGTTGGTGACCTTGCACAGCCCTTCCTCATTTAAATTCAGTTTGCTTTCAAGTCATGGCATCGTCTTCCTGATGCCATGATCCTCTTTGAGAATGAAGAATAAACAACAATGGCTAGACCACCTTTCAAATTTTTTTTCATTGATTCTCTTGATATCCTTGAGCTTTTGTGATTCCAGATGAATTTTATTAAATTTTATTATTTCTTCTAGATCTATAAAATAATTTTTGATAGTTTGATTGGTATGGCACTGAATAAATAGATTTAGGTAGAATTTTCATTTTTATTATATTGATTCAGCCTACCCATGAGCAAGTAATATTTTTCCAGTTGTTTAGATCTGATTTTATTTGTGTGAAAAGTGTTTAATAGTTGTGTCCATATAGTTCCTGGGTTTGTCTTGCAGGTAGACTCCCAAGTATTTTATATCGTCTACAGTTATTTTAAATGGAATTTCCTACTCTCTTGCTGCTGGACTTTGTTGGTAATATTCTAATTTCTTAAAACAGGTTTTCTTGATCTTTCCTGACAACTTATGATGATGTTTCCAATAAAAAAAAATAGACTAGTAAGTGAAGATGTCCCTTTTAAGGTTACATATAGACTTCCATTATAATTCTCCATTGGAAACATCAAAATATACCTCTGTCATTATCTCCTGGAAACCTTTTAGTTTCCTAGCCCACTTCCGTTTAGGACTGGCCTCAGGATATCTCTCATTATCCTTCAGTAATAACATTACACCGCTAAATTTGCTGACATGCAATAAGAGCTTTCATCTGTATTCTATGTGATTTCATTAAAATCTACTCCATACAACATGACATACTTTAACTCATCTGTGCCTTCATTATCCTATGCAAATTATCCATGTTCTCCCTTCATTCCTTCACAAGGGAAAGGATGAGGTGTCTGTTCAGTTTGCTGAGGTCCTTCCTCAAGTGTAGGTACCTCCGTGTTGCCTGAATACAAATGTAATTTATTCCTCAATTCATATGTTTTTGTTGTTGAGTCATTTTTCAGTCATATGTGACTCTTCACAATCCTATTTGAGGTTCTCTTGGCAATATCCATACTGGAGTGGTTCACCATTTTCTTCTCCAGCTCATTTTACAGATGAAGAAACTGAGGCAAGCAGGGTTAAGTGACTTGCCATGGGTTACACAACTACTGAGTGTCTGAGGTCAAATTTGAACTCAGAAAGAGGAGTCTTCCTGACTCCAGGCCTAGCACTCTGTCTCCTATGCCAGCTAGCTGCCCCATTATATGATTAGCCCATCTCCTTTTCCAGTCATAGTTTGATCTAATGATTATTAATTACACTGCTATTCTTACATGATTTTTATTGGTAATTAGTGTCAGCTTCCTTAAATCTATCATATGCATTTCCCTTGCCCTGACTCTGAATTTTAATTCTTAGGAGGCAACTAAGCTTCCATAACTAGCCATGTAGCATCCCATGTAACAACATTGACAAGATGAGCCTGTGTTTCTTGAAGAAGCTCAGGGTCATTAAAAGCACTACTCAGTGTCCCAGAGGAATTCCTCCTTCCCTTCCCCACTTCATCCTGTTCATTTCTGAGCAGAGTTCACCATCCATCTCCAGGAATCATTCTCTGTACAAGCTGATGCCTTAGAGGTATAGATTGACCATCAAAGTGTACCACATAATTTTAACAAGTCATTCTCATCTTAGTTTTCCTATGTGAATATACAAAAAATTATTTTAATAATAATTGATCAAATTTAGGAAGATCTACAATGTCTTGATGCACTCAGCATAGTATCATTTGCAAAAAAGAACCATATCATCAGTGGGGAATCCCTCTTCTATTTGTGCTCTACACTGAGTGGATATCCTCCACAATGGTGGCAGATGTATGCATGTCTCCATGTTTTATGCCTCACTTAATATTAATATTCAGAGGGTTATTTAACAAAGTTTACCAATGTTGTAACATCTCTTGTGAAATCTTGTATGCTTCTGACATATGCTTGGGATGCAAGAGCCAATGGAAATAGTTAAGATTGGAGTTGCCTCAGTTTCAAGTCATATTCTCATGTTAGGATGTGTTCAGGGTTTTGAGGGACGTTCCTCCTTATAGGTCTCGGGAACACACTCGTACTGCCATGTTATGCTGTGGCTATTGAGTTCTCTGCTCTGGGATTCCTCTTCTCTGCAGGGAACAGGTGGGTCCTTCAGCATTGACAGTGAGGAGTATGAAGCCATGCGTGTGGAGGTGACACTGCTGCCCAAGAAGCTCCAGTTCTTCTGTGACCCACGGCAGAGGGAGAAGATGCTGCAGGTGCCTGTGCAGTGATCACGGACAAGGGGACATAAGTCAGCTCTTCTTGAGGAGCGGTGGGGGCACTGAATGAACTTCAGCCTGTACTCTGCTACTGCATTTGGGGTGAGAGATGGGACCACACTCTGAATAGCAGCAATTGTGGGGGCTTCTTCTTGGGCAAAGTACCTTCTGCCACTTGGAGCATCCCTGAATGTCCTGTTTACCATCTGTCATGTTGTCAGCTTCCATTAAAAGTGTGCTTCAGTTTTTGTCTCATGTTGGTTTCCCATGGTGTATATCCTGACTTTCAAGGAGTTTCTTATGCTGCCATACAGCACATAATGAAATGGAAAAGGGTGGAGGCATCTTTTACCCCCAACCCCCAAAGTGCTCTTCTCATGTGTCAGCAATTCCAGGTGACCCTTTTTCCTCAAGGCAATCCCAGTGGAATGAAAGTTCAGTTAGGTCCTACCCAGCTAGAAAGGATTGAGTACAAGCTTGGTAGCAGACTGCTTTTGTGTGGGGCCAATCTGGCTACCTTATCCCCACCATGGCTGCAAGAGATAGCAACCTCTTATCACCTACAGTAGAGTATAATCATAGAGGGGTGTTTACATTATGGGAGTATTCACACTGATAAAATTACAGCTCCTTCAAGTAAGTATTAAAGCCACTCACTCCCTGTCGCTCTTTAGGGTGGCTCTCTTCTCTGGAGGCTTTTTCTGGCCCTGGTACCTCTCGAGGCCATGCCCTTGCCCTTGTTTTCATTTCTCTATTGATTTGACGTAGCAGAAAGCACATATATATTGGTTTCTCCCTTAAGTTGGAATACGACATTGTGATGTATATGATTTTGAACCTTTAAATGAATATAAGTGCACTTCAGGAAAGGAAAAACAAAAAGTCCCGAAGGAAAGTCAACTGAGCAGAATTTTCTTTCCAACCCTTCACACTGCCTCCCATCACCCCCTGAAAAAACCAAAACATACCCCCCTCAGCTTAACCTAGTTTGTCTTAATGTGTATTTTATATTTCACTGTGCTTATTTTCTTAAGCAGGAGCTTTAATAACTTACATTTATAGTGCTTTCAGATTTTTGAAAATCTCTCCTTTGCAGCAATCTTATGATGTAAGTTATGTGTAAATATTATCCTCATTTTTCAAATAGAGACAGATTCAGTCAGGTTGAACAACTTGCTCATGGTCATATATCTAGTATTTGAACTCATGTCTTCTGACTCTAGACCTGTGTCTTTTGTATTAGACCAGACTGCCTAATTGTGAGTAGGTTCAGATATATTGACGGACAACCTATCACTCCTCTTCTCCTCAGCCCCTGCCCAGGGTGAAGTGAGCATGATTGTAAAAAGTAGTCATTTATGGCTGTAGAGAGAAGGATCCCCAGATCTGGAGTCCGAAGGCTGTGACTCAAATCCTGGCTGTCTTTTAGTAGCTTCTGAACTGTAGGCGAGTTAACTGAGCTTTTCTTGCCTCTATTTGCTTATCCATAAAATGAGAAATACTTACACTACCTGCATTTTGAGAATCAGCTGATATAATGTATATAAAAATATTAAGAGCTATTTAAATGTCAATTATTTTACCCCTTTATGCAATATACAGGGTGTTTTCTATAATAAAGACTACAAACAGCAAAAACCTCCATGTTTTGACTTCTGAGTTTGTTTTCTGAAACAGCAGCTACACAGATTTCTGGGCTCTTTATTTTCTCTGCTACTTCAGTCTGTTACACAAATTGTGCATTCGGATCGATGGTGGAGAGAAGGTATTGAACAGGATTAGTATTATACACTGCCACCGTCCATTTTTGTTTTTATTGTTAACATTTTTAAGTGGAAGTACATTTCTAGTTTTTATTTTATATGTTACGCAGCTTTATTTTACCGGTAAAATTATAAGACTCTTCCCATGTGGGTTTGCTCTTTTATCTCTTTAAGAATATATATTCATGTTGTGATGTTATTTCTTTGCTTTTCTCCAAACCATACCCTATCTCATAAAGAAACAAAGAGTAGGGGTAGCACTGTGCAGCAAGAAATCTGGTATCAAAAGTGTTCTACTTAGAACAACACATTTCTATAAACATGTTGATGGTAGTTTGCTTTGACAAGATGGGAAAGAAGGAACAAAATGTTTTGGGGTTTTTTTTTAATTTGTTCCAAAGTTGCTTATAAATAGTAAATGGTCTTAGGGCACAAAACTGCCCCCCACCGAAAAAAAATGAAATAAAACCTAACCTGATTTTATCATTTACCAAATTTAGAAAATTGATTACTACATTAGGATAAAATTTTTAACAAATGATACTGGCTGTGTGATCCTGGGTAAATGACTTAATTTTTCAGTACTATCAACCAATATTGTCGAACTCAAATAGAAACTGGGTCACTATACTGTATGACGATCTCTGTGGTTTGCAGATTAACTTTAAAAACTACATGTTAACATCTGTGTTCTATTGTATTTTTATTTATTTAATTAAATATTTCCTAATTACATTTTTATCTGGTGCAGCATGTTTAGTATCTCTGCTGCCAGCAAACCTCAAGACAAGGGTTCTTAACTTTTTGTGCAATAGATCCCTTTGGTAGTCTAGTGCAGTTATACTGTGGTTTCTTGTCTGTATTCACAATTGAAAGACTCAAAATTTCAATTATAGTGAAAATGAGGATATTAACATTTTTTTTACTCCATTCAAGTTCACTACCTCCTGAAATGTATGGTTTGTGAATCCCAGTTTAAGCCTCCATAAAATAAATTATAGACTTATCCTGACAGGCATTAGCAAAGGGAGTTTCTTGTACCAATGAAGTCAGTTTCAGTACCCACCCCCTAATATTTTCTACAAAAATATTTGTGGAATAGATGTTTGGTCTTAATTGTATCCCTTACTCCTGGAGCTGGAATATTCAACTAAAGTGGAATAATAAATCTTTCTCTTCAAGATGAACTTGTAAATTTATCCTCTCTTCTCCTTGAAATTCCAGGGATGGCTGCTGTTCCAAAAGGAATAGTGGACCCCTCGGAGCAACAAACTTTCAGGCATCACCCAGCAATAAACATGATGTTGCAGCCCAGACAAGCACCGTGCCCCAACATAAGTCCTGGCAGAAGCAAGCCCTTTACCACAAGTCACAGAGCAATTACAACCCATATCCATGTTAAAATGTGAACTTTAATTGTAAAAACTATTTTCTGTAATATGGTCATATCAACCTCCGTAGACCACTTGGCTCAGATCTATACAGGTATGATAAAAACTATACAACCATTTGTACAACAGAACAAATTCAAGTGCCATTTTTCTCTCATCATTAGGGTTAACCCCAGCCTTCCTTGGGCCTTTGGAATTGCCACAGCTAAGAGTTAGTAGGGTTTTGCAAGCATTGTCACTGGAGTAGTATTCACCCTACTAGTTTTGTGGTTTCATATGCAGTAGGTAAAGACTCTTCAGGGAAAGGGGATTTTGGAGAAGGAGGAAAAAACCCATCAGGTTTTTGTTATTGCTAGCATGACATTAATAGATGTGCTTTCCATCTTTAAGGTGTTCAGGAGGCTGCACTGGTCATATGGCAAGAAGAATCAGATTATTTAGTTTTATCAGTTTTTTCTTAAATTTAACAGGTATTTCTAGGACGACCTGAATGAAGTGAATAAACCTAATCATGGTGGTGGTGGGGTTTGACATTTCCTTTCGTTACCCCCAACCTTTCAACATCAGAACAAAGGTCTGATACCTTTTTTCAGTATTGCATCCTCCCCAGGGAGTTTATTAATGGGGGCCAATGGGTCAGGAACATGCAGCTTTTCTGCTTTCTAAGAAAATAGACATCTTTTGCAGTTTGGTGTAACTAGCATGTTGTTTCCTTCAGGAATAACTAGACCTTATTTCCTTAAGGAGAATATTCATATTTGATGACAGCTCCCAACCCTCTGCTAAGATGTTTAAATTATACTTCTGCAACTTTGTAGGGTAAGATTCCTTTATATAATAAAATTGGTTCCTTCCAGCATTATAGTTTTGAAATCCCTTAAATATTTAGTCACTTACTGATAGAAAAATAACTTTCCCTTTCCTGTAAGAAAAAAAAGATAAATTTGAGGGATTTTTAAAAACAATATTCAGTAGTCTTCTATAGCTCTGTAGAGCATAGACCTATTAGTAATCAAGATAAGATTTCTAATCACATCTTTTAAGGACATGCTGAAGGGCATGGACTCCATTCCCTTTCAACTTTCTGTCCCTCTACTTCTGTATATGACTGACAAATCAAACTGCAGTAGCATTGATTTTTAATAGGAAACAGTCCTACAGGTCGTCATAAAGGATGCATGGGCACTACAGAAATAAGGGGGCTGCTCTGCAGTCACAGTTCAAGGCAAGGTACGGGGAGACTGTAGCTTTTACCACCCAAACGTAGGGATTCTTGGACCCATTGGCCAAGTGCAAAGACAGATCTTGGAGATAACATTCCTATTCGTGACCTCCATCCTTGGGTCTCCCCAATTTTTTTTGTTTTTTGTTTTTTTTTGCTGTTGCTGCTATAGAGCATCAGATCTTGTTAGAACATTGACTCTTCATGTCCCTCAGTCCTTACAGGCATAAGCTGTTGGAATTGGCAAGATCGCTGGCAACTGTAAACCATGCCCAGGGCATAAGTTTTTACCTTTCCTTGGTGGGGAGCACCACTGCCATTAAAAGGTCCATTTAGCTCTTCACAGGTTTCCCCAAAAGACCCTTTAAAAAGCCAATAACCTCATAGTTCAAACTATTTTAAAGGATTTTATAGTTGGCTAAAACATAAGCATCTTCATTCTTACAGCTTCTGTTAAAAAGAACAAGAAGGCGGTAAGGTTTTAAAATTTTTCTTCGTCCTCCACTGTTCATAATGAAATGTGATGGATCAATAGTTGGTATGGGAATTTTCATAACTATATGGGTTTTTTACATATGTTTTGGTCTCAGATTTTGCTTTATTTTGACATAGGGAAGAACAAGGTAAGTTACATAAGCAAATATGTACCACAGATTCTATCTAGGCAAATCCCTCATGTTCCTTTTAATCTTTAGCCTGCTTCCCCATTCCCCACCCTCCCCAATAGGAATGAAAAACATCTGTGATGCTTTGATGGCTGATGCCTTAAGAGAGCAAAACATATTCTATTTTGAGTCAATGACTGTTGACTGTGGTTCAGTAGTATACAAAGCCCCTCTTCTGGTATTGCAAACTGAGAATGGTAATCACCATACTAGGGAGAAGGAATGCTTCAACTCTAACTAGATCAGAAAGCTCATGTCAGACAGATTTGATTCCTGTCTCCTTGTCTTACAGTGATGAGTACTGCCACTGTCTAACTCTCTTTGCAAAATGAGCTGAACTTTAAAGCAAGAAGACATTTGGAGTTCACATAATGACTTGTTCTGGCTAATGCCTCTGAAGTAGTTCTGACATCCCAGGCCCTTGGTTTCCAGTCTGCTCCAAGGGATTGGATGGTGATGATAGGTGCTTAAACTCTCCAGGGATTAGAGTTTAAAAGCCTTACCTGCTAGCATAAGGCAAAATTAGTGGATAATGACAAAAGAGGCTGTATTGTACCTCAGGTTGTATGTATAGCCCTGAAGCTCTTTTTAAGCTTTAGATCCTATGAGTTGTGGGGGCATTTTAAGGACAGTGTATTACCATCAGTATATCTGCATTTCACAGTACTTGAATTTCACACCCTAAAAGCCAGGTTCAGCAAACACTTCTAAAGAAAGCAGAAACCTTTGTCAGCCTTGATGGTTAATAAAAACATAATTTACTATTTCCTTACTGTTCTTCCCAACTGTGGCAATTCATCTAGTGGATCATGGTCCTGGTCTCATATATCCACGTTAAAATAACATAGTGAGGGGGAGGAATGTACTTCCCATAGCCCAGGCTATGGAAACTGACTGGATTCTAATTGAGACCCTACCACTTTCTTCGGCTTAGATTGTGAAAGGTCTTATTGTAGCTTACAGAAGCAGGCTGCTGACTACAACTGATTAACAATTCCCTTCTTCTTCCCCCAAGTTAACAGGAGGGCAGTCACCTTAGAACATTTCTGTGAAAGACATCCGGAAAGAAAGCTCTGGGGGAAACTGGATGTATCTTTAACTTATGTTCAGTGGTTTCTTGACCACTGTACCCTGAGAGAAGGCACTGCTGAGGTTCCTTCCTATCTAGGAAGGGAATAAATTAAACTTCTCTGTCCCCACTTCAATTACTAGAATCAAGAATGCCATAAATGGCCTTTCCTAAGGTAAATAGGACTTTTAAAAGAGATCACATCCATTTCCTTAGCTTTGTTTAACGCAATACTCTGACCAGTTGAGCTAACCAGCCCCAATACTCACTAGATTCTGTCAGAGAAGGTCTGCCTTAACCTTCCTTTCAGTTTCATGCCACTTTTCTATGCTATAAAATAAACCTTGCCCTTTAAACCCAGCTACACATAGCCCTCAGTGGAAATTAAATGATGGGAAGATTTTTGATGATGGGCATAGCAGTCAACTCCTGCCCCCATCCAAGCTATACTGAGCTATATAAAATATAGAATGAGGAAAAAGGGAATGAATGGCCTGTAGGAAGCCCTGGAAGGGTTTCAGGGCCTCATTCAACTCTTGCAAGTTTCCTATGACATCCACACCAGTTTACAGTAGTAAGTAGATTGAGAAGCAAACTTGTTTCGTGCCCTACAGTCCACTGCCACCAAAAGGGTACTTGCTTCATTTTAGTTGAAGCAACTGTTGCCAAACAGGAAATAATGATGAGATCAGAGGATCAAAATCCTAAAATGCATCCAAGGATTTAGTGAGGGTATCTGGGCCCTTTTCTTCAGGTAAAGGTATATTTCGATCATATTGGACAGATAGTTGTCTTCTCTTGAACACTGCCAGTTATACAAATTCTACAACCATCTTGAAGTCCATTCCACTGTTTTAGAGAAGTGGGCTTCCAATGACCCATCTTAGTAACACTTGATCTCATCCCTGAGTCACTCCAGAAGATCTCCTCAAGAAATCAGCTTCCTCTCTCACTTCCCAAGGTCAGAACAGGCCCAAAAATCTGGGCAGCTTTGGGGTGAAAGTTCTATTCAAACCAGATTATAAAACCAAGGTCACTCAATTTTTGAGGGATAGGGAAGGGGGGGGAGAGGAAAATGTAAAAGTTACATTTGTTGAAAAGTATAAATAATGTTCTTTCATATAAACTTGATAAAATAAAAATGAAATCTTTTGGGAGCCAGTGGGATGAACTCCAGGGGTGCGCTTCTCTTCACATAAGGGAGTCTTTCTTCACCAAACCTCTCTAAGGGCAGCAGGGATTATCAATGACCAACATCACATCAATGCCATATGCCTCCAGTAAGTCCATAAGGAAGCTTCTGTCACCTTGGGGGTCCAGGCCCATGCCCCGGGCATGCTCTGCTGTCAGGGTCTTGTCCTGGCTTGCAGAGACCTCCAGCAAAGTCTGGAATATCCTGTTGTTCTGCTCCAGGAAAAACCTACAATGCCCAAGTTATAGCATGAGAAATGGAACAACGTTCACCCATTTAATTGCTAGAAAACTCAAATGTGAGGAAACCACTGATACTTCCGTTTTCAAGGTACGTTAAAGCATTTACTTTTTAAAAGACAAATTACTTTTTAAGGGGGCTGAAGGGAAAGGAAAGAATTACTTTTGCCTGGAGAGGGAGCTTTAAACTGAAAATGAAGAAGAGAAGGAGAAAACTGTTCCCAAAGATCATCTAAGCCAAATTTGAAGAAGGTAACAGAAGTGACATAAGATGAAGAGTCATGGAAAGGTCAAAGAACTCATTGGGGACAGTGTCCAGAAAGAGGTAGTGATTATCCTTTAAGGAAGAGAGGTAAGGAGGAAAATTCATCTTAAAAACCATAGCTTCCTTCAAGGATCAATTTAACTTTACTAAGGCTCTTTTCTTGAAGTTCTCAGTAATCCCCTTAGTTGTTAGTGGGGTCTGATGCCTACAATAACCTTGTATTTATTTTTCTGTATATTAGGTGTCCCTAATACAAGAATTCCTAACCATTTTTTATACTGAGTCCTCTGTAAATCTGATGAAGCCTATGAAGTTCCTTGCCCATATTCATAACTAAAGGAAATGATAAATTTCAATTAGTGAAAATTAAGGTGCAATTTTTTTTTCCTTCCAGGTTCATAAACACACCTACACACCCCCCAATCTATCCATGGACCCTCTGCATGTTCAGAGATCCAGGGTTAAGAACCCTGGACTAGGATAATATAAGCCCTTTGAAGGATTCTTGTTTTTTCTAGCACCTAGTACGCAGAGACAGATGTTTTCCTTGGTAAGGGAAGTCCCAGGTAAAGAAACTCCCCTACCAACCCAGATTAGAGCCTTCTCTGCATTTTCTTATCTTAAGAGAACTACCTAGACCATTGAGAAGTTGAATGAGTTGCCCAGGATCACACACCTAGTGTGTGCCAGAGGACAAACTTGATTCCAACTTTAGCCACCATATGGCAAGCTACATTGTACATATCAGGTGTTTAATAAAAATGTACTGAATTGCCTGACAGAATCAATAAAGATCATGAAAGGTCTCAACAGCTTAGAATGAATCTTATATTTTTAATACAAGTGAAATGCTTTAATTGGCATAAATCTACAAATAAAGAAGGTAATGCCAAGATAGCTGAAAGACTGAATTAATAGCTTAGTATTCAAAACCCTGAAAATGATCATCCCAGTGACTGGCCCAGAGCTAGAATAAATAAAAACTCATAAATAATCTATTAATAAAACAGTGGCTAATGGTTGGAATCACTAATCTTATTTCAATTAGGACTCTGCCCACAATTGTACTAAACTGCCTATCTTTTGACCCAGTGCTACCCTTAGAAAAATATAGCATTTTTTTGGAATGGCAAAAAACTGGAACCCAAAGAAGTGTGTTATCAATCAGGAAATGGCTAAACAAATTGTGAATATAGTGGAATAATACTGTGCCATGACGAAAGGGATGGATTTAGAGAAACCTAGGAAGACTAATGTGAACTGATGTTGAATTAACCAGTACTGTAAAACTAACATCTCTGACTCCTGAAAAAACTTACAGAACAAAGAGGTCTTCTTCACACGGGTTGCAGTCTTCACCCACCTCCTGAGAGTACAACAGCATCTGCCTGTTTTAAAGAAGAGTGGAGTCAAGTATTTGCACATGGACAGCAGACTGCCTGGGAATCCCAGGATGTCCTACAGACAACTGGGTAGGTATGTTAGACTTCCTGACCAATTTAAGAGGAAGGCCCTGCAGTGTAAAACCAGGTGAGTAAAAAAATGGGAAAGAAGAAACAGAAGAGTATAGGCAAGGGAGAACTTGCCTTCTCTTTTCAACCCACTTCCACCTCTCCTACTTTTGCTTAAGAGGTAGGGCACTCTGGGTGTGAGCCAAGTAAAGTGATCAGCAAGATGAAGTCCCTTGGCTCTCATCAAGTCTAGTAAAAAAAAGAGGGCAGCATTACAGAAGGAGCCTGCCTTCCTTATGAGGATGTTCTTCCTTTACTTCCCTTGATCTAATATTATACAGCTAGTTCTGAATGGTCAGAAAAGTTCCCAGAGGTTTGGGTAGGACAGAAAACCTGTGTATTTACAAAATGAAGGGCCAGCCCCTTTCCCCATTGGTGAATTCCTCTTGGAGTCTCCATTCTCCTCTTGGTCTAGTTCCTAATCTTCTGGACCATGCCCCAACCTCTGTACCTCCTTTATTTCCCAATTTTTTCCACTCCATTTTGTGTTTTTATCTCCAGTGCTTAGTAGAGTGCCTGGCACATAGGGCTTAATATTTCTTTTCCTCCTTTTCTTCTAGAGTGAGACATGTAACAAGTAGTTTTGGGCTGAACAGCAGAACAATACTATTATCTCCATTCTCCCTGTACCTTCTCATTCCCAAAGCAGGTGCCTACATTTTACGTCCCCGCCTCATCCTACCAATCACAGTGGCACCTTCCCACTACCTCTGCTCATTAAGTCTCCGATATTTCTCTTTATCAGCACTATTGAGCTTAAGCAATGGCTGCAGGTGTTCATGGTGTGTCTTCACATTCTGGTTGTCCACATAAACATCATACAAATCATGCTTCTCTTCAAAGATCTTCTCTGTTGTACCTGTAGAAGCCAGAGTCAAGAATCAGAAAATCAGGTTGTGGTTTCATAGTTTTATCAGGGAATTCCATAATAGTTTCTAAGTTGTCTAGGAATAAGAAGGCAACAGTACTTGATTAAATGAGATAATGGTGCATAGTAGGCACTTAATAAATAAATGCTTGTTCCCTCCTCCCTCTCACATTTTTTAAGAGCTTTTTATATGAGTCATGCACTGGGGATACAAAAAAGAGGCCAAAGATGACTTATACTGTAATGGGGAAAGACAACATGCAAACAAATATATACAAAGCAAGCCATATACAGAATAAATAGGAAATGATTAACAGAGCAAAGCCCTGGTCAGCAATCCAAGGAAGGTGATGTGATCACCAAATGAAACAATACAGAGGGGAAGAGAGGAGGGCTAGGGGTAACTCTGGGAGACACCTATAGTTACACAATGTAATCTGGAGGAAGGTCCAGCAAAGGAGACAGAAGGAATGGTTAGATATGTAGGAGGACCAGGAGAGAGTGATCAACGGTGTCAGTGGCCACAGAGATCAAGGAGAATGAGGACTGAGAAAAGTACACTGGGGAGCAGCTATGTGGTGCAGTGTATTTACTGCACCGCCCCCAGAATCAGGAGGACCTGAGTTCAAATTTAGCCTTAGACACTTGACTAGCTGTGGGACCTTGGGCAAATCACAGGGCAAACCATTGGATTGGCACCTAAAATTTTTATTATTTTTAATTATTATTATTATTATTATTATTATTATTAACTTTGGAGAGAGCACTTTGGGTGGAATGATAAGGGATTTTGAAGACAGGAGAGAAAGTGGAGGTACCTATTAGCCTTTCTGAGGAGGTTAGCTGTAAAAGGCAGAAGAGAGAGGACAACAGTAGGAATAGAAGGATCAAGTAAGTTTTCAGAATGGGGGAGACAAGGACATGTTTGTAGGCACTAGAAAATGAGTCAGTAGATGGGGAGTGAAAATAAGTGAAAGGAGTAAATGATGGGGCAATCTGTTGGAAGAGATGGGATGGAATGGGATCATTTGAACAAGTAGAGAAGTTAGCCTTGGTAAGGAATGAGGCCACTTCATCATATGAAATGGGTGGAGAAAAAAAATGGTGGAAGGCTTATGCATGATACATGAATAGAAGAGGGAGCTCATGGATTCAGTTTTTTCTGTAAATTATGAGGGAAGGCTCTTAGCTGAGAGAGTAGGGGAGGGGGAGGTTTGAGGAGAGAAGAAAAAATTTAGAAGAGATGCTGGGGAGAGTGAGTTGATAAAGGAGGTATAGTAGGATTGCTCAGCAGCAGCAAGGCCCTGATTGAGGTTATGTAACATAAAATTGTAATAGACTCAGAAGGTTGTCCTTCCTTGCAAGCAAGGTTGGAGATTGGGCTGGCAGGAGGAGGCTAAGTGGTCTTATGCTGGCCCAGGTACACTTGGTTGCTTTGGAAGATACCTGGACTAACCTCTAGCAGATTTTCCTCAGGAGACACACTGTGCCCTAAAGGAGAAGAAAAGTCTAGTTCCATGGGCTAAATAGCCCTCCCCAAAATACTACCCTGTGAGCATAAAGGAAAGAGAAATATAGATCACAATGAAGGGTGAATGATACCATACTCACAAGCCACATAAGATACTTCTATCTCTAGGCTCTCGATATCTGCTACATTCACATAAAAAAAGGGTTTGGATTCAGGAATTGTTCCTCCTATGCCTGGAAGAGAGACATTGGCTAGGCAGCAGCAGCAGTATACTGTGGACAAGCAGAAGAGAGAAATACCATTTAGAAGTGATTGCCACCATCTATCTCTTCTCCCTTCCCCCCCCCCAAAGATGCACCATCTTCTGCTCTCTGCTCCACCCCAGTCATTGCTTTGGGATCAAATAAAAGCATCCTTCTTCTCTAGTGGTCACTGAAAAGGTCTAGAATGCAAAATGATGCTTAGTGAGATCAGAGGTTAAGTATGGCCATTATTCTAAAATTAAAAAATGTAATATTTCCATATAAGATAGTATACCAATGGAATGAATAGTATTAGCCATGGGACAGCCCAGTCATTGAAGCAGGGTTTAAGGTCAGTAGAAGCAGTTTAATTCTGATATTTTTCTCCTTAGCTTCCCTTTATCTCTTTCAATTGCTTATAACAGTCCTACCTTAAAAAAATTTTTTTAATATTTAAAAATTAAAAGAAATAGTCCTACCTGTAAAAGTTCTTCTCCTCTAATAATGGTTTCAAAATAGTATGACTAAAACTTTAATAAATAAATCCACACCACAGGATATGTTGAGACTGTGGATTATTACATCTGATTTCAAAATAAGGAAACAGTCAAGAAGTTTGAGGATCATAGAGCTGGAAAGAACTTTAGAGGCCACTGAATACAATCTCCTCCTTTCATAAGTAAGGAAACTGTGGCCCAAGGTCACATAATACCCTACCGCCTCATATAAAGAGGTAATTTAGAATCTTAGCTTTCCACAATCTAAACTGTGACAAACAGGAAACTAGGTAGTCTAGTTGATGGAGTGCTAGGGTTGGGGTGGTTTCAAATTCTGCCCAGTTATAATCATTTGTCTCTCTCACACTGCTTCCTCCATCCATTAAATTAAAAAACTGAAAAGAAAACCTTTAAATATCACTCAAAATGATCATCACCAATAAGAAGCTCTGAAGCTCCTCCATTCCTTCATCTAGTCTTGTCTTAATAATGGCCATGGAGTCTCTAACACTTGGTTCTAGTAGAAGAACTCAGAATCTGGTACCGCTCCCTTCCTCTGGATGTCACTTACCTCTGTAGCACACAACACCCACAGGTGGAGGAGAGAATATCAAAATGCGTTTTCGAAGCAAAGCAAACTTCCAAAGGATAAGGATTTGTTCCCCAAAGAACTTAATAAATTGAGACATGCAACCGGCTGGATGTGTGATCTGCAAAGGATAAAGTCATGAACAGCTTGGTGGAAATGCCACAGGGAGAGACTCAACACAAGCATATACAAGTCCAAGAGACAAAGTAAAGAAGTACCCCCAACCAGTCTTCAGAATGAAGATGCTAAGAGTGGCTCTGGAATACTGTATTCTTTTCTGGGAGCCAAATATAAGTTAAGGTATCAACGAGGTCAAGCACATCCAGAGTAGCCTAATCAATACTACAGGATAAGGGGACTCAAAACTCATCCAAAAATCAGTTGAAGGAACTATTAGTGTCTAGACTAGTTAAAGAAAGGTCATCTTGGCTCCTTCATTAACCCTTCCTCTTGCCCTCTTCTATTGAGAAGACCTATCGTGTGTATGTGTCCTTAGATTCACTCTTTGTTCATCTCTCTTGTGCATTCCCATCATTTCATCTATCACTTGTTTTTGGACGACTCCTAAAGCTACATCTCCACATCTCTACTTAGATCAGGAGATCTTTAATCTTTATGTCATGGACCCCTGTGAATGTCTGGTGAAGCTTATAGATTTCTCAAAATACTGTTTTAGATGCATAAATTAAAATACATATGATTACAAAAGAAAACAGTTATACCAAAATACAGCTATCAAAATGTTTGCTCCATCCAAATTCCCGGATCTCCTAAATCTGTCTATGGACCCCAGGTTAAAAACCCTTGACATAAAGAGGTTCCACTGTTACATCAAACCAAACATGTCTAAAACCACTATTTTTCCCATCCCATATTGTTTCCCTGTCCCAGCTTTATTCTCTGTTCATGGTGCCACCATTCTTCTCATCAGTCTGACTTAGAACACCTCAAAATCATTTTTTATTCCTTCCACCAATTTCTTTTTTAATTATTATAATATGTCATTATTTTTTATTCCTTCCTCCAATTGCTAAGATATCAAATCATTCCAAAATCTGTTTATTCTTACTTTGGAACGTCTCCCAAATTTGTCTTCTTCCTTTCCATATTTTCATTACCATCATCCCTCATCCACACTACAAAAATAGCCTCAACTACACCCTGCCTCTAGTCCAGGGTTCTCAACCTTCCTAATGCCATGACCCTTTAATATAGTTCCTCATGTTGTGGTGACCCCCCAACCATAAAATTATTTCCGTTGCTACTCCATAACTTTAATTTTGCTACTGTTATGAATCTGTCTGATATACAGGATGTATTTTCATTGTTACAAATTGAACATAACCCACAGGTTGAGAACTGCTGCTCTAGTGTAACCCCTTCAATCCATCCTAGACTAAAATTAATCCTCCTAAAATGACCCTTTTTATGTCACTTTTCTATGAAACTTTTTGGTGATGCCCCATTAAAAGAGAAACTCCAAATTCCTGAAGGATGAATTATAAAGCCTTTCACATTCTGAACCCAACCTACCCCTCTATCCTGATCTCCTATGTCTCACCTAACATCTATCTCACAAATCTACCCAGTGACCTCTAAACATACCTTGTCTTTTTCCTTAACTCTCTTCCATAAGAATTTTTCAGTCATGGCAAGTTTTTGTCAACCAACAATACTACTAAAGCTCTCTATTTCTTCCATATGATTGTAGATTAACTATTTGAACTTCCTTTGATATAGAAAAAATGGATATATAAACACAACACCTTTTTTAACTTTGTCAAATATTTTGCTCAAATGTTACTTTAAACATATTTTGGGGGGCAGCTAGGAGGCACAGTGAGTAGAACATCGACCCTGGAGTCAGGAGGACCTGAGTTCAAATACAGCCTCAGACACTTAACATGTACTAGCTGTGTGACCTTGGGCAAGTCCCTTAACCCCAATTGCTCTGCCTTCCCCCCTCCAAAAAAAAAACCCCAAAAAAAGAAAAGAAAAAAAATGTTTTGGGTTCTTTTATCAAAAAGCCTTTTTGTATGAACGGAAATATTTTATGACTTCAAGCTCTATATGCCAGAGCAACTAATATTTTGTGTGAAAGTTGGTAAGGGGTAAACTATATATAAATTTCATTTAATACAAGAATCAGCTAAGGTACTGATCATTCACTGAACTCTGAACAGTGAGGAAGCTGAAAAGTTATTGAAACCGCTGAGAAACTGTGTCACTGAAAACAAGGTTTCATATAAAACAACAGCATCCTTTGGCTACATGATAACATTTCAGGGGATATGGAGGGAGAAGTAGTGGCCTAGAGAGAGCACAGAAGTAGGAAGGCTACTCTTGGGGCAACAGCAATGTGTTGCTTTCCCTTTGACTAGTTTTAGGCAGGTATTTTTGTATTTCACTAAAGAGAACAACAAAGGGTCTGATGTCCAGAAGCAGGAAGTCCAAAAATGCCTCCAGGGAAGACCTTTTGAATTCAATAAAGATTCATAGTATATTCAAAGAAAAGTTCTGTTTAAGCCTATATAGAACCAAGGATAAATGAAGCAGTAATTATGAAGATGTTAAGTATTAGCAAGCAAAGGACTGAACTGTACCTAGGTTATTTTATTTTAAAACTTGTTCTTTAGGAGAGTTTACTTCTTACTTAATGTAAATACATCACTATTTTAATAAAAGTCCCTTTGTTTGTATTTAAGGATAAGTGAAGATGCAAGTTTGTGTCTCAGTTGACCACCCTTTATGAGAAATCTGACCAGTAGGAACATGAGGCCATAATCAAGACATCACTACTCACATGCTGTCAATATATAGTCTAAGCTCTCTAAGAGGAAACTAATCCAGTTCTGAGCCTGCATACTTAATATAAACAAAAGAATTGTGATTGTTCAGCCTGAAGACATGTTTAATTCAAGTGATAAACTTTTTAATATCTATAACCAATGGGTTATATATTTATATAATATATATATAATAATCAGCATACTTAGCACTTTTACTTGAGAATAAATCGATAGGCCTTCCTAGTCGGATTCTGTTGTTTCCTTTAGAATAGCAGTTCTCAACCTGTGGGTTATGTTCAATTTGTAACAATGAAAATATATCCTGCATATCAGATAGATTCATAACAGTAGCAAAATTACAGTTATGAAGTAGCAACGGAAATAATTTTATGGTTGGGGGTCACCACAACATGCGGAACTGTATTAAAGGGTCGCGGCATTAGGAAGGTCGAGAACCACTGCTTTAGAATGTAATAAGGAGTTCAAATCTTACCTATTATACTAACTGCCTATAATGAATTTGAGCAAGTCATTTAACTTACCTGGCCCTGTTTCCTCATTTGTAAGATGAAGAAGAGACCCAACCCAAAATGGTCTGAGAACCCTGTTAGATCTAGACCTATGAATCTCATTGCTGTGACACAAATAAAACTGAATCATTTGCAACATTTATTTATTTTAGAGATAAAGCTCCACGGCCACACTGGAAAAATGAACAGCAACTATAGTCAAGGTACTTCTCCCACCCTCTAGAGTTGTCTGAGACTGTGGTTGGGCCTTACTCACCTTCATCTCCGGGTACATATATCGATGGATGGATGGCAGCCAGTGAACGGGGTGCACAGAGTTAGGCTTTCCCTCACCAGCATGAAGCACACCTTTTTTGTCCTCATAGAATGCAGCCAGATGAGAATAGTGCCCCGGCATCTCCAACTGGTGTCTGCACAACACACATCCACACAGTGAGATCAGGCTGGAGAATTGACATGTCCCACCTTTACACTTGTTAATAGAACATTAGTTAAAGGAATTCAGGATGTTTGGTATGTTCCTGGGAGGAGGGGTTTGTGAAGGTAATGATGTGCTAAGTTAATGCTGTCTTCAAATATTTCAAGGGCTGTTTCAAGGTGGGGAAAATCAGACTTGTTCTGCTTGGCTTTGAAAGGCAAAACCAGAACCAAAGGATGGAAGTGATAGATTTTGGTTAAATACGAAGAGAGATTTCCTAATAGTTTTTAATTAGAATTGTTCCAAGATAGAATGATTAGGGTGGGGAAGAGAAATGGGAACAGGAAGGTCTCCATTACTGAAGATCTTTGAGAAGAGATTTTGTGGTTCTTTGTCAAGGATCTCATAGACACAACTCATGCTTTGTGCATGATTAGACAGTGACTTTCGAGGTCTATTCTGATTTTGTGACTATGATTGTGCCGTTACAAAGCCCTGAAGCAAAGTCAAGGGACAATGAAAAACAAACAAGACTTTAAAGTATGAACAAATAAGAGATCCGTCAAGATAAGGACACAGATAAAGATGAATGGACTAAGATGGAGGGAGACACAATTCACTTTCAAGAGCAGTGACACTGCTGAGATGAAAAGCCAAATTCTTTTATAAGATCTACTATTTATTACCTTGGGTAATGAAAGGACTTGGCAAAACAGATAATATATGATGGTGTAAAAAAAGTAGAAAGAAAGAAGTAGGTAGAAATTTGCCTTTCATTTGGGATAGAGCACACTTCTGGGCTTACCAGACTAACCCCACTTGAGCAGACAATCTAAGGTTACTGGGCTTAAATCACCTTGTACCCTCCGAACTTGTCAATAAACCAAACCTATTTTTGAAAAGTGCCCTGGGTGTTGGAGACCCTGTCAAGCAAGTAGTAGTGTGCACCAGGTGGATCAAGGGACTGGAAATCAAGAGTCTGTAGAATGACAGCTAAGTGGCTCAGTGGATAGAGAGCCAGCCCTGGAGTCAAGATGACCTCAGTTCAAGTTCAGCCTGAAGTCCTAGCTGTGGGACCCTAGGCAGTCATTTAACACCAGAATGCCTCCAAAAACAAAAAAAGGCAATGACCAGCTATTAAACATCTAAGAATTTATCATCCCCTTAAAAAAAAGTTAACTGGAGTCTGAACTGGAATCTCTGCCTTTACTTAACTAGATGGGTGCATTTGCTGGCTTCTAGTCACAGCCTTCAGACAAAAGCACCCTTGAGGCACTCTGGGTTTCTTCTTAGGTCTCCAACCTTGGGCTCTTCTGGGATATGGCACACCTTCCCTTTGGCATGTTTCCCCTGAGAACTTGGGAAGGGGGAAGGACACTGCTGTGTATAATTCTTCCTAAAACAAGGGCCAGTTTTATTCAGCCTCCAGCCTTCTGACAAACCTGTTTTTAGCTAACTTAAGTCTTTGTCTTCAGATGGTGCCACATAGCTCCAGCCAAAGAGGAAAAGGGCAAAGTTTGAACTTGTTTTCAGTTTGCCTTGTAGGCTT
This sequence comes from Pseudochirops corinnae, assembly GCA_028646515.1. NCBI lineage: Eukaryota > Metazoa > Chordata > Mammalia > Diprotodontia > Pseudocheiridae > Pseudochirops > Pseudochirops corinnae. The sequence continues at coordinate 472,491,156 of CM053585.1, forward strand.
TTGATAGGAAGGGAATGGAAACCCTTTGGGAAGAGTAAAAGGGAAAGTTGGGGAGGTAAAGTAGGGAGAGGAAGGGAAAGAAATAGGTAGCTAAACTTCAGCTGAGAAGCTAGAAGTTAATTAAAAAAAAAAACTTTCCCCAGTTGCCTACATGGGACAATAATACATTCAAAAACTACAATGCTTGAGAAATTTTAGGTTCTGAGTTAAAATTCAGGGTATGTAAAAGGAAGTTAAAGTGTTAAGAATTATAAGTTCACTACAAAATATCCATTTCTATCTGATTTGTACTTGCTTTAAAAAGTTGTTCCAAAAATTTCCTACTTAGATATTTACTTAAAGTTGCTATTTAAATCAACAATCATTTATCAGACACCTACTTATAGCCGAGCATGGTGCCAGGCATTTGGAGCAATACAAAAATTAAAACACAACAGTCCTCCTGAAGCTTTCAATCTAGTTATTTATTAAAATGTCCATTTTTCTATAGAAAAATATAAAAATCAGAGATGGAATGATGTAGTGGAGAGTTCTTGCCCTGGCATAAGAAACCTTAAGTTCAAATCCTGCCTCTCTCATGCCCACCAACTGTGTGACCCTAGCAAAATCACTTAACCTCCTTGGGCCTAGTTTCCTCGTCTATAAAATGAAGGAGTCAAACTGGATGATCTCCAAGTGTCCTCCAGTTTTATAGGTATGATCCTATGACACTTGGTTCCAAATCTGTGAGGAAAATCGGGAGCAGCAACTCAATATCTTTGATGTCAAGCAGTTATTAAGTGCTTACTGTATGCTAGGTGGCTCAGTGGATTGAGCTCTGGACTTGGGAGTCAGGAGGACCTGAGTTCAAATGTGACCTCAGACACTTACTAGCTGTGTGACTCTGGGTAAGTCACTTGATCCTGTTTGCCTCAGTTTCCTCATCTGTAAAAAGATCTAGAGGAGAAAATGGTAAACTGCTCCACTTGTCTTTGCCAAGAAAACCCAAAATAGGGTCACAGAAGAGTCAGATATGACTGAACAACAATAACAAGTATGCTAGGCACTGTCCTAAGAGTTGGGGATACAAGGAATGACAAAAGACAGTTCCTCGGGGACACACCTGCTTCCTGAGACCACTTACCAACACCCACTGCCCTGGGACAGAGGACCCATGGGGTCTAGCCCCATCTCTGACACTGAAGAGCAGCTGTACTATTCAAAACAAAGAAGTCACAAAATCGCTTTGGGTCTAGTTTTCTCATCTATAAAATGCCAGTAACTAGATTCAAATGGCCCTCCTATGGCCTTACTGTCTTTTCCAGTTCTAAGAATCACATTTTTCACTTGCCACCTGGTGGCAGGAAAGTAAAATAGTCATGAAAATTAAGAGGGGGAGAATTAAGCCCCTTAAATGCCAAATGAGAACCCCCCCCCCAAAAAAAACAAAAACAAAAAAACCCTCCAGTCTCAAAGTAAAAGCTCTGCAACAGAAATTATTTTTGTGATGTTAGTTCAGCTTTTAGAAGGCATTTTGGTATCCATCTCTGAATGTAGGTATGTGAAGCTTTGAGAATTTACTACAAGCAAAGAAACAGCCACATTGTACATGTATAAAGATTCCCTAGAAAAGTCTGATTTCCCAGTCTACTCCACTTTTCCACACTGTGCACAACAGAAAAGGAATAACCTGTACCTCTCAAATTAATAGGGACGATCTAAAAAAAGTGAGGTTCTTTTTGCACACCTAAGGCAAGGGGGTGATTGTTTTGGTTAGAGTAAACAAAGTTCAAGCCACGCAATACTTTGATTAAGCTCTAAGTTTAAGTAACAGAATATTAAAGAAAAATCCCACTGCAGGGTTGACTATTATATTATGTGGAAGTGAACTAAATTTTTTTTTAATAGGCTTAAAATCCTTTTGTTAGAAAAAAATTTCCTTTTGTAATTGTATGTCATAATGAAAGTTGACTGGGGGATTAGAGCTTTAAGACAGGTGGAGTTTATAAAAGTGGACACACAAAAGGTACAACTTACCGGACTTGATTCTCTAAGAAGTGCATGTATCTATAAAGGAGGGTATAGGAAGGCGAAAGAATGCCCACAGACTTCATACGTGCTCCACGCTCCAGTTCACTCTCCACAGGCATGTTAGCAAAGCAGGCAAGGCCAAAGAAATGCCCTTTCCGGAAATAGCTGAGGAAAACCAAAATGGTAAAAAAACAAAACAAAACAAAACCTCAGGAATACAAGGTGAAATGGAGCAATTGTTTTCTAAGGGTTGGGAGGGTGAAGGGACTTGCTCAAAGCAGTCTCTTCCCCTATTTAATAAGCTTGCTGTGAAGTGATCTTTCATTTGAAATTTTGATAGAGGTTTTCTCTCTCCCCATAGAAAGTGTAACCTTATGCATTTGTGGTTCTTTAACAGACCAAAAGTCTACTCTAGATTTGGGGAGAGGAGTATAGAGGGGTAGGTTAGTGGGTAATGATAGACTCAGAAAAGTCCATCAGGAAGGGGATGATTTCAGAAAAATCCTGGGAAGATTTACATGAGCTGGCAAAGTGAAGTGAGTAGAACCAGTATAACAGTGGTTCTCAACCTTCCTAATGCCGTGACCCTTTAATAGTAGTATGTGGGCGTGTCTGCATGTGGGCAGACCCGCCTGGAGACTGATAGAGGAGGTTCCTAAGACCACTGGAAATAAGTGTTTTCCGATGGTCTTAGGCAACCCCTGTAACCCCTGTGAAAGGGTCATTCGACCGCAAAGGGGTCGCGACCCACAGGTTGAGAACCACTGCAGTGGAACAATGTATATAGTAACAGCAATATTGGTTTTGGCTTTGGGAGTTTTTTTTTTAGCTTACAATGTACAATTAATTTTAATGACTGAACTATTCAGGGGTTTTTAGGAGACAAATTATGCCAGTAAGATGTCATATTTTCACATGGTTAAATGGAAATATATTTGTCCCTTAACAAATTTTTGCTTAAGTACTCTTGTTTTTTTGGTGTTTCTTTTAAAAGGCCACTGAAATGTACAAAATGATCTGATATGATGGTGGTGGTATCAAACTAGATGCTCCTTCCCATGGCAATAACACTGCATATAAAGATTAATATGAATAATGGATTGGGCTTGGAAATAATCTAACATTATTTTGGGTAGCACAACAGTTTCAGACAATACTCAGGTAAGTGAAATACAGTAAAGCAATTATATTTAAGCAAGTTCAATTATGATGAACACTATCAAATGAAAACTGGAAAGAAAATTACAGCAGAAACCTTTTGTAAAGATAGGACTCCATAAAATGCATATTTAAATTCTTGATACCATAAGGTTTACAAATTTCAACACTATTCTGGAGTAGACTACTTTGCATGAACAGATAATTTGCAATAATGAAATAAGTCAAGCACGCCATCCAAACCGTAAGCTTATTGATATATACAGCATAACTCACTATCCACTAAAATAAACATGAAGATTACAGTATCCAGCATCTTACTCTACAATTGAAACAAAAAAAAATAATAATAATCCCCAAACAAGAAACATGACCAATGAAAGCAGAAAATAGAATTTGTGGAATTCTAATTTTAACTAATGTTCTTAGATTTCATATAAGAAATAAATGCACGGTGCATGAAGAGTTAAAGCAAGTGTTCTGCCAATTACTTCTGTTCCAGGTGGTTAAACAACACAACAACACTATACAAAGATGTACTTCAGAAGACATGAGTAACAGCAATATCGTAAGGATGATCAGCTATGAAAGACTTAGTTACTCTGATCAATACAATGATCTACCATAACAACAAAGAATTCATGATGTAAAATGCTATCCACTTCCAGGGAGAACTAATGATTTCAGAGTCCAAACTGAAGTATGTTTTAATTTAACTTACTTTTTTTTTAAAGATGGCTAATGTGGAAATATGTTCCACATGACTTCATACGCATATAGGTACCATATTTCTTACTTTCTCAATGGTTAGTGTAGTGGTAGAGGAAGGGAAAGAACCTGGAAAATAAAATTTTTTTTTTTTTTTTGGAGGAGGGAAGGCAGGGCAATTGGGATTAAGTGACTTGCCCAAGGTCACACAGCTAGTAAGTGTATGAAGTGTCTGAGGCTGCATTTGAACTCAGGTCCTCCTGAGTCTAGGGCCAGTGCTCTATTCACTGTGCCACCTCGCTGCCCCAAAATTATTTTTTTTTAAAAAACTCATCAGTAAAACTTTTCATTTTCTTAACGCAAAAAAGAAAACCAGAAAAAAATGCAAAAGGGAACACAAAACAATTTTGTTACCATTTTGTTAAATTTCTTATTTTTGTTGTTATTAATTAGCATTAATATAGTACTTTTCAGGTAAGGAAATTACTTTACAAATATTAACTGAATTTATCCTCACAACAGCCCTGGGAGGCGGGTAAATACTATCGCCATTCCTATGTTACAGATAAGCAAACTCAGGCTGCACAGCTAATAAATACCTGAAGCAAAACTTGAACTCAGCTCTCCCTGAGTCTACTTCACCACCTAGCTGCTTCTTCTCCCTATCACCCAGCACACAACTTTGATGGCATTCTCAACACCTCCCTAACACCACCAGTAAATCTCATTTCTATTCTGACAACATCACCATACAGGTCCCTCCTTCTCTGTCCTCACACAGCTATCACCCTCAGACCACCCCTCATCCCGTCTCCCCTGGTCCACTTCATCAGTCTTATAACTAGTCTTTCTGTTGCTCATTTCTTAATTAATCAATAAACATTAAGCATCTGCTATAAGTCAGGCATTGTTCTAAGTGTAGAGGATACAAAAAGAGGCAGAAGACAGTCCCTGCCCACAAGGAGCTTGCAATCTAATCCCCATTCCGGGCCTTCTTCCACTCACATGCTATTGTGATTTTGCTACCTAGCACCCACCTTTATCTACTCAAATGGCTCCTTGTGACCTCCAGGGGCCAATACAAATTCCTTTGTTTGGCATTTAAAGCCCTTCACAACCTGGTTCCTTTTATAGTTCAAGATCAAGCTTTACTGCCATACTGTTGTCCCTCCATCATAACATTCCATATCCTAGGTTTGCACTGGCTGTCCCTATGGCTGCAATGTGTTCCCTCTTCACCTTGTCTTCCTTTAGGACTCTGTTCAAATCCTTCTGCTGGAGGCCTTTGCCAGTCCAAACAAGCTGCTAGTGCTTTCCAGGAGGATTATCTTCTGTCTTCTCTGTAGATACCTCGCCTTAACACTTATTTGTTGACTGACTAATTGAATACACACATACACATGCCTTTTAAGAAACAAGCTATACATAACAGAAGTACATAGTTCTTTATATTAGCAATATGTACTAAACTAATAACAGCACTGTTGTAAGAATCAAGATAATAGCTGTAAAGGGCTTTGTATAATGATATATAAATGTTATTTTTTATTATAATACAGTCTTTTTTTCTTATTCTTTGTATACTGTGTACACCAATGACTAAGTTCACAAGAAAATTTTAAATTATATAAAACTATACTGATTAAGTGTCAGTGACTAAGCCTATCTCCCAGATGAAGTGGTTGGCAGTTAGAGAAGTCCCTTTGAAAGGTTACCTATAAAACAAATGGTCATTTATTCACAGTGCCTGATAAGTAGCAGTAACAACTGCTTCATTAGCTAGCTATCATTGAGAACTTGGGATTTCTTTTCCTCTTTTCCTTCCATCTTTTATGCAAAGGTAATTCATCACATGGTTAAAAAACCCTCCAGGACCACTTCCTACCTCCCCCTAAAAAAAAAACAAACAGCTCAGATAAGATCATCTCTAAGTCTTCAATGAGGCCAGTGTTCAAACACAAGGTTGACTGAACTTTGTTCTCTTTTTTCACTCTCTTCAGTAAGGGCTGAACAAATCATCCTAGATTTGGGTTCCCATTACACAAAAAGGAAATAATGCTATTTCAGTCCCCATGACCACAACTGGGGAACTGATAGTCAAGTCACTTTCTAGAAGAATCTGAAAGGACACTAAAGGTCTTTAAGCAGCTGGGTTATCTTTTCTTTAACAAGTGGAAACCTCAAGGTCTCCATTTTAGAACTGGCAACTGAGTTCATGGAGGTGCCCTCTCGGTCTCATCCACAAGATGGGAAACACAAATGGGTCAATTCTGCTTCTTCCCTATGGCAAACAGGTCCGTTCTGGGGGAAAGAATGGAAGAAAGGTAAAGAACAGTGTTGTTAGCTTGCTTTACAGTATTTTTAGCCCCCAAAGTAACTTCCCAGCTCTAGATGGAGAGTTGTTAAAAGCTCTGTGAGTTAGAAGCCCAGCAACTGATAGCAAAAAGAAGAGTTTAGTAGGCAACATCTCCAGAGCTTGTAGCACGACAGGAAGTGGACAAACTCAAGTCTTTGGGAAATGAACATAACATTGGCTAAGGGAGCGGGGAAACATATGCTTCATTCCATGTACTATGATTGACTGTCCAGACTTTCCCCATCATGCCAGAGCAGCCTCCTCACTCTGGAAGGACACTGAGCCCCAGCAATCCCCTTTTCTGACTGGCCAGTTCTTCTCAGAACCTCCATTTAAAGGAAACACCTAAGCTGGCTACTTCTTCATTCCTCTCTGGATCCACTCTCGACTCTCAAGTCTTTCTCTTCCATACTAGGAAGTACCTTCTCCACCCTCCCATGCTCTTGCTTTTCAGCTTCCTCCTTTTAACATAAGCTCACTGAAGGCAGGGAGACCTTTCTGTTTGTATTTCTACTCTCAAAGCTTAGTACAGTGCCTGGCACACAGGTAAGTGACTAACAAATGCTTATTTTATATACTATAAGCACTGTCAAGCAGCAAACCAACTCCAAAGAAATTATACTGACTTTCTTTTAAAAGTTGTTTTACCATCTTATTAACAAATAGCCCTATTGCTTGCAAAACATATTCTCACAACACCCTTCAAGGAGTAAATAGTACCTGTATTACTTCTCAATGCCTGGAATCTAAGTGCCTGAGTACTCCCTTTATTTTTAAATATGGAAATCAATGCTGAGAAAGGTTAAATAACTTGCTCAAGGCAAGATGGCAAAAGAACGGAATCAAACCTTGGCTCCTAGATTCCACAATCAAATGCTTTTTTCCCTCCACAGTGGCATGCAGCCTTTGGGTGTGGGGTCAGCATAGGAAGGCCATGATCCCAAAGTGTGGGTAGGGAATGTGGAGGTGGTATGCTTTCCCCATCACAGGCTATTAAAGGAAACAAGTTATGTAGTCACAAGTTCTATGCATGCTAGCATGGTACGTTTGGGTAACATCATTGTCATTGTCATCTCTTGTTAAGAGTCTTCTGGGCTAAGTTCAATGTCTCCCTGCCCTCCCCAACCCCTACAGCCTGAAGATGCCCTAGATTAAAAAGAATGCTGTTCCTCTTCCAAATGACTCCCACCTGTGATGCTCCAGTGTCAAAATGGCAATGAATGGGAAAAAAAAAAAACCAACACTGTAGCTGGCATCTTTTCCCTTTATTATCTCCATCCTCATAAATTGAAAGGTTTGGTCAATAGGAAAGCAATTACCTGTCCACATTTTAAAATGATGCTGTGATTCCATATGATACAGAAAGGCCCAAGAGATCAAAGCCTGGCTCTTCCACTCACACGCTATGTGATCAGGGATAAGTCCCTTTGCCCTCTTGTACCCCAATTTTCCTGTCAAGTAATAATAATTCTAAATAATGGCTGATATTTATTTGGGACTTTGTTTTTTAAATACTTTACATAAATGATTTTATTACTTAATTTTCACAACAACCCTTCGAGGGTTAGTTAGGGTCAGGGTTAATCATACTAAAGGTAATATCCTCATTTACAGATGAGAAAATTGAGACTCAGGGAAACTGAGGGACTTGCTTATGGTCACATACATACTTAAGTGTGTGAATTAGGAATCAAACCATCTCTCTTGACCCTCTGTCCAGCACTCCTTCGCTACAGCCTCTCAACCAATAGGTATTGAAAAGAACACTGGATTCCAAGTCAGAAGACGCAAGTGCTAGTTCTGACATATCTTGGTGACCTTAAAAAAACTATCAAAAGTATCAGAACCTCAATTTCCTCATCTATAAAATGAAGAGAGTGAACTAAGTGAAATCTAAAGTCCTTTCCAGCTCTAAAGTAGTGGCATCAATCATCAGGCCACTCTCCATTGTGTTTGTGACATAGACAGTGGCTCTTGCCTTACATAATGTGTTTTCTCTCCGTATTTCCTCTCTCAGTGCAGTATTGTGGTCAACAAGGCTGTGCTATTTCCTTCCCTTGTTCAAGACCTGCATAAGTCATGGTTACAGCCCATAGATTCAACAGATGCTACTCCTTTGAGTTCCTTCTTCTTTGAGTTCCTGCTTCTCACTAAAAGTCATCTGTTCGCCTGACCTCATCTTATGAAGTCTTGACAATTCTTCCTTGAAAATATTTTTTTTTGTATCTAACATAGTACAACTGAAAGAGAGACTAGAGAATCAGACGGCTCTATTCTATAGAATAGAGGAAGAGGAAGTACTCTTCTATAGAGTTCATGCCTTATTTAAACAGCAGCTCAAAGTCTGATCTCACATTAAAATTGGCAGCTGGGTTCTGATACCCAGAATATAAAATGTTCATTTGGACCCAAAGAAAATGTCATTCTTTGATGAAAGTTTCAAACCACTATGTTGGGGGTGGGAGGCGAAGTGGAGATTTCATAATTTTCTAGAAGATAAAGAAGTTTTTAGAGGGGAGAGGGGCAAGGAGAAGCAAAAGGAAGAAGGATATGAGTTCACAAATACTTACATGAAGTCAGACTGAATTTTATGTGACCCACTGGCCATAGATTTGAATTCAACCCCTTCCAGATCAATATCTTGAGGCAGACACCATTCCAGCATGTTACCTATGGAATATAAAGGTTACAGGTCAGTGTGGAAGAAATTGCTCCAAAAAGAGAGTGTGTGGTAGAGTAGGCCACTCGAGATCCGTGTTGTTCAGCCTGAAACAAACCCCCTCCAAATGTCAAAGTGATTTACTCTACCAGTCACACAATCAAATATTTACTGGAGGATGTGGAAAGAGACATTACACAGGAACATCTATCTGTTCCTCAGTTATTGGTTTTTTTGGGGGGGTAGGGGAGAAGGCAGGGCAATTGGGATTAAGTGACTTGCTCAAGGTCACATGGCTAATAAGTGTTAAGTGTCTGAGGCTGAATTTGAACTCAGGTCCTCCTAACTCCACAGCTGGTGCTCTGTTCACTGAGCCACCTAGCCATCCCCTCATTCCTCACTTTTACATGTGGAGCAAAAGCATCCTCATATGCACTAGAAGTGCTTTCTCTTGAATCTGCTGCTCCATTTGACTACACCAACCAGCGTCTTTTTCCTTTTACTGCCAAATCTGTCACACAAGAGCTGTACCACTGCCCTCATTTCAGCAGACTTCCTCAAGACTTGTCTTCTGTCCATACCACTCTAGCTTAAAATCAACTTTTCTGAGGACCTTGATGACCTTACCAAATCCAACAACCCTTTCTCTGTTCTCATATCTGACCATTGCTGACACTGAACACATCTTCATGAACCTTGGTACTCTGTTGGTTTCCATAGTATATTATCCCATTGATCTCTTTCTTCCACACTTTTCCATGCCCCTGCAAATATAGGTGTTCCTGAGATTCAGTCTTCAATTCTGTTTATCTTTCTCTTGTCACCCCATCACTTCTATCCAGTAGATATCCCAAATCTCAATCTCTAGTCCTAATCCTTCTCCCAAATTCTAAACCTGCATTTTCAACAGTCCTTTATAGATATATCTACTTGAATATAAAACCCCATCAACTTAAAAACAGCATATGCATGGACTTCTCATCCTCCCCAGCAACAACAAAAATGTCTTCCTACCCCATAACTTTCTTCTTTCTATCATTGGCATACCAGTTTCTCAGTCAACAAAGACTGAACCCCTGGAGTCTTCTCTTCATTCTATCATCTTATGTAGCCCATTAAGTCTGATCAATCCTCCCTTCAAAATATTTTTTTGTACAATGAAAAAAGAGATTCTAGAGTCAGGGGACCAGGATTCAAATCCCACTTCTGTCACGTACTAGACTTGCCACTTTAGGCAAGTCCCTTTTACGAAAGTCATCCTTAAAATGAGAGAGTTGGGCTACCAGCACTAGGTCTAAGATTTTGTGATCATTATTTATTTTTTACTACATGCCTTCTGTGGATTTCTAACATTACAGTAATTTCCATTTATACTCAGCCCCCGCCCCCAAGCCTCCTTCCCTTGAAGGGGAAAAAAAAAGAAAGTCTGACCAATAAGGTAACTAATTGTGTCAGACAGTATATATTGCATTCCACATCCATGGTTTCCCACTTCTCTATGGAGACACCGGATTCTCTGTTTTCCTAAGCAAAGATCATCACTGCAAGTCATCAAGAGAGATCAGCTGGGCCCTTCTGGTGTTAGGCACAATACTGAAGTCAGTATATATTGCTCTCTTCAATCTGTTTGCCTCATCAAAAATCTTCCCATGCTTTTATGAATTCCTCAATTTGTAATTTCCTTTGAAATAAAATTATTCCATGATATACATATACCCCAACTTGTTCAACCAATCCCTAACTGATGGGTACCTCACCCATCAATGTCTAGTCTTTCTGTTAATAACAACAATAGATAGTATTTATATACTACTTTAAAGTTTGAAAAGTTTTTTATAAATATTATCTCATTTTATCCTCACAAAGTTGGGGAATATATACTATTATCATTCCCATGTTACAGATGAGGAAACTGAGGCAGGAAGTGACTTTCTCAGGGTCACATGGCTACTATGTATCTGAATCTGGATTTGAACTCAGGTCTTCCTGACTCAAGGCCCAGAGCTCTATCCACTTCAACACTCAACTGATGCAACAAAGAATGCCATTCTCAATATTTTACTATATATGTGGCTCCACCCCCCCCATCATTAACATTGTGGCACATACTTTTTTTTTAAATTAACTTTTGTTTATTTTTAGTTTACATCATTCATTGTTTATTTTTTAGTTTACATCATTCATTGTTTATTTTTAGTTTACATCGTTCATTTCCACGAGATTTTGAGTTACAAATTTTCTCCCCGTCTTTCCCCTACCCACCACCCCAAAACAATGATCCCACTGTATATCCCCTCCCCCAATCTGCTCTCTCCTATATCCTCCCCCATCACCCCTGTGACTTTCCAGTAGGGCAAGATGGATCTCCCTACCCCAGAGTGGCACATACTTTCTATTCCGCCATCATCATCCCAGTCATCTCACACTTACATTATTATAGAACTTTAGAACTGAAAAGGCTCATATAAGATAATTTCCACCATTTTCGGATTCAGAACCTCAGATCCAAAGAGACTTATGTCTTTTTTTTTGCTTTTTGGAAGGGGGAAGGCAGGGCAACTGGGGCTAAGTGACTTGTCCAAGGTCATAGGGCTACTGTTAAGTGTCTGATGCTGAATTTGAACTCAAGTCCTCCTAACTCCAGGGCTGGTACTCTATCCACTGCGCCACCTAGCTGCCCCATACAATGTCTCTTAACTAGTTAGTGACAGCCAGAGCTAAAACTAGATCATCCTCTCTCCCAGTTCAATGTTCCTTTCTTTAAACCAGACAGGCTCACTTTGAATCCCCCACCCCCACAGTTAATGCCTTGTGTCCTTGTTGTTGTTGTTGTTTAGTCACGTTCAACTCTTCATGACTTCCACGTGGGGTTTTCTTGGCAAAGATATCGAAATTGTTTGCCATTTCCTTCTCCAGCTCATTTTACAAATGAGGAAACTGAGGCAAATAGGGTTAAGGGACTTGCCCAGGGTCACACAGCTAGTAAGTGTCTTGAGGTCTGATTTAAACTTAGGTCTTCCTGACTCCTGGCCCAGCATTCTATCCACTGAACCATCTAACTGCCTCTTTATGCCCTAGGAATACTCAACTATTAATTAGATTTAACAGCTACCTTTGCATAATGTTCATGATTATTTCTCTGTACACTAATGGAAACATAAAACGCTCTCTCTAAAGACAGAAGGTCTTTGCTGAAGCAAAAAGCCTTATTCTAAATGTTGACATATTTACTCAGTGACTATTTACACATCAGAGCTGTAAACATGATGGCACCTAAAGAGTCTTTTAGGTTATACTTTAAGGCATTCCATAAGTCACTGAATTTGTAGATTCTGTATAATAATGATAGCATTTTCTTAGAAAATGGATGAGGCAGAACACAGTAGTTTACTTCCAATTATCTTGTCATATAGTCAAAATTTGAGTTTCACAAGGAAAATACCATAATAATGAAATGCTGGAGCAGACACAATCCTATAAGCATCAGATAAACAGCATGAATTAATTCCTTACAGAGTCAGAACAAATGCCTCACTCAAGTGTTCATGTCATGGGTTTTAAAATACCATAATCATAGGATCACAGAAGTAGCCAATCAGTAAGTATAAGGGGCTACTTAATGCATTCCAGGCACAGTGCTGGGCACTGGGCATCCACATAAAAAAGGAAGAGATAATCTTGCGGATAAGAAATTAAATTCTGATGAAAGAGAAAAGATATGTATACATAGATGTGAATAAAAAATACAAGGTTAACAGAACACAAATCTATACAAAGTAACTGGGAGAAGGGGTAGATCAGGAAAGGCTTCAGTAGAGGATGGTGCCTGAGCTGCATCTTAAAAGCACAGAGGCACCATGGCATGGAAGCATGGAGACAGCACCTACCAGGGCTGGGGGCTGAGTCAATGCAGGTAGAGTGGACATGGGGGGAGGGAGGGAGGAAGAGAGAGATGGATAGATAAATGAAAGAAAGAAAAATAGAAAGAATATTGCATGTGAGGAAGAGAGAGAAAGCCGGTTTGACTGAACCACAGCATGCAAGATGGTAAGAAATACCCAGTGAGGCTAGAAAGATAACTTGGGGCCAGGCTATGTAGGGCAGAGGGAAATATTTAACAAAATAAGTAAAAGTACAGTGTTTGTTGCCTAGTTGTTATTCAGTTGTGTCTGACTCTTCCTGATCCCTTTTGGGGTTTTCCTGGCAAAGATACTGGAGTGGTTTGCCATTTCCTTCTCCAGCTCATTTTACAGATGAGGAAACTGAGGCAGAGTGAAGTGACTTGCCCAGGGTCACACAGCTAGTAAGTGTCTGAGGCCAGATTTAAACTCAGGAAACTGAGTCTTCCTCACTTTAGGCCAGGCGTGCTATCCAGTTTGCCACTTGCCACCCAAATAATACCTGCTAACAGGCTCTGTGTGACACCCAACACATGATAGTGCCCTCCCAAGTTCTTTTTGTTGTTGTTGTTCTCAATCAAAGGACCAATTAATCAGGCCAATAACCCATAGGCATTTGGTAACTACCTATTACTGCCAGACACTGTGCTTTGTACCAGGGATGTAAAAACCAAAGAGACAAGTCTCTGCAGCAGAGGAGCTTATATCTTACAATCAACATTCACTTTCGTATTCCCAGGTCCATTATCAGCAGAAACCAAAGGAATTCTACCGCCAGAGGCAGACACCCTACTAGATACAGGCTCCCATTCTGAATGGACACAGGAAGGAGCAAAGGGAAGCACATGTGATGAAGCCTCATTGGGAAAGAGGGCTCCCGGTGAGGTGGGACAAGGTGGCTTCCATGATCCTTTCCAGCTTTGAGATCCTGTGGTGAGGTCCTAAAAGCCTTATCTGAGGAATGTTCTCCCTTATGGCTCACAGGAAAGAAGAGCTGTTAACCCATCCCAGGGAAGGGAGGGAAATCAGATAAGGACAAAATGATGCAACACTAGAAGAGACAGAAAGAACTCAGTTATAAGCTGAGGAGGAAGCTAGGTGATGCAGTAGATAGAGGACAGGCCCTGGACCTGAGCTAAAATCTGACACTTACTAGCTGCTTGACCATGGGCAAGTCACTTAACCCCAGTTGCCTCAATGATAATAATAAACTTGTTGAGGAAGCTGGTGAAGGAGAATAAGCTGAGTTCTCAATTTAGAAACCACTATAGAGCACAGGACCAATTTAAAAGCAAGAGGACCCGGGTTCCATTCCCAGTTCTGTTACATATTACTCTAGTCATTTTAACAGTCACCTTTCTGGCCCCCATCTCCTCACCTGGTAAACGAAGTGGTCAAACCAGATGATGTCTAGGATGCCATCTTTAAGTCCTACGATCAACTTCCATTTCTGGAGCATTCATACTTTTGAACAACAACTACTCTCATGTCTGTGTGTCTTATAACCTCAGGAGACACCTAGTTCAGGTATTAATATCTCCATTTTAAAGATGAGGAAATGACTATCATCACAAACTGGCACTCAACACCAGGGAAAACCACGGGCAGATCGGTGGTGAAGGGGACAGAATGCTGGGCCTGAAGTCAGGAAGACAGTTTTCTGAATTGAAATCTGACTTCAGACACTTCCTAGCTGTGTGACCCTGGCCAAGTCACTTAACCCTGTTTGCCTCAGTTTCCTCATCTGTAAAATGAGCTGGAGAAGGAAATGGCAAACAACTCTAATATCCCAGCCAAAAAAACCCCAAATGGGGTCATGAAGAGTCAGACACAATTGAAAACGGCAACAACAATCAGGAAAATCTTACTTGATCATATTCTTGGCCCTTCCAGTTTCTAAATGAGTAGCCAGTCTGGCCTGGCTCTAAAAGTGAAGGAGCTGGAGCTGGGACAAGAGACAGTCCTATGCCTTTGTTATTCCAGCAGAAGAGTTTTTAGCCTAGGGTAGGCAATTTCCCACACAGGTGGTATCTGCGCTAATTGTTGCTATAATCAATAAGCTTCCTTCCCTTCCCTCCATCCATTTTTCTTTCCAATTCTCAAAGATTCTAAGGCTTCCTCTCAAACGTAAGTGGAATTACATGGGGTCTCTCTCCCCCTCCCCCAAATTGAAGCCGAATATGCTTAGGATTGGTTATTTCACATTCAGTACCTGTGCTCCTTGAAAACTGGAACGAGGTTATGTTTTCTTGGGTCACCATACAGCACGGGAGCTCCAAAGATGGAGCTCTTTGGGGGCCCCAGACCACAGAGCCACCTACCAACCTCACCTTTAAGACAGTGAAGTTGAAGGCCTTATTTAAAATGTCTGAGTGATTGTCTTCCCTAACATAGTCGGGCTTTTACTCTCTCTGTTCAGTTTTGAGGGTTGGCTGAAGCACCACTCACAAAGGACTTGATCATAGGAATAATGACATTACAGATGTCCAGAAAAAAGATCAGGTTAGTAAGTAAAAAAGGTACTCAGGCTGGAGCAGAGCCTGTTTCCTCTGATTGTCATTCCAAGAATGGAATGCACTGCCTCACTGAATGTCAAGTTTGTATCAAAGCTCCACTCAAGGACCAACCACATCCTACCAGAAGTCTGCCCTGATCACTCCCCCTCTTACAAGATGTCATCACCTTTCCTCATGTCTTGGAAATGTCTTGGATCTACTTTGAAGAGGGTGTCCCAAAAGTTTTAGTGCTATCTTAAGCATAAAATGGCACTAAGACTTTGAGGATACTTTGTATATATTTTGTATTTGCTTTTCTGGGTATATCCAATGGAATGTAAGGTCCTAAACGGCAGGGGCTATTTCAATTTTGGCTCTGTACCTTCAGCTCCTAACAAAGGACCTAGCATACTAGAAGTACCTAGCAAATACTTATTGAATGAATGGAGATGAGAATCAATCAATCAATCAACATTTATTAAGTGATGTGCTAAGCACTGGTGATACAAAAAAAAAAAAAAAAAAGCCAAAAAAAAAAAGCCAAAGATAGTCCCTGCCCTCAAGGAGCTTATGATCTAACAGGAGAGACAATATGCAAACAAATATATACAAAGCAGGCTATATACAAGATAAATAGGAAATAATCAACAGAGGGAAGGCACTGGAATTAAGAGGGGTTAGGGAAGGCTTCCTGGAGAAGGTGACATGTTAGCTGGGACTTGAAGGAAGCCAGGGAGGTCAGCAGTTGTAGCAGAGGAGCGAGAGCATTCCAGGCATAGGGACAGCCAGAGAAAATGCTTGGTGTGGAGAGATGGATTGTCTTGTTTGTGAAACAGCCAGAAGGCCAGTGTCACTGGACCAAAGAATACCCTGTTGGGGAATAAAATTTAAGAAGATTGGAAGGTAAAAGAGGACCAGGTTATAAAGAGATCTTAATTCCAAATACAGCATTTTCAAAACAACTCTGAACTACCACATCACACCTGTCAGATTGGCTAACACAACAAAACAGGAAAATGGTAAATATTGGAGAAGATGTGGGAAAACTGGAACACTAATATATTGTTGGTGGAGTTGTGAACTGATCCAATCATTCTGGACAGCAATTTGGAACTAGGCACAAAGGGCTATAAAAATGTGCATACCCTTTGACCCAGCAATACCACTTCTAGGTCTGTATCTCAAAGAGATCATACAAATGGGAAAAGGACCCACATATACAAAAATATTTTTAGCAGCTTTTTTTTATGGTGGCCAAGAATTGGAAATTGAGGGGATGTCTATCAATTGAGGAATGGCTGAATGAGTTGTGGTATATGAATGTAATGGAATACTATTGTGCTATAAGAAATGATGAGTAGACAGACTTCAGAAGAAACCTGGAAAGACTTCTATGAACTGATGCTGAATGAAATGAGCAAAACCAGGAAAACATTGTACACAGAAACAGCCACCTTGTGCAATGAATGACTTTGATAGACTTAGCTTGTCTCAGCAATGCAAAGACCTAAGACAAGTCACTTAACCTGGTTCCCTCAGTTTCCTCATCTGTAAAATGAGCCAGAGAAGGAACTGGTAAACCCCTCCAACATCTTTGCCAAATGGGGTCATGAAAAGTTGGATATGACTGACAATATCAAAATTCTTTTTAAGGAATCACAATCTAAGAAGCCTAAAGAAAACCCTCTTGAGATCTGATCTAGTCTGTACCAGGACAAATAACTCTTGATAGCTGAATGAAGTGGTGGATTTGGAGTCAGAAAAGTTAGGCTGAAATCTCAGTTTTGCCACCTGTGTTGACTTTGGGCATGTCACTTAATTTAATTTATTTTAGCCTCAGTTTCCTTATTTGTCAAATGAGGAAACCAAAGGTCCTGTTGATCTCTGCCCCAGATACCATTCACAAAAAAAGACTTTAAAACTGTAAGAGCACAGCATAAAATATCAGAAGGCAAAGAAAGTGTTAAGAAAAGACCTAAAGAAGGTAAAATTTAGAACCTGGAAATTAAACCCAATGCCAGCTAGCTTTTCCCCAGTGCCTAACGTCCATTAGATTAAGTACTGAAAGGGGGTGGGGAGGAGGAGTATCATGTCATACACACCTTATTATTTTCCTTATTTCTCCACAGAGTTCCTAAAGGTTAAAATAGAAATCATGGCCAACGACCACAAACTGACTTCCCCAGGAAACCACAAGCTGATCAGGTGAATCATCAGCAACCTGGGAAAGATGTGGTCAATGTGAGATTAATAGGAAAATGAAAAGCAGCCACAATCGGGTTTCACTGCCAAACCCAATGGTGGAAAATAAGGAGGGAGGAGGAAGACAGGGTTAAAAACCATTTCACAGGGGCCATTTCTTTTTAGATAGAAGGAACTTTCTCCCTGACTCCCTCATAAATTTGATCTCTTAAATAAAAGAAGCTCAATAACCAGATGGTCAGGTCAACAAGCATTCAGGAAATTATTCTTAGGTGCTAAGCAATGAAGTAAGCACAGGGAATAGAAGCAGACATAAAAAACAGTCCCTGCCCTCAGGGAGCTGACATTCTAATGGAGAAGACTATACATAAAAAGAAACTAAAAGGGGGGTGGGGGAGAAAGCTGGGAGGGAGAGGCAAAGTAGAGGAATTCTGACCACAACCTGGAGAGGATGCAACATGACTGGCCTGGGTATCCACCTTAAATGGAGGTCCTGGACTGAGCCAGCCAATCAGAGGGAGCAGTTGCAGGGATGGAGGGTACATCCAGTGTGGGAATTACAGGTGATCAAAGCTACAGGATAAAAAATTGGGACATGGTAGAATAAGTCCAGAGTGGCCTGTACAGAAATATAAATATTATACAAAAGAACTTCCTGGTCTTACTTGCCTTCATCCATCCGCCATGTTGTTTCCACCAGTATTTGGAAGTAATTTGTTCCTTGCCATGAGTCAGATGACCTGGACTCTGATCCAAGATATGGCACAGACCAATAGAACAATATCAACCCCATCTCTTGATCTCTACACCCTGTGATCTCTTTTGTTTAGACAAACAAATAAGTTGACAAGAAAAAGCATGTACTTCACTGACTACATGAAGATGCTCCAAGGATTAATAATTATCGTTTATACAATGACTGAGAACCACAAAGGCAATCAATCCTACAGTATTTACATACCATCTGTCTAAACAGATTTAATGTAATCTTTCAAACAGGTAAATGAAAAACACTTCACCAAATTAACAAAATGTTAGGTATGATGTATGTACTTCGGGATGTGTAGTAAAACTTTGCATGGGATCATAACTTTGGAGCTGGGATGAACCTAAGAGATCATCAAGGCCAAGCCATTCATTTTACAGATGATGAAACTATGGCCCAGAGAGGTTAGGTCAACGTGTTCAAGAGGTTAGCGGATGTGATCAAACGTATTAGAATCAAGGCCTTCCAGACTCCAGCGAGGAGACACCAAGAGATAGAGCACTAGGCCTAGAATCAGGAAGACCTGAGTTCAAATTTGGCCTCAGACACTTACTAGTTTTGTGACTCTGGGCAAGTTACTTAACCACTGTTTGCCTCAGTTTCCTCCACTGTAGATGGGAATAATAACAGCACCTACTAAAATATTTAAATGCTTGTTCCTCATTCCCTTGCCCCTACCTTCCAAGTCCGATGCTCCATGCTCTTCACCATGCTATTTCTTAAGATACCTTAGCTAGAATTTGTTTCTCTAGCACCCTAATTTTCTACTCATGGCATGAGATTCCCTCTAGTGTAGATGAATCCCTTAATCAATATATACACAGCTATATCAATTTATCCCAGAGATGGGTCTTGGACCACTTAGAGTTTCTTCTTTCTGTTCCCAGGCCTCTTCACCTCCAAAAAGTGCTAGTGAGAAAAGTCAAGCACATATTTGTGGACAAAGCCAGCTTGACTGGAGTGATCTGAATGCTGAAGTTGGAGTCAAAAGGACCTGAGTTCAGATCCCACCTAAGACACATAACTGTCTGTGTGACCTGGTCAAGTAAATAATTTATTAAGTTACAATGGGCTAGGGACTATGCCTGGACATCCAAAGAAAGGCAAAAACAGTCTCAGTCCTCAAGAAAATCAGTATATGATGGGGGGGGTGGGGGGGGACAGACATGTAAATAACTATATACAAACAAAATACAGTCAATTCTGCTATAACTAAACATATGTGCTCTTAAAATCACCAAACTATGCAATAAAAATCACAGGGCCTATGGGGAAAATGGGGTGAGGGGCACAACACTCAAAAACCCTGTCAGTGACATAAAAAATAAATTAAGCTAATTTTAAAAAACAGCAATTTTACAGGCATAAAATGGTTAATTCATAAATAATATGATAAATAGTGGTGGTGTTAGACTTTGTGGGTTCAGGTCAACCTTCGTCCATGCACAGCTCCAGCTATATCCAAAGACATACAACAAATATGTTAGTTCATCTTGAAAAATGCCTTAAGTTTTGTTGTGGAAGTGGGCTTGGGATGGGTTGTAGCTTGTGAGTTAAAGTGCTATTATATGGAGGTCACCAGTAATGTTTGAGGTGTGTGCCTTTTGTGCTCAGTTTAGTTGCATGGAGTTTTCTGTTTCACGATGAGATGAGTGAATCAACTGAGTAAACTTGATTTTTACCTTGTACTCAAATTGTTTCCTAATTAATGTTTTCAAAACAAGAATTTAAGCAGAATTGACTGTGTTTGCAAGACAACTTGGGGGTGATCTCAGAGGGAAGGTACTAGCACTGAGAACTGGGAAAGGCTTCTTAGAAAAGATGGGATTTTAGCTGGGACTTCAGGAAGTCAGAGATGATTCTGGGCGGGGACAACTGGTGAAAATGCATGGAGTCAGAGGGTCGAGCGCCATGTTGGAGGCCAGGAAGTAAGTCAGTGTTACTGGGTTCTAAGGCATATGAAGGGGAGTAAAGGGTAAGAAGCCTACTCAAATTCTTCAACCTTTCAGTGCCTCAGTTTCCTGAACTATAGAATGGAGGTAATAATAATAATAGCTGGGAATCTAGGTGACACAGTGGATTAAGCACTGAGCCACGAGTCAGGAGACCTGAGTTCACACCAGACTTCAGACATTTATTAGCTGTGTGATCCTGGGTAAGTCACTTAACCCCATTTGCCTCAGTTTCTTCATCTGTAAAATTAGCTGGAGAAGGAAATGGTAAACCACTCCACTATCTTTGCTAAGAAAATCCAAAAAGGGGTCACAAAGAGTGAGATTTGACTAAAAGAACTGAACAACAAATGATAATAATCATAGCATTTATAAAGAGCTTCAAGGTTTGCAAGGGGCTTTACAAATATTAACTCATTTAATCTTCACAACAACCCTGTGAAATATGTACTATTATTCCCATTTTACAGATGAAGTGGCTGAGGCACAAAGAAGTTAAGTGACTTCCTGACTCAAGTCCTGGGCTTTACCCAATGGGCCACCCACCTGCCCTCTCTGCCTCACAGGATGGTTGTGAAGGATCCAGTGAGATGCTACATGGGAAGTGCGGTGTAAATTTTAAAGCACTATATAGATGCTAGCCATTAATAATCGTCACAGTGGGCAGTGGTAACCATAGTAACAGTAGCAGCCCTGTGACCTTGGGCAAGTCATACAATCCTCTAAGCCTCAGTTAGCTCATCCCTTATACTTCCGTCTACCCTTGAATTTCTTGTCCCGTTGCTCTTTCACTGCTCCCTCTCTCCTAAGCCTGAAAACCAAATACGGTTATCTCTTCCACATCAACACATTACCAGTCAGCCTCAGAAATTAAATGGGAATTTGGGGGGAATTTAAGCAGAAGTCACAGATGACACAGAGTCTATGACTAAACACTTAACCCAAATTTTACAGTAAAGTATTGTAAACACCTCATAAAAGAAAAAATTCAGGACTTCTTTTCTGGTACAAAGGGAGGGCTAAAACTCTCCCCAAACCCCCTCCCCATGTGGAAGGGATAACTGTACCTCCTCCCCACTCCCACCATCACCACAATGAGCCTCCACAGAACCTTAAGAGTTGGAGGGGACCTCAGAGGTCATCTACTCCAATACCTACCTCAACCATAATTCCCTCCTCCCCCACCCTTCATCATATCCAACACAGCCCCTGAAGGAAGATCTCTAGTGAGAAAGAACCAACTGCCCTCAGAGACAGCCCAGTCCACTTCTGGACGGTGCTAATTCAGTGGTTCTCACAGTACAATGCTAGGACCCCTAAAAGTGCTCTATCTACTGGGCCACCTAACTGCCTTAGAGGCCTCACTAATTTTTAAGCATGCAAAGGTACTCTGAGACCAAAATGTTTGTCACTGGTCGTGTCTGGAAAATATGTAAACACAACCTAATTTTCTAGATGTTCAACTAACCATCTCTTTAATAACATTCTAGAATTTTGCCAGGATCAAAGTCCAGCTTTTCTGGCCTTAAATTTGTCGCTTCTAGCAACTTTTTCTTTTTCTTAATTTATCTCCTTTCAACCCTGCTGCATCTCCCCTATGCTTCAGTCTCTCAGAGATCGCTGGCAGTGGTTCAGCCAGTACTTTCAGTACCCTGGGACTTAGGACTGGGACTGTTTACATCAACTCCTCAAGGACAGCTAGGTGGGCTCTTTACTAATTCAAGGTAAGTACTCCTTGCTTATGTGGGGGTTCAGCTCCTCATTTGTCACATTTGTCACTCATCTGCCCTTTCCAATCCCAGGATCATTCTCCTTGGCAGAGAAACAATAGGCAAATGAAGAATTTAACATCATGACTTCCTACCTACCATCCATGACCACGCTCCCAAACCACATCGAGCAGTGGTCCTAGTTCTTCTTTGCTCTTCCTCTTAACCTCTAAGAATAATTTTTAATTCTTTTTTTCCGTATCTTTAATTTTACCTACTGGCCTCAACTCATTCTAACTTTCAGTGCTTCAGATACTATTATTACCCCATGCCACTTTTGCATTCACCTTTTGTCAAAATCTAAGTTGGTTGACGATTTTCCTGTACGTCCATATTGTTCTCTTTAGACAGTT
The DNA here is from genome assembly GCA_028646515.1 of Pseudochirops corinnae. NCBI lineage: Eukaryota > Metazoa > Chordata > Mammalia > Diprotodontia > Pseudocheiridae > Pseudochirops > Pseudochirops corinnae. The sequence goes on from CM053585.1 coordinate 472,513,483, forward strand.
TCCCCTCATCTGTGTCTTGGGAGTTAGATCTCCTTGTATTTTATACTAGAGAGCTTCCCACTCCTCCTAATGTTTCTTTTAGAATTTTAATCAGTGGGACTCTACCTTTCCTTTCTCTGAACCCTTTGAGGTTCAGAGAATCTCCCAAAATCTGACGGTCTTATCATGGCTTTCCTATCCTCTATCATCAATTCTAAGACTGAAGGCTATTTTCGCAGCCAAAGCTTTCATCGTTTACATCCCAGGAACCAGTTCCTTCTTATTAGTGACGAATGATTCCAGAATAAACATTTCCCTTGTTGACTGTGCTACCTTTTAAAAGATGAAACACCACCAACGTAAATCAAACTTAGTTGCTCTGGTTTTGGAAAATGTAGAGTTCCTGAGGGTGTCTAGATAATTAACTATCCTAGCCCAGTCCCCTTAGTTCACACATGGGGAAACTGAGCTCAGAGTAATAACCCAAATGTACACAAGTTGTAGGATACGAGGTGACACAGTAGATAGCTATAGTCAGGAAGACCTCAGTTCAAATCTGACCTCAGACACTTACTAGCTGCATGACCCTGGGCAAGTTACTAAACCCTGTTTGCCTCAGTTCCTCATCAGTGAAATGAACTGGAGAAGGAAATGACAAACCATTTTAGCATCTTTGCCAAGAAAACCTCAGGTGGGGTCATGGAGAGTCAGACATGACTGAAACAACAACAACACTAACAACAATACAAGTTGCAAGTATGTGAACCAAGATTTAAAACCAGATCGTCTGACTCCAAATCAAGTGCTTTCATTCCTATGTCCCTTTCCTGGGTGTTTTACAACATACTCTGATGACAATATTTATTATTTCAGATGTTACGGATATTCACCCAAATGTCCCCCACTATGCTTCCCTTCTGGTTGCTAAATACATATTAATTATAATATATAAATGTATAACAAAAATTACATTAATAATAAAAATAGCACAATATAAACTAATCTCTACTATGAAATAAACTATATTTGCTTATAGTAATAATCTGCTCTCTTCCCATTTACTTATCCTATTAATTTTGAATAAGGTATATACCTTTCGGAAGCCCCATTACAGCCAATGATCCTGGCCAGTCTTTAATACTTATGAGGTCCAAATTTGCTTAACGTTAGGATCTCTAGTACACCTTGTTGTTAACCACACCAGGTGCTTTTGTGTATAAACATCTGAGGCCAGGAGTATTGCTTCTTCCTTACATTTTTGTCTCCTAGGAATTACTGAGTATGTCTTTTGTTATTTTTCTTTCTACAAAGTAACTACTCTGTACCATGTCTAGCTTATCCACAGCTCTCTACTTCTCCTTTCCTTTTCAGTTTAAAGGCCCTTTGGCTAGGTTTCAACATCTCTAGGCAGATAAACACTCTGCTGCTCTTGTTAGGGACATTCCATCCCTGACCAGGAATCAATCCATCACTCCCTGTATTCCCAGCAGCTCTCAGTTTTCTAATGAGCAGGGAAGCAGCTACTCTAGAGAGTCTTAAAACTGTACTAAGTAAGTTAACTCCTTTATCCTTTCATTCTCTACACAGAGTACTTGCAAAACTTCCCCTTGGGAAGGCCAGAAGCAATTACAGGCAAGCAGGGTTGCTGAACTTATTATATAAAAAGAAAAGTAATTTGTACATAGAAAATGGACAGTCACAAAGAGTTACAACTGAAACAGCTAAACAACAGGCAAAGCCCTATGTAAATGTGAGTTGTCATTATTCCTACTGACTCCCACCTTTCTCCTCTATATTCCATTCGTGACACACTTGCCAAAGTAACCTTTCAAATGCACGAGTAAGATCACCTAGTGTGGTTTTCAATTGCCTGCTGAGTAAAATGATGACTTTTGAGATGGCCATGCCAGGACTTTTATACTGCAGCTTTCCAAGATTATTTCATAGCACTCCCTACCTTCTGATTTCACCTCGCCTGGCTCCTGCTCCAGGGACTTTGCACACACTAAATCTCCTGGCCTTGAATAACTTCTCTGCCTCCTACCTTATTTCTTCTCCTTTTAGGCTCAGCAGCTACCTCTGAGCATCCTTCTCTGATCACTCCCAATAAACAAGATCTCTCTTTTACAAGGCAGAGGCCTTGAACTTAATCATTTTCTAACTTGCATCAAAATCACCTGTGTATGTGTGTTCATTCTAGCCTCCTAGACCTAGAGCATCATCTCTCTGAGGACCCAGACCATTATGGTTCCCCCTTATGGGTGCATGGATATTTGTTCAAATGAAAAAGAAGCCTCAGACATCAAAGAGAAGTGGTAACCCCTCAAAGAAAACTTGTCTCCTCAAGTTCTCTCAGCTGTCTACACTCCAGCTTAATTTTGTGCCACCTGAGGCAAATTCTACATACAGGTGTACACAATGACTGTAGACTGCTCAAGTCAAAATGTTAAAATGTCAACATAGAGCCAAGGAACAGCAAAATGTTTTCTCAGCAGATGGAGCGTTCAAGGGTGAAAAAAGAAATCATCTCTCAGGGGCATTTGTTCCATTTTGTTTCCTACATTTTTAGAGCTGCCCTAAAGTATTTGGAAGCATAACTCTAAGGCCCATGATAACAGCTTGGGGGAACAGAAGAGCTATTGCCTACAAAAAAGGGGGGGGGGGGGGGAAGAAACAGAGATAGATAATGTCCTTATCTAAAACTTTACTCCCTCATACCTTCTTTCTCCCATCTGAACCAATGACAGAGAATAGGAAAGAGAACCTGGGTTAAATGTACCCATACCACCAATCCTGTTCCTGATATCCACTATCATTGAACATTAGCCACTGTCATTACAGGGACCAATCTCTCGGAAGTTTTTCTATACATACAAGTATACCTTTATGTCACTTTCCTCCTTACCCCTCCCCCCCCCCCTCCTCTCAAACACAACTTTTATTGACTGTGAAACAACTGGGGACAGATGAGCACCACTGCTTTTTGGTTCTAGTTTTTTCTGTTCACCAGGGACTACTGGTTCAGGGAAGCTTTCCCTTTCTCCACAGATAAAGGTGCTCTAAGCATAAGTAGTGTTGTAAAATGTGTTTAGCACCACAAATGAAAAGCTATAGTTAGTGTATAAAGTTACCCACTAAAAAAACCTTTAATAAATTCAAATGGGCTAAATAGGACCTCTTCAAAAAAAATTCTAGAGGAGGATGTCATACCCTTTCACTAACCACTCTTAGCCACCTTCCCCCCCCCCCTTTTCCTCCCAGTTCCTCTTAGACTCTAACCAAGAGCAGCTGAATTTAGTGCTCAAGTCTATTAGTGGGTGAGCATGAGCAATATTTTTCTTTTGAAAAGTATCCATTTTAATCTAGAATTGATGGTACAACTATTTCTAGAGTTCTCTGACTGGTTTTGTCCTGGACAGCTCTTACTCCTTAAACAAAAGACTCTTCCTACCAGCAGCAACCATCTTCCCCGGAGATCCTTAATGCCTACTATCTAATTAGGTGGGGTGGAAAGATATAAATCCCACCTCTTACAGTCATTCCCCAAAGGATGATGGGTATTTATCCTATCCTTGGATATAATAGATACTCACATGCCACCAAGATAATCACTTTACATACATAATCTCATTTGATCCTCCCAATCACCAACAGGGGGTCTGGGCAATTGTACCTCTTTAGAAGAGAAAACTGAGGTTCAAAAAGCAAGTAATTTTCCGAAGCATTACACAGCAAATAAGTAACTGTAAGAATCTGAACTCCGGCAACTCCGATGCAAAGAAATCCTTTCTCTTTCTACTAGGACACCAAGCAATAAAGTTGAGTGGCCATCACACTAGGCTGAGATCTTTGGAATAAGAATATGCACTCTTATCAACCGAGCACTGTATTACATGATGGAGAAATGAAGACAATGAAGTGGATTATTCTTTCAAGAGCTTATGACCTGGCTAGGAGAGACAACATATGTACACGTGTATGTGTGCATGTATGTATGTATGTATGTTTTAGGGACAGAGACTGGATCTGTGATTTCATTGGCAAGGAGAGCTCTCAGATGAAAAACAAACCCTACCTTTTCCAATTTAGGTTTATACCTCCTCTGCAATTTATAGCCCTAAATTACCAGGGCACTAAGAGATCAAGTAGCTTGCCCAGGGAAAGCATGTGACTGGGACAAAATGTAAACCCATCCATGTCTTCTGGGTACCCAGGCCAGCTCTCTATTCATCCACAATGCAACTCTACCTCTAAACACAAGGTAATTTGGTGGGACAAGAGAGCCATCAATAAAGACTTCAAGTATAAATTGCCTTGTGAAATGAGCCTTGAGGGAAATGAAGGATTTTAGGAGGCAGAGTTGAGGGGGAAGGGCATTCCAGGCTTGGGAGACAATCAATGGAGAACTACTAGGGTGTCATATTTGGAAAACAGTAAGTCTAATTTCATCTAATGGATCATAGTTTTCATCAATTTTTACTCTGGAGGGTTTAAAATGCCAAAATTGTTTATACTTTTATCCATGAAGTAATAGGAAGACAATGTTAATTGAATTGGAGACTGCCATGCCAGATCATGCACTTTATTGAAGTCACTTTGATAGCTGTGTAGAGAATGGACTGAAGAAGGAAGACTTGAAGGAAGAGATGGTGAATCAAGGTAGGAGCTTCTTGAATGGAAAAAAGGAGATGAATGCAATAGACTTGGAGGCAGGGAAAATGACAGGATTTGTCACCTGAACAGATTTAGGTTCTGTAATGCCTGAGAAGGGGGTGGGCGGGGGAGGCAACACACCAAATTTGCAAACTGGGAGTAACTGTAATTGGCATAATTCCTGACTAGAGGTGTCCCACAGGGTTCTGTCCTGGGGATCCTTCTCTTTTCTATAGGTGATCTCATAGGCTCCCATGAGATTAATGACCATCTCTATGCTGTTGATTCTCAAATCTCCCTAGCCTGCTCTAAATCCTCTGCAGACCTATGATCTCCAATCTCCAAATGCCTTTCAGACATCTTGAACTGACTGTCCAGTACACATCTTAAACTCAACATGTCCAAAAGGAAACACATCATCTTTCCCCTAGACCCTTCTCTCTCCTAACTTCCCTATTATTATAGAGGGCAATTCCATCATCCTCTCAGTCCCTTACTCTCATAACCTAAGTGTCATCCCCAACTCCTCACTATCTCTCACCCATTAAATTGCCAAGGACTGTCTGTCACCTTTGCAATATTTCTGAAATGTGTCCCCTTCTCTGCTCTGCCACTGCCATCACTCTGGTGCACACCTTCATCACCTCACTCCGATTTATTCTCTGTCTGCTTTCAGTCTCTCCAACATCCAAACTTCCTCCATTCAGCCATCAAAGTGATTTTCCTAAAAATCATCTAGACCCAGGGTGTCACTCTTACTCAAATTGCAGTGGCTCACTATTCCCTTAAAAATCACATCATCTTTTCTTTGGCTTTCAAAACCCTTCATAACCTGGTCCCTTGCCACCTTTTCCACTTTCTTTCACTTTACTCCCCCCAACACGTAGTCTTCCATCCATCAATTCTCATTTCGATTTCACGAACAAAACACTGGATCACTGGATCTGTCGGCTCAGGACATTTTCTTCGACTATCACCTTCATTTCTGAAATGCCCTCTCTTCTCATCTCCTTAAATCCCAACTAAAATCCTATTGCTCCTGGCACCCTTTAAGTTCCATCTAACATTCTATCTTCTACGGGAAGCCTTTCACAACCTCTCCTAGTTCTACTGCTTTCCCTCCTTCAATTATTTCCTATTTTCCCTGCAAATAATTTGTATATTTGCTTGCTTTGTTGTGTCCCCCATTAGATGGTGAGCTCCTTGAGGGCAGGGACTGGCTTTTGCATCTTTTTGTATCCCCAGTTCTCAGCAAAGTACCTGGCACATAGTAGGCGCTTAATAAATGTTTACTAACTGGAAGGATTGGTAATGCTTTCAAGAAAAATAGCGAAATTTAGAGAACAAATGGATAGGGTAAGGGGTAGGATAATGAGTTGTTTGATTTATGTTACGTTGGAGATGCCCAGGAAAATCTATACTCACTCTATCAGCACTCCATGAAATACATAAAGAAATATAGTCATTCGAAAACTTCTTCCTCCCTCCTTCCTCTCCCTCCCCCCAGCCTTGAAGAGGCTTTATTTAAAGAGGCTTCTAGCCTAATCCCTTTACTCGGCTTCTAACTTCAGGAGATCCTGAGATCAAAGGAAAAAACTGCACTTATCCATTGGGACAGAGTCCCAGGATACCTAAAGCAACGTTTCAAGAGAAGGTAGCTATAGGAATTCTCTTCTCAAAGAGGAGGGGAACTCCTGTAGTCAGGTAAGGAAAACCTGCCGTGATTACTCAAGTCCAGGGTAAATGAGGCGGTACGAGCACCGCTAGGTGGGGATGGGTTATGGGATTGAGGACCTGCTAGGAAGCCGGGGATGGAATTTTGCAAAGTCAAGGGAAAGGTTAAGGGGACAACCTTCCTAAAGGGTTACAGCAAGTCCATGCTGGAGGAAGTCACCTGAAGAGCTAGCTAGCCGCTCACAGACCTCCCCACCCAAGCCGGAGGTGGGCGTGCTCCCTTCTCAGGTAACGGGGACAGCCCGCTGCCTGACTCGGGCTCAAGGACTCGGGGTGTCAGACTCCGCAGCCCGCGGGACCAGAAATCCCTGGGACAGTGACTGAGGCTTTAACTCCCTCCGCTCCCAATGGGGGCCCTACGAAGCTGGGGTGCAGGTGTGTTGGTGCGATGCGCGCGCAGCGAAGCCTCTCTTTTCTCCCCCCCCCCCCCCTCCGCCCCCCGCAAGTCAGCGGCCGGCCGCTGCCAGGCCGACAGCCCAGGTGGTCTCTGGCGGGGCTCTTACCCGTGCGGGGATCGAAAGTGACCACGAACACGGCCACCACCTGGTCCTCCTCCTCCTCCAAAGGCAGCCGCCCGGACTGCTGCCGCAGCAGTTCCCCCGGACCGAACTCCGCCTCCTCCTCCTCTTCTTCCTCCTCCTCCTCCTCCTCCTCCTCCTCCTCCTTCTTCCTGGGCTCTGCAGCCCGCCGGGCCCTGGATGCAGGTCCGCTCCCCAGCCCCCCGCTGCCGCCCCCAGCGCCCCATCCCCGGCCGCCGGCCTGGAGCTCTGGGGCCTGCGGCAGGGACACAGCTGGGCCCTCGGCCCAGCGCAGCAACGGCGCCTCGTCTCCCTGCTCCACCATGGCGAAGCGAGGAGGAGCCGCGGGCGGGGAGGGGGCGGAGGCAGGGGCGGGCTAGCGGGGATGCCCGGCCCGACGGGAGGGACCCTCTCTGGCTGCTTTCCTCCACCTCCTCTTCCTCCTCCACCTCAGCTATCCGCCTGAGCTCACCTGAGCCAGCGCTCCCCACCCAACTGGCCGTCTTTCGGCCAGGTGCCGCTTTCCCAGCGCGCCCCGGAGGCTAGGCACTCTTGCATCTTCCGTCCCGTTTGTTTCTCTGATTGGGGCTGCTGGTCCATGTGCACCTAAATACACACACGTGTATAGTTTGGATCATTAAAATGTTGATGGGCGTTTGGGGGGGGGCGTTGTGCATGCACTATATAAGTGCACAGTAGATACACAGCGATACGCTGCGAGTATATATGCGATACATATTTTATCTCATAATGTATATTGTATACATTTATATATTATATATATTGTAATTGTGCATCACATTTAAATATAATGTGCAATTAAACATAATAAATGCATTGCTTAATATTGTATACGTATTGTCTCAGATATATACTCACACTGTGCCTACATATATGGCACATGCCCTTATTATGGTGTATGTACATATGTATACACAATAAATATTTATGTGAATATCACACTTTCTTTGTTGAGAAGGTATAGAAAATTCCAAGTGAGGGGGCGGCTAGGTGGCTCAGTAAATAGAGTACTGGCCCCGGAGTCAGGAGGACTTGAGTTCAGATCCTCCTCAGACAGTTAACCCGTACTAGCCAGTGTGATCTTGGACAAGTCACTTAACCCTAATTGCCCTCCCTTCCCCCCTCTCAAAAAGCAAAAAAAAAAAAAATTCCAGGTGAGGAAAGTCCCACTACTACCAAAGATCAATAACTGTTCTGTAACTTATAGTCCTAGGACACCAAAGGGATTTGTTACTTAGTCTTCTTGACTTTGAGGCAGTCCTATCCACTACACCAACGTCCTCTCTACAGTATTCCCATAGGTACCCCAGTATATGTGTGTATACCCTATACATGATAATACACATAGAATACCTGTCAAAGCTTTGGTAGCCTGAGGAGGTGGAACAAAGGGGTAGGAGTATGGAACTGAGGCACTCTGTCCCTGTATTATCTGGGCTGAGAGACTCAACTCTTGGAAGAAAGGTTGTATGCATATATGTAAGCACTAGGCATATGCAGTTTCCTGGAAGGAACAACAACAGACTGGGCATCAATGAGTTTCTGATCCTGATGCTGAAACCATATGGTCTTAAGTTATTTTGACTCTATTCAATTTAATGCGATCCATAGAATCATATATCTAGAACTGGAAAATATCTTAGAGATTAAATTCTTGAATGAAGCAAAAGAAGAAATTATCGGAGGTAGGTTAAGCTAAGTGGTGCAGTGGAGCACCAGGCCTGGAGTTAGAAACACCTGAGCTCAAATCTGGTCTCAGATACTTACTGAGTCACCCTGGGCAAGTCACTTAATCCTGTTTGGCTCAGTTTCTCATATGTAAAGTGAGTTGGAGAAGGAAATGGCAAACCACTCCAATGTCTTTACCAAGAAACCCCAAATAAGTTCAAGAAGAGTCAGACACAACCAAACAACTATATATAAGTTTTAATTATGTGATTTTAAGAAAATAGAATGATAAAATAATATCAAGACAAAAACGGTAATGGGAATAGTTAGGAGAGACATCTGGTCTGCTGATCTGGGGGCAACTCCTATGGAGCTGGGCATGTTCTTTGATCTGTTCCAGAAAAGACAAGTGCTTTGGGATGACTTGGCAACTCCTAAGTGTTTGTGATGGTGGTTGCATTGAAAATGATTGACAATTGAATCAGGAAGAATCATCTGTAAGAACAAGGAGAAACGTTTTTTGGACCTTTGGGGTCCTGCGTACATTCATCTCTCTCTTGAACTTCTAACAAGGGGTGCAGGGGTAGAGAAAGATTTCTTTCCCTCCCCTCCCCCCCAAGAGGCAATGGCAGTAATAAGCAAGCAGCAAGGTGAATATATTTGCCAAGGACAAACTTTCAACTGAATCTCAACACCATGGCTCCCTCTTCTGCCTTTCTGTTTCTTTTTCTGACCAAAACTCATCCAGCCACCAACAGTTCTTAAAAATGGGTTTTCCAGTCCTGGCAGTAACCTCACAAACTCAAGAAGTCCCATGCTTCCTAGCTGGGTGCAGGATGCTCAGTAGGAGATGATCTCTACCATAACACTTCTCAAAGGAGAAAGTAGCATTGCCAAGAGGGGGTTTTGGTTTTGCTTTTGGGGTTGTTTGTTTTTTTGCAATAGAAGGATGAAAAGTCCAAGCTATGCAGCAGCTGGCTTGTTCTTGGAGTTGCTTAGATGATATAAATCAGAAGTAAAAGGGAAATATTCTAAATATCTGTTCAGTAGCCCCACAAAATTGTCTTTATCTATTAGGAGAGTATAGCACGTGATAAATGATAGCTTTATGTTCACTTGTACTTGTTAACATGCTTCTTCTAGTTCTTCTGTGTCTTAAGCAGTTTTAACAGTGAAGGAAATAATCTGTTGTCCCATACTAGTTATTCACATTGCCCTTTGAATGCTGTTCCTAGAAAGAACCCAATTCTTTGCTATGGAGGAGAGCTTAGATGTGGGTGCTACCTAAACTTTGTTTTAAATATTTTTCTGACTTTCTCTAGTGTGGGAGCAATGAGTTAAACAAAGAGAAGCTTGATTCCCAGTCACCTTCCTCCCTGCCTCCCTAGCCATGAACCTATCTGATAAGTTCAAAGCTGGAACCCGTTATGGATTTACTGGGCCAGGAGTCACATTGGGGAAAGTGTTTTGTGAAGTACTTCCCAGATGAAAACTTAATATCCAGAATAACAAATTTATAAGGATAAATACCAATCTTCACCGCTTACTCAAAGGATATATGGTAAGATAGGTCACAGAGGCCAAACTCCTGGTGGTTTAGGTCTCATATTAGAATGTATGATTCATCAGTTAAGAAGAGGAGATTTAATTAACCATGTTGAGAAAGTTACTTGACAAAGAACAGTTCAACAAGGAACTTGGAAGACTCAGTCTCCCTAACTTCCATATAGAAATGGTTTAGGTCAGCAGGGTAGGGTGTGGTGCCTCACTCAGTTGGGAAACCTGCCAAGTCTGGAAGGGCCCCAACTCCAAATGTGCCAGTCCAAGGCAAAGAGGGAGTCTCAGTTAATATAACCTGAGGCCACTAGAGAATTGCTTCAGCAGCTATGTAGCTTGTGCCTTAGCTCCTTGGGATGATCAAGTTTTAAGGGTCTTCCTAGGATGTTACCTAGGTTCTTAGGAAAAAACCAACCTACATGCCAAGGGGTGGGAAACCTTGGCAGATCACTTAATTCATCAAAGAGAAAACCAAACAGTAAATAAACACCTGAAATATGGCCAGGTGCACTAATAATTAAAGAAATACAAATTAAAAGAACCACGAGGCCCAATCTCACCTAAAGGAAATGTGATAGTGTGAAATAAGTAGATAAAGAGTCCAGGAGACCTGAGTTCAATTCCTGGGCTCTGCTACTTACTTCCCTTGTGACCTTCAGTAAATCACTTCCCCTCCCTGGGCCTCCATAACACCTGCAAAATGAGATGGGTGAACTAGAAGATTTCTAAGATCCTTTCCAGCTCTAACCTTCTATGATTCTATACTTTGGGAAAGGTGATACTGGACAAAATGGAATGTTATAGAAGAAATGGGGAAACAGGTCCTGGGAACATCAAGACTGAACTGGAAAGGACCTTAAGCCATCTAGTTTAATCTTCTCATGATGCGGATAAGGAAACTGAGGCAAAGGTAGGTTGAATGACTTGCCCAAGGTCTTACAGGTAGTATCAGAGGTAGAATTTGAATTCACATCCTCTGTCTCCCCAGTCTGGGCTCTTTCCGTGGTGCTCCTTCTCCTCTCACAAGTGACAGTCACCATGAAAGTTGGCCCAGTCTTTCTGGAAAGCAATATGGCAAGCAACACAAGTCATAAAAGTGGCCAAATCCTTTGATCTCATCCTTTGCAACCTCTCCCAAGTAAATAAAGTGGGAGAGACAGAGACCCATTTGTATGAAGATGTTTATAGCTGCGCTATATGTAATAGGGAAAAACTGGAAACAACCTAAATGTCTCAGCTGGAAAATGACTAAGCAGACTGTTAGATACACTGAAGCAGTGAGGATGACGTGGCCACACAGAAGGACAAACTCAAAAAGCAAACAGAAACTTGGAAAGATTGATATATGATAATGCACAATAAAAAGAGCAGAACCAGGAGTTTTGTGTAACAAGCTAACTACAACTATGTTTGAAAACTGTATCTGCACACATGTGACTATAAGGATGCCAGGTGGGCAAAGAATAGGTTGCTGATTGAGTGCCCTCGGGACCTGTATGTAAACTGGATAACAATCTTTAAAAGTGATAGTAATTTTTTTAATCATCTGCTACTTGACACCATTCTTGACAGGACTGCTTGCCCAAGTTTAGACTGCATGGCAGAGCAAACGCTAACCTGGTTCAATGCCATTCTTCTCAAGTAAACCAGGAATGGCAAAGAGGGATTAGAAATCAAGGCACGTAAGTAATATCTAATCCCTTCCTAGTCTTTGTAAAGTCCCTGGAAGGCCTGAGTTCAAATCTTGCTCCAGATACTTATTAGCCATTACCCTGAGCAAATAACTTCACTTCTGTCTACTTGTTTCCTCAACTATAAAAATGTAGATAATAATAGGATCTATCTCACAGTGCTGTTGTAAGGATCAAATGAGATATTTGTGAAGACACAGTACCTGGCACATAAAGGGTTAATAAATGCTTTTTCCATCCCTTCCCTCCCCCTTAAATTAGTGGGATTTGAGACAGGCAAATTCAATTTTTTCCCAATTCTTTAATCGAGGTGCAACAATTACTCACTACTAACTCTCACATAAGTAAACAGTACATGCACTTTTCTTGAAGGAAATTGAAAGGCGTTATAGACAAGACCAGCTATCTACCTCCTCTGAGGTAGATAAAGGGAGAATTTTTTGTTGTCATTCTTATGAATGTTAACACTTGGGCATGGGGAAAGGCAAGGAATTTCCCAAGATCAAATGACCCTTCTTACTTTTTACTTAGCTGAAATTCATCAGGGATTTAAACAGCTAAGACTGGACTTTGAGGACTAACTTTGACTAGTTAACAATGACTTTGAGAAAGTTGGGGTACCCCAAAAATATTTATAGCAGCTGTTTTTGTGGTGGCAAATAATTGAGAATCAAAATATTGCCCATCAATTGGGGAATGGCTAAACAAGTTGTGGTATATGAATGTAATGGAATATTATTGTGCTATAAGAAATGAGGAGCAGACGAACTTCATAATAACCTGGAAAGACTTATATCAACTGATGCTCAGTGAGGAAAGCAGAACCAGGAGAACTTTGTGCACAGTTACAGACACATTGTATCTGTGATGACTAACTGATAGACTGGGCTCCTCTCAGCAATACAAGACTATAAGACAACTCCAAAAGACTCATGATGGGGAAGACTAACCACATCTAGAGAAAGAACTACAGAGTTTGAATGTAGATTGAAGCAAACTACTTGCTCTCTCTCTTTTGTGTTTTGTTTTGTTTTGTCACTTCTTTCTCGTTTACTTCCTTGGTCATGATCCTTCTTTACAACTTCACTAATGTTTAATATGAAGGTATTTGTAGAACCTATATTTGATCGCATGCTGCCACGGTGGGGAGGGGGGAGGAGAGGAAGAGGGAGAAAATTTGGAACTCAAGGGATTGTGGAACTGAATGTTGTAAACTAAGAGTAAATAAATAAATGTAAAGAAAAAAGAAAAGAAAAGAAAGTTGGAGTGCCAGGATGACAAGAAGAAAAGTTGAGGTGATATGGACACAGTACTTAGAATAAGCCCATTATGGTTCTCCTGTAATTGGCTTCTTCCCAAGAATATCCATGTATATGTAGGTGTACAGTAGTTACAGGGATGACAAAATAATGTGATTTCAGGAGTACCAGGAAAGCTTTATCAGTCAATCAATAGGCATTTATCAAGCACCTATTATGTACCAAGTACTGTGCTAGGCAATGGGGGATACAAATGCAAAGAATTAGTCACCAGATATTTATTAAGCATTTGCTTACGACTACAGTAAAAAGTCAACCATCTCCATCTGGCCCATGAACAGCTTAATTTTCAATTAACAAGCATGTATTTTCTCTTCCTCTCCTGCCTCCCTACCCCTAGTGGGAAAAAGAAAAGGAAAACACAAAACCCTGGTAACAAAAATGCATAATCAAGCAAAATAAATCCCCACACTAGCCATATTTTAAAATGGAGATGGATAGCTTGCTTCCTTTGGAGTCTTCTGGAACTGGGCTTGGTCACCAAATGGACTAGAATTGACAGCTTCCCAAGGAAGACCACTAGGTCTTAGCCATTTGGACCCCACCCCTCCCTGATCTTATGTCAATACCTGTAATCAGGGGAGCTGGAATACTTTTATTAGGTAAGAACTACCAGCATTTGTTGGGAATTTCTCAGCCTGAGTTCTCAGAGAGAGCCCAGGGAGTCTCACTTTCTAATGCAGGGGTGGGCCCACTATTCTACAAGTCAAATAAAGTGAGTAGCCAAATGGAAAAGAAAAGTAATTTACTAGTATACTAAGCAGGACCACCCACCCACCTACCCAGTACCAGTTTAGGTAATATGGCTTTTAAAGTCCCTTAGAGAATAAAGCAAATCAGCATCACACTGGTAACTGGATCAATGGGGTGTTGTTCTGCCATGCTGGATTTACAGTAACAGGAGACTCAAAAGTTTGTTGTATAACCTACTTGTTCAACTAGGCCAGTGGTGTGACTGGAAAGCCCTTTCCAAAGAAAGAACAAGGTTGTCATTTTAGTCACACAGGATGTTTCTAAAATGATGGGTTTTGTCTCCCTCCATATATTGCAGTCAATATCTCAATGAGAAAAGTGGATGGATTGCCAGCTTTCACAAACTCTGACTACAAGCAGTGGTCCCAGACAGCTCTTTCTCCTCTCTGTCTCTGTCCCTCCCTCTCTCCTATAGGCTCTAACTCCCTAGCAGTGGTTCTCAACCTTCCTAATGCCTTGACCCTAAATACCCATATGTGGGCATATCTGCATGTGGGTGGACCCGCCTGGAGAGGATAGAGGAGGTTCCTAAAACCATCAGAAATATGTTTTCCAATGGCCTTAGGCGACCCCTGTCAAAGGGTCATTTGATCCTCAAAGGGGTCGTGACCCACAGGTTGAGAATCACTGTGGCCTAGAGGGAGGGATAGAGAACTTATTTTTTTTTTTAATTTTAATTTTTTTTTCCAAGTGGTATCTATTTATTTATTTTTTTTCCCACTTTTTTTTTATTTACTCATTTACTTTTAATTTACAAGATTCAGTTCCACAATCACTTGAGTTTCAGATTTTCTCCCCTCCCTTCCCCCCTCCCCCCCATGGTGGCATGCAATCATGTATAGGATCTGCAAATACTTTCA
>CM053585.1:472528735-472575488 GCA_028646515.1 Pseudochirops corinnae
GATAGTCCAGTTTATCAAGGTTGGTCATCATATGTACGATGTGTCTGTGATTGTGTACAGGTTTTGCCTGGTTCTGCTCTTTAGAGAACTTATTACTATGCAAGATTCGCCCCCCATGGTAGGCTCTCTGACACTTTGGCCTTATTATCTTTCCATGGTCCCTCACAGCCCTCCCTCCCTTGCTCCAGTGATTCAGAGAGCAGAGCAATCTGTCTTTTCAAAATGCTTACCCAGTAGACAAAATCATGACATCTCATTGCTTTTAAATCTTGGCAAATCTCTCAGCTTTCTGATTTGGCTCCAAGTCCTTGGTTCTGGGAGGAAGCCAGAGAAATGTAACTGAAAATTTCTTCCTCTCCAGGTGAGTTTTACCTTCTTAATATTATTAAGAATTGAGACTGGACCTATGATTTCATTGCTCTAGGGAACTCCCAATTCATAAAATCATTTTTGCCCAATCAGGTTGGCATCTTTTCTGTGGTATATCTAGTCTTAGTTGCCTAGAACCCAGAGAGAGTTTAAATGATCTGCTGAGGTAACATGGCTAGTATGTGTCATAGGTAGGATTGGAACCCAAGTTTTCCTAGTTTCAAGATCAGTGCTTTATGTTCTATGCCATGTTGCCTTTTGACATCATTGTCAGGTTAAGATTCACCACTGATTGCCATTGCCAGCTCTCTGTCTCTGTACTATCCCCTAGCTCCTGCACCGCAATCAAGGGAAGGAAAAAAAATAGGGAAGACCTTTTCTGTATTTACATGTCCCTCCCTAGCCACAGGAGCAGTAATGACCATTCAAAGCTTCCAGGGTAACCCAGCTCCCCACATCCAAACAGGCATATGACTGTATTGATTTACAGATCTGTTTAGTCACACACACGCACGCACACACACACACACACACACACACACCAAGGGGGAAGTAATTTCTAAGGGACAGGTGGATATATTCAAGCAAACTCTTTGGTCATCCTTAAAGTTATTACAAATTTTCAATAAGTAACCAAACACCTAATTTTATTACAAAATTACATTACATAAGGACATTGAATGTGAGAGCTAGAAGAGAGCTTAAGAACAGTGGATGGAATGCCAGACCTGCAGACAAAAAGAACTGAGTTCAAATCCTGCCTCTGACACTAGTTGTGTGACCTTGAGCAAGAGACTTTGGTTTGTCTCTCAGTTTCCTCAATTATAAAGTGAGGCTATTAGGGGCATCTAACACCTCCCATGGTGGTTGTGAGGGTCAAATGAGGTAATATTTGTAAAGACTTAACACTGGTGCCTTGTATAAATGTTTATTCTCTCCTTCTCCCTCAGGCAAACCTTATTGTATCATTAGAGTATATGCCCCAACTTTTTTTGAGGAGACACACAGGTTCTTTCCCAATAAAATGGGTTCCAAGATTCAATAAACACCATAATTTCTGCCTAGATACATAAATTAACTCCTTCTGTTCCTGAGACTAGAAAGTGCATAATCCAAATATTCTTTAATATAGCTGTCATAAAGGAAATGAAAATGAACACAAATAGCCTCCCTGTGGAGTACAAGACTGGGCACGATGCTCCATCAAATATTCTATTTAGGTCAGATCTTCACAGTAAAAACAAAGCAAAACCAACATGATAATTGAATGAAGCAAACCAACCAGATCCTAAGGTGTGCTGTTGCTGGGTAACAAGGATGTGGGAGTGTGAACGTTGTGATGAATGCCATCACTATCAGGAACATTTCAGGACAATTTACTGCTGTTGATAGTGAGTCTGGCAAGAAATGCCTAGGAATCATAGCACCACATTGGCACGATACGAGACTGAAAAAGTGGTAGGCAGTGAATAAAGTTCTCGCTTTAGGAATCAGGAGGGAATCTGGCTTTCACGCCTGCCTCTGATACTTAGTAGCCATGTAACTATGAGCAAGTTACTAAGGAAATTAGATGTCTATGTGGATAGAGTGCTAGATCTGGAGTAAGCACTTACTATATGTATGACCTTCTGTAAATACATACATAATTTAATTAACCTGTCTGCCTCAGTTTTCTCATCTGCAAAATGGAGATAATAATAGCACCTATTAGGGAGGTTGTGGGGATAAAATGAATAGTTATAAAGCACTTTACAAACTAAAGTGCTCTCTAAATGTTAACTATTGTTACTTTAAATTTATCTTGGCTAATATGACAGAAAAGGAAAATGACATGTTGGAGATGATGAAGGAAAATTGGGGACACTAATGCACTGTTGGGTGGAGTTTTGAACTGATCCAACCTGAGTTCAAATCTTGCCTGTCACTTAGTGTGCCCTGGGCACATCACTTCAATTTGTCTCTACTTTGGTTTCCTGATCTGTAAAGGGCATAATATAGAACCTACTTTACAGGCTTGTCATGAGGATCAAATGAGTAAACATATGTGGAGAGATTTGGGAATCTGAAAAGAGTTACATAAATGCTAACTATAATAAATTAAACAGTATTTAGGATCATAGACTCAGAACTATAACCTTAGTCTCTAGTCTAGTCGTGTTAAATAGAAACTGGGGACAGTATTCTGTACATAAGGATTCAGAGGGGTAGTGTATTGGAATGAGTTATAAAGTGTATGGGCAGCTAGGTGGAGCAATGGATAGAGGGTTGGCCCTGACATCAGGTGGCCCTAAATTCAAATCTAGCCTCACTTACTAGTCGTGTCACCTTGGAAAAGTCACTTAATCCTGATTGCCTCAGTTTCCTCATCTGTAAAATGGACTGGAGAAGGAAATGGCAAACCACTCCAGTATCTTTGCTAAGAAAACCCCAAATAGGGCTGTGAAGAGTCTGAAACAAGTAAACATTTTAAAATG
Organism: Pseudochirops corinnae; assembly: GCA_028646515.1. Lineage (NCBI taxonomy): Eukaryota > Metazoa > Chordata > Mammalia > Diprotodontia > Pseudocheiridae > Pseudochirops > Pseudochirops corinnae. The sequence continues at coordinate 472,531,579 of CM053585.1, forward strand.
TAATGTTATCTATGCGTTATTGTATTTTTTTTATTTTGTTGAGGGTTTCCCACTTACATTTTAATCTGGCTGGGTCACACTCAGCAATGTTGCTGACAGCCTAAGGTGCGTCTGCTTTAGTTATCTACTCCCTTTATTTTAGACATGAGGAAACTGAGCCCATTAAACACGAAAAATGACTTACCCAGGGTCACACAAGTAGTGACGGAGGAGTCTGGCATGTGAACCCAGCCATTTCTGACTCCAAATCCCAAGATCTTTCCAGTCCTCACTGTGAAACAAAGAAGCAGCTGATGGAGAAGTTAAATTGGCATGATAAATTTAAGCAACCTCGAGTCAAATAGGCAGCATGGTCCAGTAAACAGAATTGGCCATAAGATTAGGAAGACCTGTGTTCAAAATCTACCTCTGGTACCTACTTGACTATGCAATCAGGTGCAAGTCATTTAACCTCTTAGGGTACCAGGCAATTCTCTGAGACTATAAATTGCAGAGAAGACAGACCTTTCCCCTACCCTTAATGAGAAAATCCCCACATTTGATTCAAATCTAGTGTTAGACCCCCTCCCCCAGATTGCGACCTTGAAGTCACTTAGCCTGTGTTTGCCTCAGTTTCCTCAAACATAAAAGGGGGATAATAGCACCTACTTCTCAGAGTTGTGGTGAGGATCGAAGAAGTAATATTTGTAAGGTGGTTAGTGCAGGGCCTGGCTCATAATAGGTGCCATATAAATGCTAGCTTTTACATGAGGAAATCACAGGTCCAGACTCGCCCTACCCCTCCAAAATCATCTGTTACATTCTTTGGACCACTGTGATATGGTCACAGTGGGTCATATATACTCACTTTTTTCCCCAGGAGTAGTCTCAGACTTCTAGCAAGGGGAAGCAGAAACGGTACATTAAATAAGACCAAGAGAAATCTCAGTCAGAAGGCAGCTCACCTGCCCCAAATGCTACACTGGAGACATTCCTTCTTCCTAGATTCCACATATAGAAGAAACATAGTTTCACATATAGCTCTTTGCAGAGCTTGGTCTCTTTTCCTCATCACTTCCCCAACCCACACTATAAAACCAGACCCTCTCCTCTTTTGGAGACTCAAAATGAGAGAAATTATAAACAGCAATTGTCAATAAAAACAAATCTTCAAACAAACATTTAAACAAACTACTTTAATATGGTAGAAACAAATGTGACCCAGAAAGAAAAGATTTTCATTCTGTGAGTGATGTGGTTTTTCCAGGAGGGAGCGGGTGCAGCAAGCATCGATTCCAAAGGTGAGCAAGGGCAGGTAGGTGGGGCAGGGCTGGTTGCTGATAAGTAAAACTCATTCTCTGTGTTTTATATCTCCCGGGACTTTCCAGGGGACTGAGTGCTGGCTGAGCTCACCCTGATTAGCCAAGGCACAGAAGCAAGATAACTCTGCTAAAAACCAATAATACCTGGTCCCCCCCCCCCAATTCCTCTACTTGGGGATCTCTGGAATTAGAATTAGAGGATAGAAAACTGCAAAGAGCTATATGTGAAACTATGTTTCTTCTATATGTGGAATCTGGGAAGAGGGAATGTTGCCAGTGTAGCATTTGGGGCAGTTGAGTTGCCTTCTGACAATTTTCAAAAATTTCTAGTTGTACTACCTCATTTTGCACACGAGAAAACTGTGCCCAATGATGAAGGGAAGTGATTTACCCAAGGTGATAGCAACTAGCAGGTCTGAGATTCAAATCCAGAACCTGTAATAGACTAGCTTGGGAAACAAATGCCCTCTAAACAAATGCCTATCAGTCATTCATGCCTTAGTGCGAATTGCTTTAAATTTTTCCAAGTTTATCCTTTGGGAGTTTTCTATGGGAGGGAAAATCAAAGAAAGGAGAGGAAAGATGGAAAACTATTTCGGTCTTCATCTTTATTATGAGAACTGTAGAATTCTCCTCCTCTCAAAACTTTTAGGATCTCTTCCTTAAGCAGGTACGGAGTCTAATTAGAAGAGGAATTCATTTTTCCCAAGTGTTCTTGCTTGATTTTAGTTTGGATTTTCTCTCTCATTTTATTCCTTTAATTTTCCTTTGCAATATTTGTCCCCCTTCCCCAGGTTATCATGAGAATGAAATGAGAAACTGTAGTGAAAGATATTTCAAAGTATAAAACATTACACAAAATAGAGCCTTAGTAATAGGAGCAGTCTTCTTCTTGGTAGTGATTTTTATCCATCTTCTGAGAGTGGTTAATCTTCCTCTCTAGCCTTTTACTCGACAGAACAGATGATCTCTAAAGACCCTTCCAATTCTAAAAGCCTAAGATTATCGTTGATCAGTCCCTTTATCCTTCCTAACAGCCCTTTGAAAGTTCCTCTGAAACGTTGAGTGATAAAGCCCATGTGAATGAGTTGGGGTGAGTGTATGTCAGAGGATCCAGAGAAGTTGCCCTGTTAGGGACCTGAGTCAGAGCCAAAGTCTATGTGAGGCTCTTTAGCTAGGGTGATTAAGTACCGGTGGGCTGAATGGTAATTACAAGCTGTTAGCTTAAAACACGGGCAGGTGAGTATTTATAAATAGTGTGTGCTGGGTTTACTGCTCACTTATTTCTCTGCAAGAATGGACTTCATCCCGAGCTTTTGCTAGTGGTATTAAAAAAAAAAAATACATCTAGAAAATGAAATGCATGTTTGACTAGCATGTGAAGCATAGGAGTGAGGGGAGAGAGTGGAGGACCTAGAAGGTGGGACTGTGGGCTAGCATTGGTTTTAAAGTCTTATAGCCTCCAAGAGGTTTTCTTGATTCCAAGTAAGTGGAGTCCTGTAAGCACAAGCTGAAGCTTACAGAGGTGGGTGTTTAAGTAATATCAGTGGTGTACTAATTGGTAGGTAATATTTAAGGTGTATGATGGTGCGTCTTGACCTCTTCTATATTGGATGGAGGGAAACCTACAACTTGAGGGCCAGATTTTCTCCTATTCTCTCTTTCCAGCAGACTGCTGACCAGTACTCTGAAACCCTTTTTGGCTGAGATGGAAGGAAATAAGAACAACGATGACCTGGTGCTGAAATGGAATGTCTCCTTCCCCAGTGAAAAAGATGCGGGGCATCTAGGAGGAAGGGAGGAAGGAATAAACGGTAAGAAACTCCAGGAAGCACCTCAGAGTTCCACTCCGTACTCTTCACCAACTTCTCATTGGCCTGCATCATCATTTCGGACCCCAGAGAAGATGGTTGAGCCTCAGTCAACGCCAACTAGTGTGGTTCCTGAGAGGACGCCCCAGTGGATCTCTAATCAGCCTACACCCCCTCAAGGCAATTCCAGAGATAGTCCTTACCAGACAGTTAATGTCTCCTTGCTGCAGAGCCCTTTGTCACGCCCTGTAGTTGACATCTCTAGGACCCCAGTAGTATCCTGGAAAAAGTTGCAACTTTATGACTCTCCGTGTACACCCAAGGTAAGCATGTTGGAGAAATCTAAAGTCTGTCTCAAGTATCTCCCTTTCGGAGATACAACGTGTTTTACATTTTCTGAGAGGGAAAAAGCCCGATTAACTTTCAGAGTTTCTTTTACTGTTTTATTTATGAATCTTTCCTTATTTGGTTTTTGGAGGGGGGAAATGCAGGGCAAATGCGGTTAAGTAATTTGCCCAAGGTCACACGGCTAGTACGTGTTAAGTGTCTGAGGTCGGATTTCCTTGAACTCAGGTGCCCCTGACTCCAGGGGCCGGTGCTCTATTAACCGCGCCACCTAGCTTGCCTCTGTATATGTGAACGTTTTCTTGAGATGATCGCGGAATCAATAAACATTTGTTGTTGAGTCATTTCAGTGACGTCCGCCTCTCCTTACTCAATTTAGGGATTTCTTGGCAAAGACTGCAGTGGTTTGCCATTTCCTTTTACAATTCATTTTACAGATGAGGAAATGAGACTAAGTGACTTGTCCAGGATTGCACAGCTAGTAGCGTCTGAGATTGGATTTGAACTCGGACCTTCCTGATTCTGGGGTCTGCATTCTATCCAAAACACTACCCAGCTACCCCTCAATAAACATTCATTAAGAGCTTAACTGTGCTAAGCATCGGGGAATACAGAGCAAGGCAAAAGACAGCCTCTGCTCTCCAGGAGTTTACAGAGGAGACAAAGCAAACAATTACATGCAAATTAATGATATATGGGATAAATTGGAAATAATCAATTAGGGGAATGCAAACCAGGCAAGAAGATAGGTAAAACTTGAGATGAAATTTGCATCACATTTTATTCACCGTAAGGAACATTTCTAGTTTATCCTTTAAAAAAAAAAAAAAAAAAAGATTTTTATTGATATTTTTCTTTTTATAGTACCTAGCTTTCCTTCTGTTCTGCTCTTATAGAGAGCCATCCCTTCAAACAAAACTTTTAAAAAGAAAAGGGGAGTGAAGACATAAGGGGGGAAATTAAGCAAAATTAACCAATACATCAAAACAAATCTAAGTTTACTGCCATGTTCCATATTTGTGGACCCAACTTTTGCAGAGGGGAGGGAGGATTGCCTTCTTATGCCTCCTTTTTTTGAAGCAAAGTGATCATTACATATCTGGAATATTCAGGTTAGACTAATTCTTTCCATTTACATTGTTGTAATTTTTGTATGTATTGTTTTCCTAGTTTTGTTTAGTTCATTTTGCATCAGTTCCTCTAAATCTTCCCAGACTTCTCTGTACTTGTTATGTTTAACTTTTCTTATAGCACAATAATAGCATGTTTGTAAAATTTGTTCAGCCATTTTCCAACTACCTTATTTCCAGTTCTTTGCTACCTCAGGAAGCACTGCTCTGAATGTTTTGGTACTTTTAAAGGAACTTTTTTTTTTGTCATGACTTCCTTGGGGGTTAAAAGCGAAATCTCTAGGTCAAGGGATTACTCACTTTCTTTATCTAATTCCAAACTGCTTCTCTGAATAATTAAAATTCACAGCTCAACCTACAAAGGTTTAGTGTGCCTGTTCTTTCTCCAACCCTCTAACACATCTTTCTTTTTTCACCTTTGTTAATTTGCTGGGTATGAGGTGGAAACCCTCAAGGCTGTTTTGATTTGCTTACTTAGCAATTAGAAGCATTCTTTCCTATGGTTATTAATAGTTTCTCGTTGGGGAAGTGTTTCTTCCTATCCTTTGACCATTTGGGCCTTTCAATATATTTTTCAGATCATATAAAGAATAGGAAAGTCCTACTGAAAAGTATCTATTAAATGGAGAGGGGGGCTCAGACTCCTTTATCCCTTCTAATTGATCAGTTGCTGATCTCAGTAAAACAAGGATGGAGGTTTTTCCCCCTCATATTTCATTTGTTGTTGGTTTGGTTTTTTTTCGGCATTTTTAAAAATCACATAAGCACTTCCTTCATTCTTAAGAGTCTCCAAGACTTGTTTTCCTGCCATCTCTATTATCTTCTTTAGCTGGCTGTTTATTCTGCCTTCCCAGCCATGGTGCAGTGGATAGAGCACTGAATCTGGAGTCAGGAAGACCAGAGTTCAGATGGAGCCACCTCTCTTACTAGCTTTGTAACCCTGGGCAAATCATTTCTCTTTTCCTGAATCACAAAATGGAGAGAACAGCACCTGCCTCGAAGGGTTATTTGGAGGATCAAATGAGACAATATTTGTAAAGAGTGCTAACTTAGTGCCTGGCACCCAGTTGGTACTATATCAAGGCTTATTCTTAGCTGTGGGACTCTGGGCTTGTTTGCTTCAATTCCTCATCTATAAAATGAGCTGGAGGAGAAGATGGAAAACTGCTCCAGTATCTTTGCCTAGAAAAAACCCCAAATAGGTTTGTGAAGAGTTAAACATGATTGAAAAACTGAACAACCCTTCCCTTCCCCTTGTGATATTTGACATCAATCAATAGTTTCCTTTTTGAAAGCTCACCCCTTGAAGGGCTAATTGTATGAATCCCATATATTCTTTAATTTTTTAAACATTTATTTCTTTTTTGTTTTCAGCATTCACTTCCATATGATTTTGAGTTTCAAATTTTCTCCTCACCTCTCTCTTCCCCCAACCCAAAATGGCATGTAAATTGATATAGGCTCAATTTATACATTCATGTTTAACCTATTTTCACGTTATTAATGTTGTAAGGAAGAATTAGAACCAATGAGAGAAATCACAAGAAAGGGGAAAAAAAGACCAGCTTCAATCTGTATTCAGACTCTATAGCTCTTTTTTCTGAATGTGGACCACATTGTCCATTATGAGTCTTTTGGAATTGTCTTAGGTCCTTTCATTGCTAAGAAGAGATGTCTATCAAAGTCAGTCATTGTATAATGTGGCTGTTGCTATGTACAATGTTCTAGTTCTGCTCACTTCACTCAGCATCATTTCATGTAAGTCTTTCCAGGTTTTTCTGAAGTCTGCCTGTTCATCATTTCTTATAGCATGATCGTATTCCATTACATTTATGTACCACAACTTGTTTAGACATTCTCCAACTGATGGGCATGCCCTCAATTTCCAATTCTTTGGCACCACAAAAAGAGCTGCTATAAATATTTGTACATGTGGTTCCTTTTCCCATTTTCATGATTTCTTTGGGGTACAGAGCTAGAAGTGGTATTACTAGGACAAAAGGTATGCACATTTTTATAGCCCTTTGGACATGGTTCCAAATTCCTCTCCAGAATGGTTGGATCAGTTCACAACTTCACCAACAATGTACCAGTGTTCAATTTTCCCACATCTCCAGTATCTATCATTCTCCTGTTTTGTCATATTAGCCAGTCTGATAGGTGTGATGTACCTCAGAGGTGTTTTGATTTTCGTTTCTCTAATCAATAGTGCTTTAGAGAATTTTTTTTTTTACATGACTATAGATAGCTTTAATTTCTCCACCTAAAAACTGCCTGTTCATATCCTTTGACCATTTATCAATTGGGGAATGACTTGTATTCTTATAAATTTGACTCAGTTCTCTATATATTTTAGAAATGAGGCCTTTATCAGAGACACTGGCTATAAAAATTCTTTCCCAGTTTTCTGCTTCTCTTTTAATCTTGGTTACATTGTTTGTGCAAAAACTTTTCAATTTAATGTAATCAAAATTTCACATTTCTTAATGTTCTGTATCTCTTGTTTGGTCATTAATTCTTCTGTTTTCCACAGATATGACAGGCAGACTATACCTTGCTCTCCCAGTTTGCTTAAAGTATCAGCCTTTATGTCTAAATCGTGTACCCATTTTTCCTTTATTTTGGTACACGGTATAAGATGTTGGTCTATGCCTGGTTTCTGCCATACTGTTTTCCCAGAGTTTTTGTCAGATGTCAAGTTCTTATCCCAGAAGTTGTGGTCTTTGGATTTATCAAACAGTAGATTTTACTATAATCATTGCCCACTATGTCTTGTGCACCTAACCTATTCCACTGTGGATCCCATGTTTTTTGCATGTGTCATTTGCCAACATAGCTTCCTTCCCCGTTTCCACCACTGAATTGTCCCTGATAGCAGTTAAGCAAAATTAGCCTTCTCAATTCTCTATAGAATAAGAGCTGGGAGAGAGTGTATAAACTATCCCTACCGTATGTAAACTGAAATGCTGTTGGTATTCAATAATTTATGGCTAACCAGGAATAAGGGTTTAAAATTACCTGCAAAGAGATGAAACTCAATAGATTGTTAGCTGTTTCCATTGGGTAGCAAAATCTAAGGCAACTAACTTTAATGAATGAATGCATATGCCTCCCAGAAATGAATGGGTATGGGAAAGAGATTTCCTGGAAGAAATTCTTTTAGTACTTCTAGAGTTGGAAGAGATCTTACATCAACTAGTCCACGAGTTCTTAACCTTTTTTATCATGGACCTTACCGGCCATCTGGATGGATGGATGGATCCCTTTTCAGAATAACATTTTTAAATGCATAGAATACATAGGATTATAAAAGAAATAATTATATGGGGCAGGGAGGTGGCACAGTGAGTAGAGCACCGGCCCTGGACTCAGGAGGACCTGAGTTCAAATCCGGCCTGAGACACTTGACACACTAACTAGCTGTGTGACTTTGGGCAAGTCACTTAACCCCAATTGCCCTCCAAAAAAAAGCAAAAAAAAAAAAAAGAAACAATTATATTTAAATAGTTATTAAATACTTTTAAAATGCACAAACCCCAGATTAAGAACCCCTAATCTAGTCCAAAACACTTACTGCATGGAAGTGGAAACTGGACATTAGGTGGCCAGCTTTAACCAACTAGTAAAAGTGACAGAACCAGAATTCAAACTCTGTTTTGATTCTCTAAAATTCAAAGCTGTTTATACACCACCATGTTTTGGTCAGGAAAGTTTGTTTTTGTTAAATCTACTATGCGCTCAGTGTTTGAGCTGATAGCAAAATGTATTTTTATCATTTTGTTTTTTGTATGGCGTTTGGTAAATTTTGCAGTTTGATCTTTCACAACAATCCATTGAGATCAGTGTTGTCGTTCAGTCTTAATCGACTCTTTGTGACCCTGTGCGCCAAACTGTCTATAGGATTTTCTTGGCAAGGATACTGAATTGGTTTATTTCCTCCTCCAATGGCTAACAGAGGTTAAGTGACTTGCCCAAGGTCACACAGGTAGACATTTCTAGAGCTGGTTTGGAATTTAGGTCTTCCTGATTCCAAACCCAGTGTTCTATCCACTGAGCTAACAGCTGCCTCTTGAGGTTAAATAGTTCTATATCGGTCTGGACCTCCTACTTCTTATCAATGAAGAAACTCCCTCTTTTATTGTTGCTGTTCAACTGTTGCTTTTTTTTTTTCTTGGAGGCAATTAGGGTTAAGTGACTTGTCCAGGGTCATATAGCTAGTAAGTGTCAGGTCCTTCTGACTCCAGGGCCAGTGTTCTATCCACTGTGCCACCTGTTTAGTTGTTTTTTCTAACTATTCATGACTGCATTTGGAGTTTTCTTGGCAAGGATACTGAAGTGGTTTGTTATTTCCTTCTCTAGCTCATTTTACAGATGAGGAAACTGAGGTAAACCTAGACACCCCCCCCCTCAGTACGCTATGGATTAAGTCATAGGGGATAGTGATTAGACTAGTGATTTTATTGATATGAAGACACTCCCTCTGTCAATGCAGATCTGTGCCTTCTCTGTAATTTAGCATGTTTTTAAAAATTAATTTTATCTTTTCAGTTAACCAGAATGTATTTTATCCTCCCCTCCACTGAAAAAGGAAAAAAAAAAACCAAACCAATAACCTTGTAAGCAAAACAAAGTCTTGACTTGGCAATGTCAAAAAAAATTCTGTTGTGTGAGTTCATCACCTGTCAGTAAGTGGGTAGCATGCTTTATCAATGAAATCTTAGCTGGTCATTGATTTAGAGTTCTTGAGGCTTTCAAAGTTGTTTCTTTACAATGTTGTTATTGTCATCTAAATTGTTCTCTTGGTCTTAACTCACATCATTCTGTAACATTTCATGAAAGTCTTTTCAGGTTTCCCCTTTTCATCATTTCTTATGGCATATTCATAGATGACAACTTGCTCAGTCAGTCTCCAAATGATGGGTATGTCTTTAGTTTCTTGTTCACTGCCACAAATATCTTTTAATATATAGGTCTATTTCTTCTTCCTTTTGGGTCTTCTTTCTTTGGATATACACCTTGCAGTGGCATTGTTCTGTTAAAGGATATGCACTGTTGAATAACTTCTTTCCAAAATGACTATACTGTTTCAAAGCTCCAATAAGAGTGCATTATTATACCAGTTTTCCCACAGCACCTCCAACATTTGTCGCTTTCTTTTTTTGAATCAACTTTATTAATCTGAAGAGTATGAGGGTAGAACCTTAGAGCTGCTTGAATTGCATTTCTCTCATTATTAGTAATTCAGAACTTCCTCTGCCCAAATCTGTATTGATAACTTGTATTTTTTTTCCTTCAAAACCTGTCTATTTTTGACTCTCAATTGAGGAATGGCTCTTATTCTTATAAACTTGAATCTATTCCCTATATATCTTGGAAATGATACCTTTAGCAAAGATGCTTGCTGCAAAAATTTGCAAGTTAACAGTCTTGAAGAGTTACCTACAGCACTCAGTTTGTGACTCACTGAGGATCACTCAGCCAGTTAATCAAAAAGCTCTTGCCTTATGTGCCAGGCATTGTACTAAGTACTGGGGATAAAAAAAAAAAAAAAAAGACAAGGGGGGGAAAATCAACAACAAAAAGTGCCTGCTCTCTAAGAGTTTGTATTCCAGTGGGGGAAGACAGCATGAAACTCTCTATGTACATAGAAGATATATACAGGGCATATGAAGGTGATCTGTGCTAATAACACAGGACAGGTTAGAGAGGAAACCAAGAATGATGTCCTGCAGAAGGTAGAATTTGAGCTGAATCTTAAAGTAAAAGTTGGGGCCGGGGGGAGGTAGAGCATCCCAGGGATGGGAGACCATACAAAGAAACAGAGATGGAAGTGCCCTGTCCTGTTCCATGAACTGCAAGTAGCCCAATGTAGCCAACAGGTATTGAAGATGAAACTTGAGGTCAGGTCTTACTGACTTTGAGGCTGGCTCTTTCTTTCCACTAGGAAACCTTTTCTTTCCACAGTCAGTGAGGATTCAGTTATACTTGGGGTGAAATCATGACCACTGGGTACACTGTGAGAATTTTCTGTATATTAATTAATGTCTATATTTTCCATATGCTCATGGAAAGTATAGAACAAGGGATTTAACCTTTTGCCAGGTACAGATGCCAAGTCATCATGGGTTCTACTATGAGATTTTTTAAAACCCCCTTTGGCTTTGTTTTCTGGGACCGCATTAGGTTGAAGGCCTTTTATTTTGCTTCCTCCCATCCCCCTTTTCGCAGCACACAGGCCTCTATAATCTGGGAGAAGGCTTCACTTTGGAAAATCTTCTGTTGATTTGTATGATCTGAGAGAATTGTCACTTTTTTTAAAGGGTTATCACTGCAATGTAATGCTGGGGCCTGAATCATATGTGAGAGAATGAGTATCTTAGAATCAGGGTTTCCAGCTCCTGTATGTCCTATGTGGTGGCCTTAATTTACCTAATGGGGACTGAGAGATATCAAACTGTTTTTATTAGGGAGGCAGTGGGCAGGGGGTGGGGGAAGAATGAGAGAGGAAAGGGAGAGAGGATGAAAAAGGGACAGAGCCCAAGTGCAAGAGTATGAACTTGTGCATTCAGGTCTTGCCTCTGCCTAACATTGGTTAGTCACTTAAGGTCTCAGTGCCCTGGCAGTTTTCACCATGAACTCCTTTTACCATTGAATCATAGATTAAAAAAAAATTAATCCAATCCTGACATGCTTTTGAAATTTAATTTTGTTGTTGTTCTCAAATCAGACCCTGCTAACAAGTAATATATATTCTTCTGGAAAGCCATGTACAAGAAGTTCTAAGCACTTTCGATTTACACCCGACATTAGCACATACCAGATGTCAAGTCAGGTCAACGTGAACCCCTTTACACCAGAATCCTACAGGAGGATGGTCTCTCAATCCAATGGCAAGAGAAAAATAAGAGGAGAGCTGTGAGTGTCATCATGCTTGTCTGCTTTTGTCTCTTTTAATTTGTTTTATGTGCATTTATAATCTCTCCCTCTCACTGGCTCCTCTCCCTCCACTGAACAACTGAAAAATAAAAAGAAAATGGAAAGAAAATGAAGAACTCAATATGCATAATCTAGCAAAGCAAGTTCCTACATTGGTTATGCCTAAAAATGTGTGTCTTTCTGTAGGTAAGTTCATCCTCTCTCTCTGAGAGGAAGAGCATGTTTTTTTAAATTGGTGGGTTGTCGTTGCATTCAAGAGAGCTGGTTTTCACTGTTCTCCATGTACAAGCTGCTCTGCTCACTTCACTCTTATCTGTTCATAGAGGTCTTCTTGGTTTCCTCTGTGACAGTCTATTTCAGAATTTATGACATAATATTCAATTAAATTCATATACAAACATTTGTTTTTCCATGCCACAATAAAGAAGATACCCCTGAAGTTGCCTATTATAAAAAGAGCTGCTAAAGATATTTTTGTATTTTTTGTTTTAAGAATAATGAACTGGGACAGCTAGATGGCACAGTGAATAAAGTACCGGCCCAGGAGTCAGAGGGACCCAAGTTCAAATCCGGCCTTGGACATTTGACACACTAGTTGTGTAACCTTTGGCAAGTCACTTAACCTCAATTACCTTGCCTTCTCCCTTCCAAAAAAAAAAAATGAACTCTCCTGACTTTTGAGGGAGAGAGAAACTTTTAAGAAGTAAAATTGAGATTTCAGCTTTAATCAAATTAAAATTCTCTGCACGTATTCCTGTTAACATGTGAAACCTTGACAATTTTGGCTAAAACCCATTGCTTTTGCAATGGAAACCCAGAGGTATTTAACAAAGATTTGATAATCCTTGGGTCTATTTTGCATGTATTTCTGTTACATGTGTGTGTATATATATGCAAATATAATATATGTTTTTGTACATTTCCCTGATGGGATGTAAACTCCTTTAGAGTATCATAGGTGGTTAGATTCTTTTTTTCTTTTTTTGGAGGGGGGGAAGGCTAGCATTTAGGGTTAAGTGACTTGCCCAAGGTCACACAGTAAGTGTCAAGCATCTGAGGTCAGATTTAAACTCTGGTCCTCTTGACTACAGGACTGATGCTCTATTCACTGCATCACCTAGCTGCCCCAGTTAGATTCTTTATATTCCCACTACCTGAAACAGAGTTGTTTCACAAATGTTTGTTGACTGAATCTTTTTTTGAGGTGAATGTTTGGTGAAATTGGATCGTCTTCTAATTGAAGTTGAGTATTGGGGGTAAACATAGTACCTTATGTTCACAGTGTGGGTATGTTGTCTTGAGTCCAGTTTGTTTTCAATCTATGGTGGCCGGAGGGAAAAGGTTTGAGGTAGTTGGGAGTCATGTGGGAGCTAGCTAGCTAATCTGAATTGAACTGCCCAACAAAATAGTTTGGGAGGTAGAAATTTATTCACTTGCTGTGTGTTTCAGGACAGCTTCACTGTTTTAAAAGTATCTTTTTTCCCCTAAAATTCAGGGAAAGGAAGCCTACTGACAGAATCAATCTGTGTTGAGACACTCCTCGTGCTAACGTTTCAAGTTGGGTTTTATTTCCTTTATGGCTAGGTCTTTTGAATCGATTAGCGTAGATTCCCAGGATAATATCACCAGAATCTTCAGTAAATGGAACTTCTGCACAAATTAAATTATTAGACTGCTTTTGGTGCTGATTATTTATCATGGTAGCTTCTCTTTGAAAGGTAGCTCTTGTCTAGATATATACTACTCACTATAAGCCAGAAATGACATTTCAAGTAAACTTCTAACAGTCAAGGTGGTGAATTTTATGGCCACTGTTAATATTTGGACCTTGAAAAGGTGATTAGCTTCAACTAAACACACATACCCACCATAGATTTTGCTCAAACCTGTGAACATGTTCATGAATTTCACTCACAAATGATCAAGTAAAGGCATTGATATTTGGGTGAATCTTGTCTTCTGGTTGTCTGTTTTCCTTCCCTTTCCTATGCAGTAAAAAAAATCAACCCTCAGAAGGTTTAGTCTTTGAAATTATCTGAGGAAAAGTTAGGGTGGGCAGGTTTATCTCCCCGGGTGCTGAAATTTAGAAGGAATTGACAGTCATTGTCCTTCAGCTTCAAAGAAACACAACAGAATTTAGCATTTCACAAGAACCACTTTAAATAGGAAATTTCCAATTGACAGCAAGTACCAAGGTTGTTAGAGCTCTAGAAATGTTTTTTTTTTCTAATCAAGAAAGCAGACTTTTTATTACTGTTCAACCTGATGTTGTGCTAAACTTGTCCTATAAGAAACTTTGCATATTTAACCCGTGTTAAATCAACTTATTTAGACTCTTGAGCTGAGAAGGACTTCCAAACTCAAAGCCCAATTCTTCTTCAAATTGAGTCACTTCCAAAAAGTGATATCCAGGCCTGTTACTATCACTATAGTGAGAGTTAGGGAATGTATGGCATTATTCTAGGGTCACTCTCCTCCCATAGATAGATTGGATTCCTAGAGGGGAGCAGATTACTCCTCGCTTCAGGCTTCTAGGGGGGAACCCTGAGGAGTTGGGGTTGATTTCTAATACCATTTCTTCTGAATTCTATCTTGGGAATGTGCTACGTGTTAATTAACAGCCAGCTGGAGCTAAATAGCTTTTAGTTAGGGCTATTTAATAATGTGATATAATAACTGTTGGTACAAAACATCCCCAAGTGGCAAAGAGGTAACTCACAGTTTGTGGTTAAAGAGAAATCCCTCTTTTTCCTTCATGTAGTCCTTATGAAGTTCACTTTAGTTGAGCTCTTTTGAGCTCAGAGAATAGTACCCTAGTAGAGTCCTGAGGCTGCCTGTCTTATCAGTCAATTAACTTTATTAAGTGCCAGGCACTATGGGAATATGGGGGATAAAACACATGTAAAAAAGAAATGCAATCCCTGCCCTCAAGGAGCTTGCAGTCTAATGGGGGAAGACAACACATAAAAGGCAAATGGGAGTTGGGGATGGAAGGAAGGGGAGAGGGGAAGGTAATTGGCAAAAAGTGTGTGATGGAGAATCAAAAGCAGTTCAAAAGCAATGTAGTCGATGTTAAATGGGGAGAAGTTTACACTGAGATTTCTCCTTAAACAGAAGCCCTAGAACCCATAGTCCCAGCCTCCAGACTAAAGGTACTGATGAGATGAGAGTACCAGGCAGATTCAGTCTTGCAGAATGAGATTTCCCAAATATGAGTTTAGTAGGAATGAGGACATGATGGAGAGGTTCAAAGGATTCCAAAAGCACTGTAGTTGACAATAAATGTGACTAGAGTGTCTACTGTTACCATGATTGGGAAGACCAAATGATTCTTGGGGGCCTTTCAAGGGTCTCCCTTTGGTCAAGAGGAATGGGAGGCGAAGGCAGACTCTTTCCCCTACCTCTCAGGGATACCCTCTCAAGTAGCTTAGAGCTGTTCTACCACTACTGGGCTGGCTGGTTAGCAAAAATCAAACTCCCATATGGCTAGCATTCAGAGTGCTACCTCCCCATGGAGCATGACTGATTCTCTATAACCAGCCACACGACTCTTCCTCCTTTATGTCTTGGTTCAATGTAGATGTCTAGAGATTGTCTACACTAGTAATTCTGTAACTCAATCAAAGAGTTTCTCACCTGATAAAGGTATGGAAGGAATAGTTACTTGTACTATGGAGTTGAGGGATATAGGACAGCTTTCCTACATGTATGTTCTGTTTGGGTTATTTTGTTTTGTTTTCTAGTGAGGAATCTGACTTCTCTGAAGACAAGGGAGAGCAAGGACTCCCTGCCAAGGTGAGTAAGGGTTTCCAGGCTCTGGAGTCTTTACTCGGATGTGAGCATGAGTATCTCGTGAGATTTACCATCTGTATGTAACAACACATCAGATCTGCTTGGATTTTAATCCAGGGGCCTCTTTGCTATTATATTACTGGGTATATCTTTGTAACCTGGGATTTCTTTTACAATTTGATTAGCTCAGGTGTTTCTCCAAATCTAATGACTGCTGCTCCCATCTGACATTAGAGAGAAGTAAACACTGATTGAAGTAAAGAATCAGAAGTTTAAAGAGGGAAACATATTCCAGTGAGAGAAATGGGGGCAGAATTTCAACTTAAAAAACTAGAGTTGAGGTCTAGGCTGCTAATGGAATTCATGAATGGTTTCTAAATAGAGTAGGAACTGGAAAAAGCCAATTCAAAGAAATTGTACGCATTTCTAGACTCTTGAAAACAAAGAGAAAAGGGAGAGGGGAAAAAAGGTGATCTAGAGCTCAATTTAAGGTAATTGGCTAGATTAGTTATATAAATTTGACTTCCCAGAAATCCCACCAAATAAGTTGGTAACAAATTTTTTCCCCTTCAACTTGAGGAGGCTTTAAATATCAAACATCTAAGCATGAGAATGGACTTCAGAGGCTGTTTAGTCTAGCCCACACCTCCAATCTCATCAGAGTTAGCTTGAAGACCTTTATTCAGAGGGATCCACTTACCTCCCTAGGGATCCCATTCCACTTTGAGTAGTTCAGCATGAGGAAGTTTTGTTGAGTCATTTTTTTAAAGTTATGTTTGACTTTTCATGTCCCCTTTTGGGGTTTTCTTGGTAGAGATACTGGAGTGGTTTGCCATTTCCTTCTCCAGCTCATTTTATAGATGAGGTAACTGAGGCAAACAGAGTTAAGACACTTGCCCAGGGTTACACAGCTAGTAAGTGTCTGAGGCCAGATTTAATCTTGGGAAGATGAATCTTCCTGATATGGAGTCCAGTACTCTATCTACCGTGCCACCTCAACACCCAGATCTCACCAATTCTTAAGTTTGTGCTTTGTCCACTCTGCCACTGGTCCTCCAAGTAGAGGTAGAGACGGCCTCAAATCCTACATAGAACTTAAATTTCATGTGAGAAAATTGACTGTTCCTGTAGGCTTCTGAAGTCCTGGGTCTTTAAATAAAAATGTTCTCAAAATTTTAAGAAAACCATTCTTACCATCATATTTAGAACATTGAAGGGCAGTGTTGGAGATAGGAAGAACACTTGGGAGGGCTTGAGTAATCTAGGCCCTGAGCAAATGACTTTGGAATAAACTTGTATCTAGAATTGTATAGAAAAGAATAAACTAATAGATCTTGCTGAATATGAGCCCGCAAGACTTATTAATGATTGAAATTTGGGGAATTAAGGAGATACAGGTCAAAGTTAAGTTTATTCTTGGAGGTCTTCTCAATTTCCTGTGTTGTGCAAGCAATATTACTGCCATCCCATTTCCCCAATATTCTGTTACCAAAGATCAGTTTAGCTTTGGAAATTGTAAAAACCAAATATAGTTTTAGGAACCATTTGTGTCTGGGCAATTTACACATTAGAGATAGAAAGAAGAGTTCTTTAAAGGGATAATAGGGGAAAAACAGAACATCTAGGATTAAGCTTGAGAGAACAAACATCTGTAGTAACTGTTCGGGGCAAGAAGAAAATTAGGTGTGAGAAGAAATTAGTAGAACATAGAGTTATTTAGAATTAAGGTAATGAAGAGAACCATTGGTACCTTTGGTATCAAAGGTTAAGGAGGACAAATCCTTGGATTTGGTTAGAAGATTGGTTAGAACATTGCTGATGACCTTAGAACAGTTTAGGAAGGCAAGATGACTAAAAATCCCTCTCTATGTCCTTCCTAGCACATTTCATTCCATCCTCCCTTCCTTCAATCTTCTCAGAGATGTGTCATGAGAGAAAGCAACATGGCTTCCCGCTATGAAAAAGAATTCCTGGAGTTAGAAAAAATTGGGGTAGGAGCATTTGGCTCCGTCTACAAGTGCATCAAGAGGCTGGATGGATATATTTATGCTATTAAACGCTCCACGAGACGTTTGGGAGGAACCTCAAATGAGTAAGTTTAAAAACCATTGCTTTGAAGTAGAGGAATTCATCCAGAACTTTCAAGATTTCCATCACAATCTCATAAGGTAGTAATATTTCAATATATCCTTAAATACTTAATTGGAGCTTGAAGCTCTGTACAAAATTTTCTTGCTTTTCCCCTCCAGTGTTCTTGTTACACTCATAACATTGGGGCAGCTAAATGGTGCAGTAATAGAAGTCCGGACATAGAGTCAGAGAGATCTGAGTTCAAGTCTAACCCCAGACACTCACTAGTTTTGTAACTTAACCACTGTCTGCCTCAGTTTCCTCACCTGTTAGGGGATAATAATACCATCTGTCCCCCAGCGTTGTTGGGAGAATCAAATGAGATAATATTTGTAAAGCATTCAGTACAGTGCCTGGCACATGGTAAGCAGCATATAAATGTTAGTTACTGTTGTTATTATTAATTCTAACATTTCTAAGACTTCAAGTTCAGAGGCAGGGGATTAAATCTTACAGAATAACTGGACGATGCTTTACAGTCAGCAGAGTGACTTGTACAAAGCTCTTCCTTGCTGCTGTTGTTGTTTAACTTTGCATAAATTAGCCCTCTGTATGTGTGCCTCCCTTGAAAGGACCCTTCCAGGAATATCCAGTAGTCAGGAATTCTGCCCATAAAATATTCATGTTGGCTTAAGGCAGTTTCCTTTTAATTTTTGTGCAAATGATTCTATTTAATAAATGAGAAAAATTAGCAACTTTGCCTTCTATTTCTTGTCTTAGAACTAAACAATTGGCACAAAAGTTCTGCTTTGACTATGGCATTGGGAAATGAAACTGCATTTAGCATCAGGTTGCTAAGATAACATTCTTGTGTGAAGAGGTACAAAACATTAATTAGCCTTGAGTATAAAAATACTGAAGTTGCCCATTCTTCTTATGGAAATTAACCGTATGAAATTGGTTAGCTATGACTTTTACAGCCCTATTGGAATGAAACAAGAGAAATCAGTAATACAGAATTTAAAGATGTGCATCTGAAATATAGTCTTTGTATTCAGAGCTGAAATTGACCAAGTATTATATTCTCCTGTTCCATGTATTTTCCATTCCCTCCCTCATTTCATATTGCGCACTCTTCTTAAGGCTGGCCATACATAGTCATATATTCTTGAGTGGTTTATAGTTTTGTTGGTGGGACAAAAGGCTGAAATCCAATTATCCACTGAAGTCTAAAGAGTCATTCCAGGATGGAGGAAAGGATCTTTTTTTCCCTATTGAAGTATGATAGATTATTGTGACAGTGCAAATCTCCCCCTTTCCATTTTGTAATGGAACTAGAAATAGAAGCATGTTTGCCTTCTTGGCAATAACCACTGAGAAACTCCCTCCTGAAGCCATCAATATTGGTATTTATTTTCTATATGTGTGAATGTTTCCAAAACATTTTGTACATGTTCTCATTTTGTTATCCTTCTGTCTCTAAGAGCCTCAGCTTTGAGAGAAGTTTACGCACATGCAGTGCTTGGACAGCATCCCCATGTTGTCCGTTACTATTCTGCATGGGCAGAGGATGACCATATGATCATTCAGAATGAGTATTGCAATGGTGAGTACTGGGACTCTGACTTCTGGGGAGTGAGGTGAAATCTAAGGTCTTCAGGAACTGTCCTTTATTGATGGCACCTCATAGTACTTATGGTAGCTCCTTGGTGACTCACAAAAACCATTGTCTAGGAATAGGCCTACAAGGGCAGCATACTTATGGAGTGGTCTCAAAGGTACTCTTACCCAGGGGCAGGGAAATGATGTAGGTGAACTCTGCTCCTTGACTTCAACTATGTCCAAATCTGGCATGTGATTCTATTCATGCTATTGATTCCTTCCATTTTACGTTCAACATCTGATCCAAGTCGCCTCTCTGTAAATTATAATAAAGTTGTTATTGTTAAACAACTTGTTAGAAGTTTATAAAATGCAGATAAAATTATGTCAGGGTAGATATGGGATAGATCACATGTGTAGAGTATGGAAAATAATTCAGCAAAATTCTATTAGACACTTACCATGTGTTGGGAATACAAAGGTGAAAAATGGGTATTGGCTCATTACATTCAAATTGTACATCGTAAAGCCATGTTCAGTGTACTGACTATACTGAGATGGAACCTTAGAGTTATATAAGCAGGGATTCTGAACCTGGAGTTCATAGACTTTTTTTTTTTTAATACTCTGATAATTTATGTTTCAGCATACTTGATTTCCTTTATGATCCCATGTATTTTATGTACTTAAAGTATTATTCTATGGGAAGATGATTCATATTCTTATAAATTTGACAAAGTTCTTTATATATGACAAACCATCTATAAAATTCCCACCCCCCCATTTGTTTTATTTGTACAAAACCTTTTTAATTTAATGTAATCCAAATTATCCATTTTCACCTAAATTTGCTCTGTTGTTTATTCAAAAATTGTTCACCTATCCATAAGTCTAAGTAATATATTCCAGTTTCTTCTACTTTTCTTGTAAAAATCTCTCTTTATATGTAGGTCATGTATCCATTTGGATCTTATCTTGGGATGGCATTAAATATATATTTTAAAAAATATTATTCTAAGAAGGGATCCATTGGCTTTGCAAAAGGGATCTATGACATAAAAAAGTTAAAAAAAAAAAAAACCAACAACGCAAGCCCTGCTATAAAGTGACTTTAATGCCCTCTAGTTGTGGGATCAACTTAGAACATCTGTTTACAACTGTCCCTGCCATATAGGCCTACAGTAGGTTCAATTTAGAGGATTAGAGGATCCCTTCTGGATATGGATGGGTTTGAAATTCCCAGGATTTGTAGGATGACATTGTTTTGAATGGACCTACCTCTGCTTAAAATGAATTTCTCTCAAAAGGTCTTGGATCCTAGTAGTGATGGCCATCATATCCTTGTCTCACCTCCATCCCTCTGTACTGGCTTACCTGCTATACTGCCCTTCCTTCAAAACAACAACAACAACCCCAAAATGGTTATTTCTTCCATAGAACACTATTGCAATTCTAGTAACAACACCAGATAAGCTTTAAAGCTAGGTTCCAATGAGTATGTGATTTCTTCTTCTAAAGTGGTTGTGCTGTTCAAATTCATACTTTGTTTATGAATTGGGCTGGAACCGATAAGGATATTTTACATAATTATAACTTCAGAATTCCAGTTCAAATACTTTAAACTACTTTAGGAGATTCATTATTCACCTTAATTGTGACCTAGTTTTAGTGCCTTGGGTTTTGAGTGTAGTAAATTCTCTTTAGGTCTAACTAGTCAAGAATAGTGAGTCATCTCACAATTCACATTGCTTTTTCCATAATGGTATAATTCTTTATCCTCTTGTTAATAAACTAATCTGTATGGCTTGATAAGCCATAGTATGATTTGATAAGCCTGTAGTATGATTTAAGGAAATATTATGACCTAGGTACCTTATAACTAATATAGGATTCTAGGATTTAGAATTAGAAAGGATCTTGGGTTATCTAGCATTCTCATCCCTACTTCCTCCTTTTACTCATTTTGTAGATGGAAAAAAATGGAGTACCAGAGAAATGAAATGACTTGCCTAAGGTCTCTCATAGGGTTCAAGATTTGAAATCAGATTCTCTGTCTTCTAATTCAGTCCCCTCCCTAGAGTACCATGTTCTGTATGTTTATTCTAACATTGTCTAGAGAAGGCATAATGAGGTAGATGGCCAGTTTTGGAGTCAGGAAAAGGGGGGGGGGGGTGTTCAAATTCTCCCTCTCACACATTAGTATTCAGCTGGCTAAAAGTGCCCCAGGGAACTTTAAATTACAGATACTGCTCTGTATAGAGAAGTGAGGGGAGTTTCCACACTGGTTTTTGGAATGAGTGACCTATACTAATGAATCTATAGGTCTGGACCACCAAAAAAAATGTCTCTGATTTTTAGTTTTCATTTGCCTGGTGAACTTTTGAAAAGAAGCCCACGTTTCCAAGTATTTAGGCAGCTGGCTGTTCTAGTGTTGGAAATGCTCTCCTACTGTGGGAGAGCAAAGGGCTGGCTCACCTGCTCGGTATACCCTGAGCTGTCCAAATTACAGTTAGCTTGGTGGCTCAGTGGATAGAGCGTGGGGCCTGGATTCAGGAACACCCGAGGTCAAGTCCTCTTCAGATAGTTGCTAGTCATGTGTCCTTGGGCAAGTGCCTTAGCCTCTTTATGTGTCACTTTTCTCATCTGTAAAATGGGTCTCATAAAAGCACTTACCTCCCAAAGTGGTTGTGAGAATAAAATGAGAATGTACACAAAGAACTTGAAAACTTTAAAGTGCTCTATAAATACTATCATCACCATCATCTTACTGGGTCTGCTACTTGTTGAAGGGCCTAAGCCCTTTGACAAGAGAATTGTTTCATTTGAAGCTCCAAGTGCCATTAGAGTCCCATATTAAGTCAATTCAGCAAGAAGCATTAAGCCTTTACTAGGTGCCAGGCATTTTGCTAGGCAGGATGTATTCCTAGCAATACTAAAACCAGAAGTAGACTCTGTAATTAAGTAGTTCATTGGGGGGGGGGGGGGGCGGATGATGAGTGGGGAGGAGGTAGAATAGAGAGAAAGAGCCTTCTGGCTCTTGAAGTTAAGAAATATAATTGCCCTGCCTGTAACTTCAAGTATTAAGTGACTTGCCCGATGCATTTTGGGGTGCTTCCTCTCATCTCTGAAAAATTGTAATTTCCAATTTATCTCCCAGAATCATAACAGTGAGACCCCAAAAACCATGAAATCCACATTAGAGTATTTCCTCCTATACTATCTATGCTCTCTCCTTCCAAGTAGAATGTGATCAC
Source organism: Pseudochirops corinnae (assembly GCA_028646515.1). Classification (NCBI taxonomy): domain Eukaryota; kingdom Metazoa; phylum Chordata; class Mammalia; order Diprotodontia; family Pseudocheiridae; genus Pseudochirops; species Pseudochirops corinnae. The sequence continues at coordinate 472,553,820 of CM053585.1, forward strand.
TTGGGTAACTTAGAACTTACTGAGAGGCTCTAGTTCTCTGTGTATTTATTTATTCTTTTTCCAGTTATCCATCCCTTACTTTAAAAAAAAAATAAATATATGTGTAAAATGTTGACAGCAAATAATATTGATTCACTTGAGTTTCCCACAGGAAGGACAGCATTTACAATTAAATTTTGTTGTTGTCAATTTATTTTTCGTTTTCAACATTTCCTTCCACAAGATTTTGAGTTTCAAATTTTCCCCTCATCTCTCCCCTCCCCCTACTCCAACACTGCATTCTGATTACCTCTTCTCCCAGTCTGCCCTCCCTTCTATCAGTCCCCCCCCCCCTTCTTTTATCCCCTTCCCTTCTATTTTCCTGTGGGGCAAGATAGATTTCTATACTCCATTGTCTGTGTATCTTATTTCCCAGTTGCATATAAAAACAATTTTTAACATCTGTTTTTAAAACTTTGAGTTCCAAATTCTCTCCCTTCTTCCCTCCCCACCCACACTCATTGAGAAAGCAAGCAATTTGACATAAGAAGTTAAGCAATTTGATATACATCCCTCACTTTTTCTTTGTACTTACTTATTCCTTCCTTTCTGATGAATAGGTCATCCATATTGAACTATTTCTTCCCAGGCAGGATCCTAGCAACTTTTTTAAAATATATAATCTGCAATAGTGGCCTTCAGAAGGAACATGATGTATTTTCCCTTCCCAGTCATAGAGAACAGAATTTTGAACAGAACTGTGTCTAAATGCAGTTTTATACAATGGCATCCTTCTAGATCTGTCATCTATCTTCCTTAGTCCTACCTCTTAGAATGGTCCCTAGGATTTCACAAATGTATAGCACTTAGGATACTCTAAAGTACTTTGCTTGTACTTCCTCAAGAGGTGAGTGTTATAAACAGTAATAACTTCACTCCAGAATTGTTCATGGATCTACGCTAAAAGATCATAGCCCAAGTCATTTGTAAAGAACATGTGGTGGTTTAGCACAGTGGGAACAGGGCAGAATTATTCCAGTACTGTGGAGGGTGTTAGAAAGTCATTCTTTTGGCCTCTTTTTTTTTTTTTCCCCCCAAAGCTTTTGCTCTCTCTTCATGAGATTTCTTTTACACAAAGGCACGTGGGTCTGTTCTGTCGCAGATTGGCTTATGAGCTTTATGATTGCCTTTGGACTCTCTCCATTTGACTTCAGCGTGTTGTTCTCTGCTAGGTGGGAGCTTGCAGGCTGCTGTGTCTGAAAATGAGAAACGTGGCCGTTTCTTCCAAGAGCCAGAACTCAAGAATATGCTCCTGCAAATCTCCATGGGACTGAAGTATATCCATCACTCAGGTCTGGTGCATCTGGACATCAAGCCCAGTTAGTACTTCACTTTCTTCTCCTTGCTACTACTGTCGTGTCCTTCCAGTATCATCTGTTGTCAGAATATGTGGGTGTATTAAAACAAATGTTTCTGTTCACTGGCATAGCATCAGACACAATTCTTCCTTCTTCAGTGGGAGGGAAAAAGGAAAAATAAAGTTAAAGCAGGGGAGGGAACAAAACTACATGTGTTTTTCATTGAGTAAGGAAAAGGTCTTGCTACAATTGTTAGTGAAAATCTCCACATTGAATAGGTTTGCATACCTGTTTTTTATATTGTTTCTGTACGTTTTTTTTTTTTTTTTTTTTGAGTCAAGAAGTAGCTAGGATAAAATGCTAGAGTGTTTTTAAGAGCAGGAATTTAACTGGGTAGTCAAGTGTTAATAACTGGAGTATTAGGAGTTGGCCCCACTATATGTTTCTTTGCTTTTTAGGACTGGGAGGAAAGAATAGTTGTATGATTTGCAAGTGACTTAATTTCTTTTAGCCTCATTTTATTTATCTGTTAAATGGGAATGATTGCATCTGTTGAGCCAACCTCAAAGGGTTGTCCGGATCAAATGAGATGATAAATGTAAAATGTCTTGTGAACCTAAAAGATGATATAAAACCAGCAGTTTTTTTTTCTTTAGAAGAATGGTCATATGTGTTTTATATTAACAAGATAATTGCCATTTTTTGGGGGGGAGGTGTTAATCAATAAACATAATGGAATGAATGATTAAAGCATTTATTAAGTACTTACTGTATACAAAACTAGCTCGGATGACAGAAGTTAAGTACTTAACCTCTCCGGGCCCCCAGGGAATTAGGGAACAGCTAGGGGATGCGGTGGATAGAGCACCAGACTTGGAGTCAGGAAGATCTGAGTTCAGTTTTGATCTCAGACACCAACTACCTGTGTGACCCCGGGCAAGTCATTTAATGCCTATTTCCTCAGTTCCTCATCTGTAAAATGGGGGCACACTGGAGAAGGAAATAGCAAATCACTCCAGTGTCTTTGTGAAGAAAAGCCCATGGACCAAGGCAATGGAGTCATGTAGAGTTCTCCTATATGACTTGAACAACAACAAATATACAAAGCTCTATGTTAAATGCTGGTGGAGAAACACATAAGAAAAGCTCTCTAGATATCATAATTGCCATTCTTATGAGTGTTCGTTTATTCTTGTCAAGTGGTTTAGCACTTGAAAAAGATGGGCTGATGAAAATGGAGAGAATGTTTCTGTGTAAGGAACAGATGCCAGATTCTGGTCATAGCCCATATTGCATAGCCCTAATTGCATTGTATCAGGTTAAAAATGAGAGAAATTTCAATGAAGAGACAACAGCCATAGTTGTAAGGATGAAAAGGAAGGGACTTGGAGGAGGGGAAAAGAGTCCTAAAAGATGTAGACATAGGCTATAAGAATTTGAAGAGCCTTTATTCAAAATAAAATATTTTCCAAATTTTTTTTCTCTTCTCTGGGGAGAAAATACATTAACTCTTTAATAAATCCAACTCTGTACAGGTAACATCTTCATCTGTAAAAAACAAGAAGATGATATTGCATATTTCTCAGATGAAGGGGAGAATGAAGATGACTGGTTCCTTTCTGCTAATGTGATGTACAAAATTGGTGAGGTTGCCTTCTCTCTATATCATTTGATTGTGGTCTGATGAAATCTATACTGATAATTCCTTTCCTGTTGTAGTTTTTCTAGGAGAGATCTCATTTAAAGTGATTCTTTCTTTCTCTTAGGTGATCTGGGCCTTGTGACTTCAATCCAGAACCCCCAAGTAGAGGAGGGAGATAGTCGCTTCTTGGCCAATGAGATTTTACAAGAGGTACAGCTGTAAATCAGGGAGGTAGTTGGGGATGGTAGGTACTAACAGATGCTGAACCTGCTGACATTCAGATATGCAGGAAATGTAATAGCATTCCTATGATAATATATAGAATTGCTTTCCCAGTCCAGATGTAGGAGAAAGACTACAAATAAACATTCTTCTACATTAGTGGCTCTCAAAATGTGGTCTAGGGACCCCTGAGGGTGCCTGAGACTTTTTCAAACAGTCTGAGAAATCAAAACTATTTTCATAATAATAAGACATTATAATTTCTAGCATTATAAATATTGATAGATTTAACCCACATAAACAAAAGGTTTTTTTGGGGGGTGGTCTCAATTTTTAAGAATATAAAAACAGTTTGAGAACTACTACCCTAGATGAATCTCTTATTCGTTATGGATTAGTACAGGTTAAGTATTTATTATTAAGTATCTTATGTGCTAGGTGATATGAAGACAAAAGATTTTTTAAAAAATAGTTCTAGCCCTGAAGGACTTTACATGCTTGTAAAGAAGGTTTCATGCTGCTCTGAGATAAAGTATCAATAGGTCTGATAAATTCAGAAGTTATTTTTCTGTCAAGTGTAAAGCCTTCATTTCAGCCCTCCCTCACCCCTTAATACAGTGGTTCTCAATCTTCCTAATGCCCTGACCCTTTAATACTCGTATGGGGGTGTATCTGCATGTGGGCAGACCCTCCTGAAGATGGATAGAGAAGTGGTGTCTCAGTTTCTAAGACCATCAGAAATATGTGTTTTCTGATGGTCTTAGGCGACCCCTGTGAAAGGGTTGTTTGACCCCCAAAGGGGTCACGACGCACAGGTTGAGAACCACTGCCCTAATACTTCTGGTTGAGCTGAGTGCTCCTTATAACTGCAATGGCCTTGGAAATCTTCTATCTTTGAAGATATTTGTCATGAAATATAGAGTAAGATGGCTTTGATAATAGGGGAAGGGAAAGAATTCTCTCTCCTGTATATCTATGTATATTCTCTCTCTTTTTTTTTTTTAATCCTCCTCCCTGAGAGTATCCTGGTTCTGTCAGTGTAATATTAATGGGATAAGATCTTCCCTATCCATGAATAGGCCTCATGTGGAGCCCATTAAGGGAAGTTTGCTTAGGGAAGGCTTGCTTGTAGGAAGGCTTTCACACCTTTTGCTAATTTCTAATTAGACACTGAGTCAGGAGGGTTGTGATGTCTTCTAGCTCTGAGAAGTGTGTGTGTGTGTGTGTGTGTGTGTGTGTGTGTGTGTGTATATACATGTACACACTGAGTTGGTCTTGTGCTTTGGGGGGCTCACTTAAGAGAAGGATCTTATGATTCTCTGGTTGAGATTCTGAATGACCATATATTCAGAGCTCCCTGACTGCTCAGATGTAAGGGCTCTCTCAATCCAGAGATGTATATAAAGTGTACAGTTGATTCAGTCAGTTAGAGCCCTGTTTCTTGGTCTTTGTATCTTTGCTTGTATTTCCTCTGAAGTTCAGGGTGCTGACTTTTCCTCTGAACTAATGAATGTAATTTAAAAGATTGTTGACCCCTTAAACAGCTATCTTTCCTAGTAAAGCAGATCTAAGAACCTGTGCTAGCAGCCATCCTGGGTATGCCAGTGTGGTCGTGGCTACAGTCAGGTTCCTCAAAATTCACAAGTACTCATGAGTGCTAAGTATAAAAATTTTTTAAATCTTTTTTCTTCCCTCCAGGAACAAAGAAAGTAACTTAAAAGTCAAAAATGTACGTATTTATACTCCTTTGTATTTGAGAGAATAACTGAGATTTCTCCTAGAGACCATTTCCCTGTTCTCATTACCATTAGTAGACTCTTAGCTTTTTTTTTTTTTTTTTAAAGGACTATCGATACCTGCCTAAAGCAGATGTGTTTGCCCTTGGGTTGACAATTGCTGTGGCTGCAGGGGCAAAGTCCTTACCAGGCAATGATGAGCCTTGGCATCATATCCGTCGAGGCAACCTTCCAGATCTCCCACAGAAGCTCTCTAAAGACTTTTACAACTTGCTTAAGGTGGTGTCTCTTATAACATTAGTTTGGCATTTGGGAAGTGGGGGTAGAAATTGGGTGAGAAGAATAGAGCATATTGGAGGTAGAGTGGAAGGAAGGGGAAAGAATTAAGAGGATGATCTAAAGAGCAGAGCAAATGGGGAGGACATCAAGGCAGGATCAGGGTCATGAAGTTATGAAGACTTGAACTTGGAGTGTAAGAGGGAATTGTTAAAAGCTGCTTACTGTCTGAACTTTTAATAATTTTTATAGCACTTAAAAAAGGCCATCTGTCTTATGCTTTTGTGGGGGGGGGAAGCACTTTCAGTTCAAGTACTTTTGTGCTTCTTACACTTAATATTATACTAAGGTTGGATGGTAGGGAGAGGAGGGAGAAGGAAAAAAAGTCTACAGTTCCTGTCTTCAAGGAACTTTTCTCTCTCCTCCCCCTTTAAAAATAAATTTTGTTTTTACTACTTCTGCACTTTTTATATTCCCTCTTCCTCTCTGTTTCAGTAGAGCCATCCCAGGTAAGGAGATCATTCCAGCAGCTCCAGGTAGGGAGATAACCATGACCAAAGGCAAAGATGCATAGGAATGATTTGAGGCAGTTTGGCCACCTCTAAGTGAAGTAGCTGATTCTCATGATCAGTATTCATCAACAAGCATTTATTATGTGCCAGGCACAGAGGATTCAAATTTTTAAATGGGACAGCTCCTGTATTTTTAGGAGCTTAGATCCTAATAGGAGGGTATAGTACATGTAGGGAAGAGGCAGGAAAAGATAAAACTAGGAAGACTGGGACTATGTGGATGGAGAACTCAAATGCCAAGTTAACTGGTGGTAATCAAGTACATGGAATGATGGGGTAGAAGCTGTGGATTTCTTATATTGCCTTTCTGTGAATAATAAAATGGGGGTAATAATAGCCCCTACCTCAAAGGATTGTCATAAGGATCAACTATCTTACATATATATGCATATAGTAATTTGAAAATCTTAAATTACTTTATAAATGTTAGCTATTTTAATTAACTATTTCTCTTTTTAACAATATTTATTCATATAATGTTTTTTGTTTGGTTTGAAAGAGCATAGGAATGTAGAGTTTTAGAACTGGAAGGGATCTTATGTGGAAACATTGCATGGAATGGATTAAGAAGGGAAAAGGCAGAGACAAATGTAGCAGTGAAGCCATTGTTATAATTCAGACATGAAGTAGTTAAGAAATGGAACAAGAATGGTTGCTGTAAAAATGAAAAGGAAGTTGATGGTTGTTAGAGACTTTTCAGAGACAAATGATAGGCTTTTACTGGATGTGAAGGGTGAAAGAAACCATTAAATGTTCCCTAGTTCTTAGACTAGAGAGACAGTAGTATCATCATAAAAAAGAGATGTCCAAAAAAGAAGCATTTTTATGCAGGGTAAAGAAAGGATTCGATTTACACCTGTTAAAATTGTGGTAATTGGACATCTAATTAGAAATGTCTAGTAAGTGGCATATATGAGACTGAAGCTAAGGTGGAAAAGTTAAAACAAACATATGGACTTTGGAGTCATCTACACAGATGGAAGCTATGAGACTGAGTAAGCTTAGAAAGATACAGAAGCAGATGATGGATCCTTTAGAAATTATTCCAGTTAGGAGCAAGAGAAAGAATTTCTAGAAAGGGAAAACAAGGAGGACCAGTCAAACAATAAGAGGAACTGAGTGTGAAGAGAAGGGAGTATCACAAAGAAGACCAGGTGGGTCAGTAGTATCAAGGGGCATAAAAGCAGAGGTCTGCTGGAGCCATCTTGAACAGATTCAAGAGAGCCAACTGTTAAATTTTTAGTGTGATCATTTATACCTCGGAAACTGGAAAATTCTACAAATTAGGGCTTAATTTATTTTTCTGTTGATTGTCTAGACTTAAAGGGATGGAGAAAATGTTAATGCTGATTAAAGTAAATGTGTTGTATGTACATTTTTCCTCAGAGCTGGTTGTTAAAAAATTACTAGTATATTTTTGCATGAGAGGGGTCAAGAAGCTTTAAAATCTTCAAAAAGAACCACATTTAAGGTACTAATACTTTACTTCCTTTCACAGCTTATGATCCATCCTAAACCAGAGGACAGACCAACAGCAGCAGCTTTGGCTAGAAACACAGTTCTCAGACCCTCTTTGAGTATAACTGCAAAGCTTCAGAAGGAGCTGGACAGAGAAAAGTCCAAGACGGCTGAGTTGGAGAGGTGGGTTCTGAATATTAGAGGCAATAGATAATCTAGTCAAAGAGAACTCATGTTATAGCTTGGAGACATAAAGACAATTGCCATTAATCAAAAGAACCCAGTGACTTCATTTTCTCATATGGAATCACGTAATACAACAATCTAATAGAGGAAATACGTTTTGAAGAACTTCAGTCTTGGCTTTTGAGTACACTCATGCCTTAGTCATAATATGGGAGAAATGGATAGCTGCCTGCTACGACGTCGGTGCTTTTTGATTTTGTTTTTGTTTTCCCATTTTGGTTAGTTATATCTCACTGGCAAAACTGTTGTAAATGAGTTCTTGTTTGCCATATGACTAGTCCTGATCATAACAGACTATCTGTGAAAACAATAAAGTGAGGGGTGGCATTAATAGTTTCCTCTCATGCTATTTTGGGAACAGTTTCTGACTTGTAAAACTGTCCCAGCCACAACTATTTTATCTATTTACTTATTTTTCGTTTTCAACATTCAGTTCCACAAGATTTTGAATTGCACATTTTCTCCCCATCTCTCCCTTGCCCCCCACCCCCACCCCAAGATGGCAAGCATACTGAATGCCCCTTCCCCCAGTCTGCCCTCTCTTATATCCCCTTATCTCTCCCTTACTTTCTTGTAGTGCAAGATGGATTTCTATACCCCATTGCCTGTATATCTTATTTCCTGGTTGCACATAAACACATTTAAAAAAAAAAACTTTTGAGTTCCAGATTCTCTCCCTTCTCCCCTCCTTACCAACCCCCATTGGGAAGACAAGTCTGCCACAACTGTTGATAAATGACTAGATCAAATGAAACAAACTTTTTTTTTTTTTTCTTAGGGAGCTAAAAGAAGTTCATCTTGCCCAGAGCCACCAAGAAGATACCAGTCAATGCTCTCCTGGATCCCTTGGGTTCATTGCTGAAACTGGGTCAAATAGCTCCAGTAGATTGGTGGGAGGGAAAACCAAAAGGTCACACAGTTTCACCTTTGGGAAATCTGAGTAAGCATAGTCTTCTTCCCCTTTCACACAACCTCTGGAAGAGCTCTCTTTCATGCTAACCAGCCCCACTTCAAAGGTATGGCTCTAGAAACATTTGATGACTCCTCCAACCTGGACCTTGACACTATTTATTGCTGCTATGAAATGGGAAAGTGATCAATAGGAATGACTGCAACTTCCTGCTGCAAGTTCTTTCTGGACTTTGTATCCTAGGTCTAGCTCTCCGCTAAAAGAATATTGGCTTTCCAATTGGATACAGACTTGAAAAAAATAATACTAATTGGTAGGCATTTCTCTCTGCCTACCCTCACACCCCTAGATGCTACCATTCAGTGCATTTGAGCACACAGATACAAAAGAGTTTTTGGATGCTAAGAGATTGATGAAATGTTAAGGTATTCAAGTGACTTTGTTGGCTGAGAGGTATTTGTTGTAGCACTTCCAAAAGGATCCTCAGAAGATACCATTTTGCCTAGAGAGAGAGGGGATCTTTGCTTCAACTTTGGAAATAAGCTTTGCTCCCAAAAGAGAATTCCTAATGGTTTTGGAACTAGTGGTTCTTCTAATATATTTTCTGGAGGAAGAGAACATTTGCTGTTCTTCCTATAGTTACATGAGTAGTCTAGCTATTAATTGAAATGAGAAGTTATATTTGCAAATAGGAATACTTTTGAGGTTGCCAGCAAGCTGTGATGAAACAATCTTGCCCTTTTCCTTCTGGTGGCTGTTTGGCTTTAATTTTCCCCCCTAGGAATCACTAGTTTCTTTTGATTTTAAAACTTGACTTTGGCTTTGTTTCTAGTGATTTTTAAAGAGACTAATTTTAGTCCTTTCTTCTTTCCATCTTTTTTAAATGAACAGAGCATATGTAAATAAAGGTTTTATTTTTCCAAAGCCAAACATGGGAAAATTCTTTTCTTTTGGACAGGACAGTCAGTAACTTGAAAAAATATCAACAAAAGCACTTCTTATTCATTTGGAGAAGAGTTCAAGAAGCTGATGTTGAAAAGTCTTTGGGACATTTTTAGAGTTTAACAAGTAAACAACTAGGCTACTCTATGTACTATTGTCTACGTGAAGATTTGACAAAATCTATTTGGAAATACCTTCAGGTCTAACGAAGACAGCTGTTAATTATCTAAATGTTATACTCTATTTGAATAGATCTATCATTTTTCTTATTTTTGTTGTTTAGTCATTCAGTTGTGTCTGACTGTGATCCCATAAATTTTGTCTCTGAGTTTTTTGTTTATTTTTGGAAAAGATACTGTAGTGGTTTGCCATTTCCTTCTCCCATGTGTCATCATCTTACAGATGAGAAACTGAGGCAAATAGGCATTGTGATTTGCCCAGGGTCACATAGCTAGTAAGTGTCTGAGGCTGTATTTGAACTCAGATTTTCCTGGCTCCAGGCCTGGTACTATATCCACTGTATCACCTCACTGCCCCTCCTTTTTCTTAATCCCATTCCCATTTTTGGAAGTAAATTGAGGAAAAATTTCTGAAGTAGTGCCCCCTCCCCCGCTATAAAATAAGTAGATGAGAAAATGAGGCATGGTACCCCCTTCTAATATTCCAGAAAAACTGGGATTCCCCCCCACTTTTTAAAAATTAATTGCCATCTAAGAGTAAGAAAGGTACTTTCTGGACTTTGGTGTGTCCTGCTTTCCCTCAACTATACTCACAATTTTCCTTTTGTTCAAACCTAAATACTTTAGGTGATATTCTTGCTGTGTAAAAATTAGGGATAGAAGTAGGGATAATGCCATATACTGTGCATAATAGGCCAAGGTTATATTTTTGTCTTAGCTCTTAGCCATAAGTATGGGAATTAACAAAGGATCTGTAATCACCTTGGTATGGGGGAAATTGTCTCAACTATTTGTGACTTGATAGATAAGTCCTTGGAAATTGTCTGAATTGCATAGACTTAAGCAATTTGCCCAAAGATCAGTAGCTACTAAGTGCTGGAGACATAATCTGAAACCAGGTCTTGTTTAAACTAAGCCTAGGACTCCATTGTATCACACTCTTTTTCATTGGTAAGTATTAGTGCATGAGTACCTGTATTCCCAACCATAAGCTTGGAACATCAAGGAGCTCAGTCGTTCTACCCTGTGATGACAGGCTTCCCCTATTCAACAAACATTTATGGGACCCTAGTTATGTGCTTGCTGGGGATATCAGGAACTGAGGCTGTTTAAGCAGAGAAAAGAAAATCAGGAGGGATGTGAAAGCTGTCTTCATATATATGAAGAGATTAGATTTGCTTTCTTTTGCCCCAGAGCCTAACAACAATGTGTAGAAGTTTACAAAGAGGTGATCTTTGGCTTGATGCTAAGGAAAAACTTCCTTAATAATCTGACCTGTCCCGAAGAGAAATGGTCAGCTCAGAGAAGTATGGTGCCTTCTCTCTTCTTGGAAGTCTTCAAGCAGAGGCTGAATGGTGACTTGTTGAGTATGTTATAGTGGGGATTTCTTTCATGTACGGGATGAACTGCTGAAGACTTTTCTAACACTCCAGTTCTATGATAGACAATGAAGCACCCTCTACCCTTAAAAGTTTTATATTGCATTAGCAGGTGCACAAATCAGTGATGCACAAATAAGTAAATGCTTAATATATGCATAGTAATTTGCTGCAGTACGCTCAGATCTCCAGCTTTCATTTTCTCCTTTTCCCTGCACTATGAGGAACAATAGCAGAAATTTTGGGACTAGAAGATTAAGAGGAAATGATGCTGTCCAGCAACTTTTCAAAAAGAAAGGGAAGCAGGGACAGGTTGAGTTGAAACACCTTGCTAGACTTGGTTAATTCTACTCTCCCTTTTCTGTTATGGGTGATCTATGACCAGATGGGGTAAAAAAAAAAAAAAAAAAAAACCCAAAAAACCCAGCTTAGATGACCAACTTTCTTGGGATCCACTTGATCTCAAATGCTAGCTTACATGGCTCCATTGAGCAGAGAATTACAGAGCTCCTAATAACCAGTCTTGTGGGAAATATGAGTCAAACATCCTCTGTGGTCATTGTTCAGTCCTTACAGTTGTGTGATTTTTCATGATCTCATTTGGGGTTCTCTTGGCAAAGATATTGGAATGGTTTGCCTTTTCCTTCTCCAGTTCATTTTACAAATGAGGAAACAAGTATACAGGGGAAGTGACTTGCCCAGGGTCACACAGCTAGTGTCTGAGGCCAGACTTGTATTTGGGAAGATGAATCTTCCTGACTCTAGGTCTAGCACTCTATCTACTACCCTATCTAGATGTTATACCCTGCCTTGCCTCCTGCCCAAGGTAGAATTCCAATTGTACACTGTCTGCAACTCCTGGTTTCAGAGTTGTTGGTTCTTTGTTCTTGAAGAGGACCAATTACAGCAGGAGGGTATGATCCTACTTTGGAAGATGGTGAGGAAATTTTGGGGATTTAGGAGAGCACTGTGCCTCAGGTTATTAAGTAGTATCATACTTATCCTATGTCAAGAGAAAAATGCTATATGCAGCATAATTGCTTCCCTAGGGAGCCAATTCCATTAGACCAAAGTGAAATGAACCCTCATTGAAATATAGAACAAAAAAACAAACTCAGAACTACTTTTGATTGGTAGATTCACAAATTCATACACCTTTTCCACCAGTGTGCTTTGAACCAAAATATGCAAAATCCTTTGGAGTAAGGGAAGAAAATGTTTAAGTTTCTATTTTCATCTTGAGTGAGAAATCAGCTTTACCAATATTGAATACATTGGCAGGGAGGGGACACACTAGTGTCAGCCTATTTGGTATGTGTTTTAGATAGTCACGCTGTTTCATATACAAGGTATACAGAGTATCCTGAGGGAAGATAGTCCGTCCACAGCACAGGAGAATTAATAATGACTCCCTTTACTTATTTGTTTATGGTAGGTTGTGACTTATTGTGATATATGTATGTAGTTAAGTGTATTTATAGATCACATCATCTAATTTAAACTAAACCTGACAAAATGGACAAATGACTTAAAAAGATCCCTACAAAGAAACTATAGTTTGAAGATACTACTGAAGTAAGTAAACGCAACTATAAGTTAGGTAAGGTAACTAAGTACAGGTAAGCAATAAGATGGCAGAGCCAATACCTTTTGTGTTCTTAATGAGTTCTTCTCTTAGACACATTGAGCTTAAAAACAATGACTACTCAAACTTGACAGAAGCTGACTAAAAATCTTAATTATCGTAGATGGATTATATTCACTCAATGATGAACCTCTCTACAAATATGCTATACTTTCGAGATCAATTGATAGCATAAAGCCATCATAATTAGAAAGATATTTTAAAACCTGATTATATTGCCAAAAATTATGTAAATGTGTTATTTACAGAATTACACATCTGTACAGATGAACTTGCAACAATCTTCTAAACACATTAAAAATTTTTTTTTGCCAATGAAGACTTGGTGAATTGAGTCCATTTGTTAAAAACTTTGAAAATGCAATCCCTTCCAATTATTTTGCAAGAACGACCGATTGGTATTAGTGAAGATGGAAACGTTTTTAATTAAATTTCAACAAAACTTTGTGTAACTGATGGCTGAGACTGAAAAGCGAGTATTGTGCTTAGAGAAGTATAACCAATTCTACATTTCCATTTGGATCTTTGTAGCTTTGTGGGATTTCTTTGAGGTCTGACTGAGAGCCATTCAAACTAAGTGTTAAAATAAACTGAATTTGGAACCAGACCCTCAAATTGCTGTCTCAAGGAGGTCGATTAAGTAAATGGCTTCACCCCATTTAAAATGTTAAGATGCTTGAGTCCTGATCCCTTTACCAGGTGAGAATACTTCTGAGTCAATCAATCATAGGCTTTAGACTGTGTGGAAAAACTTCTTGACCAACTGGAATTATGTTAAAAAGGAAATGGGTTCAAATTGATAGAGGAAATTTGGCCACACCTTATGGGTCATCTATAAAATATTGAGCATGTTTGGGCCTGAGAGACTCAAGCATCTGGTCTCAGAAGGACTATTTCTGGGGACTTGTTTTGACTGGAGAACTTGTGGACTTCAGAGCCAGAAGTTATTAGACTTTTCATCTTCCACTAGCATCCTAGCACTATCCCTGAACTGGCTGCTGACAGTATCTTCAAGTGCCAAGGACAGACTGGGTGAGATGAAAGGAAGATTTGAGGCTCTACAAAATATCCCCTCAGAAAAGCTACAACATACCTAACGGAGCACAACTTGAAGACGCTAGCAAAATGACTTGCTAGAGTGAAAAAGCAAGATGTTTTATTAGCTAGGCATTGAACCTTGAAAGAGTGGATTCAAGGTCAATTAGCAACTATTTATTAAGCCAGTACCTGTTCTAAGCACTGGAGTTACATAAAAAGGCAGAAATAGTCCTAGCCCCCAAGTTGCTCACTTTCTTTTAAGGGAGATATGCAAGTAACTTGGTGCAGACGAGGGATATCAGAGTGGATGAAATGTAATCTCAGAGAGAGAAGCCCTAGCAGCTGAGGGAACTAGGGAGGGCTTTCCCCAAAGGTGTGATTTGAGCTTATTCTTGAAGGAAGCCAGGGATGGTAAGAGGCAGAGATGAGGACAGAGCATTTCAGGAAAGGGGTTATCCAGTACAAAGGTGGTATTAAATCAAACACAAATTTGGCTAGCAAGCATTTATACCATAAAGATTCATGATTTCCCAATCATAGGCAGGGAGGAGGCTTTGAGAATAAAACAAAACAGTTTTTAGTCGCTTGTGATGATTTTAATATCAAGAAACTTGTAGAAAATAAAAAGGTTACTTGTCCCCAATGTTTAGTTACTTAATGGCTATGGTTATATGTGTCCACAGCCAGTATAATACTTCACGTCCTTGAAACATTTTACCTGAGTAGTTTTGTTAGCTTTGCAGAGGATCAAATCATAATGCAACTCTACCATGGGGGATTGCACATTTATAAAGAAAGTCACAAATAATTCTTTGCAGGGATTATGTGCTGCTGAGGTCCTTCCGTATCTTTATGGTTGAAGTTTTACCAGTATCTTTACACTATGGTCTTAAATTAAACTACCATCTTTAATCCCTTCCTGGATTCTGAAAAAGTAACTCAGTCCAACAAACACTTACATTCATACTCTGTCCAAGGCATTGTTATGTTCTTTCCTATTTTCACTCTCTTCACTCAAGTCTAGAGGTTGCCTTGGAAAAATCTTTGCATTAGAGAGGACCCCAAGATTCTTTCCAAAGAAAAGATGAGAAAATTCAACTCTTTAAAAAATAATTTTTTTTTTAGAGAAATGAGACTATATGTGTGGAACATTATCTGTAATGGAATCAGTTGATGTATAGGTGAGGGTTTTTTTTTTTAATTACTTGGATGGATTGCTGGGTATGTGTTGTGGGAACAATGTTAATGTAGGATAAAGCAACTTCATTTTGTTTTAAGGCTCCATTCTGTGAATAGTTTAGTTGTTTTTCTGTAATAAGATAAGGACTTTAATGGTATAGTTTGGCAATGATGTGTGTTCCCCAAATTTGGTAAACAACTACTAATGGCTTGTGACCCCCCAAACTGATAAACACCTATTGGTGTATATGTCTCAAAATTGATATACAGCTGAAAAACACTAGCTTATGATGTTGAAGTGACTTGCCCAAGGTCATATAACTAATAAACATCATAGAAAATATTTTTAGCTTGCCATGCTAGCATAAGCTGCGCACGTCTGGGTATACTCAGTTGAGTTCATTATAGAAAGAACCAATCAAAAAATCTCCCTCCTAATTACCTGGAGGATTTGGAGGTGTTTCATCTATATTTCAATTTAAATTTCTACTCTCCTTAACTAAAAGAAAGATAGGGAAATACAGATTTAGAACCCATCATTTTGAAAATAGAATATACCACTACTGTCAGAATACAAAAAGAAGACTCTTTCTTTTCTCCACGTCATTCTGCCTTTCACAATGCCACTTGCATTTTAAAGACAATTTTCCCCATCTTATGGGAAACTATAGGTTTTTTGAATTGGAAAGAAACTTGGCTTATCTAGTTCACCACCTTGTTATACAAATGAAAGATACTAATCAGAGAGATGTGATGTGTCTAAGGTCTCACATTTCAGTTGAACCAAGGTCTTTTAACCCTAAATCCACTGTTCTTTCTATAACATCACAATTTCTGCTATAGCATTTATTATTGTAATTATTATTACTAAAAATATTTTTCTTTTTTTAAAATTTATTTTTAGTTTTCAACATTTATTTCCCAAAAATTTTGAGTTACAAAATTTCTTCCTATCTCTACCCTACCTCCCACCCCAAGATGGCAAGCATACTGAATATCCCTTCCCCCACTCTGCCCTTTCTTATATCCCCCCCAATTTCTCCCTGCTTACTTTCTTGTAGGGCAAGATGAATTTCTGTACTCCATTGCCTGTATATCTTATTTCCCAATTGCATGTAAAAAACAATTTTTTTAAATATTTGTTTTTAAAACTTGAGTTCCAGATTCTCTCCCTTCTCCCCTCTGCCCCCATTGAGACAGTATGGGTTATGTATGTATAGTAATGCAAAGCATTTCCATAGTAATCATATTGTGAAAGATTACCTATATTTCCCTCCATCCTATCTTGCCCCCCACATTTATCCTGTTTTCTCCTTTGATCCTGTCCCTTTTCAAAAGTGTTTGCCTCTAACTACGCTCTCCTCCAATTTGCCCTCCCTTCCATCATCCCCTATCTTATCCCCTTCCCCCCTACTTTCCTGTAGGACAAGATACCCAATTGAGTGTGTATGTTATTTCCTCCTTAAACCAAATCCAATGTAAATAATGTTGACTCATTCCCTTTCACCTTCCTGCTCTTCCCCTCCAATGTAACATCCTTCTCCTTCCTCCTTTATTTAAGATAATCCATCCCATTCTATCTCTCCCCCTCTCCTTCTCCCAATATTCGTCTCACCTCTTAATTTTATTTTTTGATATCATCCCTTCACATTCAACTCACTGTGCCTTCTCTCTATGTATACATGTACACACATAAACACACACACATACACCTACCTATACATACATACACACACACACACACACACACAATCCCTTCAATTCTCCTCATACTGAGAAAAGTCTCATGAGTTACAAATATTGTCTTTCCATATAGGAATATAAATAACTCAACTTTAATAAGTTCCTTATGATTTTTCTTTCCTGTTTACCTTTTCATGCTCCTCTTGCTTCTTGTATTTGAAAGTCAAATTATCTGTTCAGCTCTAGTCTTTGCATCAAGAATGCTTGAAAGTCCTCTTTCAAGGACTTTCAAAAAGTCCTTTGACCTCTGGAATATCATATTCCAAGCTCTTTGATCCCTTAATGAAGAAGCTGCTAGATCTTGTGTAATCCTGATTGTGTTTCCATAATACTCAAATTGTTTCTTCCTGACTGCTTGTAACATTTTCTCCTTGACATGGGAACTTGGAATGTGGCTATAATATTCCTAAGAGTTTTCTTTTTGGGATCTTTTTCAAGAGGCAATTGGTGAATTCTTTCAATTTCTATTTTGCCCTCTGGTTCTAGAATATCAGGGCAATTTTGCTTGATAATTTCTTGAAAGATGGTGTCTAGGTTCTTTTTTTTGGTTATGGTTTTCAGGTAGTCCAATAATTTTTAAATTATCTGTCCTTGATCTATTTTCCAGGTCAGTTATTTTTCCAATGAGATATTTCACATTGCCTTCTACTTTTTCATTTGTTTGAATTTGTTTTATGATATCTTGATTTCTCATAAAGTCATTAGATCCCATTTGCTCCAATCTAATTTTGAAGGAATTATTTTCTTCAGTGAGCTTTTGAACTTCCTGACCAATTCTGCTTTTTAAAGCATTCTTCTCCTCACTGACTTTTTGGGCCTCTTTTGCCATTTGAGTTAGTCTATTTTTTAAGCTGTTATTTTCTTCAGTATATTTTGGGTCTCCTTTAGCAGGCTGTTGACTCTCTTTTCATGATTTTCTTACATCATTCTCATTTCTCTTTCCAATTTTTCTTCCAATTCTCTTACTTGATTTTCAAAATCCTTCTTGAGCTCCTCTATGGCCTGTGAGCAGTTTGTATTTTTCTTGGAGAATTTTTATGGAGGAGTTTTGACTTTGTTTTATTCTGGTTCCATGTTTGATCCTCTTTGTCCCCCTAAAAAGATTCTGTGGTCTGTTTGTGCTTCCTCTGTTTGCTCATCTTGCCAGCCAATTACTTGACTTTTGAGCTCTTCAAATTTCTGGGGTTTTGTGCAGCTGTTGTCAGAGCTATGAGGAGGAAGCCCTCTCCACAATCTCAACAAGTTCTGCCACTCTAGCGCTCCTCACCCTAGGACTGCCACCCAAGACTGTGACCCTGATCCAAGCAAATCAAAGCAAGAGAAATTACCCTCTGAAAAGTAGCTTTGTTCCCCTATGAACTGTAGGCCTAGAGCTGCATCTGCCACCTCTACCACTCTGGGGTCAGGGGCCAGACCACACTCTTCTCTCATCCAGTTCCAACAGAGTTCCCCACTGACCTTTTACTTTCTCTTTGGCATTTATGGGTTGAGAAGGCTGGAAAACCACCACAGCTGCCAGTGATTCACTCTCTTGAAGTCTGCTCTGGGCTGGGCTGGTGTAGTTCACACAGCTCCCAGCTTGGTGTGATAGACCCTTCCTGTCAGTCTGCCTACTGGCTGCCAGAGCCTGTAGCTCTAAAATTTGTAGAGTTATTTTTTACTTGGAGGTTGTTTGAGCAGGAGCTCAAACAAAGTCCTGCTTTTACTCCCTAAAAACATTTTTTCAAAGATACATTTATGTAACTACTCTGCTCACTACCTAAATTCATGATCACTTGTTAGGGAGTCAATGATTTTCAGCATTTTAGTAGTGCTTTTCTAAAATAAATTGTTCTTTCTGCTTCTCTCAGCTGGAGGAATCTATGAAAGTTTCACAACTGGAAGCCCTAGTATCCAGATAAGAGTACAGAAATGCCTCAGTAAATAAAACAAACTGGAACTTAATTCATCCATTAAGAAAGGAAGTTAACATAGAAGTAAATGTTTACCTTTGATGAAAAAGACAAAAGGTTAAATTAGGGGAAAAAACCCCATTGCTTTCCATTGATTAGTCTCATGAGGTAAGGAAGGGTTAGGATTCAGTTCATCTACATATTTTCATCACCAAATGCTCTCATTTCTCATTTGATCTTCCTTGATTTGACAGTGTAAAAAAAATTAATGCACTAATAATTCAAAATTTCTGCATGGGTATGTCTATTTTAGAATAGGTTGTGTTTAAAAAGAAGATATTAAAAATTTTTTTTTCAGCAAAACCAGTTGATTGAGGGGCAGCTAGGTGGCTCAGTGAATAGAGCACTGGCCCTGGAGTCAGGAGGACCTCAATTCAAATCCAGCCTCAGACACTTAACATTTACTAGCTGTGTGACCTTGGGCAAGTCACTTAACCCCAATTGTCCTCCTTTCTCCCTCAAGAAAAAACAGTTGATTGAGACTTAATGTGGACCAGAGCTAACAGTATAAAAAAATTTCATTGTGTTTAACAAAAAATACTTAAGATGGGTCTAAATCATGCTGATAAGAGGTGGGGACAAGAACTCACTCTTCCGCAAAAGCTGTTGGGACAACTGAAAAGTAGTCTGGCAGAAACTAGGTTTAGACCAGTGTCTCATACTATTAACCAAGACAAGCTCCAAATGGGTTCATGACATAAAGAGTAACATCATAAACAAATTAGAGGAGCAAGGCTATATCTGTCAGATCTATGGGCTAGGGAAGCATTCATGACAAAACCACATAGAAAAGATCACAGGTGATAAAATGGGTAATTTTGATTGCAAAAAACCAAACTTCTTCTGCACAAAGAAAATCAATTCATCTAGGAAGAACAGAAGCAGATAGGTGGCAAAAATTATTTGTGGCAAGACTAATACAAAAGTCTCATTTCTAGGCTATATAAGGAACTGAATGAAATGTATAACAGTAAGAAATTTCTTCAACTGATAAATGGTCAAAGGATAGGAATAGGCAGTTTTCAGAGGAAAAATCCAAGCTATCAATAGCCATATGAAAAAAATGCTTTGTTACTAGTTACAGAAATGTAAATTAAAACAACTTTGAAGTCCCACTTCACACCCATCAGATGGCAAAAAAGGCACAGTGGGGAAAAAGGTACATTTGTCCATGGTTGGGTCCAGCCATTCTGGAAAACAATTTAGATCTATGCCCGAAAAGCTATTTAACTGGTAATAACCTTTGAATCAGAGAGACCTCTATAAAACCCCTTTAAAAACATATCTAGTCAAGCAAAATATTACTACATTAGCCATGTCCAAAAATATGTCTCAATCTGTACTCTGGATGCATCACTCCTATCAGGGGATGGGTAGCATGTTTCATAAATCCATTAGGATTATAGTAGATCATTTGTGTTGATCAGTTTCCAAGTCTTTCAAAGTTGTCTTTACAATATTATTGCTGTCATATAAATTTGTTCTGGTTCTGCTTATTTCACACTCTATATCAGCTTCTGCAAGTCTTCCCAGGTTTCTCTGAAACTGTCTCTTTCATTATTTCTTTAGCTATTGTGCCTCAAGAGCACATTCATATGACATAACTTGTTTAGCCATTCCCCAATTGTTGGACATCCCTTCAGTTTTCAGCTCTTTGCCACCACAAAAAGAGTTGCTATAATATAAATAATGTGAAAACATATTTAATATGAATATATGTAGAGATTGCATGTCATCTTGGGGTGGGGAAAGGGGAAGAAAATTTGGAACTCAAAATCTTATGAAGGTTATGTTGAAAACTAAAAATAAACTAATTTTTAAAAAAGTTGCTATAAGTATTTTTGTGCATAAGGGTCTCTTCCTCTTTCTTTGATCTTTTTGGTGTACAGGCTTTGTAGGGGTGAGTGTTGCTTTCCCCCCCCCCTTTTTATTGTATACATGTATGGGGCACAGGAGAGGAGGAAGAAAATATTCTCTTTTTGATCTCAAAAGTTTCTTCTAGTCCTAAATGATTTTATTTACACAATTTACCACAACTCTGCAAAAAAGATAATCTTCCAAATGTTATTATCAACATTTTACAGATGAGAAAAATCCTCTTTTTCACATAACTTGGACCCAGATGTGGGTCTCCTTATTTCATCAACTGTGCTATTTTTTTCCTTTGTTTATTTTTAGTTTACATCATTCATTCCACAAGATTTTGAGTTACAAATTTTCTCCCCATCCTTCCCCTACCCACCACCCCACTGTATACAGCAATCCCACTGTATACTCACCTCCCCCAGTCTGCTCTCTCCTATATCCTCCCCCTTGACCCCTCTGGCTTTCTGGTAGGGCAAGATAGATCTCCCTGCCCCAGTGCCTGCATATCCCATTTCCCAGTTGCATGTAAATAACAATAATAATAATAATAATATATGTATATGTATATGTATATGTATATGTATATGTATATGTATATGTATATATATTTAACATTTGATTTTAGAACTTTAAACTCCAGATTCTATCCCTTGGAGGAAGAGAATGTTAACCTGAAGATTTTTAAAAAATGAATATTAAAAAATGTGTTGAATTCACAAGTAACTCTTGAGATGGCCTTCCAGCTCTTGTGGGGGGGAGGGGAAGGGTAGTGATACCAAATATGACATGAGGTAGCCCACATTTTTAGATAACTCTAGTTTTTAGGAAGTTTTCCCTTTTATATTGAGTTGGAAGCTTCTCCTTGTAACTTCTATTGATTAGTCCTAAGTTAACATTCTAGGGTCAAGCAGAATAAGCCTAATCTCTCTCTCCTTCTCCCTCTCATTAACTTTTGTTTATTTTTAGTTTACATCATTCATTTCCACGAGATTTTGAGTTACAAATTTTCTCCATGTCTTCTCCCAACCCACCACCCCAAAACAGTGATCCCACTGTATACCCCCTCCCCCAATCTGCTCTCTCCTATATCCTCCCCCATCATCCCTCTGACTTTCCAGTAGGGCAAAATGGATCTTCCTACCCCAGTGCCTGTATATCTTATTTCCTAGTTGCATGTAAATAATAATAATAATAATAATATATATATACACACATAAATATATATTTTTAACATTTGATTTTAGAACTTTGAATTCTAGATTCTTTCCCTTCCTCTCTTGTCACCCACCCCCACTGGAAAGACAAGCAATTCAATACAGGCCTTACCTGTGTAGTTACGAAGAACAT
>CM053585.1:472575988-472607805 GCA_028646515.1 Pseudochirops corinnae
TTTTGCCATTTGAGTTAAACTATTTTTTAAGGTGTTATTTTCTTCAGTCAGGTTGTTGACTCTTTTTTCATGATTTTCTTGCATCATTCTCATTTTTCTTCCCAATTTTTCCTCCACTTCTCTTATTTGGTTTTCAAAATCCTTCTTAAGTTCCTCTATGGCCTATAACCAATTTACATTTTTCTTGGAAGCTTTTGGTGCAGGAGTTCTGACTGTGTTGTCTTCCTCCCGTTCCATGCTTTGATCGTTTTTGTCCTCAAAAAAGGAATCTAAAGTGGGATTGTTGGGCTTGCCTTGCTTCCTTTGCCTGCTCATGTTGCCAGTCAATTACTTGACTTTTGGGCTCAGTAGAACTTTGCTTCCAGAGGGGAGAGCTTTGTCCCAAATCACTGGGGTTTTTGCAGCTGCCAGAGCTATTAGGAGGCTGCTGTCTCTGCAGCCCCCACAAGCTTTGGCTCACTGGTCATGCACCTCAGGACCACCACCCAAGACTGAGATCCCAATCCAGGCAGGTTAAGGCAAGAGCACTTAACCTCTGAATGGTTGCTTCGCCCCCCTGCAATCTGCAGACCGGGAGTTTTGAAGCAGCCAGGTGGAGGCAGCTACAGGGCTGCTTCTGGCTCTGGGGGCAGAGGGCCAGACCTGCTCCTCTGTTCCCCCCAAATTTGGCTGAGTTCCACTGACCTTTCATTTTGTCTTTGGCATTTATGGATTGATAATTCTGGAAACTGCCACAGCTGCCAGTGATCCACTCTCCTGAGCTTGTCCTAGCTGCCCTGGGGCTAAAGCTGCAGTTTCATGTGGTGCTGGTCTGGGCTCCCAGTGTGCTGAGATGAATCCTTCCCATCCACCTGCCGGGCTGCCTTCAGCAGGAGCTTTGTTTCTCTGTCATTTTGTGGGTTCTGGAGCTCTAAAGTTTGTTTAGAGTCATATTTTATAGGTATTTGAGGTGGTTATGGGGGGAGCTCATGGAGTTCTCCCACTTCTATGCTGCCATCTTCTCTCTCTCTCTTTTTTTAATAAGTCATTTACAGTAAGATGGTAATTAAAGAAACGAGAATAGAGATCATGAAAGGAAGAGATTGTACACGTAGAAGAAAAGCTGGTGAGGAAGAGAGTTGTTGAGTTCTCCATGTTTAAGGAGTAGTAGGAAGATGATCCTACAAAGATAAATAGGGAAAAAGAGAGTACCCTTCCTCCCCCAACAAAGGGGTATTGTTTGTCCTTCATTCTCGAAGAGGACTGGGGCTTCAGTAAGGAGACGTCATGACATGCAAGTGAAATGGATGTAAGTGATGGAGGGGGGTTCAAAGTCATAAGCCTCACTCTCCCCTCCAGAGTTATCATGATGACAGGAGATGGCCTGGGATGCAGTGGGAGGCCTTGGCTTTTTTGAGCTGAAGTTTTTAACAGGTTTCAGTTTATCTGAGACAACATCAATTCAGTAATTAAGGCTAGGTGAAAATAAGGCAAAGAATGACCTCTTTTACCTACTAAAAAAAAAAATCAATCTAGCAGAGGATGGCCCTCTGGGTTTCTGACCCAAACAGAAACAATTGCTATTTACATTCATTCTGAGTCATCAGAATCCAAACAATATCAGGGTAGTCAAAAGAACTTTAGAGATGCTAAAAATAGTGATGCTGCTGATGAAAGAAAGAAAAGAAAGAGAAAGAAAGAGAAAGAAGGAAAATAATAATAATAGATGTCACATTTGAGAATCACAAAAATCCTGGGAGGTTGGTGTTACACTCCCATTTTACAAAAGGATAGAATGAGGCTAAGAGAAGTTAAATGCTTTGCTCAGGGTCATAAAGCTAAGTATCTAAAACAGGATTCAAATTCATGTCTTCCAGACTCCAAGTTCAACACTCTCTGTCACGGATGAGGACTTAAAAAGATGGGAGTTGACTGTGGCAATAAGAAGATCATTGGTCCTTCTGGTTTAATTAAATTAATTAATTAATTAAAAATTTTGTTAAATAAATTAAATCAGTTTAATTAAATTTGAGGGAAGGGATTGAAGTCAGATTGCAAAGGCTCAAGTGGCTGGAGAAGTAAAGTAAGCACTACTATTGCAAGAGTTAAGTCAAGCAGAAGTGTATCAGGGATAGCTGGAAAGTTTTAACATTCTTCCCTTCGAATTTCACTTAGGCCTAGAAGGAAGGATAAGCAAAGGAAGTTCAACTCCTTCTGTTTTGATGTGAAGTGAGGCTTAGACTGTTAAATACTATCAATGTACAAATTAAAAGCTTATATTCACAGTGTATGCCATTAGTTTAGGACAAGAACTGAAATAAAAATACGACTTGCCATCATGTTTCATCTCTATAGCAGAGTGGATGCCAAGAAATGCAAATAGGTATAAAACAAGTTTATTTGTGGTTAGTATCAGTGCAGCCTCTTGTGACTTCAGTAGACAAAAGGCTAAAACGGCATCTGGTTGATACAGACGCTACAAACTTCAATGATACTTTTGGGAGTGCATCAGTAATTGATTGAAGAATAGTAGTAATTGAAAAGAAGGAAGTGAAATATAAATTGTATTAGCATAGTAACTAGGGAAACCCAGTGGAGCTATTGGAAGGATAAGTGTGTGCCAAGTAATTGCACCACCTTTCTGGCATGAAAAGGTGACATTTAATTGAGCATATTTAAGGTGAAGTAGGCATGATGGTTTTGGGGAGTGGAAGAAGTACTGGCTGTAATTATATTGCCTTTTGGTAGAACTCCTTATCTTTGGAGACAGAACTGTCATAAGTAAGCAACTGTAGAGTCTATTAAACTGTGACTGCTGCAATTAATTTCATAGTATCTGGCTTCTGATTTCTATGGCCCTTTATTATTAGGTGTAAAAGGATGTATTTGCTTCTTAAAACTTTGCAAATGCAAGTCATATCCTTTTTTAATCTAAAGAATATTTGTGAATTGATATGGCTTGATAAATGAACATATACATACATAGATAGCTATATTGATTAGCTGAGGATTTTTTTTCCTTGACAAGAATTAGGATTCTTGGGAAATTTTCCCTTTGCTGTGGAATCTAAGTTAACATTTCATATATGTTACCACAAGGGAAAAATATTGTAAATACTTCCATAAGGTCTTTACTTTTCTTCTTGAATTAACAATGGGCACAGGCCAGGCAATTTAAGAGCCAGAACTACCTGGGAGGAGTCATGCCCATATCATTTGGCTAGTGCCCTAAAAATGTTAATTATTTCTTATTTCCTTTTGCTTTCACTCCTAAACCTGCTTTTCCCAATAATAACCTCCTGGATAAGTGTCCATGAGTGCCAAAATGGTTTTCATAGATATAACCCTCCACATGTCTCCTGTTAACTAATCTTGCATAAATAGGAAAATATCCTCATCTTATATTCTTGTTCCTTTCAATCATTTATTAGAGTAAAAGATCCCTGAAAATAGGTCTCAAAATTGAGGCATTATTGATAACCTCTTGCACTCCACTAATGACCATCCTGAAATCACTGAACATGAAGGATCATTTCTCTTACATGTCAGAGATGGAACTTTTCCTATATAAAAAAGAATTATTTGCCCGAAACTGGGGAACACCCACACCATTTCCCTAACCTGGGTACTGGTTTAGAGGTCTGAAGTATTCAGCTTCTATCTCTGGTTGTAAAGAATATCCTTTAATAAATATGTGCCATCAGGTCACACAAGTGGTGATTTTGGTACTAGAGGTACCAACCCTTAAGTGTCCAGAATGGTAGATGGAGCCAAGATTGCAGGGTAGCAGGAAGAAATACAACTGAGCTACTCCCCACAACTCTTCCAAAGAGATCTAGAAAACTCACCAGCCTGAGTCCTGACTGGCTAATACAAGAAAAAAAGTCACAGTGGGTCATTTTTCCAACTAGTCGATATAGGAAGGCAGACACTGGGGACAGGGTCTAGCCAGAAGCATCCCCGGGAAGCAAGGTCCCTTCCTTGTTCAGGATTCAGGGATAGGCACTAGCTAGCAGCTCTGTCAGAGATGTTGGCAGACTGAGGAGGGGATATTAGCCTAAGGGTAGTGTGCCAGGGCCAGGAGTGCTCATGGACCCTAGGTTGTGTACAAAGGAAGGGAGAGGTTCAGAAATAAGAAGCGACTGTATAGCTTTGACTCCAGGAACAGAGCAGGGGCTCAGTTCCAGCTCCTAGCTAGCCCAATCTGAAGCCTGTAGGGAAATAACTAGAGGATACTTATTGATAGCCTATAAAAGCAAGTTGAGAGAGACATCTTGGCTTGGGAGGAGGCTGTAGTGACAGAAATATCGAATGAGCTTAAACAAGAACCTGAAAGTCTATTTAGGAAGACATCTAATATCTAAGAGAATACCACTAAGCAAGCACTTGCAGGCCGGGAGGAGAGGGCATTTGTGGTTTGGTGCTGCACTTTCACTTCTTGCTTTGCCTCTACTGTCTGGACTCCATCTCTCATCTCTCGAGGATGTGCTCTACTTGGAACTGGTTTATCAGTGAGGAGACAATGACCCAAGTAAACTTTTAGGGTGAGGGAGGAGTATAGACGGTTAGGGAGAGTACCCAGGGATGCCTTTACTTACATGGGGCCTTTTATGTGTTTATTTCACTCAATGATCCACTAGGATGGCAGTCACGAGTGGAAATAGGAGGATATATAATTGTGGTGTTTTTATACTATTTTTTGACTACTGTGACCATGCCTTGCTCTGCTTGGGCGTGGGGGTAGGTGGGTGTCTCTTTACTTGAAGAATGAATCTGTGACACATCAATGCGTATATAGCCTCGTTCATTCTGCAAAAGATATCGGTCTGAGTTTCTGCCTCATTTCTGCAAGGCTATGTATGAGGCATTATAAAAGGAGTCAGGAGGCTCCTAATAATAAATAATATCAAATATGTAAAAGCAAATATCATTTGGCTAGTGCCAAATGATTCTATGTTCTTTTATATCTTGTTCCACTTAGAATAAAAATCCTAAGAAAAGTCTCAAAGTTTGTAGATAGACCATATAACAGTTCATCTATTTGTTCACATTTAGCTTTTTAATATAGTTATTTGAGAAACATTTATCTCCTCTGTTGTTTAGTCACATCTGTCTCTTTGTGACCCCATTTGGGTTTTTTTTTTTTTTTTGGCAAAGGTACTAGAGTGGTTTGCCATTTCCATACTCCAGTTCATTTTCCAGATAAGGAAACTGAAGCAAACAAGGTTAAGTGGTTTAGCCAGGGTCACATAGCTAGTAAGTATCTGAGCTCCCGAAGATGAGCCTTTCTTCCTTCAGGGCTAGCACTCTGTCCACTGTTCCTAGCTGTCCTCTGTCTCTCCCACTAGACTGTAAACTTCATGAGAGCGAGTCCTGTGTCTCCTTTCTTTTTCTCTTGGCATCTAGCACAATATATTGCCTCTAGTAAGCGAGTTCTCAATAAATGTTTCTGAAAGAATGAATGTGGTTATGAACTGATTAATGAGTTTCCATGTCTGCAAAATGAAGAAGGTTGGACTAGATTATTTCTACGGTCCCTTCCATGTATAATATTCTATGATTCTACGATTCAATTTTATTAATAAAGAATTATATTTTTCTAATAGTGAATTAGCTACATAATTGGAGATTTAGCTTTAAGGTTTTACCTTCCAAATAAGGGCGCCCTCTTGTGGTGAAGTATTAGAACAGCATGCAGAAACCCACAAAGTAGAAGGGTCTATCTAGACTCTAGTCTAGACTCTAGGAAAAAATGCTATCACTTCATTCTTTTGCAAATGTGTACAAAACACCTATTTAATAATACATTCTAGAAATTTTTTTTAAAGAATTGAGACTACACTAATTAGTACAAAATTTCTAGGATTCATAATTTTTCCTTTTTTTCTGAAAATTGAGAGGATGTCTTTGTTTCCACAACTCTGATTCATTCTTGGCATTTTCCTGATGATTCTGAGATCATGCATAAGAGTTCCTTCTGCACCCATGGACATTATTCACATTGTTTTGGTGCTCTTACTTTCTCCTTGTCCTGTCTTGGGAAATGACTCTTGTCTTCCAAATTGCTAGAGATCCTGGCTAATTTCATATCATTCCAAACAATTTTGTGATTCTGTTCATCTATGAAAATGTTAAATAGTGCCAGAGGGGAGAGGAGGGTTGAATAGAATGATTAGGTGAATTCACAACTGTTTCAATGCCATTGATTGATTGGTGTCTATATGGGTGGTGATCTCCAGGGCTCTGATCCAAGGCTCAGGCATTGGCATTTTACCTGTTCAACATATTTACTGGTGACTTGGATGAAGCATAAATGGTATATGCATCAAATTTTGAGGTGATACAAAACTAAGAGTGATGACTATCATGTTGGATGGCAAGCAGAGTTAGGATCCCAACAGGTCTTGTCAAGACTAGAAGTATGGACCAAATAACGATGACATTTGATACTGGATACATGTAAAATCTGATATTTGGGTTCACAAAATCAAATATAGTCCACGATGGGGAGTAGAGGTGGGATTTGGTTAGACAGTTTGTATGAAGAAGATTTGAGGAGTTTTAGTGGAACATAAGCTGAGTATGCACTAACAGGTGTGCTGGAAGGTAAACAAATTAATACAATCAGGCTGTTACAAGATGCATAGTGGCTGGAATGAGTGAAATAATGATTTTTACGGAATTCTGCCCTGGTTAGACTACACCAGGAGTGTTTTGAATAGAGCTTCCTCTTTCCCCTTAAATTTTAGTATTTCCTTATTCAATGACTCCTCCAGAACTTCATTATCCTTAAAAAAAATCTTAATCTGAACCTACTAATACCCTTATTCTATCATCCTATACCTCTCATTATCTCCACTTTCTCATCTCCCACTTACTCCTCAGATTAATCTGGTTATTACCTCTATTCATAATTCCTATATTTATATATCCAGTCCCAGTCTTTCTTTACATCACTCTCTACTAGATGTCTCCAATTTGATGTCTCAGAGGCATTTCATACTCAACATCTTCAAAAGAGAATTCATTATCTTTTTCCCCAAACCTCCCTTCTTCCTAAGCTTCCTATGTCTGTGGAGGGTTCCACTTATCCTTCCAGTCACCAATATTCACCAGCCTTGGAGTCATCCTCAATTCTTGCCCTATCCTTATATCCAATCAGTTGCCTTGTTTTGTTGATTCTACCTTCACAATATATCTTACATCTTTCCCTTTCTCTCTACTCACATACCTCTGTAGGTCAAATCCTTACCATCCCTGATCTAGACTTATTGCCTTAACCTCCTAATTGGTCTACCCATATCCAGTCTCTTTTCCTCTGCAATCTGCCCTCCAGAGGTAACATCTTGATATTGTAAAGTACAGGTCTGGTGTGTCACTTTTGTTTAAGAAGGTCTTGTAGCTCTCTCTCTCTCTCTCTCTCTCTCTCTCTCTCTCTCTCGTACCTTTATATTAAAATACATACAATTCTGTAGGGGCAAAAAAAACTTCATAATCTGTCTCCAGCCTACTTTTTAAGGCTTATTTCACATTTCTGTCCTCACATTATGTAACAACCAAACTTGCCTGCTTGCTGTTCATTACTCACAATATTTCTCTTCTTGTCTCTGTCTTTTACAGGCCATCTCCATACCTAGAGTGCCTTTGTGCCTTCTATAATCTTTAATTACTTTCAAAGCTTAACTCAAATGGCATCTCCCAAAAAGAATCTATTCCATTTTCTCCCATTTCTATCTACTTTATGTGTGTATATATGTATATATTTACATACATACATACATGTATGTGTATGCATGTATATGTGTATACATGCATACACCAACTGCAAGGGAGACAAAGACAAAAATAAGATAATCCTTGCATTAGAGTATTTACATTCTAATGGGGAGAAACAAGCCTTGCACAAAAATTAATAATAATATGTATAATTAATTACTACTACATAGCATTATATATATATAATTAATACCATATATAGTATTATGTATACATATACTACATATACATACATACAGAGAGAGAGTGTATAAATTTTCTGTGCTAGGATTGTTTCCCCCCATTAGAATGTAAACCATCACATCAGGGACTATCTTATTTTTGTCTTTGTCTCCTTTCTAGTTGGTAGACACTTTAGAAATGTTTGTTAAATGAATGAGCTAGAATGGGTCCAAAGGAAGGCTTCTAGAATTGAGAAGTAACTGGAGACTTTGCCATGCAAGGATCAGCTGGAAAAATAAGTGATGGTGTTTAGCCTAAAAAATTGAAGTTTTAGGTGGGACAGAGTACTTATCTGCAAGTATTTAAAGGGATATAAGGTGGAAGAGTGATTAGACTTTTTCTCTGTGGTCCCAGAAGGCAGCAGTACAACCTACAAATAGGTATGAAATTCTAGTCACAGATTTAAGGCCCTGTGTTAGAGAAAAATGGTCTAAAAGTTAGAATTACCAAAAAAAAAAAAAAACCCTAGAAACAAACTAGATGTTCAATGATAGGAGAAAGGCTAAACAAATTATGGAATATAAATGTGATGGTATGTTATTGTGTCATAATAAAGGATGAATATGAAGAATTCAAAGAAATGGAAGATAGTAAACAGAAACAAAGGAATATAGATGCTAACTATAATTATGTAATTAAAAACTGTAACAAGAAAAGGCTAAAAAGAATTACAGAAACATGTGGTGTTAAATCAGTACTTTCATCTTTTAGGTTCCAGTTAACAATTCATTAAAAAAATGACAATTTACAGATAGGTATAGTCATTTTTAGTGCCTTTATTTTGCATCATTTGGTTGATTTTCTTATTTACATATTTGAATACCGTACTTGTCAATACAAGTTATAATTTTAAAAAATTTAGATCTGTCTGGAAGTGAAATGAGCTTCCTTGGGAGGCAGTTGGCCATTCCTCACTGAAAGTTTTTTGTAAGCAGAGATGATCACTTATCAGGACTCAAGTTAAAATAAAAAAATTCAGAGATTTCTTTCAACTCTGAGATCTATGATACTAAACTCATGAATCCTGTAATACAGTAAGGTACTGTATACCCCTCCAGGAAAAGTTCCTTACAAGGTCCTGCAAAGTTGGGCACTATCTCCACCAATCCTGCTTTGTTTGACCGTGAAGATACTCATGTGTGGTTCTTCGTTACAATTATGCTACCATGGTCCCCAGACCCTAAATGTTCCCAGTGTATTGATAAGAATGTTATGAGAAACTGGATATTTAAAGAAACTAATGTAAATTATTTGCATATGAAATGCTTATTGACTCGAACCATTGCTACACAACAGAGTTCAAAAAAACATTCAATTGCTTCCAAAATACTGTGCGAATGACTGAGTCTACAAAAACCTTTCCACTCCCCACCCCCGCCCGTAGTTTACTAGGGAGAAAAAGACGGACTAGATCAGGATTCAAAGATATGATGTTTCTGTGTTGCTAACTAGCTGTCGGACAGGGCTGGACCATCAGCTTCTCTCTGCCTTGTTTTCCTCACCTGTTACAGATGAGGATTTTTTCTTTCTTTCTAGGCGGCGGTGAGATAATGTATTTAAACATATCTTGAGGAAGTATTAAGCACGTTATTCATGTTTTTGGCTTATTTGTGACTGTTAGAAATGAGTTTAACTTGATCCCTTATAAAATTTATTGCCTGCAAAGGGTTTATTTAAAAAATTTTTTTTTGGTACACTGAGATACATTAAGAGCTTTGGCTGTTCTGTTTTTTTTTTTCTCTCTCCAAAATCATTATAAAAACTCTACGAACTCCCCTCTCCCCCCAAGACAGCAAACTGGCAAATGGCGAATGACTTGTACAGCAGGGAATGACAAAGGTGAAGAGCAGAGGGAGAGACAGGTGTAGACATAGAAAGCATGGAGATACTCAGGGAGGGTGAGTATTTGAACTGAGCCTTAGCAGACATGCCGTGAATGAAGACATATAGACCGAGGGCTGGCTACGCGCCAAGTAGGTACAGGAGGAGGGAGTCTTGGGGTCCTTCCCCTCCCCCGTACTTCCAGCCTCCTCTATTACAATGTAAGCTCCCTGAGGGAAGGAACTATCTTTTTCTTAATTGTATCCCCGGTGCTTAAGCGGAAAAACCAGGCCTATAGTAGATGTAAATAAATATTAATTGAATCGAAAGGAATAGAGGTGACGTAGGGAGGAGAGTGGCGGTAGTCTGGGAAGTAGCCTCGGTTTAATCTGGAGGACAGTGAAGAACGAGACAGAGAAGAGCGCGCAAGTGCGCCGCAGGGGCTCGTTTCCAGGATCTCGGAGCCTTCGCGGAAGAGTTGCGTCAGACCCTCCAGGCCGCAGGGGGGCGCCGGAGCCTCAGTGGCCGCGCCGGAGCCTCAGTTGCCGCGCAGCAGCTGAAACTACTTCCGTTTCCGGAGCATTCCATCTCCTGGGTCCTCATCTGCCAGGCTCAGCGCCGCTTGCGGGCCTCTGTGTTAGGTAAAGGCAGGAAGGGAAGACGGAAAGGAGTGAGGCGCAGAGCGGGGCGGGGTAATCCGGAACGGCTTCTCGCCTTGCCGCCCTCCTCTCCTCTGTGGCCCAACTCGGCGCGTGTGGCCTCGGGAACGAGACCTAGTGGAACAGGTGGCAGCCCTACGGCGAGCGGGGAAAGTGATGCAGAAGGGGGAGGGGGAGCAGGAGGGGAAGTAATCTCTTTTCCGTCCACGTGACGCAGCGGAAGCGTGCCCGCGGCGCGTTCGAATCGGGCGCTACCGTTTCCTCTCCCTGTAGTTTCAGGACTATGGGGCTTTCGGGGCCAGGCGTGCCGCCCTTGTTTTGCAGTTGAGGAAACCACGGCCGCTGAGAGTGGTTAAGTGACTTACCCAAGGTCCCATGTCAAGAAGTGGCAGAACCTGGGTTTGAATCTGGGACCTCCGACACCATAGCCGGGGCACTCGCCACTTCCCTTTCCTCAGCAAAATGAGGGCATTGCATTAGGTCACCTCTAAAGGGCTCAGCTCTAGAGCCGGCGTCTCCTTTGCCTTCTGGTGTGGATATGTCCAAAGGTGGATGGGATGGGATGGGGTGTGAATTGACTGATAAAATACCGTTCCCCCTCTCTCCTTCCCCCCACACCTACTCGTCCTTAGTTTTAGCCCACAAATATCATTTGCGCACCCACTGAACCAGGCGTTAGAGTTGCAAAGGAAACAAATGAAAACGGTTCCCGTCCCCGAGGAGCTGACGCTATTTTGGGGGGCGTTGGCACTTGAGCTAAGAACTGAAGGAAGGAGCTAGAGAACAAGAGAGCTTGGGGACTTAGAATGCCAAGCTGGGGAGATAGCCAGGAAGCCAGCTTGACTGGCGTGTAAGCATTCTTGAAGGTGGGTAGTAGTAGTGAGGCTTAAGGCTGGAAAGGGAAGTTTGAGCCAGATTGTGGAGGGAAGAGGTGAACCCGAGGAGCATGTTTTTCTGGAGGCATGAGCGAGTTACTGAAGGTTTGTGAGCACAGTGATAATGGTCACACTCTTAGGAAGTTTGGTGGTTTTGTTTTTTTATTTTTTTGCAGTTGTCTGGGGGAGATTGGAGAAGAAAGGGAATAGAAGCAGGAAGATCAATGAAAAGACCGTAAAACACGAGAGAAGGCTTGTATCACCCTGGGTGGTGGTGTGAGTGGAGAGAAGGGGAAGGTTAAGGACAAGTTGATAAGACCTGGCAGCTTTTTGGACATTGTATTGGACAAAGAGAATAGAATCAAGGATAGCAGGTTAAAACTGGGAGCTTGACGGGAAGAGCCTATTTAGGGAGGAAGAGCATCAGTTTTGTTTTAGATATATTGACTGAGATACCACTGGGAGGCCCAGGTATATAAGTGGTATATAAATGCATAGGCAGTTGGCAAAAGAGTAATGGCATTCGAAAGAGGGATTATGCCTGGATTTATAGGTTTACCAAGCATTTATTTAGGACCTATTATGTATGTCAGGCACGTAAGAACCCCCTATATCTCTACTCACCAGCCCATTCTACTTCTGGATAGCTCTAATAGTTTTTCTTTACCCAAGTCCAGATTTATCTTTTTATAACGTCTGCCCATTGCTTCTGCTTCTGCCATCTGGGGATAAACAAAGAGTCCAATTCCTTTTCTGTGGGACATTCCTTTAAATATTTGAAGACTGTCATGTCTGTTTCCCATTCCTTCCACTACCAGTTTGGGAGTCTTCTGCTTAATTGAACTGACAATTAGGGGAAAAAGGTGGAGGGTCCAGTAAAGACTAATAATGATTAGACAAATAGGAGGAAGACCTGAAGAGAGCAGTGTAACTGTGAGACTTTTCCCAACTCTCCTCCCCCTCTGGAAATGTATGCCCCTCCCAAACTACCTTGAATTTACTTTGTATATATCCTAAACATACTTTTTGTCTTCCTCCATTAGAATGTAAATTCTTGGAGGACAGAGACCATTTCACTTGTCTTTTTTCCACAGCTCCACAAAGTCCCAAGCTGCTGAGAAGTCAAGGAGGATGAATACTGAGGCAAGGCTTTGGAGTTAGCAGTTAAGAGATTGCAGGTTGAGAGCAGTTTGGGTCGAGTGAAACCAGAAAACAAATTGAGAGGGGTTTAGAAGTGAGTGGATGGTATGGTGGTGAAGGCATTGAGGCTATTCTAGTCTTTCAGCTGGTGAGGGTGGGACTGGAATAGCCTGTATGAACAGACTATCCATATATCAGAGCCATAATTATTACAGTGAGATTATTTACAACACGGTTTCCCAGTTTGCATCTCCTCCGCATTTGCTGGGAGTTGCGTGGCCTGAGGGCATGTGCAGTGTAAAGTGCATGCTTTGTGTTCAGAGGCTGCAGCATGGGCAGGCGCTGCCAAAAACACCTCTTTCATTACGTTTGATTTTTAATTAATTTTTGGTCATTGCTTATTCAGAAAACTTTTACCGTTGCCAGATATTTTGTGAGCCCATAAGGGGTCGTGACTCACATTTTAAGAAACGCTGTTTTACAACATGAAATAATTTCTGAAGTCTTCAGACATTTTTTTGGTTTAAAATGCAAATCAGCAACCCTTTGCCCTTTTTATGAGGACTTCTAATATCAGTTTGATTACACATGTATCCTCTGGATTTTAAACCTATTTTAGTTGGCATAGAGAGTAACATATAACTCATTTTTTTTATTCTTCAGGAAGAAACTCCAAACCGGCTAAGAAGAAAAGAAAATACAAACCATGTTTCGAAGACCTGTTTTACAGGTAACTTTCTTCCCATCACAGTAATGGGATCGCTTGCTGTCTGAAATGTTTCAAAAGTTTGAGCGCTTTTAAGCCATCACTTTAGTGGGGTAAAACCCCTCTTAGACTAGGAGTTTATAACCTGAGGTCCAGGGAGTCCTAAAGGTACCATAGGAATGTAGTGACAATTCAGGAGTAATCTGTGATCTCTGCCAGTCCCCTCAGAATGTTACAAGATAAATTGGGGGCTACAGTGGACTATAGTCATCATCTATACTCTGCATGACTTGGGAAGGTCTCTCAACCTTTCACTTTGGTGTGTAATAGACTCTACTTCTCTCTGAATTTGACTAGCTCTCCCAACCTACACTCAGACTATGTGGTCTAAGTTGCCAAAGACGGATCACCCCAGCATGGTTATACTCAAACTCTTTCAGAGTCCTTGGGGATTTCTCTTCCTCACTACTCTAGCTTTTGAGCCCCAATCCAGAATGTTTTCTGTCTGTATAGCCTTCTACAATAGTGACACTTGTAGATCTGAAACAGCCTTTTGTTTAATAATAAGACAAAAGAAATACCAGATCACACTCTTCCACTAGTGCATTTAAGTGTGATGAAGAGTGGGCACATGCAGCAGCCTAGAAGAGAAACATGTCGGAAAGAAACAAGTGATTGGTGCAGCTCTGCAATAGGCTGCAGGCTTGGTGTCATGGTCCATTTAGGACCATTTGTATTACATGAAACTGCTTCTCTCCTAATGAACTTTACTTCTGACCCTTACCCCTGTTCAGCTGGGGGAAATACTTCTTGATTAGAAAGCAGCCTAGGCCAGTGGTTCTCAACCTTCCTAATGCCACGATCCTTTAATACTCATATGTGGGTGTATCTGCATGTGGGTGGACCCACCTGGAGACGGATAGAGGAGCAGTGTCTTGGTTCCTAAGACCATAGGAAATATGTGATTTCCTATGGTCTTAGGTGACCCTTGTGAAAGGGTCATTTGACCCCGAAAGGGCTTGCGACCCACGAGTTGAGAACTGCTGGCCTAGGCAGACTTCTTCTTCACCCTTGGCAAGGGCTAGCTTTGCATGTGAACAGAGTTCTCTTTAAGGCAGGTAGCTGTAAAGTTTGTAAAAGTACCTACCTCTAGGAGAGGTAGTCTAGTAGACCCCATGTGGGGTCAGGACCCACAGTTTAAGAAGCCCTAAAGGGATCACAAATGGATAAAGTTAGATAGGCTAGATAGGCCAGCCCAGACAGGACTAGGATGTTGTGCTGTGCAGCCAGAATCTGTTCTGTATAGTTATAGCTTAGCTCACACAGTTCAGCTTCCCTTCTTAAACCAGCTCCTCTGGATGCCACAGCAGCCAGGAGCCCCACTGCTTTTCC
The DNA here is from genome assembly GCA_028646515.1 of Pseudochirops corinnae. Lineage (NCBI taxonomy): Eukaryota > Metazoa > Chordata > Mammalia > Diprotodontia > Pseudocheiridae > Pseudochirops > Pseudochirops corinnae. Next base: position 472,590,559 of record CM053585.1, read on the forward strand.
TTCTCAAGCCAGAGAGCTCCAGAGAGCAAAGCCCCAAAGAAAAACTTCATCTTTATTGAGCTGCAGGTGGAACCAAAGGCCAGTAGCTGTGCCTGGAGTCCTGTACAGTGATGTCACTTCTCTCTGGCCAGTCATGAGTTCTGTGGAAGCTTCTCTGCTGATTCTGAGGCTCTAGCTGGGCCTTTCAGCCCCCCTGTTGAGTCTTCCTGCAGTTCCTCTCGCCTGCTGCTGCCCTCTCTTGGCTTCGTTGTACTGGTGTTTTAAGTGAGAGACTCCTGACTTTCAATGACTCACCTTTTACAGGAAAAGTCAACTTCCCAAGTCAAGTCGATAGTCCTTTTTCAGTCATATCTCAACCTCCATATTTATATGATTTCTCATTATCTTAGTTTTGGACTCTTTAATCAGAAATCATGTATGTACAGATGTGACAAGGCAGCTGTCATGTCTCCCTTTAAGTCTTCAACAAAGCAGTCTATGTCTTTGAAACTTTCTTCACACTCAACATTTTTCTAGTTTTTCATAAATAATAGACCTTTCTCAGTCTTTATATCAAGCCGATCCCACACACAAACAAGATGTCCTTCCACATCGTTAACAGAGTTCTAAGTCCTGGAATCCAAGCCATAGATCTCTCCAAAATGGTCCAAAATCCTGTCCAAAAGCAATTTTTTTCATATACTTATTTTAGCAATTTATAGTAAAACAATGTTGATTTTCTGTTCATATTAGACATCAAATTATTCATCTGTAATAGTAGCAATATGCAACTTCACTTGATAAATCAATATAAATCTTTTAGAGCAAACACTTCTTTGCTCTTTTTATCAACTAGTGTATATGAAAATGGCTTAAAGAGACTGGACCTTGCAGATAGATTTTAAGGGGGAAAAATTAAATTTATATTTTCACTAACCTCAGACTAAAATTTAGTATTTCCTTCAATTATTTGAAAACATTATACTGAGGATTCCATAGGTTTCTCCGGACTGCCAAAAGGTTCTATAACAGCAAAGTTCTGCCTTACATTATTTCTCTTAAATGTTCATACTTGCTGAAGGCCCAGAAAGTCTTGGACTTGTGCCTGATTGATCACCTTTATTCTGTTTAAAAATAACTACTTGTATGTTGTTTAATGTAATCAATTCTGAAGTGGAAAATTAATTTAAAAAAATTCCACATGTTTTGATAGGGTAGGGTGACTTGGATTTTGGATCTGCTGCAGAATACCTGAGAACTTTTGAGGACTACAGTTTTTTGAAAATTATACTTTGGAGAATCAGAGTTCTGGATCCAGGCATTGCGCACGGATGATTTAACTTTTGACCCAGTAGACTACCTACCATATCACTTATCTATAGCTCTTTTTTAAAAATTGGATTTATGCATTTGGTTAGTTGTGCTGGTATATTATACCTTAAACATATATTGGGATATATTCTAATATCCTGGGAGTAGAGTAATCTCAAGACTATCATAAAGCCTGAGCTCTTTTACATACAGGGGATTTCTTATCTCATTTTTTTTATCAGCTCTAGTGTCTTGTATTCTGTGAAAAGTAGATACAGATGATGGTAATGGAGAGGAAAGGGAGCAGGAGAATCATAACATCTATTTTCTCTTCCCTTCTGAAGGGATTGGATCATGAAGTAGATTGATGTACAGAGTTGAGAAATTTTGTGACCATCCTAAATATACCTGATATATTAGTCATCAGCCATTTATGGCAATGATTTTTCTGGTGGTGGGTTAGCTGCCTGGAGCAAAATTACTGGTTTGTCTTTGTTGCCTGTCCCCTTTTATGAACCACTCTCCTACCACCTGCTTCTTTTTGCCTTATCCTGGGTGAGAGGAGGGGAAGGAAAAAACCATGTATTAAATACCTGTTATGTATGTACTGGGCACTGTGCTAAGCACTTTTTACAGTTATCTCATTTAAACCTCATACTAGTCCTACATTGTAGGTGCTCTTATTATCCTCATACAGTTGAGGAAACTGAGGCAGAAAGGTTAAGTGACTTGCCTAGGTTCAAACAGCTACTAAGTGTCTAAGGTTGGATTTAATCTTGTCTTCTTGATACTAGGCCCAGTATGCAATTCATTGTGCCACCAGCTATCCAGGCTCTTGGTGTCCTTACACTACCTTCTGACCGACTAAATGGTTCTTTTTAGGTAGCATGGCTAAGCTAATATTGGCACAGCATGTGGGGTGGAAACATCACAGTAGCTTCATGTACAAACTGTATTTCAGTTTTACCACTTGGCAGGAAAAATACATGTACAGGCCCCCTAAAATAAACAATCCCAGGAAAGATGGATATCATTCTTTAAATTTTATAGACAGTTGCTTTTTGAGTTTGTTTAAAGTAACTTATTGTTTATTTTTTAGAAAAAACATCACTTGGTTAAGCAAATATTTTCTTTTCTTTGCTACTTGTTTTGTTTGTCCTTTCTGGAAGTTAAAGCCATTCTGATGTTTCTTTCTGTTTAGGTACTTAATCAGTTTGCAAGACATTACTCTGAAGGAAGTACCAGTTTAGTTCTTGAACGATGTAAGTAGCTGGTAGCTAAGGTTATGTTATATTCATAACCTTAAATTTAAAGGTTAAATTAGGCTTAAATTAAGTTATATATATTTAACACATGTAACATATATAGTGTTTATGTTTGTGTGTGTGAAGACATGTGTACCTATGTAACATTAAATTTATCTGTTAATTTATTTTAAGTCTATGACAAATGACCTATGAATTCTTTTGTCGACTTAAGTTTTGTGCCTGAACCAACTATCCCATCCACTGGGGGATAGATTTCTAGCCAGAATGACCCATAGAGAGCATCTGGTCCATACCCTTGATTTTATAGATGAGGAAACTGATCCAACAAGGTGAAGTGATTTACTGAACATGACACAGAGTAAGAAGCAGAGATGAGCTTAAGCCCAAGACCTTTGATACCAAATCCAGGGATCAGCTCTACCATTGTTTTGTTACCGACTAAAGTAGGATGGACCTTCTCAGTTGGCATTTCTGAGAGTCTGCTCTTTTTCTGCCAGACAACTTCCAAGTCCTCTACTGAGTGTGATCAGTTTAGAGTTCAAGCTCTCTGAAAAGTCTGAACTTAAGAGGAGATGGTAAACGATATGGGTTACATAAAACTGAACATACCTTGAAGAGGATTTCCGGTCTTCCATTTTCCTTCTGCACAAGTAGAAGAGAAGTAGGAGAGAGGGATAGAGGTCCTTGAGACTTGGCTGTGTTGGAAGAGTAGTTCAGTCATTAGCCAATGTATTTATCAAGTGTCTGCCTTCCTACTTTGCCAGCAATTAGGCTTTTCCTTAGGTATTGAACCTAACCTCACCTAGGGATTCTCAACGGGGAAATCATAATCAACTACAGACTTTATTGTAATCAGTTGCCTATCACTAGACTACAGCTTCTAGGAAGAATTTGAAATACTAGCATCTTTAGGGATAGGGAGATGAGGAACAAGAGGGAAGGATGGCCATCTACATACCACTCTCCCTGAAGTTCTTAAGCGTTAAAAAGTTGCAGAGAAGTAGACTGACACCCATGTTGTACTGTAGTGGATTTCAAATGGACATGGACTGAAGAGGATGTGTGACTGGACGCTTTTGGCAAGTGCACGCTTTTGGCAAATGCATGCCTTCCAAAATTTTCAGGGAGAAAGGGAACATGTTCAAATTAAGTTGAACTTCATATAGCAGTAGCTTATCTACCTTCTCCCCTCCCTGTATTTTCCGGCCTGAATTCCTTGTCGTAATTCTCCCCAGTACTTGGGTCGGTCATGAGGCTTCTTCCCAGTAACTGAAGTCCTGTAGAACCTGTGCTGGGTAAGGGCATCTTTTGATCTCATTCTGTATGGTCTTAATGGTGACATCAACAACATTTCAAATATCTGTTGATTAAAGTCTATAGCCCAGGGATTAGCATTTAATAGAGACTGTCATTGACCAAATGTCCTTGTTGCACGTTTGGGTTCTTGCTCTTCTTTTCCTTTACTTCCTTGGCTTGAGGGGGCTGAAATCCCTCTCAAAAAAGTTATAACATAGGTGGAGGAATGAGAGTTTGCTTTGTAGAAGTAGGGCAGACTCTCAGAAATTTTTGCTTATGGTCCCCAAATTTTTAGCTTATGTTAGTGATGGAGTGATGCCAGAGGAGGTAATTGGATTTGAAATCAGTGGTCCTGGGTACAAATCTTAACTTAGCCACTTACTACTTGTGTCACTGTGGGCAAGAATTTAACTTCATTCTGGCTCTGTTTCCATATTTATAAAAGGAGATTGAACCAGTTGATTTCTCTAATCCTTTCTGGGTCCTGTGAAATCTTCTTTTATAGGAAACACAGCAGATGGGAAAAGAAAATAATTTTAGAAATTCCTGTGTTAACCCAGCATCATTTTATAGGTCACTAACTTTTTTTGCCTTATTAAGCAAAGTATGTTCAACTTTTTACTTGAAAACACATGGCCATTATTGTGAACATAATTTATTCTACAGTTGTATAGATGTGGAAGGTGTGGGATACTGAACTTGTATGTACCTAGGTTGTATCCTAGAAATTGTTTTTTTCCTAAAATTATATTTTGTTTTCTATGTAATCAGCAAAAATCTACCTTCACTCCCTTTTTCTCATTGAAAGAAACTACTCCTCTGCAATTTGACCTTGCCAGTGTAATGTTATTGCAATTCTGCAATCATGTGTAAATATCTATTTTTTTTAAGTTTATCCCTTCATTTCTAAGTAATGAGCTCCCTCTAAGGCTTTATTCTGGTACCAATAATCAGTGTTCTTCTGAAGTCAGAGTCTGCTCCCTACCTTTTTTCCCCAACCACTGATCTGGCCTACTTTCCCTCACCTTCCCTTTTGGAGTGGTGAAATGGATAGAGGGCTAGGCCTGGAATCAGGAAGACCTGAGTTCAAATGTGGCTTTAGACACTTAACAAGGTTTGTGACCTTGGACAAGTCTTAACCTATGTCTTCTTCAGTTACTTCAAATATAAAATGGGGATCGTGATAGCACCTACCTCCTAGGGTTCTTGTGAGGAACCAGGGAGATAAAATTTGTAAAACTCTGAGCACTGTGTATGGCATGTGGTTCCCTTTCCGTTCCCCCCATTAAAGGATAGTGAGAATTAGTTCTTTGTTATTGTTTGGAGTATTTCTCTCAAGTTAAGGTTTTTGTTTTTCAGTTTTACATTTATCTTTATTTTTTATTTCAGCTCTTAATCGTGTCCAGTTACTTGGAAGAGTGGGTCAGGATCCTGTTCTGAGACAGTCGGAAGGAAAAAATCCAGTCACAATCTTTTCTTTGGCCACAAATGAGATGTGGCGATCAGGGGAAAGTGAGACATTCCAACAGGGTAAGTTTTAAAGACTTTTGCGTGAACCAAGTATATTTATTAATGGATATTTGATGAGAGATAGGATTTTCATGGGAGTTTACTTCTTACTTACAAGACACTCTTCTTTCTTATGTGTACATTGTGATCTTTTTTTTGCTTTTTTGGAGGGGGGAAAGCAAGGCAACTGGGGTTAAGTGACTTGCTCAAGGTCGCAGGACTAGTAAGTGTTAAGTGTCTGAAGACAGATTTGAACCCAGGTCCCCCCGATTCCAGGGCCAGTGCTCCATTTACCGTTCCACCTAGCTGCTCCTATTGTAATCTTACATAAGTAAACTGAAGATCCTGATTCTTTTGAAAGGTGACCCCCAGTTTTTGGCCATTTTTTAATAGTGACTTCCTTAAGACAAATTGGGTAATACTTTTCCTTATAGGGACATTTTGTGTGTAGTTTTTTATTCTGACTCGAATAAAGACTAACTGGGCTTTTCCATGTACATAGGATAACAAAAAAAAGAGGATTGAACATAAAAATGCAGATCTCTTTTATGTGCTGCTTGCTTTTCTTTTTAAGTAAGTTCAACATGTTGTTTTTAAAGCTGTCCTGTTTGCCTGTCCTTCTTTCTGGCCTTTTGTTTACTGTACATTTTTTTTAAAAAAAAGAAGCCTCAGTGATTTCCTGCTACCCAGATGTTAAAACCCTCCTCCTTCTCTCAACAAGGAGGGGCTTAGCCATAGATAATTAGCTGCAGTGGAAACAAGCAGCAGCAGCAGTAGCAAGAATCAGATGCTGTGGCAGTGGGTTTGAGGCTCCCAGAATTCTTTCAGAACTGTAACATTGTTCCAAAGGCTGCCCTCATCACTGTCATTTCAAACCTGCCAGACAATTTGGAAGTAAATGAAGAAGGCACAAGTGAAAAGGATTTTGTTTTTCTATTTTTTTCAATGAGAGGGGAATTGAAAGGAGAGATTACATTTCTGTTCATTACAAAAGGGAAAATTGTATCCCGGTTTCAACAAAAACCTTAACATACTTTTGGAAGCATGACCAACATCGCACATATTTTGATCTCCTTATTTTTACGAAATTTGCTATAATAGCCATTAAAAGCAACTCTAGAAATAAATCTAACATAGACATAAAGAATTAGACTAAGATAAAAAATAATAGTATGTTCACATTGCACTCACTGAAATTATTTTTTTAGTGAGAGCAAAAAGTTTTTTGTAGTATTAAAAAGAAGTTTTAAAAATATTATTCCAGCTTTATGTTTTAAAATATTTATTTTGCATATATTTTATAATAAACATGATAATACAGTAGGTATATTACAAATTTATGAATAAACATACACATAAGCAGCTATGTGCTCAAAAAATGACTGAAGTAAAAAAATTTTAAATACTACTGAGAGCAGTTTTTTAGGTTTGGGGCAACTTATCATTACAGTTTCCCACTAGGTACAACTTGTGCTAAAAGTTTTGTCCAGATTGGTAGAGAATTCATATAAACAAGAATTGGTGCTTGAATTATTGAATCAAGATAGAAACACTGCTTTGTTTAAACTTAAGTTGTTTTTCATTTATCTCATGTTAGTTGCTTGCCTTTTAATAGTCTTTTTCATTCATTCATTCATTTATTTATTTACTTTTAGTTTATAACATTCAGTTCCACAAGCTTTTTGAGTTCCAAATTTTCTCCCCCTCTCACTCCCCCTTCCCAGTGTAGGTTCTACAAATACCTTCACATTAAATATTAGGTTGTAAAGAAGAATTATAACCAATGGAATGAACAATGAGAAAGAAGGAACAAAACAAAAAAGAGAGAGAGCAAGTAGTTTGCTTCAATCTACAGTCAGACTCTGTAATTCTTTCTTTGGATGTGGATAGCCTTTTCCATCATGAGTCCTTTGGAGTTGTCTTATAGCCTTGCATTGTGTGAGGAGTCCAGTCTGTCAAAATCAGTCATCACAGATAGGATATGTCTGTAATTGTGTACATTGTTCTGGTTCTGCTCTCCTCACTCAGCATCAGTTTATATAAGTCCATGTTATTATGAAGTCCATCTGCTCCTCATTTCTTATAGCACAGTAGTATTCTATTATATTCATTTACTAAAACTTTTTCAGCCATTTTCCAATTGATGGACATTCCCCTTGATTTCCAATTCTTTGTCACCACAAAGAGGGCTGCTGTAAATATCTTTGTACTTATGAGCCCTTTTCCTACTTGTATGATGTCTTTGGGATGCAGCCCTAGAAGTCATATTGCTGGGTCAAAGGGTATGCACATTTTTTTTTTTTGGTCTTTTAGTTTTGGAGGCTGGAAGACAGGACAGTTGGGGTTAAGTGACTTTTCCAAGGTCACACAGCTAGTAAGTGTTGAGTGTCTGAGGCCAGATTTGAGCTCAGGTCCTTCTGATACCAGGGCTGGTGTTCTATTCACTGCCTCCCAAGGGTATTGCCATTTTTATAGCCCTTTGGCCATAGTTCCAAATTGCTGTCTAGAATGCTTGGATCAGTTCAGAACTCCACCGACAACGCATTAGTGTTCCAGTTTTCCCACATCTCCAGCATTTATCATTTTCCTGTTTTGTCATGTTAGCCAATCTGACTGCGATTGGTGAGATGTGGTACCTCAGAGTTGTTTTGATTTGCATTTCTCTAATCAGTAGTGATTTAGAGCATTTTTTTCATGTGATTATATAAAAATATCTTTAATTTCTTCCTCTGAATACTGCCTGTTCATATCCTTTGACCCTTTGTCAATTGGGGAATGACTTGTATTCTTATATATTTGACTCAGTTCTCTGTACATTTTAGCAGTGTGGCCTTTATCAGAAACACTGGTTGTAAAAATTCTTTCCCAGTTTTCTGTTTCCCTCTTAATCTTGGTTACATTGGCTTTGATTGTACAAAAACTTTTCAATTTAATGTAATTAAAATTATTCATTTTGCATTTTGTAGTGCTCTTTATCCTTTTAATAGTCTTTTGTACTTCATCGATGCCACTTACTTGAGCATCTTGAGAACTTAACTAGTTAAATAATTTTACCTGTGCTTGTGGTATATTGCTAATAAGACTCAGGAACTTGGACCTGGTCTGTGCTGTCATCCTAGGCAGCAGGATCTAAAAAGAACCTTCACTTTTTTGTTAAGATTAATTGCAGTGATTCTATTTTGTGTGATGTCAGCTAATATTTCCACCCCTCTTTGTAATTTAGGTGATATCAGCCAAAGGACCACATGGCACAGAATATCAGTTTTCCGGCCAGGCCTGAGGGATCTGGCCTATCAGTATGTGAAAAAAGGGTAAGTAAAGAAAGGAGGACCTATAGGAAGGATTAAATGCTTTCTAGAATTGAGGACAAAAACATCTTACTTCAAGGAGATTGTAGGAATCATGTAGTTGAAGTTTTACAACCTTGAGGGATGAGATCATTCCATAATTTTTGTTGATGTATCTTATTTTGGGGCATAAATCCCATGAAAAATCTAAGCAAAACTGCCCAGTGATATAATTTTCCTCACTTCACCCTTGTAATTTGCCTTTTCTTAGTAGAAAGTATGTTTAGCTTGGAACTAAAACTGTGCTTTCTATTTGAACTGAATTCTCTTGTCTTTTACTATTGTCTCCATTTATAATTTTGTCATTGTGTATATTATTTTGGTTCTGCTTCTCTCTGCATCAGTTCATATAATGTCTTTCATGTTTCTCTGAGTTCTTCATATTTCTTTCCTTACAACATAATAATATGTTTACACACACACACACACACACACACACACACACACACACCCTCACCCTCAGTAATTTCTCATTTGTAGGGCATTTAATTTATTTCCAGATTTTTGTTACTGTAAATAGTACTTTTATATATATTTTGGTACTCAGGGGGTATTTCTTTATGTCATTGACCTCATTGCCATATAAACCTGATAGTAGGAAAGGTATGTATGGTTTACTTTACTCTTATATAATTCCAAATTGTTTTCTAGAATGGTTGGGCCAATTTGCAGCTCAGTCATGTATTAATAGGACTTTTCCCACAGTTCTCCAACATTGACTGTTTCTGTCATTATTGAATGGTAGTAGCAAGACATTGTGACTATTAGGTCTAGCTTCAAGTCAGGAATATCTGGATTCAGATCCTTCTTTGACACATCTGTGTGAATGTGATCAAGTCATTTTGTTTCTTAGGGCCTCAGGTAACTCTCCAAGACTATAATTATGCATGGATTGCTAATCTGCAGTAGTGGAGAGAATTTCCACACTCGTAGTTACCCTTTACTAATGAAATCAGAGGTCTAACTCACTGTCAACCCCCAAAACTTCAACTGTCTTTGACAGCTTAATGAGCTTAAAAGTGATACCTTACAGTTGTTTTAATTTTTCTTTATCTAATTAATTATTTAGAGAATTTTTCATATGGTTGTTGATGATTTGAATTTCTTCTTCCCACATGGGAAATGACTTTTTCAGCCAATACCTGAATGCCTTCTCTGTGTTAGGCTCTCTGCTGTGTGTTATGGGCAATACAAAGTTGAACAAGTTAAATCTCTTCCAGTGTGAGGGTTGCAATGTAACTGGGGACACAGAACATAATATGCATTAAGGACTTCAGTAATAATACAAGGGATGTCATGAACCTGGAAAGAAAAAAAAGAGAGGGAGAATGAAATATGTTTCAGTAGATAATTGTTTATTTGCTAAAATCTCAGGGAAATGTTTTTCTTATCTCAAGAACAGATTTTTTTTTTATACTAAGGCAAATTCCTTTTTAAGAGAGAACTCCAAAATTTGTAGCAGGAGTAGTATCTATTTGCACTTTGTTAAACACCCTCTAAGGGCAGGCTCTATGCTAGGCACTGGGGCTAAAGGTACAACAATAAGACAGTCTTTACCTATAAGGAGTTTATATTCTGATGGATAACCAGATATAGTTATGTTAATGTGCATGGAATTACTTTTGAGTTTAGCAGTTTATGCAGATTCAGGTATTCTAGGAGGCTGTATCGTCTAATAGCTTTCTTCATAGTCTTGTGTTGTCTCTGACTTTAGAAACTATCCAAACTCTCATGCTTGTTTTAATTGGATTTTATTTGCATATATACATGTGAGTAAGGAATTTTAGTAAGAGGATTTATGTACGTTGTTCACCTGTGTTATCCTAGGCTTCTTATATTACTTTGTTAGGATTTTAGTGAACATGACTTATTATGGAATTGGGTACAGCTAAATTGAAATAGTCATTTAGTAACTTCCTTATAATCCTAATCAGAATTTGGATTTAGAAGGGAACTTTAAGGTCATCTAGTTTAGTTTATGGTATATTACAGTGAAAACTCTAGAGAAGACTTAAAGTAGCCTATTTAATACTCATGGGGTAGGTACATTTATGTGTCAGCAGCTTTGTTTCAGTCAGGATAAATAAGGCTAACTCAAGCCTTAGCTAGTCAAACAGTAAACTTTTATTAAGTGCCTGCTATTGGCCAGGCACTATGTTAAATCTTGGGTATACAGAAAGAGGCAAAATATATCCCCCCACCCCCACCCCCCGCGAAGGAGCTCACTAATGAATGAGGGAGACAACAAGGAAACAAATATGTACAGACAAGCTGTATACAGGATAAATAGGAAAATTATCAGGGGGAAGACACTAGAATTAAGGGTTGGGAAAGGCTTCCTGTATAATTTTCACTGAGACTTGAGAAAAGCAAATATTGGAAAGGCAATAGGTGGAAATGAGGAGGAAAAGAATTCTAGGCTTGGGGGACAGTCAGAGAAAATGTCCAGAACCAAGAGATGGAGTGTCTTGTTTGTCGAGTTACATGGAGGCCAGTGTCACTGGAACAAAGAGTTTCTGGCAGGGAGGAAGGTGTAAGAGGACTGGAAGGTGTGAGAAGATAGGTTGTAAAAGTCTTTGAGTGCTGAACAGAGCATATTATTTGATCCTGCAGGTGATAAGAAGTCATTGGAGTTTATTGAGTATGCTCAGAGGATGGGGGTTGGGAGAGACATGATCAGATCAGATTTTAGGAAAATCACTTTATTGACTAAGTGGAGGGTGGATTGCAGTGGGGAGTGATATGAGGCAGGCAGACCCAGAAGCTGTTGCAGTAGTTCAGATGATGAAGGGCTGGACCAGAGGAGAAAAGGATATCTGAGAGATCGTGCAAAGGTGAAAAGGACAGGCCTTGGCAACAGATTGGATATGAGAGGTGAGAGATAGTGAGAAGTACAGTCTGACTACTAGCTTTTGAGCCTTAGTGATTGGGGAGCTGGTGTTGCCCTCAACAGTAATAGCAAAGTTAAGTGGGTGGGGAGGGGCCTTGCAGAAGAGAGGAGGGGGAGAGATAATGAATTAGGTTTTAGACATGTTGAATTTAAGGTATTTACTGGATGTCCATGTCAAGATGTCTGAAAGGCAGTTGGAGGTCAGCAGAGAGGTTAGAGTGAGATAGGTAGATATGAAATGAACAGAAAGAAGATGGTAATTAAATCCATGGGAGCTAATGAAATCACCAAGTGAAGTAGTATAGAAGGAGGAGAGAAGAAGGCCTAGGACAGAACCCTCTGGGACATTTATGGTTAGAGGGTGTGATCTAGATGAGGATCTATCACGGGAGATGAAGAGTGTTTTGATAGGTAGTAGAAGAACCAAGAGAGAGTGCTCTCCCAAAACCTAGGAGAAGAGAATATCAAGGAGGAGAGAGTGAGCATGAAGACTGAGAAAAGGCCATTGGATTTGGCAACAAGAAAACATTAGTAACTTTGGAGAGCAGTTTTGGTGGAATGATGAAGTCAGAAGCGGAGTTGTAAAAGGTTAAGAAGAAAGTGAGGTGAGAGATAGTAGATGCACCTCTTATTCACAGCCTTTTCAAGAAGTTTAGCCACAAAGGGCAGAAAAGATACAGGATAATAGTTGGTGGGTATAGATTAGAATCAAATGAGGATTTTTTTTGAGGATGGAAGAGAAATGGGCTTGTTTATAGGCAGTATGGAATGAGGCATAGCCAAGAGGAGATTGAAAATAAGTGATAGAGCAGGAATGATGGAGGGGACAGTCTATTGGAGATGGGATGGAATGGATATGCCCCGACAGGGTTAGCTTTGGTAAGGAGAAAGGCCGACTTGTCATGTGAGATAGGGATAAAGGAAGATTTAGATAGTGGCAGAAGGCATATGGGCGGTTTGAGATAGGGAAGAGGGGGGAAGAAGGAGCTCCTGGGGAATGACCTCCATTTTTTCTGTAAAATATTGGGCAAGGCACTCAGTTGAGAGAAAGGGGAAGAGCAAACTATGAGACATGAGTAGGGATGAAAAGGTTCAGAAAAGCTGTTTGTGGATGGTGGGATTAGTGAGTTGATAAAGGAGGTGTGGTAGGATTGTCTGGCTGCAATGAGGGCCCAGTAGAGGTTATGTAACATAAATTTGTAGTGGACCCAGTCAGAATGGTCGCCTGCTTTTTCCACCTTTGTTTCAGCAGCTCATGTGTAGGAGCCAAGGTAGTGAATGGTGAGAGTGGTCCAAGGCTAAGGCTTGGCAGTATGTAATTGTCCATATGATAAGGGGACTAAGGAGTCAAGAGAGAACAGTGTAGACCTGAATTGGTTCACAAAGGGGTCAAGATGGGAAAAAAGTTGAAGAGAGTGGCTAGTGTAGGGGAGATGACCTGGAAGAGCATTGAAGGTTTGAGGGATTTGACGTCCACTGTACAGATAGTAGGATTTGATAAGTGAAGGTAGAGAGCAGTGAAAAGCCAGTAAATTATCATCAAGAATTCTTAGTGGTCGAAGTGGTACATTTGTGGGTGATGGGAAGATCAAAGATGACCATTTTTGTATGTAGCTGAGGTGGGATGGAGGAATAGGTCATGCGAAGTGAATGGGTTGAGAATCTGAATGGGAGGGAGAGTCAGAAGGTATGTTGAAGCCCCCTAGTATGAGGGGTAGGAGTTAGGACAGAAAATTTGTGAGTCACATACTGAACTTACTGAAGAAGGAAGAGGAGTGACCTGGAAGTCACTAGAATTGGGACCCCATTTGGGATTTTCTTGGCAAAGATACTGGAGTGCTTTGCCATTTCCTTCTCCAGCTCATTTTACAGATGAGGAGAGTGAAGTAAACAGTGTTAAGTGACTTGTCCAGGGTAATACAGCTAGGAATTGTCTGAAGTTAGATTTGCACTTGGGAAGATGAGTCTTCTGATTCCAGGCCTGGCACTCTATTCACTGTGCCACCTAGCCACCCTGGTTTGAATAGCATCAACCTCAGAGAAAGAGAGGTCACTGTGTGATGTAGTGGTGTAGGGTGAGAATCTGGAAGTGACAGTGGCAGTGGGTTGAAAGGAGTACTCTGTCTCCTGCCTCCACCAGTGAGCTGAGGGGAATGAGTGAAAGTGTAGCGAGATGCTTAATAAATGTTAATTGAATTCAATTAAGAGGTGTTGGTAACTTTGGAGGAAGCAGTTTCAGCTAAATGGGGATGTTGTGAGCCAGATTGCAAAGGATTTAGAAGAGTGAAAGGAGAAGAATAGAGGCAGTGAGTATGGACAGCTTTCTCAAAAAATGTTAACTAACCATGAAGGGAAGAATAGTTGAATCAAGTAAAGGTTTTTTTGAAGGTGAGAGACATGAAAATGTTTGTATGTATGAGGGGAAGAGCCAGTATATGGGGAGAGATACAAGATGAAAGGAAGTGGGGGTGATTGGCAGGATGATCTGCTAGAAAAGTTGAGTTTATTGTGCTCTTATTCTGAACTTCAACATCTAATATGAAGCACATTTTGGAAGGCATCAGCTCTTTCACTTATTTGTTTACATTTTGTTTTCATCAGGTCTCGAGTTTTTGTGGAAGGGAAAATAGACTATGGTGAATACGTGGATAAAAACAATGTGAGACGACAAGCCACAACAATTATAGCTGGTGAGATGTTTTTCTTCAAAACATTTATTCTTTGGGGAAGAAAGATATTCTTTATCATCCTCCCTCTGTGCTTTGTAAAGACTAGAGCATGTTCTGTGGGATTTTGAATTGAGGATTTGGGGGTATTTTCACTCAATTAAGAACTAAATGACTGGAAAGGCAGATCAGAAGAATTTTGAGTGTGTTTGCTGAGGAATTTGCACATTTACCAAGAGCTCAGGGTAATTAGAGGCAGTGTGATACAGTAGAAAGAGTCTTAGAGTCTGGAGACCTGAGGTCAGGTTCTGGCTCTGACATTTAATGACTGTAAGACCTTTACCAAATGACTTAGCCTCAGTTTTTGCGTCTGTAAAATCAACTAAGAATATTTCATCTCTGATAGTGGGGGAAAGTTTTAAGGTGTTCTTTTAAAATGTGACAAGTACTAAGTGTGTAATTGCTGTATATAGAACTTTTACTTCATGATACTCTAGCTAAGGTATAGGCTTATCTCTTGTCTGAAAAGTCTTTTGCTACACCAAAATAGAATTGAATTGTTACTACTAGTTGGTAGCGTAGTTTCTCTATTATGGTGTATTTTCAGTACTGATTTTGGCTTCTTATCAGGAGAGGGATAGAGTGAGGTGGGGATAAAGGGAAGTAGTTAACTAAAAAAGGTACTACCCAGAGATAATGGAAAAATCAAGTGGATCAGTACTCAGGTTCTTTCTTCTAGTTCAGTTGAGACTTCTAGATGCTATCTATCTGCCTGCTTAGAGTTGAGGTAAGTTGAAATTTTTTCTGTCTCTGCTTCCTCGTCCCCTACAGTTGATGGCTGCAAATAGTACTCAACACTGGGACTTTTATTACCTATTTTAACTAAGGGCTTTTGTCATAGGTCATATCTTAAAGTGGTGTCAGTGTGCCACCCTTGACCAGAAGTTTCAGTCATTTTTTTGCCTTTTTCTTTGAACTAGAATTTTACACTCCTTAGAAATGATCCACTGTTAACAGATTTGTTTTCCTCCCCACTACTACATACTAGCTTACACGAATGAACTAACAGATTATATGAAATGCCACTTTTAACTGTAAGATAGGTGTAATCCTACTACCATTTCTCAAATCTCTAAAAGTTTTTTCAGTGCAATGCATTTCCATAGGACATAATTCAAGAAAGGGGCTGATGCGGTTTTGGGGGGTTCAGGGACCTCTCAAGGACTGAAGTACAGGAGAAGGTAGTCTGGAATCAATTCTTGGACTCAAACATTCTTTAAGTCAAGTTGGCAAAGGTTTATCGTAATGCCAATATGATGGGCAGATCTCCTTAGGAAACTTGTAGCCTAACAGGAATGATGCTAAAACTTACATAAGAATAATAGTGGATTATCTGGCAGATACACCGATTGGTGATAACACACAACCTTAGTCACTGGTGTCATTCACTAGTGGAAGTGGAGGTGGAGGGGTGGGAGAGTGGTAGGGTTCCTAAGGGGTGTATTTTTGGTCTGTTATGCTTATAACAAGATAGCTTCAGGAGTTGACTTCTATAGCTTGACTTCTGAATTGTATATGGTAACTCTGGGAATCAGTACATGATAGTGCTGCTGGTAGAAGATAGTCCTGTTCATACAAGGGAAATTCTACAGAGGTTAGCTTGTTTTTATAACAGAGAGAGAGTTTGTCTTACTAGGGCCCACTCATGAGTTATTGGTAGGCATAGAGTCCTTGGGCTGAAGAGAAAACTGTCAGTGATAGTGTTTTGAGGCTAGAGTGAAATGTGATCTTGGAAGTGGGATCCAAGCACGAGCACCCAACCACCCTATCAGGGTTAGGTGGACTGAAGAGCCTTCTAGAAGCTCCCTTAGTTTGCTTTTACTTTTTTAACTTGAGGTATAGATTTGTATCTCCCCTTCACATATTAGATGTTCTTTTAAAAAGGCCAGTATAGCATTAACTTTCCATGCCTTTCTTTTGATGGTAACTACTTTTTAAAAATAAGGCAGTTTGAACAATTTTAAATATTTTTGAAGATGAATAACAACATAGCAACAATTATTGGTCAATCAGAATAGTTTTCCACAGGTTCTTTTGGGAGACCTGTTTACTCCTCCCAGTGAGCAGTGAGAGGGAGTAAGACAGTGTATAGAGTGCTGGACTTGGAGTCAGGAAGAACCTGGGTTTGAATCCTTTTTTTGGCAATCACTGCTTGTGTTATCTTGGACAGGTCAGTTAATGTCTGTGTCTCATTTTCTAGTTTGGTAAAATAGAGATAATAGTGTTTGCACTATGGGTGGTTGTGACAAACCATATATAAAATGCACTCTTTAAAGTACTTTGTAAATGATGGCTTTCACAGTAGACTAATAAAAAGGAGTAAAAGGGAATAGAATTTTGAAAATAACCACTTTCTCTTTGGATTCCTTGCAGAAAATATCATATTTCTGAGTGACTATGTAAAAGAGAAGGAGTGAAATGGACAACTCATTCAAGGCCAGTGTTGGGACATATTCATTTTGAAATCATGTATAATCTTTGGAATTTCTTTTGACAAGAATTAAAATACACTTTTACACATATATAAAATGAACAAAAAGCATTTTTTTTCTCTTGTGCTATGAACTTTGGGTGGCTTATTCTGTATCTTATTTATCTAAAACCTGGTTCACATTTTTTTTTCTTTAATGTGTGCACTTTTATTTGAACTGGTCTTAAGTCAGTGTACAGGTAAAGCTCCTCCCCTCCCCCAAGTACTGGCACCAATCAAAACTCGCAGGGAGACTATGAAAGTCCTCATTCACATCTGTGTTGGGGGCAGGGAGGGAATTTAGGGGGCCATTCAACATGGCTGACAATTTAAAAAAAAAAAAAGGAACAAGTATTAAGGTGGAAGATACAAAAAGTTTTTTTTAAAGGATTACATAATTTACATTTAAAGCAATACTAGTACCTTCCCCCCCCGCCCCCCCCTCCCATCT
>CM053585.1:472608305-472631832 GCA_028646515.1 Pseudochirops corinnae
TTTGGTGCAGGAGTTCTGACTGTGTTGTCTTCTTCCCATTACATGCTTTGATCCTTTTTGTCCCCAAAAAAGGAATCAAAAGTTGGATTGCTGGGCTTGCTTTGCTTCCTTTGCCTGCTCATGTTGCCAGTCAATTACTTGACTTTTGGCCTCAGTAGAACTCTGCTTCCTGAGGAGACAGCTTTGTCCCAAATTGCTGGGGTTTTCGCAGCTGCCAGGACTATTAGGAGGCCACCATCTCTGCAACCCCCACCAGCTTTGGCTCACTGATCACACACCTCAGGGCCACCACCCAAGACCATGATCCTGATCTAGGCTGGTTAAGGCAAGAACACAGCCTCTGAATGATCGCTTGGCCCCCCAGCAATCTGCAGGCCTCGAGCTCTGAAGCAGCCATGTGGAGATGGCTGCAGGGCCTCTGCCACTGCTTCTTGCCCTGGAGGCAGGTGGCCGGACTCTCTTCCCCAAATTTAGCTGAGTTCCACTGACCTTTCATTTAGTCCTTGTTTCTTATGGGTTGATAATTTGGGAAACTGCCACAGCTGCTGCTGATCCACTCTCCTGAAAACACCAGCCATGGTTTATTCTGGCCACCCTAGGGCTCCAGCCGTGGGTTCATGTGGTGCTGGTCTGGGCTCCCAGTGTGCTGCAATGAACCTTTTCCCATCAGCCTGCCAGGCTGCTTTCAATGGGAGCTTTGTTACTCTGTAATTTTGTGGGTTCTGGAGCTCTAAAATTTGTTTAGAGTCATATATTATAGGTATTTGAGGTGGTTATGGGGGGAGCCACAGAGTTCTCCTGCTTCTAAAGCCATCTTAACTCCGCCCCCCTTTCATGATTCTCTTGCATAACTCTCCTTTTCCCAATTTATCTATTACCCACTTATTTGACTTTTAAATTCCCTTTTAAGCTCTTTTAGGAAGTCTTTTTGGGCCTGAGATCAGTTCCTTTTTATCTTTGAAGATTTACATGTAGGTGTTTTGACATTGTTGTCTTCTTCTGAGTTTGTGTTTTGATATTCCCTGTCTGTTTTGTGGCTTTCTTGGGTCAGGATTTTTTTTTGTCATTTCCAGCCTATTTCCTGATTTTTAAAGTTGAACTCTGCTTCTTGGGTATGGGAAAAACTGTCCCAAGCTTCTTGTACTAGAACCTGGGCACTGGCATGCTACACTGAGGCCTCTGGGTCTGGCAGCTGTCCTGATATGCAGGCCAAGAGGTCTCACAGCAGAACTGCTGTGCTGCTGACCTATTAAAGTGGCTGAGTGGTCTCAGCTGCTAATCTGTGCTGAGTCTAGGGGTCTCCTGCTGGCTTGCTTGCACATGATATATGCCAGGCTGTGCTCCCCTTTTTTCTAAGTGAGACAGACCTTTCCTACTGTTCATCTAAGTATTTTTGGGGCTGGAAAATTATTTCTCCCCATTCTTTTGTGGGTTCTGTTACTCCAGAATTGGCTTTGAGGTGTGAATTAAAATGCTTTTTAGGGTAATTGGGGAGAGCTATGGGACCTTCCTGCTTTTCCTCCAACATCTTGGCTCTGCCTCCTAGAAATTGTTTTCTAGATTCACTAATTTTTTCCAGAAAATACAAATTTCTCTCCTAAAAGCAAATGCAGAGAGATAGTGCCAAATGTAGATCTCATCACAGACAGAGCCTCCTGTTGATAATATTGGTACAGTGGAACACAAGAGTCTCTTAATTGGTGTTAAATGGAACCTAGAATTGTGGGATGGGGGCAGTCTTAAGAGGGTGGGAAGACAAAGGAAGCTAAATTTGAGCCAAATTGAAGGATTCTGAATCCTCTCTTTGTTATTCAAACTTGGTTGGCACAGTGGATAGAGCTGTGGGCCTGGAGTTAAGAAGACCTGAGTTTGAATATAGCCTCAGATTCTTACCAGGTGGATGATTTTGGGCAAGTCACTTAACCTCTGTCTGCCCACAGTTTCCTCAGCCACAAAATGGGGATCAAATGAAGTATTTGTAAAGCACTTAACACAGTGCGTGACACATAGCAAATGCTTAATAAATGTTTTTTTTTCTTTTTTCTTTGGGTGCAGGGTCACCTAGTTCCACCTTCCATGCCCTATATCTTTATCTGCAACATCCCCAGGAATGCCTGTTTCAACTTGTTATTGCCCAGAATGAGGATGATTGAGTGTACAGTAGGGTGGGCCCCTATAATCATCTCCCCAGCAATCCATGCCACATTAGTGTGTGGCACAAGAAAGCCTGACAGAATGATAAAAAACGCAACCAAATACACAATGAAGAGGAAGAGGAAAGAGAGGATGATTTTGGTTGCTCTGACATGAGCCTCAGTGCTTGGGTCTCCGGAGCCAGTGCCATTGTTCTGCATCTGTTGGGTGTGTCTTCTCAGGGAGAGGAGGATCAGAATATAGGAAATCAAGGACAGAATAAAGGGCATGAGCATCCAGAAGGCAACAAAGATATACTTGAAAAAAATACCATCCTTCTTTTTCCTAATATCTTCAGTGCAGTTTGCTGTAGGTACCATTTGTCTGTCACTAAGGGTAATATCAAATTCTTCACTCAATATCAATGTACTGAGGAAAGAGAAGAGCACAGAGGCCAGCAGAATCCATCTAACCACATGGGAAAACCTCCACTTGAGCCAGAGGAAGGCATGGTGGGAGAAATTGGCAATCTTCAGGCAGTAGAGGATACTCAGGCAGGTGACCAGGGAGATGCTTAAGAAGTTAGCAAAACTCCTAAACATAGGAATTATTTTCGTTGCTATTCTTGTTCCATGCAAATTGGTATGGAACATTAAAACATCAGATATGATTAGCCAAAGCAAACAAATCCTGGAGATGGCCAGGCTGGTAATGACAATTTCCGACAAAGACATTTTCTTGCTCTTGATCAAGCTAATGCAATTCACTAACCAAATGAAGCCATTACAGCAAATACCCAGGACTGACTCACTGGTTGTCACAATCATAAACAGGCTTTGGGCTATCTTGGTCATGTTTGCAAAAGGACTGTCAGCCTTGATTGTGGATCTGTGCTTGGCCACTTCCCTACTTTTCCAGAGCTTATCTGATCTAGGTACAGAAAAAGGAGATGCTTACTGCTTCTCTCTGGTAGTAATCTGTTTTCTCAGATGGTTAGGTTCTTGTCCTTGGGAGGCTAGGGCAGAGGGTATCTAAGCTGAAGAGCTGTCGTTAGGAGACCTTCACAGTTTCCTTTCAAGAAGATATGTTGGTGTATCGTAGACCAGCCTTTGAGTCAGTCAGCAACTTGGGTTGTCACTTTAAATTAATGGATGAAAGACCAAACAGCTTTTTGCTAATATGCAAATGGATACAGGATTCTATGTCACACTGAGAAAGGGGGGGGAGAGTCACATGGAGAATGGTTTGTGCTCCAAACAGGGCAGGATCCAATTCCACATAAAGAGTAGATTTCCTCTTTTCACACAAGGAAAGGAAAGGTCAGAGTTGCACAGTTGTACAGATAACTGGACTTAGAATGACACGGGCAGGATTTAAGTGCCAATTCTGTTATTCATTGGCTGTGAGACCCTAGTTAAGCCAGTTAACTTCTCTAAACCACCGTTTCCTCATCTATAAAACAAGAGGGTTGGAATAGATGATCTGAGATCCCTCTTAGATAGAACAATGTAGGGGTATGTGAGAAGCACTAATGTTCTTTGTTACCCAGAGAGTAGAGATTAGTGTCACACAGATAAAGTGGAGGGGTCTTGAGAGCATTGTGAGGTCAGTACATGTCAGAGAAGGAATTAATTGCCACATATCAGTGTTACATATCAAGAATGAGTGTCACTCAAAGGCAACTATTAAGGTAATTAGTCATAATTACTTGTAATTAAGTACTAGTAGCAATAGTAATAGTTATTAAATATTTAATTACTTGATGTTAGGATATCATTAATGCTGGTTTATCTCCATTTTCTCCTCATATAATGTGACGTATAGCTTTGGATGAAGTTTAAAGAATTGCAACCATCGAAGTGTGCTGTAATGCCATTCTCACTAAATTTCCAGGGTGATTAACTCTATTTTCATTCTACCAGGATGTACTGGTTACTTGTTCAGTGTCTTCTCCCTCTGTCAAGGCCATTGTGTCATTTAGGACTTAGGGCCACAGATTTAGATGGCAAGAGAACTTATGGTCCAGCCTTCTCATTCTACAAAGGAAGAAACTAAGGACCAGAATGGGAGACTTGCCCAAGGTCACACAAATAGTAAGGGGGTAGAGCAGGGATTTGAATTCAGGGTCTGTGACTCTAAGTTCAGCATGCTTTCCATTAAACTGTACTGCTCCTTTTTCATAAATAGAAATACTTTATTAATGTCATTACAAATTAATTTACTAATTGATAAAGGACAGTATGTTGTAGGGGAAAGAATATTTTTCTGTAAAGAGCCTTGAATTTGTCTTTTATTCAGATACTTATTACCTATGGAACCACAATAAGGTCACTTGATTTCTCAAAATCTCATTTTCCCCCCCATATATTAGAGAGGGATAATAATACTTGCATATACCAGGGACTTTATGGGGCCAGGAAATTGATTAGCTTACCTTAAAAAAAATTAAATTAAAAATAGAATAAAAATAAAATTCACAATGTAATGTGAATCATTGTTACACAAGTAGGTGTGCACATGTGATATATGATGTGGTTATGGTTTTTCTAAATATATAGATGTGGCTCTGAGATAGAAAGGACAGTTAACTCTGGAAGCTGACCAACTCTTTTTCCAGGGAACTTGCAGTTTCCTACTCAGGTGGAGCAGGTGCAAAGGATATGGTTGGGCGCTTACTCCTTCCTTGCCCTCCCTCCAAATGGGATGTTATTCATTTGCCCCTTCCTCCCAAATATCTGACCTAAGAGTATGCCAGATCCCTTTCTAGGCTTTTGCTTGCTTTCTGAAGATTGAGTTATTTTACAGCAATAGGTTGCCAGTTTTTCTGACAGATGATGTTTTTCATTTGCAACTGCACATTCCTTCGCACTGCAGTAAGGCTGATCTTATTTTATTGTGGGCTTGCACGATGCTTGAAATGATTGAGTTCCTCACACCAACAGCCACTATCTCTAACACCTAGCTGCCCCTTGTGTATAAAATTTTAAGAAAAAATAGGGGAATGTTTGATTTTCATGAAAACCTCATATATTTACAAATTAAAGGTGTTACTGTGAATCATGCATGAAAATGAACTGGAACTTTATACTATTTTTAGTACAATGAAACTTTCATTACACTAGAAAATCAGTTGGATATGAACTGATGTGAGGATAAGTACTAATATTCAGCAGACTTAAGTTCCTCTCTTTTAAGAGCCTGTGTTTGGCCTTCATTCACTGGAGAAAATTTTGAAATCATGCAACCTGGATGAAAATCTTGCCAAATAAAACGAAAGTATGATAGAACTTCTTTGTCAAATAATACCACCAGTAGAGATATTCCCTCAGGTTGTTAACTGCCTGCAGCTTCTGCTCTTTAAAAGAAAACAATTCTCTCATTTAAAAAAAAATACAGTAGGATGAGTCCGTAAACCAAATGCACCAGGTAAGACAAATTGTGATGTAGGTAGAATAAGGCTAACTTCATAGCTACTTGAAAGTGTTGAAGAGGCAATGGCCTTAGAAACATGTAGTCAGATGGTTATTAATTAGTTAGAAAGCAACAGTAACAGTTGAATATTTATTTATGTGCTTTTTTTTTTGGAGAGGAGAAGGCAGGGCAATTGGGGTTACATGACTTGCCCAAGATCACACGGCTAGTTTTGTGTCAAGTGTCTGAATCTGGATTTGAACTCAGGTCCTTCTGACTGCAGAGCCAGTACTCTATTCACTGTATCACCTAACTGCTCCACTTCACATATTTTTTCATTGATTTCCTTGCTGTTCTTGACCTTTGGTTCTCCCAGATGAATTTTGTTATGATTTTTTTCTAGCTCTATAAAATAATATTTTTTGGTAGTCTGATTGGTATAGTATTGAATATACAAATTAATTTAGGCAGAATTGTCATCTTTATTTTAAAAATTGAGTGGACCTGCCCACGAGCAATGAATATTTTTCCAATTGTTTAGATCTGACTTTATATGTGTGAAAAGTGTTTTTTAATTGTATTTTTATGGTTCCTGAGTTTGTCATAGCAAGTAGACTTCCAGTTATTTTGTATTGTCTAGAGTTATTTTATTTAATTTTTTTTGAATTTATTAATTTATTTGTTTTCAGTTTTCAACATTAGCTTTCACAAGTTTTAAATATTCTCTGTCTCTCCCCTCCTTTCCCAAGGTGGCATGCAATCTGATATGGGTTCTACACATACATTCCTATCAAATACATTTTCATGTTAGTCATGTTGCATAGAAGAATTATAACAATTGGGAGAAACCATGGGAAAGAAAATATAACAAAGCAAAACAAAAGAGAAAATACTTTTCATTCAGAATCCATAGTTCTTTCTCTGGATATGCATAGCATTTTCCATCATGAGTCCTTTGGGAATTGTTTTAGGTCCTTGCATTGCTGAGAAGGGCAAAATTTATCAAAATCAGTCCTTGCACACTGTGGCTGTTACTGTATATAAGTTCTCCTGGTTCTGCTCCCTTCAATCAGCATCAATTCATATAAGTCTTTCCAGGTTTTTCTGAAGTCTACCTGTTCATCATTTCTTATAGCAAAATAGTATTCCATTACATTCATATACCACAACTTGTTTAGCCTTTCCCCAGTTGATGGGCATCCCCTCAATTTCCAGTTCTCAGCCACCACAAAGAGACCTGCTATAAATATTTTTGTACATGTGAATTCTTTTCCTATTTTTATGATCTCTTTGGGCTACAGATCTAGAAGTGGCATTGTTGGGTCAGAGGGTATGCACATTTTTATAGCCCTTTGGGCATAGTTCCAAATTGCTCTCCAGAATGTTTGAATCAGCTCACAGTTCCACCAACAATGAATTAGTACTCCAACTTACCCACATCTTCTTCAATATTTATCATTTTTCTCTTTTGTCATGTTAGCCAATCTCATAGGTGTGATGTCATACCTCAGAGTTGTTTTGATTTGCATGTTTCTAATCAATAGTGATTTAGAGCATTTTTTCATATGATTATAGATAGCTTTAATTTCTTCCTCTGAAAACTGCCTGTTCACATCCTTTGACAATTTATCAGTTGGAGAATAACTTGTGTTCTTGTAAATTTGAGTCAGTTCTCTGTATGTTTTAGCAATGTGGCCTTTATCAGAAACACGAGTTGTAAAAATTCTTTCCCAGTTTTCTGCTTCTCTCCTAATCTGGGTTGTATTGGTTTAGTTATTTTAAATGGAATTTCTCTTTCTCTCCCTTGCTGCTTGGACTTTGTTGGTAATATATAGAAATGCTGATGAATTACATAGTTTTATCTTATATCCTCCAACTTTGCTAAAGTTGTTAACTATTTCAACTAGCTTGTTAGTTGATTCTCTCAGTATACCATCATATTATCTGCAAAAAGTGATTGTTTTGTTTCCTCATTGCCTCTTCTAATTTCTTTAATTTCTTTTTCTCTCGTTGCTATTGCTAATATTTCTAGTACAACATTGAGTAATGATGGTGATAATGCACATCCTTGCTTCACCCCTGATCTTACTGGGAAGGGTTTTAATTTATTTTTATTGTAGATAACCTTGCTGATGTTTTTAGACAGACACTATTTATATATACTATGTTTTATATATACATATATATGTATATACTATATATACTATTTGTCTTTTCCTATGCTCACTTGTGTTTTTATTAGGAATCAGTGTTGTACTTTGTCAAAGGCTTTTTCTGCACCTCTTGAGATTATCATATGATTTCTGTTGGTTTTGTTATTGATATGGTCAATTATGCTGATGGTTTTCCTAATATTAAACTAGCCCTACATTCCTGGTATAAATCTCACCTGGTCATAGTGTATTATCCTAGTGATATATTGCTATAATCTCCTTGCTAGTATTTTACTTAAAATTTTGCATAAATATTCATTAGGGATATTTAGGGATATTGGGCTATGTATAGTTTTCCCCCCTCTGATTTGGCTCTTCCTGATTTAGGTATCTGCACCATAATTGTGTCATAAAAGGGATTTGGTAGGACTCTTTCTTCACCTATTTTCCCAAATAATTTTACATAGTGTTGGAATTCATTGCTCTTTAAATGTTTGATAGTGTTCACTTGTGACTCCATCAGTTCCTGGGAATTTTTATCTTAAGAAGTTCATTGATGATGTGTTCTATTTCATTTTCTAAAATAGGGATATTTAAGCATTCAGTTTCCTCTTCTGTTAACCTGGGCAATTTGTATTTTTGTAAATATCCATTTCACTTAGATTGTCCAATTTGTTGGTAAAGAATTGTACAAAATAGTTCCTAATTATTGTTTCAATTTCCTCTTTCTTGGTGGTGAATTCACCCTTTTCATTTTTGATACTAATTTGGTTTTCTTCCTTTTTAAAAATCACATTAGTCAATCATTTTTTTGTTTTCCCATAAAACCAGCTCTTAGTTTTATTTATTAGTCCAATGATTTTCTCATTTTTAATTTTATTAATCTCTCCTTTGATTTTTCAGGATTTTCCTCTAAGTACTGCTTTGACAGCATCCCATAAATTTTGCTATGTTGTCTCATTGCTACTATTCTCTTTGATGAGGTTATTGAATGATTTAAGTGATTTGTTCTTTGTCTCACTCATTCTGTAGGTTTAGATTAATTGAATTTTCAATTAATTTTTAATCTGTCTTTCCCTGGTCTTTATTGCATGTTGTTTTTATTTCATCATCATCTGAAAAGGATGTATTTAATAGTTCTGTCTTTCTGCACTTGATTGTGGGATTTTTACGCTCTAATATGTGGTCAGTTTTTGTGTAGGGGCCATGTGCTGCAGAGAAAAAGGTCTATTCCTTTTTATTCCCATTTAGTTTTCTCAAGAGGTCTCTCATATCTAACTTTTCTAATATTCTATTCATCTTCTTAATTTCTTGTTTTTTTGTGGTTAGATTTATTTAGTTCTGACAGTGGAAAGTTGAGGGCCCCCACTAGCATAGTTTTACTCTCCATTTATTCCTGTAATTCATCTAACTTCTCCTTTAGCAATCTGGATGCTGTAGCAATTGGTGCATACATGATTAGTATTGATAGTACTTCATTATCTATGGTACCATTTAGCAACATGTAGTTTCCTTCCTTGTCTCTTTAAATTAGATCTATTTTTGCTTTTCCTTTATCTGAGATTATGATTGCTACTTCTGATTTTTTTTCCCTTCAGCAGAAGCATAATATATTCTGCTCCAGCCCTTTACCTTGATTTTGTATGTCTATCTCTGCTTTAAATGTGTTTCTTGTAAACAATATATTGTAGGATTCTAGTTTTTAACCTGCCTTTCTTTTATGGGTGAGTTTGTCCCATTTTCATTCACAGTTATGATTACTAATTGCATATTTCCCTCCATCCTATTTTTTCCCTCTTTATATGTTTCTCTCTCTTTTTTTTCACCCTGCTCCTCTTCATTAGTGTTTTGCTTCTGACTTCTATCTCCCTCAATCTGCCCTCCCTTCTATCAGCCCTACTTTTTGTCTCTCTCCCCTCTTACTTCCCAACTGACTGTGTATATTATTCCCTTTTTGAGCCAAATCTGATGAGAGTAAGAGTCAAGCCATGTTTACCTTTCCCCCTTCTCTCCCTGTACTGTAATAGGTCTTTTGTACCTCTTCATGTGATATAATTCACCCCATTCTAATTTTTCCTTCCCTCATCCTCCAGGGCAATTCTCCTTGTTGAGGACAATGGGCCAGTGGGACTCTGACCCTGATGGCTGAGTAAGCCCTCTCAGGTGAAGGGGCTCGCTGCCAGGCCTGGATCTGTTCCCCATCTCCCAGAGAAGAGTTCCAGCACACAGGTGTGAGAATTGGATCCTAGAGATAAGCGTGGTGTTTTCACCCCTGGCCTGGGAACATTGTAGTGTCCACAGGGGAAAGCCATCAGGAAGTGTCCTATAAAGGCTTGCACTCAAGATAATAAACAAGACTCTATTTTCCACCACTCTTTGAGCCCCTTCTCTCTTTTAATTCACCCTTGCTCACAGCCTCTAGGTGGATAACTCTCTCAGCCCTGCTGGGTGATAGCCCACCACACTGGCACCACAACGTGGGGTCTACATAAGACATAGAAGTGATAGGCCCAACCTGGGGCCAATGGACAGGGATGACAGGCCCAG
This sequence comes from Pseudochirops corinnae, assembly GCA_028646515.1. Lineage (NCBI taxonomy): Eukaryota > Metazoa > Chordata > Mammalia > Diprotodontia > Pseudocheiridae > Pseudochirops > Pseudochirops corinnae. The sequence goes on from CM053585.1 coordinate 472,618,550, forward strand.
GCGAAGGAACGACAGACTGAGTGAGGTGTCCTGCAAACCCATGACGGTCTCACCTAGGAGGATCCTAGGACAAGATAAGGAAGGAGAAGGCTCAGACCAATCACATGGGTACATTCACTTTTTCCTCCGAGGGAGCAAGCAAAGTCTGTGGGGCAATTGCAGATTAGATAGCCTAGCTGAGAGATGTGTGGAAAAAGTCCTCTTATGCATAATGAAGGAGAAAGGACATTTTGTCTCGCAGAACTAGATAAAGAGATTTCTGGATTTACTAGAGATTGCGTGTCTGTGGTTACTGAGAGAGAGCACATTAAATCTAAAAAGTGGGAAATTGCAGGGGAACACTGATAGAGTGTTACTCCACAGCAGAGCCAGAGAATTTCCCAGGACGTGCTTCCAGCTGTATAATGTTCTCAATTTGTTTTAAGTCAAGCCAGATTACTACCGAGAGGTGCAGAAGTTTGATGTAGGGATTCAGGTAGAGGAGGAAGAAGAACAAGAGCAGGGGAATACACAGGGAGAGAAGTGTTGTTACCCAATTGCCGTGGGAAGCTCTATGCAGCCTTTAGCTCCTCCGCTACCTCGATGCCCCTTTTGTCAGAGAATACGAAGCTATCCAACAAGGCTGACAAAGAGGAGCTCAGAGAAAGGAGGATGGAAAGTGCTTTAATTGTGGAAAACCGGATCATTTGCAAGCCCAGTGTAGGTATAAGGGGAATAACAAAAGGGAACCCGCTACAGCTAGGCCTTCCAGGCCCAACATCCCATCCCCAAGATGTGGGAAAGGTTTTCATTGGCCATCAGAATGTAGGTCAGAAGGGGCCATTTCTCCCAGGCTGTCAACAACGATAGGGATAGCGGCAGCCTTGAGCACCCCTCTTAAGTTTACAGCGGCAGAATGTCCAACAACAAACCCAGTGGGACAAAACCACTGGGGATCAAAGCTCTTGGGTGGCAATGTATGCAGAAGCAAATTTAGAATTCTAGCTAATGAGCTCCACTACTGCTAATAATAGTCTAATTGCATAAACTCAAGGCCTTCCTGCATCTTGAAGAAATAGGATATAGCAACCTGCCTAGAAGCACATAAAAAGGAGGCCTATAGAGAATGTTCTTATGAATGCTGCCTCCTTGAAAGCTCTTGCGCAGTATGCATGAGTTCTTGTCTGCATCAGCAACACTGTAAGTTAAATGAGGGCCACACACTGAAGGCTGAGACAAACTGAGACTGACAGAATAACTTTGCAAACTTTATTGAGTTTGGGTTTTGCAATACACTAATCTTGTTACATTGGGATTTTCCCAGCTGGCTGAAGGTGTATACTGAAGAGCTGGCACCAAAAAAGGTCATCACAGAAACATCGGGACAAATAAACGTGAGAAATTGGTTAAACTGGAAATTGAGAGTAACTTGAAAATATTAGCATACTCGTATTGGCTCTCCTCATCCCCCGTCCCTGCCCCCCACTCCTCACATATTTGATTGGTGAAAAGCAAAGGCATTTATGCTTGCCACCTGCATTTGGGCATTTCAGTTGAAAATTAAATAGCAAATCCATTTTAAGGTGGTTGGTATTAACTGACCCTCCTTTCTGATCAGGAATTCATAGTACTTCACTTTAAGTCATATCATTGTCCTAAAGCACAGCACACCATTTTGCCATGGGCATACTCTTAGCACCCCCTGAGGGTGCAAATCAAGGTTTTACATTACACCTGTTTATCTTTCTGACTTACTATATCTAAGGGCTTGGTGTCCTTGGGTGGAGCTTCCCTCCTACACAGCCCAGATAATCTTTACTTCCCTATTCCCCAGCAAAACTCCCTTTCTCCTTTCTTGCTTGCCAGAAAATGAATTGCATTACAGGAATGTATTATACAAATATACACAAATATATACAAAACTGTATTCCACTACAGGTTCGAAAAGTGTAGGAGCAGTGTCAAGTCAGAATTAGAAAGAAATTTAAGCATGTGGCATAGAGGAGCTGGGTAGAAAATTTAAGATAGGTATAAACTAGTTGCATGAAAAGTATGAACAAAAATTTTGAGATCTTTAAGGGCTTGAGAATCTCTTTTTCTCACTCAACCCTGGCCAGGTTGGGTGTCAACAGAGATAGGATAAGGGATTTTTTCCTCAGATCAAAGAGGCTAACAGACAAGCATTTCACCATTTCTGCCTCCCTGTGAGAAAAATTTTGTGTGTTTAAAATGCAACTATAAATCAATTGAATTCATGTAAAGGATAGGAAGTGTCACTCCTGGTTTGATGCTGGAGATAGGTCAAAATTTGTTATACTGCTTGGCATTTAGACAGATTGGGACATTCTTTAGGATCTGATAAAAAAGGAAAGTTTTGAGCTCTGTAGTACGAAGGAGGAGGAAAAAGGCACCATTTTAAACTTCTTTTTGCTAAAGAGTTCGGAGCTCTCGCTTTCAAGAAGGTTTTTAGGGAATGGACATATAGGTACAGTTTAAAATACTTTGCAAAGATATTGAAGTCTCTCATCCTAGACTAGAGCAGTAGAGAAAATGCCAAAGATTAGTGGAGAGTTTCAGTTGTCCTCCCCAATCTGACAAAAAAGGGAGGAAGCATGCTAACTTTATCAAGGACCCTCCAACAACAGCCCTGTGGGACCCTGAAGCCCCCACCTTTAAATGAGTAAATAGACCACTCCAATTCAAACCCCAGAATCCACAAGCAGGCTTTGCAGCCATGAGGAGAAGAGAAAAACCTCTACACCAGGCATTTATACCTTTACCTATAGTTAAAAAAGAGGCTACAGCTAAAACCATTTGGCTATCACTTATGGAAATTATTACCTACATTGCCTGCTAAAATTTTTCATCAAAAATTAGTTACAACTTTTCCATTGATTTTCTTCATAGAGGTTTGAGAATCTTTTATGAAGCTTAAAACCCTTTTGCTTACAGGCATTGTACTTTGAAAATTTCTTTTCAACCCTTAGTATGCCTTTTTAGGAGGCCTACTAAAACTTTCATTTCCACAACAATTTATAGCTAAGTTAACATAAAGTGGAATGGATTGTGCTGTTTTGATCCAAATGTATGCTCATTCTACAACCTAAGTAAGAGTTAAGTAGTGTCTGAACTTATTATGGTAAAATATCCAATTTCTGAAGTATCTCTTTCTTCCAAAATGAATACAATCAGAGTATATATAAACAAGTTTTGTGGAACAGTGGTATATGTTTATTATTAGGAACTTCTGCATACCAGCTTCCTGGAAATGCAAGCTACTACACTAATTCTAACAATGATAAAGTTATTAATACTCATTCTACTTCTGCTCAAACTGTACCCCTTGATATTGTGTCAGACAGCAAAAATTTAGTGTATATACACCAAGATATTGATACTGCTAAGCTTAAACACACAAACAATACAAAATTTTCTTAAAAATTACAAACCCTCATAGGAAAGAGATCACGACTTATACATATGTAACTCATAGTGAAGCTCATTCTTCATTTCTGGACCTCAACAATTCCACAGGGACAAGCTATACGCATCCCTAAAAATTGCCCTTATTACTCTTCCACTACTCGTTGTTGTCCACAGGGGATAGATGTAACTAATTATTCTCCCTGTGGTAAAGTTCCTTCAAAAACAGAAAAAAGGGGGAGAGAGGGGTGGAACACCCTGTAATAGACCAAATGTGGAAAGACCTGTCCACAAACACCTGGAAGGGGCTTGGGATAATAATTACTTGGGGGAAAGGGTATGTTTCTATTTCCCCAGGTGATGTTGCTGCTTCAATCTGGACTCCACAATGGTGTGTCTGAGTGTTAACAGAGCCTTCAGAAAATGCATCTGACACAACAAACACACCATTGAAGTCCTTCTAGAAAGAAAAGACACCCCTGCCACAGAATGACCCACTTGAGAGTGAAGAACTGCACAGTCCTGTTAATATCACTCACCCTGAATGAGCAACACCAAGATAAGCACAGCAGAGGGTGATCAAGGACAACAGCAAATGCAATGGGACTTACAAAAAGCCTCTGACAGTTATAAAAAATCATCAAGGACACCCACGTACGAACAATGCCATTTACGCCCGTTTGGCTGTTTATCTTTTCTGCCAGTCTACTCACTTCACCACAGAGAACACTATGGAATGTCACTTGTGTTCTATGTCAACTTGCACAAAGTATAAACCACACTGTTGTTGGGAATCAGATTATAATTCAAAGTAGTGTTGGGTGGTTTCGTAGTCCTTATGGTTGAATGCTTATGCTATTGGTGAGATGGGGACAGTGAAAGAAGTGTATTTTGTGTATTACTTGCACCTACTATTATGTCTTCCACGGTTCTTGCCATATCCATTACCTCTGCAGATAGAAACCAAGACCGCTGGATTTATACATGGTTATATATGTCACTTTCACCTGATTACATTGCATCTCTTTGTACTTTGCATTGTTCCCTATGTTGCCAGTGTCGGACTCGCGCTCTGCTTGTGAAGTCACCACTGACGTGCACTGCCCACTCTTACAACAGAAAAAAGGGGGAGATGTTGAGGACCATAGGCCAGTGAGACTCTCACCCTGATGGCTGAATAAGCCACTTCAGGTGAAGGGCTTGCTGCCAGGCCTGGATTGGTTTCTCATCTCCCAGGGAAGAGTTCAAGCACACAGGTGTGAGGATTGGATCTTTGAGATAAGCATGATGTTTTCACCCTCCACCTGCGAATATTGTAGTGCACAATGTCCACAGGGAAAGTGATTAGGAAGCATCCTACAAAAGGCTTGCACTCAAGATAATAAACGAGACTATTTTCCACCACTCTTTGAATCCCTGTCTCTCTTTTAATTCACCCTCTCTCACTCTGAGTTGATAACTCTCTCAGCCCTGCTGGGTGATAGCAGGGCCCCTACATTCTCTCAGCTCTGCCATGGAAGGCAGGGTTACCTGACTTGGCTCACCACACCTTCTTACCTCTCAAGGTTTCTTTCATATCATCCCATCAAAATCAACTTATACCTGCACTCTCTATCTATGAATAATTCTTCTGATATAATAGAGGTGCAGTTCTTAAGAGTTATAAGTATCATCTTTCTGTACAGGAATGTAAACAGTTTAATTTTATTAAAGAATTTTTTTTCTTTCCTGTTTACCTTTTTGTGCTTCTCTTGAGTCTTATATATGAAAATAGAATTTTCTGTTTAGCTCTGGTCTTTTCATCAGGAATGTTTGAAAGTCCCCTGTGTCTTTAAATGTCTGTTTTCCCCCCCTGATAGATTATGCTTACTTTTGCTAGGTAGATGATTTTTGGTAGCAGTCCTAGCGCCTTTGACTTCTGAAACATCATATTTCATGCCCTCCAAATCCTTTAATGTAGAAGCTGCTAAATCTTGTGTAATCCTGACTGTTGTTCTATGATATTCAAATTGTTTCTTTCTGACTGTTTGCAGTATTTTCTCCTTGAACTGAGAGTTCTGGAAGTTGGTTATAATATTCCTGTGAGTTTACATTTTGTGATCTCTTTTAGGAGGTGATTGGTAGATTCTTTCTATAACTATTTAACTCTCTTTTTCTAGGCTATCAGGGCAGTTTTCCTTGATAATTTCTTGAAAGTTGCTGTCCAGGCTGTTTTTATGATCATGGCTTTCAGGTAGTTTAATAGTTCTTAAATGACCTCTCTTGGATTGATTTTTCAGCTTAATTGTTTTTCCAATGAGACAATTTTCATTTTCTTCTCTTTTTTCATTCTTTTGATTATATTTGATTGATTATTGATGTCTCATAGAATCATTAGCTTCCACTTGCCCCATTCTAATTTTTAAATGATCTCTCCTGGATCTCTTTTTCAGGTCAGTGGTTTTTCCAATGAGATATTTCACATTGCCTTCTGTTTTTTCATTTGTTTGGATCTGTTTTATAGTATCTTGATTTCTCATAAAGTCATTACCTTCCAATTGCTCCAGTCTAATTTTTAAAGAGTTATTCTCTTCAGTGAGTTTTTGAAATTCCTTTTCTATCCAGCAAATTCAGCTTTTTTAAGGCATTCTCCTCATTGGCTTTTTGGGTCTCTTTTGCCATTTGAGTTAGTCTATTTTTTTAAAGGTGTTATTTTCTTCAGTATTTTTTTGGGTCTCCTTTAGCAGACTGTTGATTCTCTTTTCATGATTTTCTTGCATCATTCTCATTTCTCTTCCCAATTTTTTCTCCACTTCCCTTGATTTTCAGAATCCTTCTTGAGCTCTTCCATGGACCGTAACAAGTTCATATTTTTCTTGGGTGCTTTTGATGGAGGAGTTCTGACTTCAATGTCTTCCTCCCACTCCAAGCCTTGATCTTTTTTTGTCCTGCAAAAAGGATTCTATTGTCTGTTTGTGCTTCTTGTGCTTGCTCATATTGGCAGCCAATTACTTGACTTTTGAGCTCTTTGCCACAGTAGAACTCTGCTTTCAGAATGGAGAGAGCTACATCCCAAATTGCTGGGGTTTTTGCAGCTGCCAGAGCTATTAGGTTGGCGCACTCTCTACAGCCCCTACATGCTCTGGCTCACTGGTCATACACCTCAGGACCACAAGTTAGGACCATGATCTGGATCCAGCAGGCCAGAGCAAGAGCAGTTTCCCTCTGAATGATCACATGGTCCCCCTACAATCTGCAGGCCAGGAGCTCTGGAAGCAGCCACACGGCAGCAGCTGCAGTCACAGCCCCTCCTCTTCTGCTTCTCACTCCAGGGGTAGCAGCTGGACCACGCTCCCTCTGTTCCAACAAAGTTCCTCACTGATCTTTTGTCTTTGGTATTTGTGGATTGAGAAGTCTGGAAACTGCTATAGCTCCTGGTGATTAACTCTTGTGAAGTCTGCTCTAGCTGCTGCTAAAACCATGGCTCAGATGGAACTGCCCTAGGCTCCCAGCACACTGTGATGGACTCTTCCTGACAGCCTGCCGGGCTTCCTTCAGTGGAAAATTTGTTTTTTCTGTCACTTTGTGGGTTCTGTAGCTCTAAAGTTTGCTTAGAGTCATTTTTTACATTTATTGGAGCAGGTGAAAGCCAGAGCCATGTAGAAGTCCTCTTTCTACTCCGCCATCTTGGCTCCACACACTCCCCCTGCCATTCTAATTTTTAAGGTATTATTTTCTTCAGTTAGATTTTTTTTGTCACCTTTTCCATTTGACCATTTCTACCTTTTAAGGATTTGTTTTCTTCAATCAATTTTTGTGCATCTTTCCCCCCTTTTTTTGTACTTCCTTAACCAAACTGTTGAGTGCTATTTCGTGATTCTCTTCGATAACTGTCATTATTTTCCCAATTTTTCTTCTACCTCTCTTATTTGATTTTTAAATTCCCTTTTGAACTCTTCCAGGAGATCTTTCTGGGCCTGAGACCATTCATATTTATCTTTGAAACTCTGCATATATGCATTTTGATGTTGTTATCCTCTTTTGAGTTTGTGTTTTGATCTTCATTGTCATCATAGTAACTTTCTATGGTCAGGGCTTTTTGTTGGCTTTCTTTTTTTTTGCTCATTTTACAGACTATTTCATGATTTTTAAAGTTAAGTTCTACTCTTGGGTTTTGGGAGTACTGTCTTAAGCTTCTTGCACTAGGGCTTACCCATTGGTTTTTCGGCAAGTGTATGTGTGTGTGTGTGTGCATACATATATATACACCTTGGCTTTTGGGACTGACATCTTGTCTGATGCACAGAGGCTAAAGCCCTTACAGTTGAATTGCTGTGGTCCTGACCTGTTGAAGTGGCTGAGTGGTCTGGTTGCTGATCTGTGGTGGGTCTAGGGAGCTCCTGCTGCGTGCATGCACATGATATGTACTGGGCTGCAATCACTTTTTTCCCCAGTGAGACAGCCCTTTTCTGCACTCCATGTAAGTTACTTGTGCTGGAAAATTAGTTCACTCCATCATTTGGTAAGTTTGGTCACTCCAGGATGTTTTGAGGTATGATTTAAAGTGGTTGTGAGAGGAATTGGGAAGAACTCAGGGAACTTCTTTTCTTTTCTCCATCATCTTGGCTGCACCTGTTAGAAACTCTTTTCCTCTGTCTGTCCTCAGTTGTCCATGGGGATCAAATGAAGTATTTGTAAAGCACTTAACTTAGGACATGACACACATAGTAGAATCTTAATAAATGTTTATTTTTTTTCTGTTAACTTTGGGTGCAGTGTCACTTAGTTCTACCCTTCATGCCCTACTTCTTTATCTGAAACATCCCTAGAAACACCTGTTTCAACTTGTTGTTGCCCAGAATGAGGATGACTGAGTGTATAGAAGGATGTACTGCTAAAATCATCTCCCCAGCCATCCATGCCACATGAATGTCTGGCAGAATAAAGCCCCATGCAGAAAGAAAAAAGGCAATCAAATATATAATGGAGAGGAAGAGAAAAGAGAGGATGATTTTGGTTGCTCTGACATGAGCCTCAGTGCTTGAGTCTCTGGAGCCAGTGCCATTGTTCCGGATCTGTTGGGTGTGTCTTCTCAGGGAGAGGAGGATCAGAACAAAGGAAATCCAGGACAGAAAAAAGGGCATGATCATCAAGGATGTAATAAAGATATATTTGAAAAAATAAGAACTTTTCTTTTTCCTAATGTCTTGAGTGCAGTTTGCTGTAGGTACCATTTGTGTGTAACTAAAAGTATCATCAGATTCTTGGATCAATGTCAAAGTACTGAAGAAATCGAAGAGCACAGAGGCCAGCAGAGTCCATCTAACCACATAGGAAACCCTCCACTTGAGCCAGAGGAAGAGATGGTGGGAGAAATTGGCAATCTTCAGGCAGTAGAGGATACTGAGGCAGGTGGCCAGGGAGATGTTTAAGAAGTTAGTAAAAATCCATAACCAAGACCTTATTATCATTCCTATTCTACTATCATGCAAATAATTTTTGAACAGCTTTAAAGTATCAGCTATGATTAGCAAAAGCAAACAAATCCTGGAGATGGCCAGGCTGGTGATGACAAATTCAGACAGAGACATTTTCTTTCTCTTGAACAAGCTGATGCTATTCACTGACCAGATGAAGGCATTACAGCCAATACCCAGAACTGACTCACTGGTTGTCACGATCATAAACAGGCTTTGGGCTATCTTGTCCATGTTTGCAGAAGGACTGTCAGCCTTGATTGTGGATCTGTGCTTGGCCACTTCCCTGCTTTTCCAGAGTTTCTCTGACTTGGGTCCAGAAGAGGGAGATGCTTGCTGCTCCACCCTAGTAGCAATCTTCTGTTTTCTACAATGATTATGCTCCTGCTTTGGGAAGCTAGAGCAGAAGATATCTAAACTGAAGAGCTGTCATCAAGAGACCTTCATGGTTTCCTTACAAGATCTGTTTATATATCGTATACCAGCCTTCAAGTCAGTTAGCAATTTGGATTGTTACTCTAAAGTAATGGATGAAGGACCCAATAGCTTTTTTCTAAGATGCAAATGGATGCAGGATTCTATGTCACACTGAGAAAGGAGGGGGGAGAGTCACATGAAGGAGAATGGTTTGTGCTCCAAATAGGGGAGGATCCAATTCCACATAAAGACTGGGTTTCCCCATTTCAAACAAGGAAAGGAAAGGTCAGAGTCACATAGTTGTTTTGATAATTGGACTTAGAATGACAAGGGCAGGATTTGAGTTCCAATTCGATCATTCATTGGCTGTGAGACCCAAGTTGAGCCAGTTAATCTCTCTAAACCACATTTCCTCATCTACAAAAGAAGGGGATTGGAGTAGCAGATGATCTGAGATCCCTCTTGGATAGAACAATGTAGGAGTGTATGAGAAGCTCTAGTACTCTTTGTTACCTGGCGAGTAGAGATGAGTGTCACACAGATAAAGTGGAGGGGTACTGAGACCATTGTGAGGTAGATAAATGTCCCTGAGAGAAGAGACTACTTGTCAAGTCTTACTGTCACAAGAGGCAGCTGGGTGGCACAGTGGATTGAGTGTACAGGTGAAGTCAGGATGATTCATATTCATGACTTCAATTCTAACCTTCAGCACTTATCAGCTGTGTGACCCCAATTCATCCTATTTGCCTCAGTTCCTCATGTGTAAAAAAGAGCTACAGAAGGAAATGATAAACCACTCCAACATCTTTGCCAAGATAATCCCAAATGGTTCTGATGAAGTGCCAGACATGACTCAAATGGCTGAACCACATCAGCATCACATATGAACACTGAATGTTCCTTAAAAGCAACTATTAAGATACTTATTTGAATATCATTAATATTGCTTCATCTGAATTTTCTACAAATATGAGGTATAGCTTAAGATGAAGTTTAAGGAAATACAACCACCTAAATACAATATAATGCAATCCTCACTAAATTTCCCAGGTTATCTATCTTTATTTTACTTTCACCAGGTGGTAATGGTGATCTGTTCAGTGTATTGCTCAGAAATAGCTTCCTCTTTCAATCAAAGTCGATTGTGTCATTTAAGACTTAAGACCACTGATTTAGAGGGGCAAGAATCCTTAAATGCCATCTGATTTAACCCTCTTATTTCACAAATGAGGAAACTGTGGCCCTGAGTTTGTGAGTTACTTTCCCAAGGTCACACAGATCGTGAGAGAATTGAGCAGGGATTTGATCTTTGGGCCTGCTAGATGAGGGATGGTAAGATTAAGTACATTATTAATAGCATTACAAGTTCTGTAACTAACTGGTAAAGGAAATAAGGCAGCATGTTGTAGTGGAAAAATATTTTTCTGTAAAGAATCTTTAATTTTAATTTTGTCGCAGATACTCATTACTGTATATGTCTAAGATCAGGTCACTTAATTTCTCAAAATCTCAATTTTTTCTGTATATCGAGACAAAACAATAATATTTGCATGTTCCAGGTACTTTATAGGATCAGGAAACTGATTTATCAACCTTAAACTATTAAAAAATGTGAATCATTTTAACGCAAGGTTGGTGTGCACAGGATATATGGGATACTCTCATGGACTGTCTAAACATATAGATGTAGCTCTGACATACAATGGATAGCTATCTCTTGAAACTGAGCAACCCCTCTTCAAGGGAGCCTACAATTTTCTCCATGAGTGGAGCAGGGGAAAAGGCCATAGTTAGGTGCCTACTTCCCTCTTCCCTTCTCTTCAAGAAGAATTTTATCTCTTGGCCCTCCCATACACACACACGTACACATATATATGAAGAGAGAGATATTTTATTTTTTTATATATATGTGAAGAGACAATATAGGTAAAGAGATACATATGTATATACGTATCTATATACATGTTTCTGTGTATATATACATATATGTATATACATACATCCATACACATATGTATATATGAAATATGCCTAGCCTTAATATGGATCTTTGCTGAGCAATTTAAATTTTATTTTGGAAAAAAATTAAACACCAAGAAAAAAGACGATTTCCCTAAGCACAACAGAACACAAAAAGAGGTAGTAGACACACTTTATCATCAGTCTTCTAAAGCCATAGTTGTTTATTTCATTGATTTGAGTTTTTGAGTCTTTATAAGTTGCTTTATTTTATATTAGTGTAGTGACATTTTAAATTGTTTTCCTGGTTCTGCTTGTTTCACTTTCTGTCCCTTCATAGAAGCTTACTCACATTTCTCTAATCCCCTCATTTCTTATGGCACAGTACTGTTCATATACCATAATTTTTTCAGCCATTCTCCAGTTCATGGATGCCTTTTTAATTTTCAGTTCTCTGACTCTATAAAAAAAGAACTGCTATAAATATATTTGTACATATGAATTTTTTTCCTCTTTCTTTGACCTCTCTGTCAAAGAGAGGTCAAAGGTCTGTCTGTTATCTTCCTGTTGTTGGTGTATCTCTGGGCCAAAATGTTCTGTTAATTTTTGAGTATAGTTCTAAATTGCTTTCCAAAACTTTTGAAATAATTCAACAGGTCCAGTATATTAGTAAAGTAGCTAGGTGGTGCATTGGATAGAACACGAGACTTGGAATCAGGAAGACTTATCTTTGTGAGTTCAAGTTCAACCTCAGACACTTACTAGCTGCGTGACCCTGGGCAAGTCACTTACACTTATTTACCTCAGTTCCCTTATCTGCAAAGCGAGTGGTAGAAGGAAATGATAAATGCTCCACTATCTTTGCCAAAAAACCCCAAATGGGATCATGGAGAGTTGAACACAACTGACCAACAACAAATGTACTCTGAAATTCTGCACAGCATTTTGAAATAATATTCAAACTGTATTCAACTGAAGATGAAATAATGTGGAGCAAGAAAACAAATAAGTATTTATTACATACGTACTATGAGTGAGGCACTTAAAACATTACTTCATGTGATCCTCACTCTAATTGTGGTAGGAAGGTGTTACTATTATCTTTGTTTTAGAAATGAGGAAACTAAGGCAGACAGAGAGTAAGTGACTTGCCCAGAGTCACCCAGGTAGTAAGTACCTGAGGCTGGATTTGAACTTGGATCTTCCTGACTCCAGACTTAGCCCTCTACCCAGTGTACCATGTATTTCCTTCAGTTCTGGAGTCCATAGCAGCATGCTGGTTTTACAGTCAGAAAGACCTAGGTTCAATCATCTCCCTGATACATAGTGATTGTGTGACCTCAGACAAGTCAGGTAAACTCTTAGGGCCCCATAAAATTCTTTCAGATTACAATTTAGAGATGAGCTGCATTAGCAGAGGGAGTTTCTACACCTAGGTTTTTTTACCCTGATGGTATCATAGAACTGTATAAAAAATCCACAGACATTCATCTTTCATCAAAAGGACAATTTTGTCAATAAAAGAATGAATGCTAAATAGACAAAGATTTAGAATCATAGAATTTTATTTTATTTTATTTATTTTAGTTGGCATCATTCATTTCCATGAGATTTTGAGCTACAAATTTTCTTCCCATCTTTCCCCTACCCCTCTCCCTCAAAACAGCCATCTCCTTTTATAACCCCTCCCCCAATCTAATCTCTCCTATGTCCTCCCCCATCACTCCTCTAACATTCCGACAGGATAGGATGGATCTCCCTTCCATGGTGTCTGTGTATCTTAAGTTCCAGTTGGATGTAGTTAATAATAATAATAGTAATCATAACTGTATATATATACATATATATTTTTAACATTTGATTATAGAACTTTAAATTCTAAATTCTTTCTCTTCCTCCCTCGTCAGCCACCCCCACTGGAAGAACAAGCCATCAAATACGGGCTGTACATGTGTAATTACGCAGAACCTCTCCACAGTGGGCACATTGTGAGAGACTGATTACATGTTCCTCCTTCCTATCCCCCCCCCTCGTTCCACTCTCTACCCT
>CM053585.1:472632332-472651536 GCA_028646515.1 Pseudochirops corinnae
ATCTTGCCACATAGAAGAGTAGGGGAAGGGGGATGAGAGGTAGGGTGATGGAGGGGAGGCCAGCATGGGGAGAGAGGGCTGATGAAAGTTCACACTTCTGTAGAGGGACAGGGACAGGGACAGGGTGTAGAGTGGATGGGGGGGGCAGAATAGGAAGAAGGGACATGTAATCAGACTCTCACAATATGCTCACTGTGGAGAGTTTCTGTGTAATTTCACATATTCAGCCTATATTTTATTGCTTGTCCTTCCAGTTGCGGTGGGTGATGAGGGAGGAAGAGAAAGAATCTAGAATCTAAAGTTCTATAATTGAATGTTAAAAATATATATGTATATATATATATATATATATATACACACAATTATTATTATTATTATTAACTACATCCAACTGGAACTTGAGATACACAGGCACTGTGGTTGGAAAATCCATCCTGCCCTACCAAAAAGTCAGAGGGGTGAGGGGGGAAGACATAGGAGAGAATAGATTGGAGGAGGGGAGGATAAACTGGGATGGCTGTTTTGGGGCATTGGGTAGGGGAAAGATGGGGAGAAAATTTGTATCTCAGAATTTCATGGAAATGAATGATGTAAACTAAACTAAAATAAAATAAATTTCATAATAAAAAAAAAACAATACATAGGGACTGATTGCTTGATAAGTGACTGCTTAAGTTAATGTATAATTGCCCCATGAGTGGAAGACTGATTATTGTATTGTGAGATGAATGAATGACTGAGTGAGGAGACAAACCTCCTTAGGGATATCAGATGATCAATCTTTTATGCTTTGTACTGTGATGTCTTTGGTGAAAACTGTGTGGCCATTCTAATGTTAAGCTGTTGTCAATATTATACTGTGATTTGTTGTGAATGTTTGCCTTGATTTGTAATAGAATAAATGGAGTGTTCACTATACTGTGTAATCAGAACCTTAAAAGCTGTTCATAGCAGCATTCTTTTGGGAAGCTGTTTGTGCATGTCCTTACAGTAATTGGCTTTAATTGGAGTATCTAGTTTGATATTTAGGAATTCTTACAAACTAAAGTTAAGTAGTGATCAATTTTAAAATAACTTTTTAAGTTGCTAAGTGTGTTAAAATTGGAAACGACTGTTAATTATATGGGACTCCTTTTCATTAGAAGAAATCAGAGAGTGATGAGAAAATGGATAAGCTGTGTGTTCCTTTTAAGACAGTGGAAATGAGATTTTAACTAAATTGAAGCATGGTCTAAAGCATGATATTTGGGGTAGATTAAATGGTCATATCAAGTTTCCACTTTTAAAATCTTCGGATTGGCTGGAAATAGTGGACTCTATAAATATGAAATGTTTGGAATAAATAGCATTTGTGTAAAATATAATACTTCATTATCAAAATCTTACCTCCAGATTCTGTGTAATACTATCTGGAACATAGATTCAGGTGTAATTGAATTCATTGTGGTCACATTTTAAGGGAAATACATCTCTTCAAATTTGATGTTTAAGATAAGTGAGAATTTATTATTCTTTTTGTCCTGAAGACAAATGGGGAAAATACATAGATCTGAAATTGTTTAGTGGGTGACCTTAAGAAAGTTACCTAGTTATTTCACATGACTGGAAAATGTCTAACACAATGCCTAACAGAGGTGATATCCTATAAATGTTAACTGTTATTATTAGTTCCTTAATTAGATATGATCAGTATACAATGCCAATGGTGACGGGATACCTCATTTTTCAGTATAATGTAATTTGGAAATGGATTCAACAGGTTTGAAGTCCCCTGATCAGTAATGTGTTTGTTTTCAGTTGCAAATACATAATATTGTTTCAAATTGGTAAACTTTTGTCTCAGTTATGTCAAATGGCTTTCCTTAGCTTGGATTTCATTAGAGTATGAACCATCTTTTAGATGGTGGAAAAATTGTTTAAAACTATTTATGCCATTTTATTAGCCCTGTTTATGCCCATTTTATAATGTTTTGTAACTGCCATTTTGGGAACTGGATATTTTCACCTTTGCCTATAGTTAAGAGGAAGTTACATCTAAAACGATTTGGCTATCACTTATGAAAGTTGAAAGATTGTTACCTAAACTATTTGGGGTTATTGTTTTAAAGTCAAAGCCTAAAATTGGTAATTGATTACTGTGTGTCAAAAGAAGGGGATGAGGAGAAAGCCTCATCTGGATTCTTCTGTTCATTTAAAGGAATTCACCTTGGGGTATGAGAGTGTGAAGCAAGGTTAGTCTATTCTACCTTGGAAGTGGTGGTGGTGGTGGTAGTGTCAAAGAGCACAACCTACAGAAGCTCTAAGGATAGATAGGGTGGACACCTCTGACTCCACTGCCTTAGGAAGATGCCCACGGTAGTCTCTTATGTAGGGATCTATGGGAATTACTGGAGTCCCCATGTGTCAGTCACCAGATATTGGGGACCTAAAATAAACAAATAACGTCCACTATGGTAGATACTGGTGAAGAATCAATGATTGTGTATGGGAACCTCCCAAATCATCCTGGAGCCATAGAATGATGAGGGGGAAATTCAGTAAGGGAAAAATAAATTAAATTAAAGTTGAAAATAGGGGACTTGTCACACAGAGGGCATGTGGTTTACATCAGTCCAGAAGAAGAATATAGATGGGAGCAGGCAGGCAGGGTCATCAAGCTCAGACCCTTCTGTGGGGTCCTTGTCAATTCCCCTTATTTTGTAAACTTGCCAGGTTCGTGGAAAACAGCTCTGTGGACAAAGCCATCAGTCCTGGGATGAGAGTTTGTGTTATGGAGTTTCTGAACCATGAATTTGGCTTGCTGAGGTTTTCCAAGTTTATGAATAGTATAGAAATGATCTCTAATGATTGGTCTTTACATGAGGAGAAATTTAAACTTTAGAAGAAAATCAAAGTCAAGTGAAAAATGCTAAGGGAAATCTCTTATGTATGTGAGTCTTAGTAAATTTTTGCTGTTTTACTCCATGAGAGTAAAAATAACTGTATCTAGCCCTAACTTGTAATTAGTGAAATTTACCATTTGAAGTGACAGATCTTGGGAGTGTAATTTTTTCTGTTGATGTTTGCATTCAGGTATAGTTGCCTGATGCATCATTAAGTCAGTAATCCACCATTCAAGAGAAATGACATAAACTAGTCGTAGGGAGTATGATCCTGAATTGTCACAGGGGGGAGGTTTCCATCTAGGAAAAAGCTGAGAGGACAGTCTTGCATTAGTCTAAGGTGGGATCCTTCTTACTTAGTTTCCCCACTGTGTTTCTTTGAACAGGAATATTTTCTACATGGCTATTACTGAGTCTGATCATGAGGTGGATTTATTTATTGCCAAACTCTGACCCTTACCTGAAATGAAACAGAGCTAAGGATGCTTTATCCTGCCATATATGTGCCCTTAAGGTGAAGCCTGAGGGATTAATTTGATGCTGGTATAATCATCTTCCTGCTTTTTCCTTTTATAGCAAATTTCTATAATCAGAGGAAGTGAGGCCATAAAAGATATAAGCGCACTGCAAGTATGTGAGCTCTTGCTGTTTTCATTCTGAAGGCATAGCAATTCCATATCCTAAGAAACTAGGGAAATTACTATTCACACATGTTTACATAGTCTTGGGTAAAATTAAACCCTTAAATAGCTTAGACTTTCTGAATATATAGGAATAATTAAGCAAAGCTAAAATAATTTTGTGAAACAATGCTGCAAAGATGCTGTTATATCATTATCCCATAGACTAAACCTGGGACACATTTGAGTTATTATAATAAAAGGTAGGTATGTAAGATCTGTGCTATTTCAGTGTAGAATTATAGTCCTTTCTATAGATAGATAAATATAGAAAGATGTAAATGGATATAGATGAATATCAATATATATCTATATTTATCTTTATCTATGTCTGTATCTATTCACACACATGCACACACATACATACATAAATATATGTAGACAGATACACATATGCATATATAAATATATGTAGATGTATGTGTGTGTGTATAAAATAATGTCCTTAAATGTTTCAAAATGATATAAGAATAATTTGGTATCTGTAGCACCCATGCAATATTTAAAGCACTCAAGAACACAATAAAGACCTTGTGTATAAGTATTGCATGATGGTCAATTGCAAAATATGCCATACTCTCTAGGTAGGAACAGAATCAAGACATTTATTTAGACACTAGCACACCAAATCCTAAATCTTGTAAGCCAATTCCATCATAGTACCAAAGATAGTCAGAAGTCATAATAGCACTGAGAACCATGCCGTCCTTTAGCCTTCCCCCAAACGAGTAGAAAATCAATATTTACTGACAAAACTCTCTATCTCCTTGCCTGAGCTCCTCTGTTCCCCACCATCTGTCTTGCCCTGAACCAGCTTCCTGTGGACTCCACTTGCCTTCAGCAAAGCTCCTCCCACCACAGACTCCACGTGACTTCATTCAGCCTATTAGGAGAAAGAGTTTATCTTCATATCAGAGAAGCTTCCTGTGGCCTCTGTTCCAGCCTTCAGCAAATTCCCTCTATCACAGGCTCCATGTGATTACATTCAGCCTATTTGGGGGCAGTGTTTACTTTCAAAGCAGGGAACGTCTCCAAATATCCCCAAGGTCTATTAAGGGGCAGGGAAGATCTTCAAATTCCCATTCCCATTATGTCATTGTTCAATTGATTGAAGGATCCACCTGTATTCTATTAATTACTGATACATCTTCAGACTGGTTTGTAGAAGAGAATTTTAGTGAAATCAATTGCCTTACAAGGATGTAACTTATAGAGTATTTTCTGTTGTATGAATGAAAATGGCACTTCATTCAAGTTTATTACTAATCTTGAAAATATATTTGTTTGTAATGTTTGTCCTGTTGTACTAGCATGCTTTATTACAAATCAGTTATTGATATGCCCTGGCTCTGTTTCAGAATTAATTACTTAAGTATTCTCCCATGTTTTTATTATAATTGGGTACAAAGCCAGCTTCTACTTGACAGCTTGTAATA
The DNA here is from genome assembly GCA_028646515.1 of Pseudochirops corinnae. NCBI lineage: Eukaryota > Metazoa > Chordata > Mammalia > Diprotodontia > Pseudocheiridae > Pseudochirops > Pseudochirops corinnae. The sequence continues at coordinate 472,637,331 of CM053585.1, forward strand.
TTTTCTCCCTTACCTGGGATTTCAGGAATTTGGGTATAATATTTCTAGGTATTTTCTTTTTGGGATCTTTTTCATGAGCTGATTTGTGAATTCTTTCAATTTCTATATTTTCCTCTGTTTTTAGAATATCAGTTCAATTTTCCTTGAGAATTTCTTGAAGGATGATTTCTGAGTTCTGTTTTTGATTATGACTTTTAGGTAGTCCGATGATTTTTCAATTGTCTCTCCCAGATCTATTTTCCAGGTCAGTGGTTTTTTCTAATGGGGTATTTCATATTGCCTTTTATTTTTTCATTTGTTTGAATCTGTTTTATGGTATCTTGATTTCTCGTAAAGTCATTAGCTTCCACTTGCTCCAGTCTGAATTTGAAGGAGTTATTATCTTCAGTGACTTTTTCAAATTCCTTTTCCATCTGGTCAATTCGAGTTTTGAGGGCATTCTTCTCCTCATTGGCTGTTTGGGCTTCTTTTGCCATTTGACTTAGTCTATTTTTTTAAGGTGTTATTTTCTTCAGTATTCTTTTGGGTCTCCTTTAGCATGCTGTTGATTCTCCTTCTATGATTTTTTTGCATCATTCTCATTTCTCTTCCCAATTTTTCCTCCACTTCTCTCACTTGATTTTCAAAATCCTTCTTGAGCTCCTCCATGGCCTGTAAGCAGTTCATATTTTTCTTGAACACTTATGATGCAGTGGTTCTGACTTCAATGTCTTTTTCCTACTCTGTGCTTTGATCCTTTTTTGTCCCCCAAAAAGGATTCTATTGTTTGTTTGTTCTTCTTGTTCTTGTTCACATTTGCAGCCAATTACTTGACTTTTCAGCTCTTTTCCACAGTAGAACTCTGTTTCCATAATGGAGAGAGCTAGATCCCAAATTGTTGGGTTTTTGGCAGCTGCTGGAGCTATTAGATGAGTGCCCTCTCTACAGCCCCCACATGCTCTGGCTCACTGGTGATACACCTGAGGACCAGCACTTAGGACTGTGATCAAGATCCACCAGGTCAAAGCAAGAGCAATTTTCCTTTCAATGGTCACTTGGTTCCCCTACAATCTGCAGGCCAGGAGCTCTGGAAGCAGCTACATGGCGGCAACTGCAGTCACTGCCCCTCTTCCACCACTTCTTGCCCCAGGTGTAGCAGCTGGATCATGCTCCCCCTGTTCCAAATGAAGTTCCACACTGACCTTTTACTTTGTCTGTGGCATTTGTGGATTGAGAAGTCTGGAAACTGCTACAGCTGCTGGTGATTAACTCTTGTGAAATGTGCTCTAGCCGCTCCTAAAACCATGGCTCAGATGGAAGTGTCCCAGGCTCCCAGCACACTGTGATAGACCCTTTCTGCAGGGCTTCGAGGCTTCCTTTAGTGGGAGATTTGTTCCTCTCTGTCACTTTGTTGGTTCTATAGCTCTAAAATTTTTTTATAGTCATTTTTTTACATTTATTGGAGCAGATAGAAGCCATAGCCACATGGAAGTCTTTTTTCTACTCCACCTTATTGAGTCTGCTCCCCCCACTGCATTCTAATTTTTAAAGAATTATTTTTCTCAGTTAGATTTTTTTTGTCACCTTTTCCATTTGGCCATTTCTACCTGTTAAAGATTTGTTTTCTTCAGTCAATTTTTGTGCATCTTTTCCCCCTTTTTTTGCTTCCTTTTCCAAGCTGCTGAGTCCTATTGCATGATTCTTTTTCTTGACTCTCCTTATTTTCCCAATTTTTCTTCTACCTCTCTTATTCGATTCTTAAATTTCCTTTTGAACTCTTCCTGCAGGTCTTTTTGGGCCTGAGATCCATTCATATTTATCATTGAAACTCTGCATATAGGCATTTAGACATTGTTATCCTCTTCTGAGTTTGTGTTTTGATCTTCATTGTCACCATAATAACTTTCTATGGTCAGGGCTTTTTGTTGGCTTAAATTTTTTGCTCATTTTCTGATTATTTCATGATTTTTAAAGTTAAGTTATGCTCTTAGGTTTTGGGGGATACTATCTCAAGGTTCTTCCACTGGGGCCTACTCATTAGCTTGTGGATAAGTGTGTGTGTGTGTGTGTGTGTGTGTGTGTGTGTATACACATATACACCTTGGTCTTTTGGGCTGATGTTTTGTCTGATGCATAGAGGCTAAACCCCTTGGATTGCTGTGGTGCTGAGCTGTTGAAGTGGCTGATTGTTCTTGGTTGCTGATCTGTTGGCGATCTAGGGAGCTCTTGCTGCTTGCCTGCATGTGATATGTGCTGGGCTGCAATCACTTTTTTCCCAAGTGAGACGGCCCTTGCCTGCACTCCATGTAAGTTATTTGTGCTGTAAAATTGGTTCACTTCATCATTTGGTAAGTTTGGTCACTCCAGGATATGTTTTGACATATGAATTAAAGTGGTTGTGAGAGGAATTGTGGAGAGCTCAGGGAACTTCTTTTTTTTTCTCTATTATCTTGCCCCCACCTTTTACAAACTCTTTTCCTCTGTCTTCCCTCAGCTGTCAAATTAGAATCAAATGAAATATTTGTAAAACACTTAACTTAGGGCATGACACACATAGTAGAATCTGAATAAATGCTGATTTATTTATTTTTTTACTTTGGGTGCAGCATCACCTAATTCTACCTTTCATGCCCTACTTCTTTATTTGGAATATCCTTAGAAATACCTGTTTCAACTTATTGTTGCACAGAATGAGGATTACTGAGTGTATAGAAGTGTGTGCTGCCAAAATCATCTCCCCAGCCATCCATGCCACATGAGCGTCTGGCAGAATAAAGCTCCATACGGTAAAAAAAAAGGCAACAAAATATAAAATGAAGAGGAAGAGGAAAGAGAGGATGATTTTGGTTGCTCTGACATGAGCCTCAGTGCTTGGGTCTCTGGAGCCAGTGCCATTGTTCTGCATCTGTTGGGTGCGTCTTCTCAGGGAGAGGAGGATCAGAACAAAGGAAATCAAGGACAGAAAAAAGGGCATGATCATCAAGGGTGCAATAAAGATACACTTGAAAAAATAAGAACTTTTTCTTCTCCTAGTGTCTTGAGTGCAGTTTGCTGTAGGTGCCATTTGTGTGTAACTAGAAGTATCATGAAAATCTTGGATCAATATCAAACTACTGATGAAATAGAAGAGCACAGAGGCCAGCAGAATCCATCTAACCACGTGGGAAACCCTCCACTTGAGCCAGAGGAAGGCATGGTGGGAGAAATTGGCAATCTTCAGGCAGTAGAGGATACTGAGGCAGGTGGCCAGGGAGATGCTTAAGAAGTTAGCAAAAATCCATAACCAAGACCTTATTGTCGTTCCTATTCTACTATCATGCAAATCATTTTTGAACAGTTTTAAAGTATCAGCTATGATTAGTGAAAGTAAAGAAATCCTGGAGATGGCCAGGCTGGTGATGACAAATTCAGACAGAGACATTTTCTTTCTCTTGAACAAGCTGATGCTATTCACTGACCAGATGAAGGCATTACAGCCAATACCCAGAACTGACTCACTGACTGTCACAATCATAAACCGGCTTTGGGCTATCTTGTCCATGTTTGCAGAAGGACTGTCAGCCTTGATTGTGGATCTGTGCTTGGCCACTTCCCTGCTTTTCCAGAATTTCTCTGACCTGGGTCCAGAAGAGGAAGATGCTTGCTGCTCCTCCCTAGTAGCAATCTTCTGTTTTCTACAATGATTATGCTCCTGCTTTGGGACGCTAGAGCAGAAGGTATCTAAACTGAAGAGCTGTCATCAAGAGACCTTCATGGTTTCCTTCCAAGAAGATCTGTTTATGTATTGTATACCAGCTTTCAAGTCAATTAGCAACTTGTTTTGTCACTTTAAAGTAATGGATGAAGGACCCAATAGCTTTTTTCTAAGATGCAAATGGATTCAGGATTCTATGTCACACTGAGAAAGGAGGAGTGAGAACCACATGAAGGAGAATGGTTTGTGCTCCAAACAGGGGAGGATCTAATTTCACATAAAGACTAGCTTTCCTCATGTCAAACAAGGAAAGGAAAGGTCAGAGTCACATAGTTGTTTTGATAATTGGACTTAGAATGACAAGGGCAGGATTTGAGTTCCAATTCGATCATTCATTGGCTGTGAGACCCAAGTTGAGCCAGTTAATCTCTCTAAACCACATTTCCTCATCTACAAAAGAAGGGGATTGGAGTAGCAGATGATCTGAGATCCCTCTTGGATAGAACGATGTAGGAGTGTATGAGAAGCTCTAGTACTCTTTGTTACCTGGCGAGTAGAGATGAGTGTCACACAGATAAAGTGGAGGGGTACTGAGACCATTGTGAGGTAAATAAATGTCCCTGAGAGAGGGGACTACTTGTCAACTCTTACTGTCACAAGAGGCATCTGGGTGGCACAGTGGATTGAGTGTACAGGTGAAGTCAGGATGACTCATTTGCGTGACTTCAATTTTAGACTTCAGCACTTACCAGCTGTGTCACCAAAGGAAAATAAATTCACCCTATTTGCCTCAGTTCCTCATGTGTAAAAAAGAGCTGGAGAAGGAAATGATAAACCACTCCAGCATCTTTGCCAAGACAACCCCAAATGATTCTGATGAAGTGCCAGATATGACTCAAAGGGCTGAACAACATCAGCATCCCATATCAAGATTGAATGTTTCTTAAAAAGTGACTGTTAAGATACTTATTTGAATATCATTAATATTGATTCATCTCAATTTTCTACTTATGCAGTATGAGGTATACCTTAAGGAAAAACAACCACCTAATTACAATCTAATGCAGTCCTCACTAAATTTCCTTGGTTATCTATCTTTATTTTACTTTCACGAGGTGGTAATGGTGATCTGTTCAGTGTATTGCTCAGAAATAGCTTCCTCTTTCAATGAAAGTCAATTGTGTCATTTAGGACTTAGAACCACTGATTTAGAGGGGCAAGAATCCTTAAAAGCCATCTGGTTTAACCAGCTTATTTTACAGATGAGGAAACTGAGGCCCTGAGTTGGTCAGTTACTTTCCCAAGGTCACACAGATGATGAGAGGATTGAGCAGGGATTTGATCTTTTTGGCTCACTAGACAAGGGATGGCAAAATTAAGTACTTTATCAATAGCATTACTAATTATGTAACTAACTGTTAAAGGAAATAAGGCAGCATGTAGTAGTGGAAAATATTTTTCTGTAAAGAGCCTTGAATTTTACTTTTGTCTCAGATACTCATTACTGTATATGTCTAAGATCAGGTCACTTAATTTCTCAAAATCTCAATTTTTTCTGTATATTAAGTGGAAACAATAATATTTGAATGTTCCAAGTATTTTATAGGGTCAGGAAACTGATTTATCAACCTTTATCTATTAAAAAATGTGAATCATTTTCATGCAAGGTTGGTGTGCTCATGATATATCCGATGTCCTCATGGACTGTCTAAATATATAGATGTAGCTCTGACATAGAATGGATGGCTATCTCTTGAAACTGAGCAGCCCCTCTTCACGGGAGCCTACAATTTCCTCCATAAGTGGGACAGGCGAAAAGGCCATGGTTACGTTCTTCCTTCCTTCTTCCCATTGCTCCAAGCCGAATTTTTTCTCTTTTCCCCGTCCTTCCACGTATTCCTTCCATAGGAGTATGAATTTTGGGGGGATGAGGTGACATTCAAATGAAAGACATTTCCTTCACTGCTCTTAAGGGGGTACATAGTTCTTTTAACTTACACTTCTAGCTTAGTCCCTTCCCATCAAAATAGGTTACATAAAAGACCCTGACAAATACAGAATGATTAGAAAGCTCATTTATCCAAAGAAAACAGCAAAAAGAATATATCAGAAAATATTTGAGTGAATAAGCTCTGTTGATGAAACAAGAAATGATCTCAGCTCGACTACAGGAGAGACCTTAATCTTACCAAAGGGGAAATTCTATCTCTGAAGTCTCTAGGAGACAATCTAGAAATAAGGAACATTTTAAGGAATCAGTTTTCTGTATATAATGTGCAGTTTGCAAATCTTTCAGTATGCCTCTCTCCTAAAGAATCTTAGGAACCACATGTCTTTCCCACCAAATTTACCCCCTCATGCAGATGCAGAAGACGGCCTCAGAATTCTCCTCTCCAATTCGGGATGTTGGTGTGTCTTCTAAGGGAGAGGATGATCAGAACATGGGAAATCAAGGACATAGCAAAGGGGATGACCTTTTTATATCATATATAGTGGAGGATCACCCGTCCTCCATATATTTGGGAGCCAGATTATTTTTAGGTAAGATATATATATATATATGTGCACACACACACACAAACATACACACATATATATGCACATATATATATATATACATACACACACATATGCAGAGAGAGATATTTTACTTTATATGTATATATATATGAAGAGACAAGATAGGTAAAGAAATACATATAGACATGTCTCTGTGTATATATACACATTCGTATATATAAAAACATGCATATATGTATATATATATATATGAAATATGTGTAGCCTCAGTCTGGATCTTTGCTGAGCAATTTCAATTTTATTTAAAAAAATAAATTAAATACCAAGAAAAAAGACCATTTCCCTAAACACAACAGAACACAAAAAGAGGTAGGAGACACACTTTATCGTCAGTCTTCCAAAGCCATAGTTGTTTATTTCATTGATTTGAGTTTTTGAGTCTTTATAAGTTGTTTTCCTTTATATTAGTGTAGTGACATTTTAAATTGTTTTCCTGGTTCTGCTTTTTTCACTTTGTGTCAGTTCATAGAAGTTTACTCATATTTCTCTAAACCCCTCACTTCTTATGGCACAGTAATATTACTACTGTTGATATATCATAATTTGTTCAGCCATTCTCCAATTGATGGATGCCTTTTTAGTTTCCAGTTCTCTGCCTCTACAAAAAAAAGAGCTACTACAAATATTTTTGTACGTATGAATTCTTTTCCTCTTTCTTTGACCTCTCTGTGGTATCTACATATTGTTGGTATATTACTGGGCCAAAACATTCTGCTAATTTTTGTGTATAGTTCCAAATTGCTTTCCAAAAGAGTTGAAGTAATTCAACAGCTCCAGTACATTAATAGAGCAGCCAGGAGGTGCAGTGGATAGAACACTGGACTTGGAATCAGGAAGACTCATCTTTGTGAGTTCAAGTTCAGTCTCAGATACTTATTAGCTTTGTGATTCTGACCAAGTCACTTTAGCCTATTTACCTCAGTTTCCTCATCTGTAAAGTGAGTGGGAGAAGGAATGATAAATGCTCCAGTATCTTTGCCTAGAAACCCCAATTGGGATCATGGAGAGTTGGACACAATTGACCAACAATAAATGTACCCTCAAATTCTACACAGCATTTTCAAATAAGATTCAAACTGTATTCAACTGAAGATGAAGTAATGTGGAGAAAGAAAACGAAAAGCATTTATTACATATGTACTATGAATCAGCACTTAAAACATTATTTCATTTGATCCTCACTCTAACTGTGGTAGGTAGGTGTTACTATTATCTTTGTTTTAGAAATGAGGTAACTAAGAGAGACAGAGAGTAAGTGACTTGCCCAGAGTCACCCAGGTAGTAAGCACCTGAGGCTGGATTTGAACTTGGATCTTCCTGACTCCAGACTTAGTACTCTACCCAGTGTACCATGTATTTCCTCCAGTTCTGGAGTCAATAGCAACATGCTGGTTTTACAGTTAGAAAGACCTAGGTTAAAACACCTCTCTGATACATAGTGATTGTGTGACCTCAGACAAGTCAGGCAAACTCTTAGGGCCCCATCAAATTCTTTCAGATTATAATTTAGAGATGAGTTGCATTAGCAGAGGGAGTTGCTACACCTAGGGTTTTTTACCCTGATGATACCATAGAAGTGTATAAAAAATCCCCAGACATTCATCTTTTTTCAAAAGGACAATTTTGTTAATAAAAGAATGAATGCCAAATAGACAAAGATTTGGAATCATAAAATTTTAAAGGTGAAATGATTTTTTGAAATGAGGAAATCCAGCCTCATTTTAAAGAGGGAAAAGCAGTCTTAGAAAATTTCTTTCCAGAAATTGACTTGCTTAAAGTGGACATATGGATATATCTCTTGTACAGATTTTAAGAAACAGTCTCCATATGAACAAAGCAATGGTAGTAAAAAGTTCCAATTTATAAATAGGTTCATTATAGAGAAGAAAATATTATGATATTTGTTAAATCATTTAAATTCTCATTAGGAATAAGGAGTTTTCTAATGATGGTGTTTCCTAGAGAATGCAAATCTTATGAAACCTGGACATGTATCCCATGTTAAGCAAGGTTTATATAGGCTAGGCCCAGTGATGGGTCAATATCTCTGTTTTACTCATCTGTATGTGGAAGTTAATGGTATGGGAGATTGGCTTGAGAATGTAGGAGAGCAAAGGATCTAGTTTTTTCTGAACCCATCCATTTTCCCCAGTTTTGTTTATGAGGTGAAAGGTCAGCTGGCTTAATCTTGTGAACTACATTGCTTCAGGTTGTTTGTCCTCAGGAATTTTTCCTTCAGGATAGGTTTTTCTTCCCCAGAATGAGGGAGAATGAGTTCACAGAAGGTTAGGCTGGAGCTGGAGAAGGAAATGGTAAACTACTCTAGTATCTTTGCCAAGGAAATCTTAAATAGGATCACATAGCATTGGAAATGGCTGAACAAACACAACTGTCCAAAAAATATCCAGCCCTTTTTAGGACCAGCTCTGTGACAGATCTCAGGACATTGACCTTGGGTTCTTCAAAGCACGTTTACTCTTACTCTTTAGCTCAGTATTCAAAATCTGTCCTCTTCTCAGTGATTTGGATTGTAAATTTATTTGATGGATGAGAAACCATGCAGCAGCTGTTTACTAACATGCAAATGGATTTGGGATTCAGGGTCACAACTAGAAGGGTTGGTGTCACATAGAAGATAGTTTTTAATGTCTCTAAGAGAATTCAGTTCCACGTTGAGGGTAGGTTCTCACATCAAGTGCAAAGAAGAAAAGGATCAGGTGAGGAGAAGCAATGCAGTGGCAGCAGGACGATGGCAAGATGCCTGGGTTGCCAGGGTGGCAGGCTGAATGGAATCACTCAGAAATATGACTGGTTCTTATTATTCTGAATAAAAGCACATGCACACAGGGATTAGGCAATATTTCATTTCAAGAGTAGGCCACTGTCACACAGTGAGGGGTCAGTACCATATTTGTAATAACAAATTACAGAATCAGAGAATTTGAGACTGAGAGAGGACTTCAGTAGCAATATGATCTATTTGTTGTTGTTCAGTTATTTTGAATTGTGTCCAAGTCTTCATGATCCCATTTGGGGTTTCTTGGCGAAGATATTGGAGCGTTTATCATTTCCTTTTTCCACTCACTTTACAGATCAGGAAATGGAGGTAAACGGGCTTAAGTGACTTGCCCAGGGTCACACATCTAGTAAGTGTCTAAGTGTGGATTTGATCTCAGGAAGATGAGTTTTCCCAACTCCAGCCTGTCTCTCTATTCACTGCACCAATTAGCTGCTCTGAGAAGAAGAGAGGACATGAGGTGTTGAATATGAAAAATCAAACAATACCAACAAAAGTATATTTGCAAAAATGAAAATAATTAGGTGTTACCTAAAAGGTGCTAAACAAGGTCATGGTAAGTATAAGTAGGCTATAACATATTGCCAACAAATGACTAAAGGGCAGAGAGTGGGCCTTTCATGTAGCCAGGAGAAGATATAACGGACGGAGAGCTTGCATGCTACACTGATATCCCTACAGTAAGTTTCCTGTAGTGACAAGAAGACCCACTTCAGAAGTTTTGTAGTTATTCACTCTTGTCTGACTCTTTGTGACCCCATTAGGGGTTTCCTTGGCAAAGATACTGGAGCAGTTTGCCATTTCCTTCTCCAGCTCATCTCAGATGATGAAACTGAGGCAAACAAGGCTAGGTGACTTTCCCAGAGGCACACAGCTAGTAAGCATCTGGGGTTGGATTTGAATTTGGGTTTTCCTGATTGTAGGCCCATTGCTTTTATCCACAGAACCACTTGTGATTTAGAATACAAGTCAACCAAGGATTGCGTTCTGTACATAAATCAGAAACGTGGGCAGTGAGAAGCCTGAAACACCTCACAAATGAGTGTCTTTCTGGAGGCAAGTGGACTTGTGAAGAGGCAACCATTTCATGCAAGTACTTCCAGTGTACAGAAAACAATTGGAGAGCAGTCTTTGAGTCTAGGGCCACTGGCTGTTGTTCAGGGAGGGATCACTTAGACTTTCTAATCTAATACCCAGCAACTGTTAGAGCTACTTGAAGATTGACTTGGAAAGAGGACAGAGTATGGGAATTATGTAGATTCTTTTCCTTTTCCAGGGAAAGAACTGAATCAGGACACCTTGTCTCCCCAGAAAACATAGTGGTCCTTGTCTTCACCTTGGAAACTCTTAAACTTGGGGTCATTCACTATCAACAGGCTACCACACTTTCACAAAACTTACATGAAAACTATGTTTATTACAAGAGAAATGAACATGCCCATGGAACCCTAAACCAGGGCAAAGAGTTCATAATCCCAACAGACCAACATTACACATTTATGGAATTGTGACAAAGAGAGGAGGAAAAACAGAATGGGAGTGGCAGTGGAGGAGAAATCCTGAACAACTAAGATGACAAAAGCAGCATTCTTTTCCCTTGACATAGGTCTCCAAATGGGGAAAAGCCACAATACACAGAAAGAAGTGAAAAGCCATTAACTTAAACTGTGAAAAGTGGAACCCTGGACACAGTGACTTGTTAAAAGTCATAATTTATGTCTGGGTGCTCAGTGTCCAGCACTAAACATGACCGGAGATGTGAATAAAAAAAGAAGCGACCAGGCCATGTGGGTAGTCCAGAGAAGAACCATGAACTCTGTTTACTGATGCTTAGAACAAAGTTTTTGAAGATCGAAATGACAAAGATTCAAGTAGCCTTATCTCAATCATATCCTGCAATATTGTTACTGATAGAATAATCTTCCATTCCCAGAAGTAGCTTGGATAAGACAAAACTTGTTATCAAGGATCCAGGAAGTCAAGGAGAAGGTCAGTTGTCTTTTATCAAAATGTATCTTACAGGACAAAGGATGCTCCCTGAGCACAGGCCACAATCTCAAAGACATTTGCATAGAAACCAGTCTCAAACATATCTGTATAGAAGCTGGATCCCTGAGAATCAAATATTTTGACTTACAACTACAGTTTTTAGCATAATATGATAAGAACCACGTCTTTTTTCATGCCTGAAGTTTGGCAGTAAAGCTTTTGATGTCAGAATATCAGACAGAAGTCCTTTTAAGTGTGCCCCTGAGGTTCTTTTTGGGGGAGCCAGCCTTTGCAAGCTGTGTCACCTCAAAAAGAATGAGGGTATATAATTAAGGTCTCTTACCTGAGTCCTTGACCAGGCCTATTTGGCTCCCCACAATTTCCCCCTTTTAAAGAGAAGTTTTAAGGTATAAAAAAAAAATTAATGCCTAAATTTTAATATAGCATAATTCACACAATCCTGGGTCCAGTGATTAATATAGGAAGTAAATGCACAGAGATTTTTTTCAGTGTACCAGTAATTATTCTTGTAATTCCTTCTGGGTCAATCCCAGGGATCTCACTATGTTCAATATCTTAATAATTTGATTGAAAGTTTTTTGTTTCCAAGGTGATATTGAGATTATGCCACCCTCCCAATAAGTGGGCTCTGATCCTGTCCCATGTGGTATTGAGATGAGAGGAATTGTATAAGGTCGGGTAACACAAATATATGTGTCTTAATAATCACATCTAAGTAACAATTGAGTTTTTTTAAATTCAAACCTAAGCATAATACTATTTGTTGCAATACATCGATCTTATATACAAGATCCTTATCTATATCATGTTGTGTCTTAAAGGCTTACAGAAACATTTTATAATTCAGAAACCCATTGCACAGTTTGAGTGGATATCTGCTTCTGGGGTGAAGGAGTACTGAGCTTCTCAGGCTGGGAGGAAGGGGTTTGGTTGTTAACTTTGTGAGCTGTGGCCTCTGTGTGTGTGGGCTGAGGCCAGGGCCAGGATTCTCAATGTTTCCCCTGAGTTACCTGAGGCTCACAGAGTAACTTATGGGGGGGGGGGGTGGTCTGGCTCCTTCAGATTTCCACCTGTTCCTCTGGGCTGTTTCTCAGGCAGGCTCACTGTAGTAGAAGGGCGGGGCTGTAGTTTGCTGATTGGCCAGGTGGTTCTAAAGCACACCTGGGCTTTTGTTGTTAGAGCTTGCTGGCTCCACCCACCTGGGCTTAGGCTCCGTACAATATCCCTTCCCCCTTCCTCAGTTACTTCCAAGCCTGGGGCTGTTTACACTTATGCAAGAATGTACTCTAGGTGGGGCATTTACCTCTTGACTTTCTGGGTCAGAGAGGATCAGAGCACCTAGATTTCATTCTTCCATCCCGACTTCTGGAAGTCTTGGTATGTAGTTTCAAAAAATCCAGGCCACGGATTGCTAGCCCCAGGAAAAACCGCTGACCCTGCTATGCACCCCACCTTCCCTCCTACCCAGTTCTGTTGGTCCTTCCCTCCTGGCGAGATGGCTGCAGAAGCCTCCAGCTGGGTGAGTCTGCTGGGTGGGGCTTCTCAGTCTGCCGCACTTCACTGGTGACACTACTGTGTGCTCTGCATTCTCCCTGCCCTGACCTGAGTAGGCACTTTTCTGGGCTGGGAATCTGTCACTCTCCATCTCTCAGTGGGTTCTGTCATTCTTAAATCCGCTCAAATTTACTTTTAAGCTTTTAACGATGAAATTCTTGGGGAGCTTGGAGAAGTTGCTGCTTCCTTCTCGCCATCTTAGCTCTGCCCCCTGCATTATGCAGTTTGGATTGCAAACACAGCAGTTGAAACCATTAACAATATTAGGACAGTGAATTTAGTAACAAAAAATCTGACAGAGCTTATTCCCTCTTTTGTTAAGACATCAGAAATTTGATGTAATGCATATACTTTTGATGTTTGATACCAAGCACAAGTGAAATTATTTGGGAAAAGGCAAAATAGAGATGCTAGATATACATTGAGCAAAAGTAAAAATGCAATTAACAGTTCATACATAGACAAGTGTGCCCATAATTACAATGGAAAAATCATCTGATCTTAAGTGTTTGTAACTGTACCAACAGATTGATTTTATGACAAATTGATAGCATGTCTTATCTATAGAGTCCTGGGTTTTGAAAGCCAAGGTAATATACTTTGCCAGTTCATTCACAAATGAAGCAGTTTGTATCCCGCTTAGCAATGAACAGAAGACACAGTTGCTGACACTAAGAGGGAGGAAATTAGTCCTTTGTTTTAAAAAGTCCAAAACCAGTTACTATTAAAAAATCAAATATTTCTTGAACTCCAGGCTTCTCTGAAGTCTGTGATGTTCTATTAGAAGACTGCCATCCTGTGAAGAAGTGGGATGCCAAATCATTTCCTCTTGGGTTGTTCTTGTGAGGACAACTCTTCTCTTTTCTGCATCTGTGAGGTGATTGTGGAGCACACCAGGAGAACATCGAGAAATATAAGCAAAACCTCGCCTCTACATAATTAAGGGGCAGGTCTTTTCTATTGCTTTATTTGGGAATATGTACTTTTTCAAACTGTTGTTTTGCTGATGAATACCCATTATAAATGATGCTTAAAAAAATTTAGGGTATATAAGGCAGTAGGTATTTGCCCTTGTGTTAAATAGTTCCAAATCCAAATCTCCTTTTAATGTTTGTACATAGGTTTCAGAGAAAGATTGAAATGTTTTGCCAGTGTACGCAGGGGCATTATTATTTTTTATTTCTTTAGGGGTATCTAGGGTGAAAAACAATGGAAATGGAGTGAAAAACAATTCTTTTTACTGAATTATATAAAACAGAAGGACAATAATTTTGCTCTGTCCTATGGTGTTGCCTTGTTAAGTTAAATGAATGGGAGGTTTCACAGTTACAAAAAAACCACAAGAGAAAATGATTAAAATGTTTTAAGAAAAATTTTTGAATGAAAATGACTGTTGCCTTTTCATTTCTGTGGGGTGTAACAGGGAGAGAACTCTCCATTATTTAATTACATGATTACATAGTATCTTATAGCAGGGAAAAATATCAATCTAAAAAATGTCAGATCTTCAATAAATGGCAACAACAACAACAAAATAAATCAGAAGTTCCTAGTAATACACTGAGATTCTTCTTTCCCATATCTCATTCACT
>CM053585.1:472652036-472681468 GCA_028646515.1 Pseudochirops corinnae
GGTTGCAAAAAACTGGAAATATAGGGGATGCCCATCAATTGGGGAATGGCTGAACAAGCTATGGTATATGAATGTAATGGAATACTACTGTGCTATATGAAATGGGAAGGAGATGGACTTCATAATTACCTGGAGAGGCTTATACAAATTGATACTAAGTGAGAAGAGCAGAACCAGGAAAAACTTGTACACAATCACAGACACATCGTACATATGATGACCAACCTTGATAAACTGGACTATCTTCAACCACGCACAGCTAAAAGACAACTCTACAAGCCTTAGGATGGAAGGAGATATATAAACTCAGAGAAAGATCTAGAAAGACTGTAGTTTAAATGGAGACTGAAGCAAAACATGCTATCGTTCTTTTTCATGTCTGGTTTTGCTTTTTTTTCCCAGTGATCACTCATTGGTTACAACCCTTCTATATAACAAAACTATTGTACAATGTGAAAGTATTTGTAGATCCTATACATGATTGCATACCACCATGGGGGGTGGGGAGGAAGGGAGGGGAGAAAATCTGAAACTCAAGTGATTGCGGAACTGAATCTTGTAAACTAAAAGTATATAAACAAGTCATTCAAAAAAAATTTATATGTAATAAAGGGCCAGAGAAGGATAGCTAAAAACTAATTGGAAACTAAATAACTTAATCCTAAAGAATGAATGCATCAAACAAGAAATTATAGAAACAATCAGTAACTTCATTCAAGGCAATAACAATAATGAGACAACACCAAAACTTGTGAGATACAGCAAAAGCAGTTCTTAGGGGAAGTTTTATATCCCTGAATGCATACATGAATAAAATAGAGAAAATAGAGGTCAATAAATTGGGCATGCAACCAAAAAAAAAAAAACAAGAAAAAGTACAAATTGGAAATCCCCAATTGAATACTAAATTAGAAATAATGAAAACCAAAGGAGAGATGAATAAAATTGAGTTTAAGAAAACTATTGAATTAATAAATAAAACTAAGAGCTGGTACTACGAAAAAAACAATAAAATTGATAGACCATTAGCCAATACGATAAAAAAGAAAGAAAGAAAGAAGAAAACCAAATTACAAATATCAAAAATGAAAAGGGTGAATCTACCTCCAATGAAGAAGAAATTAAAACAATAATTAGGAATTATTTTGCCCAATTGTATGCACATAAATTTAACAATCTTAGCGAAATGGATGAATATTTACAAAAATACAAGTTGCCCAAACTAACTGAAGAGGAAGTAAAGTACTTAAAGAATCCAGTCTTGTAAAAAGAAATTGAACAAGCCATCAATGAACTCCCTAGAAAAACATATCCAGGGCCAGATGGATTTACTACTGAATTCTACCAAACATGTAAAGAACAATTGACTCTAATACTTTACAAATTATTTGGGAAAATTGGAGAAGAAGGAGTCCTACCAAATTCTTTTTATGACACAAATATGGTACTGATACCTAAGTTGGGAAGAAACAAAACAGAGAAAGAAAGTTACAGACCAATTTCCCTTATGAATATAGATGTAAAAATTACAAATAAAATATTAGCAAAAAGGCTACAGCAAATCATCATGAGAATAATACACTTTGATCAGGTAGGATTTATTCCAGGAATGCAAGGGTGGTTCAATATCAGGAAAAACTACCAGTATAATGGATCACATCAACAACAAAACTAGCAGAAACCATATGATTATCTCAAAAGATGCAGAAAAGGCTTTTGACAAAATACAACACCTATTCATATTTAAAACACTAGAAAGTATAGGAATAAATGGAGTCTTCCTTAAAACAATATGTAGCATCTATCTAAAACCATCAGCAATTATTATACATAATGGGGATAAACTAAAAGCATTTCCAATAAGATCAGGGATGAAACAAGGATGTCCACTATCACCCCTCTTAGTCAATTTGGTACTAGAAATGTTAGCAGTAGCAATAAGAGAAGAAAAAGAAATTGAAGGAATCAAATTAGGCAAAGAAGAGACTAAGCTATCACTCTTTGCAGATGATATGATGATATACTTAGAGAATCCTAGAGAATCAAGTAAAAAACTACTTGAGATAATAAACAAATTTGGCAAAGTTACAGGATATAAAATAAACTCACATAAATTGTCGGCATTCCTATACATCTCTAACAAAATCCAACAGCAAAAGACAGAAAAAGAAATTCCATTTAAAGTTACTGTAGACATTATAAAATATTTGGGAATCCACCTGCCAAAACAAACCCAATTTATGGTTTATATATATTCATATTATATTCATATATAACTTATACAAACCCAATTACAAAACACTTCACACAAGTAAAGCCAGATCTAACTAAATGAAAAAACGTCAATTGCTCATCGCTTGGTCAAGCTAATATAATAAAAATGACAATCTTATCTAAATCAAATTACATATTTAGTGCCATACCAATCAATCTACTAAAAATTTACTTTGTAGAGCAAGAAAAAAATAGTAGCAAAATTCATTTGGAAGAACAAAAGGTCCAGAGTATCAAGGCAATTAATGAAAAGAAATGCTAGGGATGGTGGCCTAGCCATACGAGATTTTAATTTGTAATATAAAGCAGCAGTCATCAAAACTACTTGGTACTGGCTGAGGAATAGAGCAAGGGATTAATGGAATAGATTGGGTACATGAGACTCAGCAGCCAATGACTATAGTAATCCACTGTTTGATAAACCCAAAGACCCCAGTTTTTAGGATAAGAATGCACTATTTGACAAAAACTGCTGAGAAAACTGGAGCATAGTATGGCAAAAATTGGGCATATACCAATATCTAACATCATACACCAAAATAAAGTCTAAATGGGTGCATGATCTAGGTATAAAGGCTGATACTGTAAGCAAGCTGAGAGAGCAAGGGATATAGTTTACCTGTCAGATCTATGGAGAGGGGAAGACTTCATGATGAAACAAAAGTTAGAAAGCATTACAAAATGCGAAATGGATAATTTTGATTATATCAAATTGAAAACTTCTGTACAAACAAACCCAATGTTACGAAGATTAAAAGGGAAGTGGAAAATTGGGAGAGAATTTTTACAACCAGTGTCTCTGATAAAGGCCTCATTTCTAAAATATACAAAGAATTGAGTCAAATTTATAAGAATACAAGCCACTCCACAGTTGATAAATGGTCAAAAGATATGAACAGGCAGTTTTCAGAAGATGAAATTAAAGATATCTATAAGCATATGAAAAAATGTTCCAAATCACTAGTGATTAGAGAATGCAAATCATAACAGCTCGGAGGTACCACATCTCAGCTGCCAGACTGGCTAAGATGACAAAACAGGAAAATGATAAATGCTGGAGAGGATGTGGAAAAATCGGAACACTAATGCATTGTTGGTTGAACTTTGAACTGACCCAGCCATTCTGGAGAACAATCTGGAACTGTGCCCAAAATACTATAAATAAGTGCATACCCTTTGACCCAGTGATACCACTAATAGGGTTATAGCCGAAAGACATCAGAGAAGTGGGAAGAGGACCAGTATGTAAAAAATATTTGAACGTTTATTTTTGTGGCAGCAAAAAATCGGAAAACAAGTGAATTCCCATCAATTGGGGAATGGCTAAACAAGTTATGGTAAATGAATGCAATGGAATACTACTGTCCTATAAGAAATGAGGAACAGACAGACTTCATAATAACCTTGAGAGACTTATATAAACTGATGCTGAGAAGAGCAGAACCAAGAGAAATTTGTACACAATCACAGACACAACGTGTGTGTGACGGCTAACTTCAAAAGATTGGGCTCATCTCAGAAATATAAGGTTATAGGACAACTCCAAAAGACTCATGATTGAAAGAGATATCCACATCCAGAGAAAGAGATGCGGAGTCTGAATGTAGATTGAAACAAACTACTTGCTGTGTTTCTTTTTCTTGTTTTGTTTCCTCTTTACCACTGATCATTCCATCAGTTGCAATCCTTCTTTACAATCTGACTAATGATTAATGTGAAGATATTTGTAGATCCTGTATCTGAGGGCACGCTGCAATGGAAGGGGAAAAGGGGACAGAGATGGGAAAAAATCTGAAACTGAAGTGACTGTGGAACTGAATGTTGTAAACTAAAAGTAAATAAACCAATCTAATTTAAAAAAAAAAAAAACCCAATTGGAATCACTGAGAGTCAGATCCAACTGAAAATAACTGAATGACATGATATGAACCTTGATTAACATGGGATATAAATCCGGGTTTCATGGGAGCTGCATTCTCTAGGAAACACTATCATTAGAAAATTACTTATTCCTAATAAGAATTTAAATGATTTAATAAATATTATAATATTTTATTCGATATAATGGGCCTATTTACAAATTGGAACTTCCTACTACCATTGGTTTGTTGATATGGAGACTGTTTATTAATATCTCTACAAGAGATATGTCCATATGTCCACTTTAAGCAAGTCAATTTCTGGAAAGAAATTTTCTATGGCCTGTCTTTTCCTCTGTAAAATGAGGTTGTATCTGCTCATTTCAAAAAATCTTTTTGCCTTTAAAATTCTGTGATTCTAAATATTTGTCTATTTAGCATTCATTCTTTGATTAACAAAGTTGTCCTTTGGATAAAAGATGAATGTCTGGGGATTTTTTATACAGTTCTATGACATAATCAAGGTAAAAAAGCCTAGGTGTAGAAACTCCCTCTGCTAAGGCAGCTCATCTCTAAATTATAATCTCAAAGAATTTTATGGGGTCCTAAGAGTTTAAGTGACTTGTCTGAGGTCACACAATCACTATGTATCAGGGAGATGATTGAACCTAGGTCTTTCTAACTCTAAAACCAGCATGTTGCTATTGACTCCACAAGTGAAGGAAATACATGGTACACTGGGTAGAGGGCTAAGTCTGGAGTCAGGAAGATCCAAGTTGAAATCCAGCCTCAGGCACTGACTACCTGGGTGACTCTGGGCAAGTCACTTACTCTCTGTCTGCCTTAGTTTCCTCATTTCTAAAACAAAGATAATAGTAATACCCACCTGCCACAGTTATAGCGAGGATCACATGAAGTAATGTTTTAAGTGCCTGACTCATAGTACGTATGTAATAAGTGCTTATTTGTTTTCTTGCTCCACATTACTTCATCTTCAGTTAAATACAGTTTGAATCTTATTTCAAAATGCTGTGCAGAACTTGGGAGTACATTTGTTGTTGGTCAGTTGTGTCCATCTCTCCATGATCTCATTTGGAGTTTCTTGGCAAAGATATTGGAGCATTTATCATTTCCATCTCCCACTCACTTTACAGATGAGGAAACTGAGGTAAATAGGCTTAAGTGACTTGCCCAGGGTCACACTGCTAGTAAGTGTCTGAGGGTGAACTTGAACTCACCAAGATGGGTCTTCCTGATTCCAAGTCCAATGTTCTATCCACTGAACCACCTACCTGCTCTACTAATGTACTGGAGCTGTTGAATTACTTTAACTGTTTTGGAAAGCAATTTAGAACTATACTCAAAAATTAACAGAACATTTTGGCCCAGTGATATACCAACAATAGGTAGATACTACAGAGTGGTCAAAGAAAGAGGAAAAGAATTCATATGTACAAAAATATTTATAGCAGCTCTTTTTTTGTACAAGCAGAGAACTAGAAACTAAAAAGGTGTCCATCAACTGGAGAATGGCTGAACAAATTATGATATATGAACAGTAGTAATACTACTGTGCCATAAGAAGTGAGGGGTTTAGAGAAATGTGAGTCAACTTCTACGAAGTGACACAAAGTGAAATGAGGAAAACAATTTAAAACATGACTAGAGTAATATAAAATAAAACTACTTATAACAACATAAAAACTCAAATCAATGGAATAAACATCTATGGCTTTGGAAGACAGATGATAAAGTATGACTCCTACCTCTTTTTGTATTGTGTTGTGTTTAGGAAAATGTTCTTCTTTCATGGTGTTTAGTTTTTTTTCCAAAATAAAATTTAAATTGCTCAGCAAAGATCCATATGGAGGCTAGACATATTTCATATATACATATATATGCATAAATGTATATACACATATTTAGATGTATATACACAGAGAGATGTATATTTATATGTATATACATATATATCTCCTTATCTATCTTATCTCTTCATATATATATATATATATATATATACACATAAATAAATAAAATCTCTCTCTCTACAAATACATATATTACCGAAAAATAATCTCTCTCCCAACTATATGGAGGACAATTAGCTTTCCACTACATATGGCATAAAAAGGTCATCCCCTTTGCTGTGTCCTTGATTTCCTATGTTCTGATCATCCTCTCCCTGAGGAGACAGGAGAGAACAAGAGAATTCTGAAGCCATCTTCTGCATCTGCATGACGGGGTAAATTTGGTGGGAAAGACACATGGTTCCTAACACTCCTTAGGTGTGAGACATACTGAAAGACTTTGGAAACTGCAGATTATATATAGAAAACTATTCCTCAAAATGTTCCAGATTTCTACATTATCTCCTGGAGACTTCAGAGATAGAATTCCCCCTTTGGTAAGATTGAGGCTTCTCTCGTGATTGAGCTGAGATTGTTTCTTGTTTTCATCAACAGAGCTTATTCACTCAAATATTTTCTGATATATTCTTTTTGCTCTTTTCTTTGGATAAATAGGTTTCTCATTATTCTCTATCTGTGATGGCCTTTTATGTAACCTATTTTGGTGGGAAGGTATATCAGCAATGCAGCATTCACAATGCCTACAGTAACTATAAGTATGCTGATATGGTTATTAACCACAAAATGTAACAGCCTCTTGACATAAGAAATATAGCTAGAGCATTCATTTAAATACCAGAAAACTGAGTCCCAAAACCAGAAAGTCAAAGCCAACACAGTAGTTACGAAGTTGGCACATGTAGTTAAAGTAGTAAACACCCACATTCTCAAGCCTTCAGAACAGGACAGGCTACCTCAGGCAAAGACCCTCCTCTCCTCATTCACACAACTGCTCAGCGTCCAGGCAGCTTGGTCCCAGCAGCTCCAGTCCTCCTGCAGTTCCCGGCCAGGCAGTTCTCAGCAGGAGTCCTTAGCAGAGATTCTGGCCCGCTCAAATAAAAAGGAGTTTGCACTGCAACCACAGCCACTGCCTCTGCCGCCACTGCCAGTCCGCACCGCAGGGAGACTAGCTTGGTTCCAGCGTTCTCTTGCTCCACCCCTTCCTGCTACGTCAGGAAGTTCAAGAGGCATCGAAGATCTTCAAATCCCAGTATCATTACAGAAAGGACTAAGCTAGAAGTGTAAGTTGAAAGAACTACGCTCCCCCTTAACAGTAACGAAGGTAATGTCTTTTGCTTTGAACACCACCTGATCACCACAAAAGTCATACTTCTAGGGCAGAGATATTGGGAGGAGGGGGAAAAGAGATAAAATTCCTCTTGAAGAGAAGGGAAGAAGGAAGCAAGCACCTCACCATGGCCTTTTCCCCTGCTCCACTCAAGAAGGAAATTGGGAGTAGGATCCCTTGAAGAGGGGTTGCTCAGTTTCAAGAGATAGCTATCCATTCTTCCTCAGAGCTACATCTATATATTTAAACAATCCATGAGAGCATACCATATCTCATGTGTACACCAAATTTACATTTAAAATATTCACATTTTTTAATACTTTAAGTTTCCTGTTATATGGTTTCCTGACCCTATAAAGTACCTGGAACATGCATATATTATTATGTCTTCTTAATATAAAGAAATAATTGAGAGTGTGAGAAATTAAGTGACCTAATCTTGAACATATACAATAATGTGTATGAGAGGCAAAAATAAAATTCAAGACTCTTTACAGAAAAATTATTTTGCACTACAACATGCTGCCTTAATTCCTTTAACAATTAGTTACATAACGTGTAATGCTATAAATAAAGTACTTAATTTTACCACCTCTGGTCTAGTGGAAAGTGTGACAAACTTGGAACCATAGATCAAATCCCTGCTCAATCCTCTCATCATACGTGTGACCATGGGCAAGTATCTCACCAATTCAAGTCCACAGTTTCCTCATCTGTAAAATGAAAGGGTTAAACCACATGGCTTTTAAGGACTCTTGCCCCTCTAAATCTGTGGCTTAAGTCCTAAATGACATAATTGACTTTGATTGAAAGAGGAAGTTATTTCTGAGCAATACACTGAACAGATCACCAGTACCACCTGGCGAAAGTAAAATAAACATAGATGACCCAGAAAATTTAGTGAGGGTTGCATTAGATTGTATTTAGGTTGTTATATTTCCATAAGCTTCATCTTAAGCTATACCTCACATTGCATAAGTAGAAAACTGAGATGAACCAGTATTAATGATATTCAAATAAGGATCATAATAGTTGCTTTTGAGGAACATTCATTCTTGATATGTGATGCTGAAGCATGTTCAGCCGTTTGAGTCAAGTCTGGCACTTCATCAGAATCATTTGGTGTTATCTTGGCAAAGATGCTGGAGTGGTTTATCATTTCCTTCTCCAGCGCTTTTTTATAGAAGGAACTGAGGCAAAAAGGATGAAGTGATTTCCCTGGGGTCACATAGCTGGTAAGTATTGTAGGCTAGAATTGAAGTCATAAAGATGAGTCATCCTGACTTCACCTATACACTCATTCCACTGTGCCAACCAACTGCCTCTTGTGACAGTGAGAGTTGACAAGTAGTCCCTTCTCTAAGGGACACTTATCTACCCCACAATGGTCTCAGTACCCCTCCATTTTATTTGTGTGACACTAATCTCTACTCTCTGGGTAACAAAGAGTACAAGTGCTTCTCATAGATCCCTACATTGTTCTGTCCAAGAGGGATCTCAGATCATCTACTCCAGTCCTCTTCTTTTGTAGAAGAGGAACTGTGATGTAGAGGAGTTAACTGGCTTAACTAGCATCTCACAGCCTATGAATGATAGAACTGGGACTGAAATCCTGCCCTTGTCATTCTAAGTCCAATTATCTGTACAACTGTGTGACTCTGACCTTGCCCTTCCTTGTTTGAAATGAGGAAACTTACTCTTTATGTGGAATTGGATCCTCCCCTGTTAGGAGCACAAACCATTCTCCTTCATGTGACTCTCCCCCCTCCTTTCTCAGTGTGACATAGAATCCTGCATCCATTTGCATCTTAGAAAAAAGCTATTGGGTCCTTCATCCATTACTTTAGAGTAACAATCCAAGTTGCTAACTGACTTGACGGCTGGTATACAATACGTAAACAGATCTTCTTGTAAGGAAACCATGAAGGTCTCTTGATGTTACCTCTTCACTTTAGTTACTCTCTGTTCTAGCCTCTCAAGGCAGAAGCATAATCATTGTAGAAAACAGAATATTGCTACTAGGGAGGAGCAGTAAGCATCTCCCTCTTCTGCACCCAGGTCAGAAAAACTCTGGAACAGCAGGAAAGTGGCCAAGCACAGATCCAATACCAAGGTTGACAGTCCTTCTACAAACATGAGTAAGATAGCCCAAAGCCTGTTTATGATTGTGACAACTGGTGAGTCAGTTCTGGGTATTTGTTGTAATGGCTTTATCTGGTTAGTGAATAGCATCAGCTTGGTCAAGAGAAAGAAAATGTCTTTGTCTGAATTTGTCATTACCAGCCTGGCCATCTCCAGGATTTGTTTGCTTTTGCTAATAATATCTAATGTTTTAATGCTGTTCAAAAATGATTTGCATGAAACAAAAATAGGAACGACAATAATGTCTTGGTTATGGATTTTTGCTAACTTCTTAAGCATCTCCCTGGCCACCTGCCTCAGTATCCTCTACTGCCTGAAGATTGCCAATTTCTCCCACCATGTCTTCCTCGGGCTCAAGTGGAGGGTTTCCCATGTGGTTAGATGGATTCTGCTGGCCTCTGTGCCCTTCTCTTTCTTCAGTACTTTGTCATTGATCCAAGAATTTGAAGATACTTTTAATTACACACAAATGGCACCTACAGCAAACTGCACTCAAGACATTAGGAAAAAGAAATGTTCTTTTTCTTTCAAGTATATCTTTATTACATCCTTGATGCTCATGCCCTTTTTTCTGTCCTTGATTTCCTTTGTTCTGATCCTCCTCTCCCTGAGGAGACACACCCAACAGATGCAGAACAATGGCACTGGCTCCAGGGACCCAAGCACTGAGGCTCATGTCAGAGCAATCAAAATCATCCTCTCTTTCCTCTTCCTCTTCATTATGTATTTCGTTGCCTTTGTTCTGATTGTATGGGGTTTTATTCTGCCAGACTCTAATGTGGCATGGATGGCTGGAGAGATGATTTTGGCAGCACACCCTTCTATTCATTCAGTCATCCTCATTCTGGGCAACAACAAGTTGAAACAGGTGTTCCTAGGGATGTTCCATATAAAGAAGTAGGGCATGAAGGGTAGAACTAAGTGATACTGCACTCAAAGTTAAAAGAAAAAAAAATAAGCATTTATTAACATTCTGCTGTGTGTCATGCCCTAAGTTAAATGCTATACAAATACTTCATTGATCCCCATTTGACAACTGAGGGCAGACAGAGGAAAACAGTTTCTAAGAGACGGAGCCAAGATGATGCAGAAAAGACAAGAAGTTTCCTGAGCTGACCCCAATTCCCCTCAAAACCACTTTAAATCATACCTCAAAATATCCTGAAGTGACCAAACTTACCAAATGATGGAGTAAACCAATTTTCAAGCCCAAATAATTTACATGGAGTGCAGGAAAGGGCTGTCTCACTTGGGAAAAAAGTGGTTGCAGCACAGTACATATCATGTGCAGGCAAGCAGCAGGAGCTCCCTAGATCCACCATACATCAGCAACCAAGAGCACTCAGCCACTTCAATAGGTAAGCACCACAGCAATCCAACTGTGAGGGCTTTAACCTCCAGGTTAAAAAGGCAAAAAGTCAGCCCCAATGGCCAAGGTGTATATGTGTGTACATACATATATGTGTATGCACACACATACATACACTTACCCAAAAGCCAGTGGGTAAGCCCCAGGGCAAGGAGCTTGAGACAGTACCCCACAAAACCCAAGAGCAGAACTTAACTTTAAAAAATCATGAAATAGTTTGGAAAATGGGGAAAAAACAAGCAAGCCAACAAAAAGTCCTGACCACAGAAAGTTACTATGGTGACATTGAAGATGAAAACACAAACTCCAAAGAGGATAACAATGTAAAAATGCCTATATGCAGAGTTTGAAAGATAAATATGAATGGGTCTCAGGCCCAAAAAGACTTCCTGGAAGAGTTAAAAAGGAAATTTAAAAATCAAATAAGAGATAGAAGAAAAATTAGGAAAATAATAAGAGTTATGCAAGAAAATCATGCAATAGGACTCAACAGCTTGATAAAAGAAGCACAGAAAAGGGGGAAAAGATGCACAAAAATTGACAGAAGAAAACAAATCCTTAAAAGGTAGAAATGGCCAAATGGAAAGTGTGACAAAAAAATCTAACTGAGGAAAATAGTTCCTTAAAAATTAGAATGGGTTGGGGGGCAGAGCCAAGATGCTGGAGTAGAAAAAGGACTTACGTGCAGCTCCAGCTTCCACCTCAACCAACACTTGTAAAAAATGACTCTAAACAAATGTTAGAGCTACAGAATCCACAAAGTGACAGAGAGAAACAAATCTCCCACTGAAGGAAGCCTGACAGGGCACCAGGAAGGGTCTATCTCAGTGTGCTGGGAGCTGAGCACAGTCCCGACTGAGCCGCAATTTTAGGCCCAGGGCAGCCCCGATCAGTGGTGGCTGGAGCAGACTGCACAAGAGTTAATCACCACAAGCTGTAGCAGTTTCCAGACTTCTTAATCAACAGATTCCAAAAAAAAAGTAAAAGGTCAGTGAGGAATTTTGTTTGGATCAGGAGGAGTGTAGTTGAGCTGCTATTCCTGGGAAAAGAAGCAGTGGAGGAGGGGCAGTGACTGCAACCACTGCCATGTGGCTGCTTTGAGAGCTCCTGGCCTACAGATTGGAGGGGGAAAAAGTGACCACTCAGAGGGTAATTGCTTTTGCTTTGATCTGCTGGAACTGGATCACAGTCCTAAGTGGTGCTCCTGGGGTATATGACCAGTGAACCAGAGCATGTGGGGACTGTAGAGACTGCACACATCTAAAAGCTCCAGCAGCTGCAAAAACCCCGCAATTTGGGACCTAGCTATCTCCATTCTGGAAACAGAATTCTACCATGGCAAAGAGCTCAACAGTCAAGTAACTGGCTGCCAATATAAACAAGCACAAGAAGAACAAACAGACAATAGAATCCTTTTTTGGGGACAAAAAGGATGAAAGCATGGAGGAGGGGGAAGATATTGAAATAAGAACTCCTGCATCAAAAGTATCCAAGAAAAATATAAGCTGGTTAAAGGCCATGGAGGAGCTCAAGAAGAATTTTGAAAATCAAGTAAGAGAAGTGGAGGAAAAACTGGGAAGAGAAATGAGAATGACACAAGAAAATCATGGAAAGAGAGTCAGCAGCCTGCTAAAGGAGACCAAAAAAAATACTGAAGAAAATAACACCTTAAAACATAGGCTAACTGAAATGGCAAAAGAGGTCCAAAATGCCAGTGAGGAGAAGAATGCCTTAAAAACTCAAATTGGCCAGATGGAAAAGGAATTTTAAAAAGTCACTTAAGAGAGTAAGTCCTTCAAAATTAGATTGGAGCAACTGGAAGCTAATGACTTTATGAGAAATCAAGATACTATAAAACAGATCCAAACAAATGAAAAAATAGAAGGCAATGTGAAATATTCAACTGGAAAAAAACCACTGACCTGGAAAACAGATCCAGGAGAGACAATTTAAAAATCACTGTACTACATGAAAGCCATGATCAAAAAAAGGACCTAGAAATCGTCCTTCAAGAAACTCTCAAGGAAAGTTGCCCTGATATTCTAGAACCAGAGGAAAATACAGAAATTGAAAAAATTCACAAATCAGCTCTTGAAAAAGATCTGAAAAAGAAAACTTCTAGAAATGTTATACACAAATTCAAGAACTCTCAGGTCAAGGAGAAAATATTACAAGCTGTCAGATAGAAGATAACTTTACCCAATTATAATAAGGACATGGGAGGATATTTAATTATTAATTCCGAAACAGTGCATATCAATAAGTTGTTTGCAATAAAGCATGCTGGTACAACAGAACAAACAGTACAAACAGGTATAATTTCCACATTAGTAATAAACTTGAAAGAAATTGCCTTTTTGATTGATATAACAGAAAATAAGTTACAACCTTCTAAAACAATTGATTTCACTAAAATTCTCTTCTGCATACCAATCTAAAGATGTATCAGTAATTAATAGAATACAGGTGAATGCTTCAATCAGTTGTATGATACTGTAATGGGAGTGGGAATTTGAAGATCTTTTTTGTCCCTTAATAGACCTAGGAGTTAAAAAACCTTCTCTGCTTTGAAAGTAAACACTGCCCCCACATAGGCTGAATGTAATCACAGGGAGCCTAGTATGGAGGGAATTTGCTGAAGGGTGGAGCAGAGCCCACAGGAAGCTTCCCTGCTATGGAGATAAACTCTTTACAATAATAGGCTGAATGTAGTCACATGGAACCTGTGGTGGGAGGAGTTTTGCTGAAGGGAAGCAGAGCTCACAGGAAGCTGGTTCAGAGCTAGACAAATGGTGGGGAACAGAGGAACTAAGGCAAGGAGAAAGAGAATTTTGTGAGTAAATACTGATCTTGTATTGGTTTGGGGGAAGGCTAAAGGATGGCATGGCTCTCAGTGTTATTATGGCTTCTGAATGTCTTTGGTATTATGATGGAATTGGCTTACTGGTTTTGGGATTGGATGTGCTGGTGTCTAAATAAATGTTTTGATTCTGTTCCTACCTTGAGAGTTTGGCATATTTTGCAATCGACCATCATGCAATACTTATAGTTGTGGTCTTTATGGTGATCATGGGTGCTGTAAATATTGCATGGGCGCTACAGATACCCAATTATTCTTATATGATTTTGAAACATTTAAGGACATTATTTTATGCACACACACACACACACACACACACACACACATACACTTTGCATATGTCTGTATATATATATATATATGTATATGTGTGTATCTGTCTACATATCCTGATGTATGTATGTGTGTGCATGTGTGTGTATAGATATAGATAGATATAAATATAGATATCTATATCCATCTATATCCATTTATATCTTTCTGTATTTATCTATCTATAGAAAGGCCTATAATTCTAGACTGAAATAGCTCAGATCTTACACACTTACCTTTTATCATAGTAGCTCAAATGTGTCCCTGGCTTAGTCAATGGGATAAAGATACAACACCATTTTTGCAGCATTGTTTCACAAACTTCTTTTAGCTTTGCTTAATTATTCCTATGTTATTCAGAAAGGCTAAGCTATTTAAGGGTTTAATTTTACCTATGACTATGTAAACAGGTGTGAATAGTAATTTCCCTAGTTTTTTAGGACATGGAATTACTATGCCTTCAGAATGAAAACAGAAAGATCTAATATACTTGCATTGAGCTTATATCTTCTATCCACTTGCTCTGATTACAAAAATTTGTTATAAAAGGAAAAAGCAAGGAGATGATTATACCAGCATCAAACTGGTCCTTCAGGCTTAAGCCCAAGGGCTCATACATATATGGCAGGATAAAGCATCCTTAGCTCTGTTTGGTTTCGGGTAAGGGTCATAGTTTAGCAACCAATAATTCCACCTCATTGTCAGACTTAGGAATAGCCAGATGGAAAATATTCTCGTTCGAAGGAACAGTGGGGAAACTAAGTCAGGATGATTCCACCTTAGACTAATGCCAAGACTGTCCTCTAAGCTGTTTCCTAGATGCAAACCTCCCCCTGTGACAATTCAGGATCATATTCCTTATGAGTAGTTTATGTCATTTCTCTTGAATGGTGGATTACTGACTTAATGATCCATCAGTCAACTACACCTGAATGCAAACCTCAAAAGAAAGTTACACTCCCAAGAGCTTTCACTTCAAATTGTGAATTTCACTAATCACAACATAGGGCTAGATACAGTTATTTTCACTGTCATGGAGTAAAGCATTAAAAATTTACAAAGACTCACATACATAAGAGATTTCAGTGGGCATCTTTCATTTGACTTTGTTTTTCTTCTAAAGTTTAAATTTGTCCTGGTGTAAAGACCAATCATTACAAATCATTTGTATACTACATATAAACTTGGAAAATCTCACCAAGCCAAGTTCATGGTACAGGAAGTCCATAACACAAACAAATTCTTGTCCCAGGGCTGATGGCTTTGCCCACACAGATGTTTTCCAGGAACCTGGCAACTTTACAAAATAAGGGAAGTTGACAGGGACCCCACAGAAGGGACTGAACCTGATGGACCTGCCTACTTGCTCCCATCTATATTCTTCTTCTGGAGTGATGTAAACCACATACTGTCTGGGAGACAAGTCCCCTATTTTCAATTTTAATCAAGTTTGTTTTGGCCTTACTAAATTTCCCCCTCATCCTTCTATGGCCCCAGGATCCAGTCACCTGGATTCAGAGGCAGACAGCTCCCAGGTTCTCATCCAGTCCTTCAGGACATTCTTGCTACACACTGAAGTTCACAGGGTCCAGCACATCGCAAAACCTTCACAACCTCTGTTGCTGGGAACTCAAGGATCAACCAAGCAACAAACAAACAGTCTTAACGAGGTCATGCTTCTTCAATCCTCCATCAGTTTGGCTGGTCCTAGGACCCAGAAGAAATCTCAGCCTTCCAGGTGGCCTTCTTGGCAACAACTTCAGCCTTCACAAGATTCTGGTCTCATAGAAAACTCCAACTCACTTCTCAGTCCAGTAGCAGCCCAGCTTCCACATGCTGGAACAATTCTGCTTCCTTTCGCCAGGAGTAAAAATTCTTGATTCTGATTGCCTCTCTCTTGGGTTCTTCTTATATGAATATACACATATTGACTGCCTGTCTCACCCAAGCCCTTCCTGTTAAGTCAGCAGTAGGAGACAGACTTCACACCTTCTGTTTCATTCACACAGGTACTTAGCCAGGAAAGGACTAAGTGCCAGTTCTGTTCCAAAGGGTATGCCTTGCTTTTTTCTTTCCTCTCTTCACCTTAAAACTTTCACTGACACAACCTTCAAACACATCTATATATAATCAGTGAAATGGCCTTCTGCTCTTAATAAATCCGCCATGCTAGGGGTTAGGAGTGGGTGAGAAATGCTCTTAACTCACTTAAAACAAATTCTAAATAATGTAAACCAAATTACTTGCTCGAATATATTTTCAGCATTTATAAAAACATTTCAATCACTACATAGATCTAAGGAGGAAAAAATTCCCCCTTTTTTCTTATCTACCCTACACACCCAGGACCTGGCTGTCATTCAGGAATGTAGAGGGAGAGAGAATATTTTTGCAACTATTAGGGGTTTAATTAACAAGACACAGAAAGGTTTGCCAGAATATTCTTGGTTCTTTCAAATTTTGATCCTACTCAAATAATCTTCACTTTACTGAGTATATTTTCTACTTCTCTCTCTCTCTCTCTCTCTCTCTCTTCTGTTCACCAACCCAGGCTGCTACAGTCAGCCAAGGATGGAAGGAGAGAAGGAGAAAGATACTGTCTCACAATTATATGTCTTATTGCTCTCCTGTTCACATGCTTAACTACCCTCAACCTGGTTAACTGGCAATTCAGTGTTTATACATGTATCTCCTTCTAACTAGAATTCCTCCTACAACTTCCTATTTTCAGCTTCTGAGGTTAGGAATTTGGTAGGGTTCTTTTTTCAATGCTGTGAGAAAGGGACCATCTCACATCTGCAACTCCCTGTCTCCCTTCCTTTTCCTATCTAATGGAACATTCTCCTACCAGAAGAGACTCTAGTTCTTTCAGCATTTTCATGGCATACCCATACTCACAGTGTGGTCCAACACAGGTGACTAACCCTAAATACACATGTGGAGGCCATCTAGGGATTCTTCTCCTGACCTATCCCCCACTCTCTGGGCATTCCTTCAGTATCTTGCCAACCATGCCAATTTTGAGGACTGAAATTTCCCCACCTAGGGAATTCTGTACACTCCTCCCAAAACAGTGGGAGAAGGTTGATACCAAAGGAAAAGGCCAAAGGGTTCCATATTGATTATAGGTAGTAGTTTAATCAGTTAGATACCTACATTTGGGTGGTATGATGGATCCCTGACAAGACTTTGATAACCACCAGTCTGGGGAGGCAGCCAGACTACAGGTTGGATCCCCACAAAGACTCCAGGAAAGTCTAATGGTCATTATAGATATCAAACAAAAGGAGGTGGATTTATAAAGCACATGGCTACTGCTTGGGGGATATTTTGGATTTCTGCTTAGTAATGAGCTTATTTCTAAGTTGAGGCATTAAGTCAATGTTGATGGGTAAATGTCCCAACATGAGATTCTGTACTGATCATGGACTGGTCACGAAAGGTCACTGTGTCCATGTCATGACTTCCATTGGTCACAATATCTAAGTTATGACTCAGTGTCCAAATTATGATTTTTAACAAGTCACTATGTCCAGGTTTCCACATTTCACAGAGTTTAAGTTAATGGCTTTTCACTTCTTCTTGTGTATTATGGCATTTCTCCATTTGGGACCCTAAGCCAAGGGTAAAGAATGCTGCTTTTGCCATCTTCGTTATTCAGAATTGCCACTCCCATATAAGTGGAGATTTCTGTTTTAGCTCCTCTCCTTGTCACAATTATATAAATATGCAATGTTCTCTTTGGCTTATGAACTCTTTGCCCTGGTTTAGGGTTCCATGTGCATGTTCATTTCTCTTGTAATAAACTCAGTTTTCATGTAAGTTTCATGAAAGTGTGATTGCCTCTAAATAGTGGACAAACCCAAGTTTAAGAGTTTCCAAGGTCAAGATACAGAGCACTAGGTTTTCTGGGGAGACAAAGTGTCCTGATTCATTTGTTTCCTTGGAAAAAGAAAAGAATCTACATAATTCCCATACTCTGTCCTCTTTCCAAGTCAATCTTCAAGTTACTCTAACAGTTGCTGGCTAGTAGATTAGAAAGTCTAAGTGATCCCTCCCTGAAAAACAGCTAATTGCCCTAGACTCAAAGACTGCTCTCTAATTGTTTTCTGTACCCTGGAAGTACTTACATGAAATGGTTTCCTCTTCACAAATCCCCTTGTCTCCAGAAACACACACTTCTCTGAGGTATTTTAGGCTTCTCACTGCCCACGTTTCTGATTTATGTACAGAACACAACCCTTCACTGACTTGTATTCTAAATCACAAGTGGTTCAGTGGATAAAAGCAAAGGGCCTACAGTCAGGAAAACCCAAATTCAAATCCGACCCCAGATGCTTACTAGCTGTGTGCCTCTGGGAAAGTCACCTAGCCTTGTTTGCCTCAGTTTCCTCATCTGAAATGAACTGGAGAAGGAAATGGCAAACTGCTCCAGTATCTTTGCCAAGAAAACCCCAATTGTGGTCACAAAGAGTGAGACAAGAATGAACAACTACAAAACTTCTGAAGTGGGTCTTCTTGTCACTACAGGAAAATTACTGTAGGGATATCAGTGTAGCATACAAGCTCTCCGTCCATTATGTCTTTTCCTGGCTACATGAAAGGCCCACTCTCTGCCCCTTAGGCATTTGTTGGCAATATGTCATAGCTTACTTATACTTACCAGGAGCCTCTTTAGCACCTTTAGGTGACCCCCAAGTTTGTCATTTTTGCAAATATCCTTTTGTTGGTATTATTTGCTTTTTCACCATCTATACCTCATGTCCTCTCTTCTCCGAGCAGCTAAGTGGGGCAGTGCATGAAGGGACAGGCTGGAGCTGGGAAGGCTCATCTTCCTGAGTTCAAATCCAGCCATGGACACCTACAAGATGTGTGACCTTGGGCAAGTCACTAAAGCCTGTTTGTTTCAGTTTCCTCATCTGTGAAAGGAGCTGGAAAAGGAAACGGCAAAACACTCGAATATTTTTGTCAAGGAAACCCCAAATGGGAGAGGCACGGCTGATGATGTGGGGGTGGCGTGTTTAGTGGCACGGACAAAGCCAGGTCAATGAGGTGGCAAGCTGACCCATCAAATACAAGAGCCATTCCCAGGCCTATCACATCAGGGTGGGAATCGCACAGAGCTGGATAAGAGAAAAAGGCGGGGCCCGTGACAGGGGCAGCAGCTACTCCTGGGACTACCAATCCACAGCCTGGAAATTTAAAAAGACCGTAACTGAACTTCCAGGGACCAGGTTGGCAGAGTAAACCCCAGCTGCTCGAATCCAGCCTTGGACACTTACAAAATGTGTGACCCTGGGCAAGTCACTTAAGCCTGTTTACCTCAGTTTCCTCATCTGTGAAATGAGTTGGAAAAGGAAATGGCAAAACACTCCAATATTTTTGTCAAGAAAACCCCAAATGGGATCACTGAGAGTCAGATGCAACTGAAAATAACTGAACAACAACAAATAGATTATTGCTAATGAAGTCCTCTCTAACTCTCAAATTCTCTGATTTTGTAATTTGTTATTACAAATATGGTACTGACCCCTCACTATATGACAGTGGCCTTTCCTTGCACTAAAATGTTGGCTTATCCCCATGTGGATGTTCTTTTATTCAGAATAATAAGAACCAGTCATATTTCTGAGGGTTTTCATTCATCCTTCCATCCTGGCACCCCAGGAATCTTGCCATTGCCCTGCTGCCACTGCATTTCTTCTCCTCTCCTGATCCTTTTCTTCTTTGTACTTGATGTGAGAACATACTCTCTATGTGGAACTGAATTCTCTTAGAGACATGAATAACTTTCCTGTATGTGACACCAACCCTTCCAGTTGTGACCTTGAATCCCACATCCATTTTCATGTTAGTAAAGAGCTGCATACTTTCTCATCCATCAAATAAATTTATAATCCAAATCACTGAGAGGAGGACAGATTATGAATATTAAGCTAAAGAGTAAGAGTAAACATGCTTTGAAGGAGCCAAGGTCAATGTCCTGAGATCTGTCACAGAGCTGGTCCGAAAAAGGGCTGGATACTTTTTGGACAATTGTTGGTATTCAGCTATTTCCAACTCTTTGTGATCCTATT
Source organism: Pseudochirops corinnae (assembly GCA_028646515.1). Taxonomy (NCBI): domain Eukaryota; kingdom Metazoa; phylum Chordata; class Mammalia; order Diprotodontia; family Pseudocheiridae; genus Pseudochirops; species Pseudochirops corinnae. The sequence goes on from CM053585.1 coordinate 472,672,128, forward strand.
TAAGGTTTCCTTGGCAAAGGTACTAGAGTAGTTTACCATTTTCTTCTCCAGTTCCAGCCTAACCCTCTGTGAACTCATCCACCCTCATTCTGGGGAAGAAAAACCTACCTGAAATAGAAATTTCTGAGGCTAAACAACTTGAAGAAATGTAGTTCACAAGATTAAGCAAGCTGACCTTGTACCTCATAGAGAAACCTGGGTGAAATGGATGGGTTCAGAAAAAACTAGATTCCTTTGCCCCCGCTACATTCAGCCAATCTCCAATAGCATTAACATCCACATACAAATGACTAAAACAGAGATATTGACCCATCAGTGGGGGTAGCCTATAGAACCTTACTTAATATGGGATATATGTCTGGGTTTCATGGCAGTTTGCATTCTCTAGGAAACACTATCATTAGAAAACTCTTTATTCTTAAAAAGAATTTCAATGATTTGATAAACATCATAATATTTTATTCTATATAATGGATCTATTAACAAAGTGGAACTTCCTACTACTATTGCTTTGTTGATATGGAGACTGTTTCTTAAAATGTGTACAAGAGATATGTCCATATGTCCACTTTAAGCAAGTCAATGTCTGGAAAGAAATTTTCTAAGGCCTGTCTTTTCCTTTGTAAAATGAGGTTGCATCTGCTCATTTCAAAAAATCCTTTCACCTTTAAAATTCTGTGATTCTAAATCTTTATCTATTTAGCATTCATTCTTTTATTAACAAAATTGTCCTTTGGATAAAAGATTAATGTATGGGGATTTTGTATACAGTTCCATGATATCATCAGGGTCAAAAAGGCTAGAAACTCCATCTGCTAATGCAGCTCATCTCTAAATTATACTCTCAACGAACTTTATGGGGCCTTAAGAGTTTAAGTGACTTGTCTGAGGTCATGCAATCACTATGTATCAGGGAGATGATTGAACCTAGGTCTTTCTAACTGCAAAACCAGCATGCTGCTATTGACTCCAGAACTGGAGGAAATACATGGTACACTGGGTAGAGTGCTAAGTCTGGAGTCAGGAAGATTCAAGTTCAAATCCAGCCTCAGGCACTTACTACCTGGGTGACTCTGGGAAAGTCACTTGTTTTCTGTCTGCCTTAGTTTCCTCATTTCAAAAACCAAGATAATAGTAACACCTACGTACCACAGTTAGAGTGAGGATCAAATGAAATAATGTTTTAAGTGCCTGAATCATAGTCATATGTAATAAATGTTTACATGTTTTCTTGCTCCACATTACTTTATCTTCAGTTGAATACAGTTTGAATCTTATTTCAAAATGTTGTGTAGAACTTGAAAGTACATTTATTGTTGGTCAGTTGTGTCCAACTCTCCACGATCCCATATGGGGTTTCTTGCAAAGATACTGGAGCATTTCTCATTTCCTTCTCCCACTCACTTTACAGATGAGGAAACTGAGGTAAACAGGCTTAAGTGACTTCCCAGCATCACACAGCTAATAACAGTCTGAGGTTGAACTTGAACTCACCAAGATGAGTCTTCCTGATTCCAAGTCCAGTGTTCTATCCACTGCACCACCTACCTGCTCTACTAATGTACTGGAGCTGTTGAATTACTTCAACTGTTTTGGAAAACAATTTAGAACTATACTCAAAAATTAACAGAACATTTTGGCCCAGTAATACACCAATAATAGGAAGATAATACAGAGAGGTTAAAGAAAGAAGAAAAGAATTCATGTGTACAAAAATATTTATAGCAGCTCTTTTTTTGTAGAGGCAGAGAACTGGAAACTAAAAAGGTATCCATCACCTGGAGAATGGCTGAACAAATTATGATATATGAACAGTAGTAATACAATGGTGCCTTAAGAAGTGAAGTGTTTAGATAAATGTGAGTAAACTTCTTCAAAGTGACACATAGTGAAACAAGCAGAACCAGGAAAACAATTTAAAATGTCACTACACTAATATAAAATAAAACAACTTATTATGACAGAAAAACTCAAATCAATGTAATAAACATCTATGCCTTTGAAAGACAGATATCTGTCTTTCTACCTCTTTTTGTGTTCTGTTGTGTTTAGGGAAATGCTCTATTTTCTTGGTGTTTGAGTTTAATTTTTTTCTCCAAAATAAAATTTCAATTGCTCAGCAAAGATCCATATGGAGACTAGACATATTTCACATATACATATGTATTTATGCATTAATGTAAATACACATACATATATGTAAATATACAAAGAGAGATATACAGAGATATGTATGTGTATATACATATTTAACTCTTTACCTATCTTTCCTCTTCATATATATATATATATATATATATATATATTTTTTTTTTTTTATAAAATCTCTCTCTCTACACATATATACCTTACTGAAAAACAATCTGCCTCCCAACTATGTGGGGGACAGTTAGTTTGCCACTACATATGGCATAAAAAGGTCATACCCTTGTCAGTGTCCTTGATTTCTTATTTTCTGATTATCCTCTCCCTGAGAAGACACACCAACATTACTAACTGGAGAGAATTCTGAGGCCGTCTTCTGCATCTCCATGAGAGGGTAAATTTGGTGGGAAAGACATGTGGTTCCTAAGACTTTTAGGAGACAGACATAATGAAAGACTTTGGAAACTGCAGGTTATATATAGAAAACGGATTCCTTAAAATGTTCCTGATTTCTACAATGTCTCCTAGAGGCTTCAGAGATAGAATTCCCCCTTTGGTAAGATTGAGGCCTCTCTCGTGATTGAGCCGAGATTTTTTCTTGTTTTCATCAACTGAACTTACTCACTCAAATATTTTCTCATATATTCTTTTTGCTGTTTTCTTTGGATAAATGGGCTTTCTCATCATTCTCTGTTTGTGATGGTCTTTTTGTAACCTATTTTGGTGGGAAGGAACTAAGTTAGAAGTGTAAGCTAAAAGAACTACGTTCCCCCTTAAGAGTAAAAAAGGTAATTTCCTTTGTTTTGAAGACCACCACATCCCACCAAAAGTCATACTACTAGGGCAGGGATACTTGGGAAGAGGAGGCAAAGAGATAAAATTCTACTTGGAAAGAAGGGAGGAAGTAAGTAAGCACCTAACCATGGCCTCTTCCCCTGCTCCACTCAAGAAGGAAATTGGGAGTAGGATCCCTTGAAGAGGGGTTGCTCAGTTTCAAGAGATAGATATCCATTCTACCTCAGAGCTACATCTATATATGTAGACAATCCACGAGAGCAACCCATAGCTCACATGTGCACACCAACCTTGCATTAAAATGATTCACATTTTTTAATAGTTTAAGGTAGATAAATCAGTTTCCTGATCCGATAAAGTATCTAGAACATACAAATATTATTTCCTCATAAAATACAGGAAAAAATTGAGATTTTTGAGAAATTAAGGGACCTGATCTTGGACATACACAGTAATGAGTATCTGAGGCAAAAGTAAAATTCAAGACTCTTTACAAAAAAATATTTTCCCACTACATCTTGTTGCCTTATTTCCTTTAACAATTAGGTACATGACTTGTAATGCTATTAATAAAGTATTAAATTTTACCACACCTAGTCTAGTGGAAAGTATGACTAACTTGGGTCCTTGCTCATCCTCTCACCATCTGTGTGACCTTGGGGAAGTAACTCACCAACTCAGTCCCTCAGTTTCCGCATCTATAAAATGAGAGGGTAAAACCACATGGTGTTTAGGGACTCTTGCTCCTCTAAATCAGGAGTCCTAGGTCATAAATGACATAATTGACCTTGATTGAAAGATGAAGCAATTTCTGAGCAATGCACTGAACAGATCACCAATACTACCTGGTGAAAGGAAAATAAAGATAGATAACATGGGAAATTTAGTGAAGATAGCATTAGATTGTATTTATGTCATTGTATTTCCTTAAGCTTCATCTTAAGCTATACATCACATTGAAAAAGCAGAATATTAAGATGAACCAGTATTAATGATATTCAGATAAGTATCTTAATATTTGTTTTTGAGGAACAATCATTCTTGATATGTGATGCTGATGTGGTTCAGCCATTTGAGTCATGTCTGGCACTTCATGAGAACCATTTGGGGTTATCTTGGCAAAGATTCTGGAGTGGTTTATCATTTCCTTCTCCAGCTCTTTTTTACACATGAGGAACTGAGGCAAAGAGAAAGAAGTGATTTGCCTGGGGTCACATAGCTGGTAAGTGTTGTAGACTAGAATTGAAGTCATGAAAATGAGTTCATCTTACTTCACCTGTACACTCAATCCACTGTGCCACCCAGCTGCCTCTTGTGACAGTGAGAGTCGACAAGTAGTCCCTTCTCTCAGGGACATTTATCTACCTCACAATGGTCTCAGTACCCCTCCACTTTATTTGTGTGACACTAATCTCTACTATCTGGGTAACAAAGAGTACCAGTGCTTCTCATATAGCCCTACATTGTTCTACATAAGAGGGATCTCAGATCATCTACTCCAATCCTCTTCTTTTGTAGATAAGGAAATGTGGTGTAGAGAAGTTAATTGGCTTAACTAGGGTCTCACAGCCAATGAATGATAGAACTGGGAGTCAAATCCTGCCCTTGTCATTCTAAGTCCAGTTATCTGTACAACTGTGTGACTCTGACCTTTCCTTTCCTCGTTTGAAATGAGGAAACCGACTCTATGTGAAATTAGATCCTCCCCATTTGGAACACAAACTGTTCTCCTTCGTGTGACTCTCCCCCCTCCTTTTTCACTGTGACATAGAATCCTCTGTCCATTTGCATCTTAGAAAAAAGCTGTTTGGTCCTTCATCCATTAATTTAAAGTGACAACCCAAGTTGCTAACTGATTTGAAGGCTGGTATACTTCTTGGAGGGAAACCATTAAGGTATCTAGATCACAGTTCTTCTGTTTAGATACCTTCTGCTCTAATCTCCCAAGGCAGAAGCATAATCATTGTAGAAAATAGAAGACTGCTACTAGGGAGGAGCAGTAAGCATCTCCCTCTTCTGGACCCAGGTCACAGAAATTCTGGAAAAGCAGGGAAGTGGCCAAGCACACATCCAGAAGCAAGACTGACAGTCCTTCTGCAAACATGAGTAAGATAGCTCAAAGCCTGTTTATGATTGTGACAACCAGTGAGTCAATTCTGGGTATTTGCTGTAATGGCTTTATTTGGTTAGTGAATTGCATCAGCTTGGTCAAGAGAAAGAAAATGTCTTTGTCTGAATTTGTCATTGTGAGCCTGGCCATCTCCAGGATTTCTTTGCTTTGGCTAATCATTGCTGATATTTTAATACTGTTCAAAAATGATTTGAATGAAACAAGAATAGGAATAACAATAAGGTCTTCATTATGGATTTTTGCTAACTTCTTAAGCATCTCTCTGGCCACCTGCCTCCATATCCTCTACTGCCTGAAGATTGCCAATTTCTCCCACCATCTCTTCCTCTGGCTCAAGTAGAGGGTTTCCCATGTGGTTAGATGGATTCTGCTGGCCTCTGTGCTCTTCTGTTTTTTCAGTATGTTGATATTGACCCAAGAATTTGAAAATACATTTAGTTACACACAAATGGCATCTATAGCAAACTGCACTCAAGACATTAGGAAAAAGAAGTATTCTTTTTCTTTCAAGTATATCTTTATTACATCCTTGATGATCATGCCCTTTTTTCTGTCCTTGATTTCCTTTGTTCTGATCCTCCTCTCCCTGAGGAGACACACTCAACAGATGCAGAACAATGGCACTGGCTCCAGGGACCCAAGCACTGAGGCTCATGTCAGAGCAACCAAAATCATCCTCACTTTCCTCTTCCTCTTCATTATGTATTTCGTTGCCTTTGTTCTTATGGTATGGGTCTTTATTTTGCCAGACTCTAATGTGGCATGGATGGCTGGGGAGATGATTTTGGCAGCACACCCTTCTATTCATTCAGTCATCCTCATTCTGGGCAACAACAAGTTGAAACAGGTGTTCCTAGGGATGTTCCATATAAAGAAGTAGGGCATGAAGGGTAGAACTAAGTGACACTACACCAAAGTTAAAAGAAAAAAATAAGCATTTATTAAGATTCTGCTATATGTGTCATGTCCTAAGTTAAATGCTTTACAAATACTTTTATTTAATCCCCATTTGACAACTGAGGGTAGACAAAGGAAAAGAGTTTCTAAGAGATGGAGCCAAGATGATGGAAAAAAAAACAAGAAGTTTCCTGAGCTCTTTCCAATTCCCCTCAAAACCACTTTAAATCAAAGCTCAAAACATATCATGGAGGGACCAAACTTACCAAATGATGGAGTGAACCAATTTTCCACCCCAAAAAACTTAGATGGAATGCAGGAAAGGTCTGTCTCACTTAGGAAACAAGTATTGCAGCCCAGCATATATCATGTGCAGGCAAGTGAGCAGGAGCTCCCTAGACCCCTCATAGGTCAGCAACCAAGACCACTCAGCCACTTCAACTGGTCAGAAGCACAGCAATCCAACTGTAAGGGCTTTAGACTGTGCATCAGCCAAGACAACAGCCCCAAAGGCCTAAATGCAACATACCAGTGGGTAAGCCCCAGTGCAAGAAGCTTGAGACAGTACATCCCAAAACCCAAGAGCAGAACTTAACTTTAAAAGTCAATAATTAATCTGGAAAATGAGCAAAAAAAACAAGCAAACCAAAAAAGCCCTGACTATAGAAGGTTACCATCCTAACAATGAAAATCATAGCACAATCTCAGAAAAGGATACCAATGTCAAAATGCCTATGTGCAGAGTTTCAAAGATAAATATGAATGGGTCTCAGGCCCAAAAAGACCTCCTGGAAGAGTTCAACAGGGAATTTAAAAATCAAATAAGAGAGGTAAAAGAAAAATTGTGAAAATAATGAGTTATGGAAGAGACTCATGAAATAGGATTCAACAGCTTGGTAAAGTAAGCACAAAAAAAATTGGAAAAATGCACAAAAATTGACTGAAGAAAACAAATCCTTAAAAGGTAGAAATGGTCAAATGGCAAAGGTGGCAAAAAAAATCAATCTGAAGAAAAAAATAACTTAAAAATGAGAAGGGGGATGCAGAGCCAAGATGGTAGAGTAGAAACAAGACTTCCATGAAGCTCCAGCTTCCACCTGCTCCAATAAATGTAAAAAATTACTCTAAACAAACTTTAGAGCTACAGAACCCACAAAGTGACAATAGAAACAAATCTCCCACTGAAGGAAGCCCAGCAGGCCAGCAGGAAGGATCAATCACAGCACAGTGGGAGCAAATCACAGTCCTAAGTGAGCCATGGTTTTAGTTCCAGGGCAGCCCCAACCAGCGGCAGCTGGAGCAGACTTCACAAGAGTTAATCACCAGCAGCTGTAGTGGTTTCCAGACTTCTCAATCCACAAATGCCAAAGACAAAATAAAAGGTCAGTCTGGAACTTCGTTTGGAAGAGGGGGAGTGTGGTCCTGTTGCTACCCCTGGGGCAAGAAGCAGTGGAGGAGGGGCAGTGATTGCAGCCACTGCTATGTGGCTGCTTCCCAAGCTCCTGGCCTGCAGATTGTAGTGGGACCAAGTGGCCATTTGGAGGGTAATTGCTCTTGCTTTAATCTGCTGGGTCTGGATCACAGTCCTAAGTGGTAGTCTCAAGGTGTATGACCAGTGAGCCAGAGCATATGGGGGCTGTAGAGAGGGCACCCATATAATAGCTCCAGCAGCTGAAAAAACCCCAGCAATTTGGGACCTAGCTCTTTTCATTCTGGAAGCACAGTTCTTCCATGGCAAAGAGCTCAAAAGTCAAGTAATTGGTTGTCAATATCAGCAAGCACAAGAAGAACAAACAGACAGTAGAATCCTTTTTGGGGACAAAAAGGATGAAGGCATGGAGCAGGAGGAAGACATTGAAGTCAGAACTCCTGCATCAAAAGCATCCAAGAAAAATATGAAGTGGTTACAGGCCATGGAGGAGCTCAAGAAGGATTTTGAAAATCAAGAGGAGAAGTGGAGGAAGAATTGGGAAGAGAAATGAGAATGATGCAAGAAAATCATGAAAAGAGAACCAACAGCTTGCTAAAGGAGATCCAAAAAAATATTGAAGAAAATAACACGCAAGAGGCCCAAACAGCCAATTAGGAGAAGAATGCCTTAAAAACTCAAATTGGCCAGATAGAAAAGGAATTTCAAAAAGTCGCTGAAGAGAATAACTCCTTCAAAATTAGACTGGAGCAATTGGAAGCTAATGACTTTGTGATAAATCAAGATGCTATAAAAACAGATCCATACAAATGAAAAAATAGAAGACGATGTGAAATATCTCATTGGAAAAATCATTGACCTGGAAATTAGTTCCAGGAGAGATAATTTAAAAATTATTGGACTACCTGAAAGCCATGATCAAAAAAAGAATCTAAATACCATCTTTCAAGGAATAATTAAGGAAAATTGTCCTGATATTCTAGAACCAGAGGAAAATATAGAAATTGAAAGAATTCACCAATGGCTCTTGTAAAAGATCCCAAAAAGAAAACTCCAAAAAATATTATATCCAAATTCCAGAGATCCCAGATCAAGGAGAAAATATTACAAGCTGTCAGGTAGAAGCTAACTTTACCCCAATTATAATAAAGACATGGGAGGATACTTAAGTAATTAATTCTGAAACAGTGCATATCAATAAGTTGTTTATAATAAAGCATGGTAGAACAACAGGACAAACAGTACAAACAGGTGTAATTTCCACATTAGTAATAAACTTGAATGAAATTGCCATTTTCATTGATATAACAGAAAACATTCCATAAGTTACATCCTTGTAAGACAATTGATTTCACTACGATTTTCTTCTACAAACCAAACTGAAGATGTTTCAATAATTAATAGAATACAAGTGGATCCTTCAATCAGTTGTAGGATATTGTAATGGGAATGGGAATTTGAAGATCTTCCCTGCCCCTTAATAGACATAGGGGAAGTTTGAAGACCTCCCCTGCTTTGAAAGTTAACACTGCCCCCTGATAGGCTGAATGTAATCACATGGAGCCTGTGATGGAGGGAATTTGCTGAAGGGTAGAGCAGAGCCAAAAGGAAGCTTCCCTGCTATGAAGATAAACTCTTTCCCCTAATAGGCTGAAAGTAGTTACATGGAACTTGGGGTGTGAGGAGTTTTGCTGAAGGGAGCAGAGCTCACAAGAAGCTGGTTGAGAGCTAGAGAGATGGTGGGGAACAGAGGAGTTCAGGCAAGGAGATAGAGAATTTTGTGAGTAAATATTGATCTTGTTCTGGTTTGGGGGAAGGCTAAAGGATCGCATGGCTCTCAGTGTTATTATGGCTTCTGAATATCTTTGGTACTACAATGGAATTGGCTTACTGGTTTTGGTATTTGGTTTTCTGGTGTCTAAATAAATGTTTTGATTCTGTTCT
>CM053585.1:472688462-472709697 GCA_028646515.1 Pseudochirops corinnae
ATATTTCTGCTGCACTGAATTGTGAGGTTTTTATGCCCTAGTACATGGTCAATTTTTGTGTATGTACCATGTACCACTGAGAAGAAGGTATATTCTTTTACATCCCCATTCAATTTTCTCCAGTGGTCTACCATATCTATCTTCTCTAAGATTCTATTTACCTCCTTAACTTCTTTCTTGTTTATTTTGGGGTTAGATTTATCAATCTCAGAGAGGGGGAGATTGAAGTCCCCTACTAGATGGTCTTGCTATCTATTTCTTCCTCTAACATCCTTAATTTCTCCTTTAGGAATGTAGATGCTGTACTGCTTGGTGCATAAATGTTTAGTAATGATATTGCTCCATTTTTGATGGTGTCTTTTTAGCAGGATATGGTTTCCTCCCTTATCTCTTTTAATTACATCTATTTTTGCTTTTGCTTTGTCTGAGATAAGGATTGCTACTTCTGCTTTTTTTTTTAACTTTAGCTGAGGCATGATATATTTTACTCCAGCCTTTTACCTCTACCCTGTGTATATCCCCCTGTTTCAGATGTGTTTCTTATAAACAGCATATTGTAGGATTCTGGTTTTTAATCCATTCTGCTATCTGCCTCTGTTTTTCGGAAGAGTTCATCCCATTCACATTCACAGTTATGATTACTATCTGTTTCTTTCCCTCCATCCTATTCTCTCCCCTGTTTATGCTTTTATTTTTCCCTTCTCCCTTCCCCTTCTTAAGAGTTTTCCTTTTGACCACCACCTCCCTCAGTATTCCCTTCTTATCTGCCCCCCTCATTTTTCCTATCCTTCTCCTTTACAACTTCGTCCCTCCCTTTTAACCTCCCACCTTTTTGTGGCCCTTCCTCCCTCCTACTTCTTGTAGGATATGATAGAATTTTATACTTAATGTAGTACGTTGTTTCTTCCTCAAATCAAAATTGATGAGAATAGATCTCATGCAATGCTTCTCTCCCTTCCCTCTTTCCCTCTATTATCATAAGTTTTATGTCTCTTCTCAATAGAGTCCTATACTTACCTGATTGTGTTATTCTCTCCTTGCACCAGAACCAATGAGGCAAAAGCTCATATAATGCTCATCTCCCTCCCTTCTTTCCCTCTACTATAATGTTTTTATTCCTCTTTGTGTGGCATAATTTACCCTTTTCTGCTTCATTTTTTCCTCTTCTTCCATTGCAGTCCCTTAATAAGGTTTTTAATAATCATTTTGTGTAATTTACACCCATACCCTTTATTTATCTATATCTCATTTAGATGTCACTGTAGGTATAGAATTCACAATATTAACAGGTATCAGCTACCCATGTAGGGATGTAAACAGTTTGCTCTTATTAAATAACAAGGGATGTAAGGGCCCCTTAGAGTTACCTAGATGTCTGACCTCGGTCAGTGTGCCCTTGTTAACAGGAAAAATCTGAAGCAGGTAAGAGGCATCCAGGTGTGCATTCTGCCTTTAATGACGGCACGTCAAACATGGGGGCATTGAGTATGCACCATCAATGGAGAAGTGCTCCCCACCTATCAGGAGCCTGTTGCCGGGACACCTGACAAAGGGGCAGACGGAAAGGGAATAAAAAGGGGCAGGTGAATAAGGCTTGGGGGGCAGCAGCAAGAGGAGATTTGTGAGACAATAAAGATGCTTGGCCATTCTACTGAGGTGTGTCAGACTATTCTGTCCATATCTGGAGTTCTAACTCCGAAGAGTCATCGGGGTGACTGAGAGCACCCTCAGGGCCTTGGGGGACGCTGTGCGCAACTGTGGGGCTACGGTAGGTACTTTGGGGCCCCTGGGGCACCCGAGTCTGGCTGGCCCGAACAAAGGGATATGTGTGTGTATGTGTGTGTGTGTGTGTGTGTGTGTTTCCCTATTTACCTTTCTATGTCTCTCTTGAGTCTTGTAATTGAAGGTTGAATTTTCCATTGAGCTCTGGCTTTTTCATTAGGAAGGTCTGAAATTCTGTTATATCACTGAATGTCTATCTCCTTGCCTGGTAGATTATGTTCAGTTTCACTGGATAGTTGATCCTTGGTTGTAACACAAACTCTTTTGCCTTGCGAAAAATCACATTCCAGTTCCTCCAATCTTTGAACAGTGAAGCTGCCAGATCCTGTAAAATCCACACTGTGGTTCTGCAACATCTGAATTGTTTCTTTCTGGCCACTTGTAGAATTTTCTCCTTTACCTGATAGTTCTGGAATTGGGCCACAATGTTTCGTGGACTTTTCAATTTGGGATCTCTTTCAGGAGGTGTCTGGTGGATTCTCTCCATTTCTATTTTCCCATATGGTTCCAGAATCTCAGAGCAGTTTTCCTTGATGAGCTCTTGGAAGATATTGTTCAGAGTCATTTTTTCATCATGATTTTCTAGTAGACCAATAATTCTCAGATTATCTCTCTTGGATCTGTTTTACAAGTCAGTTATTTTTCTCTTGAAATATTTTACTTCTATTTATAATTTTTCAGTCTTGATGTTTTGTTCAACTGATTCTTGGTTCCTCATGGAGCCATTAGCTTCAATTTGAATGATTCTAATTTTTAGTGAATTATTTCCCTCAGTTAGTTTTTGAAGCTCCTTTTCCATCTGTTCATATTTCATTTTTAGTTCACACATTTTACTTTTTAAGGAGCTAATCTCTTCTTTGTAATTTTTTTCTAATTTTGCAATTTTGATTTTTAAAAAAGTGTTGATTTTATCTTCTACCTCTCTAACTTGGATTTCAAAGTTCTTTTTGAGCTCATCTAGGAATGCTTTCTGTGCCTGAGACCAATTCATAATCTCTGTTAAGGCTTCAGCTGTGGATGAGGAGTCAATACTGCATCCTTCGGAATTTGATTTATCCGTCTCAAAGTAATAGGATTCCAGAGTCTTTGTCTTTTGTAGCCTGCTTTTTTCCCTATTTTGAGGGAGGACCTTAGCCATGGCCTCCCTCCAGGTTTCCTAAGCCTTTACTGTTTAGAATTTTTCTCTGCGGCTATAATTACTGTGTTTTCAGGGTTGGTGGGGGGAGGATTGGAGCATCTGGGGTTTACTCTGCCAACCTGGTCCCTGGAAGTTCAGATAAGGTCTTTTTAAATTTCCAGGCTGTGGGTTGGTAGTCCCAGGAGTAGCTGCTGCCCCTGCCACGGGCCCTACCTTTGTCTCTTACTCAGCTCAGTGTGGTCCCCACCCTGCGGTGAAAGGCCTGGGAATGGCCCTTGTAGTTTGTGGAGCAGCTTGCTGCCATATTCACTTGGCCTTTTCTGGACCACTAAACATGCCACTCCCCCATCGTCGTTTGGACCTCTCCCATTTAGGATTTTCCTGACAAAAATATTCGAGTTTTTTGCCATTTCCTTCCCAGCTCATTTCACAGATGAGGAGACTGAGGTAAATGATCTTAAGTGACTTGCCCAGAGTCACACATTTTGTAAGTATCCATGGCTGGATTTGAACTCAGGAAGATGAGCCTTCCTAACTCCAGCCTATCCCTCCATGCACTGCCCCATTTACCTGCTTGGAGAAGAAAAGAGAATATGAGGTGTAGATGGTGAAAAAGTAAATAGTACCAACAAAAGTACATTTGCAAAAATGAAAAAATTGGGGGTTACCTAAAAGGTGCTAAAGAGGCTCCTGGTAAGTATAAGTAGGCTATGACATATTGCCAACAAATCATTAAGTGGAAGAAATTGGGCCTTTCATGTAGCCAGAAGAAGACATAATGGATGGAGAGCTTGCATGCTATACTGATATCCCTACACTTATTTTCGTGTAGTGACAAGAGGACCCACTTCAGAATGTTTGTAGTTGTTCATTCTTGTCTGACTCTTTGTGACTCCATTTGGGATTTTCTTGGCAAAGATACTGGAGTAGGTTACCATTTCCTTCTCCAGCTCATTTCAGATGAGGAAACTAGCAAACTAGAGTTTGAGTCACACAGCTAGTAAGCATCTGGGGTTGGATTTGAATCTGGGTTTTCCTGACTGTAGGCCCATTGCTTTTATCCACAGAACCACTTGTGATTTAGAATACAAGTCAATCAAGGGTTGTGTTCTGTACATAAATCACAAACTTGGGCAGTGAGAAGCCTGAAACACTTCACAAATGAGTGTCTTTCTGGAGGCAAGTGGACTTGTGAAGAGGCAACCATTTCATGCAAGTACTTCCAGTGTACAGAAAACAATTAGAGAGCAGTCTTTGAGTCTACGGCAATTAGCTGTTTTTCAGGGAGTGATCACTTAGACTTTCTAATCTACTAGCCAGCAATTGTTAGAGTAACTTGAAAATTTACTTGGAAAGAGGACACAGCATGGGAATTATGTAGATTCTTTTCTTTTTCCAGGGAAAGAACTGAATCAGGACATCTCGTCACCCCACAAAACATAGTGCTCTGTGTTTTGACTTTGGAAACTCTTAAACTTGGGGTTGTCCACTATTAAAAGACAATCACACTTTCACAAAACTTATATGAAAATTGGGTTTATCACAAGAGAAATGAACATGCACATGGAGCCTTAAACCAGGGCAAAGAGTTCATAAGCCAAAGAGAACATTGCATATTTATCAAATTGTGACAAGGAGAGGAGGAAAACCAGAAATCTTCACCTACATGCCAGTGACAGGGGAGGAGAAATTCTGCATAACTAAGATGGCAAAAGCAGCATTCTTTTCTCTTGGGGTAGGGTCCCAAATGGGGAAAACCATAATACAGAAAAAGACTTGAAAAGCCATTAACTTAAACTCTGTGAAAAGTAAAAACCTGGACATAGTGACTTGTTAAAAATCATAATTTAGACACTGAGTCATAACTTAGACATTGTGACCAATGAAAGTCATGACATGGACACAGTGACCATTCATGACCAGTATATGATCAATACACAGTCTCGTGTTGGGACATTTACTCATCAACATTGACTTAATGCCTCAACTGGGAAATAAACTCATTACTAAGCAGAAATCCAAAATATCCACCAATCATTAGCGATGTGCTTTATACCTCCACCTCCTTTTGTTTGATTTCTATAATTACCATTAGACTTTCCTGGAGTCTTTGTGGGGATCCAGCCTGTAGTCTGGCTGCCTCCCCAGATTGGTGGTTATCAAACTCTTATCAGGGATCCATCATACTGCCCAAATGTAAGTATCTAACTGATTAAATTACTACCTATAATCAGTCTGACACTCTTTGGCCCTTTCCTTTAGTATCAAATATATCCCCTCATAGGGTTCCATGTACATGTTCATTTCTCTTGTAATAAACCAAATTTTCATATAAGTTTTGTGAAAGTGTGATTGTCTTTTAATAGTGGACAACCCCAAGTTTAAGTTTCATAGTGGACAACCCCATGTTTTGGGAGGATTGTACAGAGTTCCCTAGGTGGGGGAATTCTAGACCTCAAAATTGGCATAGTGGGCAAGATACTGAAGGAATGCTAAGGGACTGGGGGATAGGTCCGGAGAAGAATCCCTAGGTGACCTCCACATGTGTATGTAGGGGTGGTCACCTATGTTAGATCACCATGTGAGTATGGGTATGCCATGAAAATGCTGAAAGAACTAGAGTCCCTTCTGGCAGGAGTATGTTGCATCAGATAGAGAAAGGAAGGGAGACAGGGAATTGCAGATGTGAGATGGCCCCTTTCTCACAGCATTAAAAAAAGAACCCTACCAAGTTCCTAGCCTCAGAAGCTGAGAATAGGCAGTTGTAGGAGGAATTCTAGTTAGAAGGAGAAACATGTATGAACACTGACTTGCCAGTTAACCAGGTTGAGGGTAACTAAGCATGTGGACAGGAGAGCAATAAGACATATAATTGTGAGATAGTCTCTTTCTCCTTCTCTCTTTCCATCCTTGGCTGACTGTAGCAGCCTGGGTGGGTGACAGAAGAGAGAGAGAGAAATAAAACATATACTCAGTAAAGTGAAGATTATTTGTGTAGGATCAAAATTTGAAAGAACCAAGAATGTGCTGGCAAACTTTTCTGTTTCTTGTTAATTAAACCCATAATAGTTGCAAAAAATATTCTTTCTCCCTCTACATTCCTGAACTATAGCAAGGTCCTGGGTGTGAAAGGACAGATAGGAAAAATGGCGGGGAATTTTTTCATTCTTAGATCTATGTAGTAATTGAAATGTTTTTCAGTGTTGAAAATAAATGTTAATAAGTAATTTGGTTTACATTATTTAGAATTTGTTTTAAGGGAATTGAGAGCATTTCTCACCCACTCCTAACCCCTAGCATGGCAGCTTTATTAAGAGGAGAAGGCCATTTCACTAATTATAGAAAAATGGGTTTTCAGGTTGTGGCAGTGAAAATTTAAAGACGAAGAGAGGAAAGAAAAAACAAGGCATACCCTTTGGAACAGAACTGGCACTTAACCTTTTTCTGGCTCACAAACAGAGATAAGATTTGTGTGACTCAGGAAACACCCAAAACAGTAATTGGGTTTAATTGGAGTATTTAGTTTGATATTTAAGAATTCTTACAAACTGAAGTTAAGTATTGATCAATTTTAAAATAACTTTTATAATTGCTAAGTGTGTTAAAATTGGAAATGACTGTAAATTATATGAGACTCCTTTTCATAAGGAGAAATCACAGAGAGTGATGAGAAAATGGATAAGCTATGGGTTCCTTTTAAGACTGTGGAACTGAGATTTGAACTAAATTAAAACATGCTCTTAAGCATGATAATTGGAGTAGATGAAATGGTAGTATCAGGTTTCTACTTTTACAATCTTTGACTGGATTGGCTGGAAATAGTGGACCTCATAATTATGAAATGTTTGGAATAAATAGCATTTGTGTAAAATATAATACTTTAGTTTTAAAATCTTACCCCCAGATCCTGTGTAATATCATCTGGAACATAGATCCATGTGTAATTGAATTAATTTTGGTTACATTTTAAGGGAACTTTATCTCTTCTAATTTGATGTTTAAGATAAGTCAGAATTTATTATTCTTTTTGGCATGAAGACAAATTGGGAAAATGTGTACATCTGAAATTGTTAACTGGGTGACCTTATGAAAGTTACCTAGTTACTTCACATGATTGGAAAATGTCTAACACAATGCTTGGCAGAGGAGAGACCCTAAAATATTGACTGTTATTATTGGTTCCTTAATTAGATGTGATCAGTACACAATGCCAATGGTGATAAGATGTCTGATTTTTCTGTGTAAAGTAATTTTGAAATGCATTCAACAGGTCTGAAGTCATCTTATCAGTAATGTGTTTGTTTTAAGTTGCAAATACATAATATTGTTTCAAATTGGTAAACTTTTGTAACAGTTATGTCAAACAACTTTCCATAGCTTGGATGTCATTAGAGTATGAACCATCTTTTAGATGGGAGGAAAATCATTTAAAACTAGTTATATTGTTTTATCAGCTCTGTTAACCCTGTTTTATAATGTTTTGTAATTGCCATTTAGGGGACTGGATATTTCCACCTTTGCCTATCATTAAGAGGAAGATACAGCTAAAACAATTTGGCTGTCACTTATGAAAATCATAGGATTGTTACCTAAGCTATTTGGGGTTATTGTTTTAAAGTCAAAATCTAAAACTGTTATTTGATTACTGTGTGTGAAATGAAGGGGATGAGGTGAAAGCCTTATCTGGATTCTTCTGTCTATTTAGAGCAGTTCACCTTGGGGTATGAGGGTGTGAAGCAGGGTTAGGCTATTTTACCTTGGGTGTGGTGGTGGTGTTAGTGTCAAAGAACATAGCCTACTGCAGCTCTAAGGGTAGTTTGGCTGGATACCTCTGACTCCCCTCCATTAGGAAGATGGCCAAGGTAGCCTCCTATGTAGGGCTACAGGGTGGTGACTGCAGTCCCCATGTGTCTGTTACCATGTACTGGGGTCCAAAAATAAACAAACCATGTCCACTATGGTAGATACTGGTGCAGAATGCATGATTCTATATGGTAACGATATAGAACCCCAAAGATATCCTCCAGCCATAGAAGGATAAGGGGGAAATTCAGTAAGGGCAAAACAAACTAAATTAAAACTGAAAATAGGGGACTCGTCACCCAGAGAGTATGTGGTTTACATCATTCCAGTAGAAGAATAAAAATGGGAGAGCTCAGGCAGGGCCATCAGGCTCAGCCTCTTCTCTTGGATCTTTGTCAGCTCCCCTTATTTTGTAAAATTGCCAGGTTCCTTGAAAACATCTGTGTGGGCAAAGCTATCAGCCCTGGGATAAGAGTTTGTTTGTGTTATGGAGTTCTTTTACCATGAACTTGGCTTGCTGGGGTTTTCCAAGTTTATGTATAATATAGAAATGATTTCCAATGATTGGTCTTTACATCAGCACAAATTTAAACTTTGAGGAAAAGAAAAGTCAAGTGAAAGATGCTAAGTGAAATCTCTTATGTATGTGAGTCTTAGTAAATTTTTACTGCTTATTGCAACTCCACAAGAGTTAAAATAACTGTATCTAGCCCTTAGTTGTGATTAGTCAAATTTACCATTTGAAGTGAAAGCTCTTGGGAGTGTAAATTTTTTTTTTTGAGGTTTGCCTTCAGATATAGTTGTGTGATGAATCATTAAGTCAGTAACCCACCATTCAAGAGAAATGACATAAAGTATTCAGAGGCAATATGATCTGAAATTGACACAGGTGGAAGTTTTCATCTAGGAAACAGCTGAGAGGACAATGTTGGCGTTAGTCTAAGGTGGGATCCTCCTAACTTAGTTTCCCTACTGTGTTCCTTTGAACAGGAATATTTTCCACCTGGCAATGAGAAGGAATTATTGGTTGCCAAACTATGACCCTTACCTGAAATCAAACAGAGCTAAGGATGCTTTATCCTTCCATATATGTGCCCTCTGGCTTAAGCCTGAAAGACCAGTTTAATGCTGTTATAATCATGTTCATGCTTTTTCTTCCATAGCAAATTTCTGTAATCAGAGCACATGGGCCATAGAAGATGTAAGCACACTGCAAGTATATGAGATCTTGCTGTTTTCAATCTGAAAGCATTGTAATTCCAAATCCCAAACAACTAGGTAAATTAGTATTCACACCTGTCATCAGCCTGATAATGTTTACATAGTCATGGGTTAAATTAAACCTTGAAATAATTAGCCTTTTTTAATAATATGAAAATAATTAAGCAAAGCTAAAATAAATTTGTGAAACAAAGATGCAGAGATGGTGTTATATCATTGTACCATGGACTAAACCTGGGACATATTTGAGCTAATATAATAAAAGGTAGATGCATAACATCTGAGCTATTTCAGTCTAGAATTATTGTCCTTTCTATAGATAGTTAGATATAGATGGACATAGATTTATATCATTCTATATCTACCTATCTATATCTATACACACATATGCACATACATATATACATATATGTAGACAGATACACACATATGCCTATATACATATAGATATATACAGACATATACAAAGTATATTTGTGGGTGTGGTATGTGTGTGTGTGTGTATGTATGTATGTATAAAATAAGGTCCTTAAATGTTTCAAAATGATTTAAGAACACTTGGGTATTTGTAGTGCCCATGCAATATTTACAGTACCCATGATCACAATAAAGACCATGACTATAAGTATTACATGATGGTCGATCACAAAATATGCCAAACTCTCTAGGTAGAGAACAGAATCAAAACATTTATTTAGGCACAAGCACACCAAATCCCAAAACCAGTAAGCCAATTCCATCATAGTACCAAAGATATTCAGAAGCCATAACAACACTGACAGCCATGCCATTCTTTAGCCTTCACCCAAACCAACACAAGATCAATATTTACTCACAAAACTCTCTATCTCCTTGCCTGAGCTCCTCTGTTCCCTACCATCTGTCTAGCTTTGAACCAGCTTCTTGTTGGCTCTGCTGTACCCTTCATCAAATTCCCTCCATCATAGGCTCCATGTGATTACATTTAGCCTATCAGGGGGAAGTGTTTACTTTCAAAACAGGGGAGGTCTTCAAACTCCCCCTAGTTCTATTAAGGGACAGGGAAGATCTTCAAATTCCCATTCCCATTATATCATTGTACAACTGATTGAAGGGCCCACCTGTATTCTATTAATTACTTAAACATCTTCAGTTTGTTTTGCGGAAGAGAATTTTAGTGAAATCAGTTATCTTAGAAGGATGTAACTTACGGAATGTTATATCAATGAAAATGGCAATTTCATTCAAGTTTATTACTAATGTGGAAATTATACCTGTTTGTACTGTTTGTTCTGTTGTACTAGCATGCTTTATTACAAACAACTTTTTGTTATGCACTGTTTCAGAATTAATTACTTAAATATTCTACCACGTCTTTATTATAATTGGGGTGAAGTTAGCTTCTACCTGACAGCTTCTAATATTTTCTCCTTGACCTGGAGTTTGACTATGATATTCCTAGGAGTTTTCATTTTGAGATCTATTTCAAGAGGCAATCAGTTAGACTAGAGGGGCGGAGTCAAGATGGTGGTGTAGAAGCAGCAAAACTCCCCAGATCCCCCGCTAACCACTTCAAATACCTATAAAATATGACTCTAAACAAATCTTAGAGCTCAGAATGCAGAAAAAGACAGAGAATCAAAGTTCCCGCTGAAGGCAGCCTGGCAGGCAGAAGGAAAGAGGTTCATCACAACCCACTGGGAGCCCAGACCAACACCCAGACCAACATGAACCTGCAGCTGTAGCCCAAAGGTGGCCAAAGACAAAACGCGGCTAGAGCTTTCAGGAGAGCAGATCACCGGTAGCTGTGGTGGTTTCCAGAATTATCAACCTATAAAAGCCAAGGAAACAGGCAAAAGTTAGTGGAACTCAGCTAAACTTAGGGGAGAGGGTCCAACTGACTGCCCCAGAGCTAGAAGCAGCTGAAGTGGTGGCCCTGCAGCCACCTCTACATGGCTGCAACAGAGCTCGCAGCCTGCACATTGCACGGGGGCAAGCGATCATTCAGAGGCTAAGTGCTCTTTCCTTGATCTGCCTGGATCAGAATCATGCTCTTGGGTGGTGGTCCTGAGGTGCATTTTCAGTGAGCCAAAGATGGTGGGGGTGCAGAGATGGCAGCCTCATAATAGCTCCAGCAGCTGTGAAAACCCCAGTGATTTGGGACAGAGCTCTCCCCTCTGGAAGCAGAGTTCTTCTGAGCCCAAAAGCCATAATTGACTGGCAACTTGAGCAGGCAAAGGAAGCAAAGCAAGCCCAGCCAAGTAACTTTAGATTCCTTTTTTGGAGACAAAAAGGATCAAAGCATGAAATGAGAGGAAGACAAAACAGTCAGAACTGCCACACCAAAAGCTTCTAAGAAAAATGGAAATTGGTTACAGGCCAAAGAGGAGCTTAAGAAGGATTTTGAAAACCAAATAAGAGAAATGGAGGAAAAATTGGGAAGAGAAATGAGAATGATGCAAGAAAATCATGAAAAGAGAGTCAACAACTTGACTGAAGAAAATAACACCTTAAAAAATAGATTAACTCAAATGGCAAAATAGGCCCAAAAAGCCAATGAGGAGAAGAATGCCTTAACAAGTCGAATTTGCCAGATGGATAAAGAATCTCAAAAGTTTTCTGAAAAGAATAATGCCTTCACAATTAGAATGGAGCAAATGGAAGGAAATGACTTTATGAGAAATCAAGATATTATTAAACAGATCCAAACAAATGAAAAAATAGAAGGCAATGTGAAATATCTCATTGAAAAAACCTCTGACCTGTTAAATAGATCCAGGAGAGACAATTTAAAAATTATTGGACTACCTGAAAGCCATGATCAAAAAGAGAACCTAGAAATCATCCTTCAAGAAATTCTCAAGGAAAATTATGCTGATATTTTAGAATCAGAGAGCAAGATAGAACTTGAAAGAATTCACTGATCTCCTCTTGAAAAAGATCCCAAAAGGAAAACTCCTAGGAATATTATAGCCAGGTTCCAGAGTTTCTAGATCAAGGAGAAAATATTACAAGCTTCCATGAAGAGACAATTTGAATACTGTGGAAATACAATCAGGATAACACAGGATCCAGCAGCTTCTACATTAAGGGATCGAAGAGCCTGGAATGTGATATTAGGGAGATCAAAGGAGCTAGGATTAAAACCAAACATCACCTACCCAGCAAAACTGAGTATAATGTTTCAGGGGAAAATATGGTCACTCAGTGAGGTGGAGGACTTTCAAGCATTCTTTAGGAAAAAACCAGAGATGAATAGAAAATTTGACACTCAAATACAAGAAGCATGAGAAGGTAAACATGGAAAAGAAATCATAAGGAAATTATCAAAGTTGAACTATTTACATGCCAACATGGAAAAACAATAAGTGTAACTTATGAAACTTTTCTCAGTATGAGGATAAGTGAAGGGAATATAAACATATATATGTATACATACACATATGTCTATACCGGCGGGTATATATGCATATGAATACATATGTGAGTGTATGTACATATGTGTACATAGATAGAGGGCACAGGATCAATTGAATAGGAAGGGATGATATTTTAAAAGGTGAAACTGAAAGGTGAGAGAGGTTTAGAATGAGAGGAGACAGGGAGAGACAATGGGATTAATCATCTCATATAGAAGGGGAAAGGGATAACTGTTACAATGGAGGGGAAGAACAGGGAATAGATCAACATTACTCTCATTCAATTTGGGTTAGGGAAGGAATTACATACACTCTAAATTGGATATCTTGCCTTGCAGGGGTGTAGGGGGGAAGTGGATGAGAGGGGAGATGATGGAGGGTAGGACAGGTTGGAAGGGAGGGTTGTTAGAAGCACACACTTCTGTAAAGGGACACAGACAAAGCAGAGAATGGAACAAGTGGAGGGAGGGATAGGAGGCAAGGAAATATTGTCAGTCTTTCACAATATGTCCATTGTGGAGATGTTCTGCATAGCTACACATGTGCGGCTTGTATTGCTTGTCTTTCCAGTGTCTGTCCTCAGTGGGTGATGAGGGACGAAGGGATAGAATCTGGAGTTTAAAGTTCTAAAATCAAATGTTAAAAATATATGTATATATATATATATTATATATAGTTATTATTATTATTTACATACAGCTGGGAAATGTGTTATACAGGCACTGGGGTAGGGAGATCCATCTTGCCCTATTCGAAAGTCAGAGAGGTAATGAGGCAGGATATAGGAGAGAGCATATTGGGATAGGGGTATACAGTGGGATTGCTGTTTTGAGGTGGTGGATAGGGGAAGGCTGGGTAGAAAATGTGTAACTCAAAATTTCATGGAAATGAATGATGTAAACTAAAAATAAACATAAGTTAATTAAAAAAAAGAAGCAAAACACTAGAATTAAGGGAGATCAGGAAAAGCTTGTTGTAGAGGTGCTATTTTAGCTGAAATTTGGAGGAAGTCAGGGAAGCTAGGAGGGTATTGGAACCACTAGTGTAAATTCCTGGAGTCAGGACCATGATGAATGTCAAGGAACAGCAAAGAAGCCCATGTCACATGAATTACACAATGGTGGGATGTAATGGATGAGAAGACTGCAAAGAAGATTGGGTATGGCAGGTTGTAAAGGTCTTTGAATGCCAAAAAGAGGGTTTTATATTTGATCCTGGAGCTTACTGACTAGAGGGGTAACATGGTCATAGCTCTTCCTCAGGTAGATCACTTAAAATTATTTTATTTTCAGGTCTGTACTTTCTCTCCCTCATCTTCCTCTCTCCCCTATACCCTTTTGAGAAAGTTATGAAAACAAAACCCATTACAAAGTGTACACACACGCGCACACACACACACACACACACTTTCTCTCTCTCTTTCATATATATGTATATACACACACACATGCATATGTATATAGTCAAGAGAAGCAAAACAAATTTCTACATTGTCCATGTCTAAAAAAATCTCAATCTCTCTCCCTCTCCCTTTTTCCCCTCTCCTTTTCTCCTTCTCTCCTTCTCTTCCTCTCCCTTTCTCTCCCTCTCTCTCTCTCTCTCTCCCCCCTTCCCATTCACACAGTATACCTTTGGTACATTTTTTTACATATATGGTACTTTTTCATATATACGATCACGCAGCTAGTCTGAAGCTGGATTTGACATTAACCTCTGATTATAGACCCCATGTTCTTATTCCCTATGCCATTTTGCTTGAAATTAAGTAAAATACATAAGGTTACAAAGGAAACAAGTTATATTTAAATAAAGGTGTTATTCCCTTCCAGAGTCAGATCTCTTGAAATCCATCCATGGATCCCAGATAAGAACCTCCAGTATAGAGTGGCACACCACAAATTAATCCAGCAAGCAATAGTTAAGGGCCCACAACATACAAGGCTCAGTGCTAGGGGCTGGTGATATTAAGACAAAAAACACAGTAATCCCTGCTTGCAAAGACCTTATCTTCTGTTGGGGAAGAATCACTATCACAGTAGCTTGGCAACTAGGTGAGGCATTCTTTAACCATGGTAACTTGTCAAAGAATAAAAATATTATTAGCAGAGGACATGTGAATGGTACAAAAATGTTTAAGGCAAGGCTCTCTGCTTTCATGAATGTGGGGAGCAGGGAAGATAACGGACATCATGGTATAATGTAAAGAGCATTGCTTGCTCTGGAGTGGGAGATCTGGTCTTAGATCTGACTCACTGATTGACTGCTTGGGTATTATGGGCAGTTCACTTAACCTCTCTCCTCTGTTTACCCATTTGTGAAATGAGCTCTCTAAGATCCCTCACATTTGAAAAAATTATGTTATTCTGTGCATACAGTCAGAAGTTAGTATGTGAAAAATGCCCCAAAGTGGAGCAAAGGAAATCAAAGGATAAGGTTTACAGTTGAGGTGATCTCTGAAGACTTCCTGCAGGTGGAATAGCATTGGAGCTGGGCCTTCAATAGGCAATTTGAAGGAGAAAGATGGGTATTTAAAGTAGAGGGAGTTGTGTGAGCAGAGGCCAGGACAGCTTTGGGAAATACCCATCTTGTTTGGTTGAAGTGTGAAAGTTTGAGTTGAAACCAGAAGTTCCCAGACTTATTTGGCCTACTGCCCCCTTTAAAAAAAATTATTTAGTGCCCTCCTGGAAATCTATTTTCTGTAACCCTGGAATTTTTATTCCTATACTTTCTAGTGTTTTTAATAGGAATGGATGTTATATTTTGTCAAAAGCTTTTTCTGCATCTATTGAGATAATCATATGGTTTCACTAGTTTTATTGTTGATATGATCAATGATACTGATGGTTTTCCTAATATTGAACCATCCTTGCATTCTTTGAGTAAATCCAACCTGATCAAAATGTATTACTCTTGTGATAAGTTGCTGTATTCTTTTTGCTAATATTTTATTTAAAATTTTTGTATCTATATTCATGAGGGAGATTGGTCTATAATTTTCTATCTCCATTTTATCTCTCTCAAACCCTTTAATTTTCAAAAAAATTTATGTAATTTCAAAAAAATATAAAATATATATTTTTTAAAAAGAGGCGATCAGTCAATTCTTTCAATTTCTATATTTTCCTCTGGTTCTAGAATATCAGGAAAATTTTTCTTGAGAATTTCTTGAAGGATGGTTTCTAGGTTCTTTTTTTGATCATGGCTTTCAGGTAGTCCAATAATTTTTAAATCATCTTTCCTGGATCTATTTTCTAGGTCAGTGGTTTTTCCAACGAGATTTTTTTACATTGCCTTCTATTTTTTCATTTGTTTGGATCTTTTTTTTCTTTATAGTATCTTGATTTCTCATAAAGTCATAAGCTTTCATTTGCTCCAATCTAATTTTGAAGGAATTATTCTCTTCAGTGAGTTTTTGAAATTCATTTCCCATCTGGCAAATTCTGCTTTTTAAGGCATTCTTCTCCTCCTTGGCTTTTAAGGCCTCTTTTGCCATTTGAGTTAGTCTATTTTTTAAGGTGTTATTTTCTTCAGTATTTTTTTGGGTCTCTGTTAGCATGCTGTTGACTCTTTTTTCATGATTTTCTTGCATCATTCTCATTTCTCTTCCCAATTTTTCCTCCACTTCTTTTACTTGATTTTCAAAATCCTTCTTGAGCTCCTCCATGGCCCATAACCAATTCATATTTTTCTTGGAAGCTTTATTTTTTTCCCAGTGTTCAAATATATTTATTGGAAGGCCATGCCTTGCCTTCATTTACTGTATTTCAAATCACTGTACATTTACTTTAGTGAAAACACTGCCTGTATTTTCTAGCACAAAAAAACCCCTAAAAATTGTTTCAGAAATGTAGAGAAATATTCAACTTAAATAGCAAGAAAGTTCACCATAATTACTGCTGCACTGCAGTTATTTCTGTGTCTCCCATGTTTCTTAAATATCTCTCTTTTCTGATAACACACAATATAAAGAGCAATTATGAAAAAACTGAGACATTTATGTATACTTCTACAGTCTTACTGAGAATATCCTGTTGGCATTGGATAACCTATCACAGGTGCAGCTGCAGTAGCAGGATATGCATATATGCCTGTTGGTTCATGCCATTGTGCGTATTTGGGACATTATTTCCATATAGCTGTGTACTGTCATAACCATTCTGGTAAGTCCCTGTTGGATTACCAATCCTAAAACTAGTCTGTATACCAGCAGACACAAAATTACTTCCTGGAAGCTTTTGATGCAGCAGTTTTGACTTTGTTGTATTCTTCTTGCTTTGTGTTTTGATCCTCTTTGTCCCCCCAGAAAGATTCTATGGTCTGATTGTGCTTCCTCAGTTTGCTCATCTTGCCAGCTGAAATGACATGACTTGACAAGTCTTAACAAAGTGACCACAGAGTCTGAATTAAAAGTTTTAAGGAGCTTTAATTTACCAGCTGGGGCTACTCCATGCCAATTAAAGAGGGAGCAGCCCTGAGTTTGGGAGTGGAGAACCTTTTATACATTCTTTGGTTTACGTATCCAACTAATACAATTTGGTTACTAAAACAGGTTACCATATAGACGTAAGCAAGCTGTTGCTAAGACAAGCAGAGCGGAGGGGGTCTGTAGGGTAAGCGGAGGGGCACAGGGCATGGAGATCGAGCAAGAAAAAGATAAATTACCCTAGGCCAGCTTCCCAGGTTCATAAAGTTTCACTTGGCTGGTTTCTAATTCCATAAAGTATTACTTAACTATTTCTTGACCATAACACAGCCAATGACTTGACCTTTAAGCTCTGTGCCATGGTAGAATTCTGCTTCCAGAGTGGAGAGAGCTGTGTCTCAAATTGTTGGGGTTTGCACAGCTGCTTCCAGAGCTCCTGTCAGAGGTCAGAGGAGGGCACCCTCTCTATAGCCAGCACAAGCTCTGGCATACTAGTGTTCCTCACCCCAGGACCACTACCCATGATTGAGATCCAGATCCAAGCAGGTCAAAGCAAGAGTGATTACCCTCTGAATAGTCACTTGGTCCCCCTGTGATCTGCAGGCCAGAAGCTCCAGAGGCAGTCATGCGGTAGCAGTTGCAGCTGCTGTGCCGTTGTCACCTCTGTCACCCTAGGGGCAGGGACCAGACTGCACTCTTCTCTCACTGTGTTCCAACAGAGTTCCCTATTGACCTTTTACTTTCTCTTTGGCACTTATGGGTTGAGAAGTCTGGAAACCACCACAGTTGCCAGTGATTCACTCTCCTGAAGTCTGCCCTGGCCAGTCTGGACTGTGAGTCTGGGCTGGTGTGGCTCACGTGGGACTGCACTGAGCTCCCAGCTTGGTGCAATAGACTCTTCCTCTTGGCCTGCCAGGCTGCCTTCAGTGGGAGATTTGTTTCTCTCTGTCACTTTGTGGGTTCTGTAGCTCTAAAATTTGTTTAGAGTTATATTTTATAGGTATTGAAGGTGGTTGGAGCAGGAACTCAGAAAGTTCCTGTTTTTACTCTGCCATCTTGGCTCCACCCCCTCAAGTTAGCTTCTAATAAGTAAATTCATTTGTGTAACTATTGAATCCAAAGGTGGAAAACTTCTATCTGCAAGAGTGTTATTACTTATATTTTCATGTATAGGACTTAATTCTTAATAGCATCTGATCCTCCTAAGGATTGGAATTAGAGCGGACAAGTTTGAGAAAGTAACAAGATCAGATAGTCCTGTATGTTAAATATAAATGATTCTAATGGAGTATGTAAAAATCTAAATTTTCTGAAGCTTCAAACAAATTCTGGGTTACTACTTTGATGTTCCCCCTTATATCTCTAACGTTAAGATCAGAACCATAAGGTTTAAACTCTTTTTCACAACATGAAGTGGTTATTAGAGAAGCAAAATTTGAGAGGCTATGCTAACTTGTATTGAGATTTTTTGTAAAAGATTTTAGCAGGAACATCTAACAAATCTCTACAAGTAACTCAGAATCATAAAAATAATTCTACTGAAGGGGTGCTCCTGAGAATAAGACATTTTCCAGATTGTGCCAAGAAAAGATACTCCAGAGACCAGACAACAAATGGGACATCTGAATTCCAAGATGAAATTTGTTAATTAAATGGACATTGGTGGTGTGTTGATGGTCATCATTATACAAGTCTCTCACAGAAAAAGTGGTAAATTGAGAAAATCAAATTGTCCTGATCCCATTTTATAATTGATTCTATCCTCTGTCACCCCAATATGTTGTAAAACTGTCCAAGCCATGTTTATTTGTTTCTGAACCTAGTTCAGAAACTTAGTTGGCTTGTACTAAGTCCAGAATTTTAGCTTTTCCCCTAATAACAAATGCCATTGTTCCTTCACCTCCCTAGGAGTGGGATGGAAGAAAATTGTAGCAATTGTGACAATTTTCTCATCGTTAATGTTTTCCTATCTGTACTTGTATTACTTTTGTGGTTCATGCTTACAAATGGACCCATTCTGTCTGTACCCCAAAAGGCCCTAAACACTCCAGTATAGAATCAGCTCATGGACCTTGTGGAAGATATTGGGAAAGGATGTATCAGCTGCTTTTCAGGGGTGGATTGTGGGATCCTGATTGGGGTAAAGCCATTATGCACAGTAAGAAGTGAAAAACCATTAACTTAGACTCTGTGAAAGCTGGAAACCTGGACATGTTAAAAATCATAATTTAGACACTGAGACATAACTTAGATACTGTGACTGATGAAAACTATAACATGGACACAGTGACCGGTTCATGTCCAGTATATGACCAATTCACAATGTTGTGTTTGGGCATTTACCTGTTAACTTGGGCTTAATGCCCAAGCTTGGAAATGAGCTCATTATTAAGCAGAAATACAAAATATCCGCCAATTAGTAGTGATGTGCTTTATAATTCTACCTTCTTTTGTTTGATTTCTACTCTGTATTTCTACATGACTGGGCTTTCCTGGGGTTTTTGTGGGGATCCAGCCTGTAGTGTGGCCATCTCCCCAGACTGGTGACTATCAACTCTTGACAGGGCTCCATCATACTGCCCCAAAGTAAGTATCTAATGGATTGAACTACTACCTATAATCGATCTGGAGCTCTTTGGCTTTTTCCTTTGGTATCAAACTTGTCCCACTGTTTTGGGAGGGAGGTACAGAGTTCCCCAGGTGGGGGAATTCTGGACCTTATACTTGGGAGATGTTAGGCTATGAAGATTTGATGGTCTGCTTCTCTACAGGGGTCCCAGCTGCAGAAGCAGTTTTTCTTTTGGCTGGTACAGACTTAATGGTGCCTGTCTTGATTCTCAAAGACACAGAGAGTCCAACTTGGAGTGCAAATAGAAAATTATGTCAGCTCAGGGGGGTATGTGGCTTTGTCCTTGACACATTCAAGGCCTACTGGTATCAGTGCAGTTTTTCTGGAAAATATGGCAACTCAAAAAGACAAGTCCAGGGGACTCCTTGACATTCCTTAACACCACAAAACAATTCCCAAGGCTAGGAATTTTTTCTCAGCATTATGGAGCAGGCATGTATCTGCTTGTGCCACATGCTTCTGTAGGAAATCTTTCAATGCTCAGCTGAAACTATTTGTTATGCTGGAGAAGCACATTCCCAGGATCTCTCTTTCAAGGCTACTTGCAAATCCAAGTCTAGCACTGTCCTGTACTTTTGTTATAAGATTGGATCAACTAAAGAAAGTGCAAGGGGAAAATTTGAAGAGAAATTCTTAAGAGAATCAGAGAGACCACTGAGCTTACTTTTTGTTTTTGTGCATGTTGCAAAGCATTTATTGTCTGAAAAAAAAAACTTTCAGAGGAAAGAAGATCCTGCAGGGGAGTAGAGAGGGAGAGTTCTCAGCTGCTCCAAGGGGAGTGGAAAAAGGGTGAGATAATATTTTTTCTAGAGCCTTTCAAGCAGGGAGTGGTATATCTGTAGACAAATAAGCCAAGATATTTTGTCCAGAGCAAGGTCTTGAGTCAGCAGCTGCTGTGCAAGGTTGCTGGTCTGTGGTTTCTGGCAGCTACAGGCATTTCCAAATTCAGCTACAGTTCACTCAAAAAAGATCACTGATATGTCAAGCAGTTCTGAGCTTCAGAAATTCTTCTAATTGGCTAGCTGTTATGTAACTCCATTGTCCTACTCTGTTTTCAAACTC
Organism: Pseudochirops corinnae; assembly: GCA_028646515.1. Classification (NCBI taxonomy): domain Eukaryota; kingdom Metazoa; phylum Chordata; class Mammalia; order Diprotodontia; family Pseudocheiridae; genus Pseudochirops; species Pseudochirops corinnae. Next base: position 472,708,919 of record CM053585.1, read on the forward strand.
TCCTGGACATCAGGAGAAAGGCCTCCATGATGCAGCTGGTCAAGCAGAAACTGGATGATGGAATAAGGAAGGTGCTTCTTGTCCTCCATCTTTATGGCTGTGAAGAAGCATCTTGTGATTTTCAAGATCTTAGCAAACTGATGAACCCCTGACTATGCTCTGCTACCTGAGTGCACTTTTATAGGTAACAAGGACAGGCAACTGAAGCATTAGGCCTTGAGGGCAGCTAGGTGGTGCTATGGATAGAGCACTGTGCCTGGGGTTAAGAAGACCCATCTTCCTGAGTTAAAATCCAGGCTCAGACACTTGCCAACTGTGTGACCTTGGACAAGTCACTTAACTCTGTTTGCCTCAATTTCCTCATCTGTAAAATGAACTGGAGAAGGAAATGGCAAACCACTCCAGTAGGTCTGCCAAGAAAACTTCAAATGGAGTCCTAAAGAGTGAAATAGGACTGAAAAAAATGACTGAACAACATTAGGTTCTGGAACCCAATCAGCTTAGCTCTCAGTAATACAGATACATTCCATGAGGAGTTTCCCTACAGTATATCCAAACAATGACCCATGCCCTGGAATATCAGATTGATTGAGAGAATTCTTCAAATTCATCTGGGAATCCTTGGATCACTCTCTTACATGAGGGAAAAAATCAAATAAGGAAGGGCAGACAGTGTGGTGGAGTGAGAGGTAGAATGAGATTTGGACTTTAGGTCAGGAAGTCTGAGCTGGAGTCCTGGGGAAGTCATTTAAACTTTTTGAGCATCAATTTCTTCAATA
>CM053585.1:472710197-472726104 GCA_028646515.1 Pseudochirops corinnae
TGAGAATCATTAGCTACTTTGTGTCTTGAGCCCAGGACTTCCAGATCTAAGGCTAACTCTCTATCCACATACCACGATGCTTTTGCTAAATGCATGTAACACTTTACAAAGCATTTTCCTTACAACAATCAAGTGAGGTAGAGAGTACAGATTTTAATATTTCCATTTTGTATTGAAGAAATTGATGCTCAAAAAGTTTGGTAAGCCTTCATATCAGAAGTGCTCATCTTTCTTGAACATACACCTGAAGGTAGATGAGTAACTCTGAAAAGGGCTTTGATATCTCTCTAGCATTCAACTTTCACCTTTGGCTCCAAGAAGCTGTAGCATGTGCACTGATCACTCCCTAGCAAACCATCTGGACAGATGGGACAAACCAGGTTGAAAGTAACTCATGGGGCTGTTGATAAGTTAGGGAGGGTATTTACCCCAAGCATGTAAAGACCACCCAGTGGAATGGGCAGATAAGAACAATAAGTTCCAACAGCTGGCCATGAAGGTGGCTGAAGCAGAGACTGTGGAGTGCTTAGAGCTTGGTGAAACTTCAAAGATGCCAAGGTCATCCACTTCAATCTGGGCCATCACTGGTTATCTTGAGTTCTTTCTTGCCATTGGACTTCCTTGACTCTGGAAGAGAGTGAGGCTGTTAACTTTGTGCAACTTTGCCACACTTAAATCCAGTTCATGTACAAGGCAAGACACCACCCCATGATGTTACTGGTCCCCTTCAAAAATGAAAGACAAACACCACCTAACTCTCTGGTACATTCTCTTCAATCTAGTGACCCTGTCATCTTTGTTGTTCCACAAATAAGACTTTCCATCTCTTGGCTCCAGGCATTTTCTGTGTCTCTCAAGCCTGGAGCTGTCCTTTTCTTGGCCAACTAGGTTCCCTGGCTTTCTTAAAGTCCTTCATCTATAGGAAGTCTTTCCCAACCCTTGGTAATTCTAATGCCTTTCCTCTTCTAATTACTTCCTATTTGTCATGTATATAGCTTGTTTGCACATATTTGTTTCTTTGTGGTCTCCCCCATTAGATCATGAGCTCTTTAGTGTCTTTTGCTTCTTTTTGTATCCCTAGAATTTATGGTACATAGTAGGCACTTAATACATATTTACTAATTGACAGTCAAACTCGTGGTGCCCAAGGCAACTCTCTAAAATTCTAAGTTGCAGAAAACCCATCAATTTGCATTAGTGAAGGGAATTTCCTCAGTTTGAGCTCTTTATCCCAGTGAGATCATAGATCTAGTCCTTAGTCTCATCCAAATGTCAACTAGCTTGTAGTCTTAAAATGATGACTCAAAATGGATGCAAATAATTTCTAGGAACAATTTGTAAAACATATGCTAAATTTCAGAATAGCATGAAGGCCTAGATATCTTTATGTAGCCACATTTGTAAATACATCAAAAAAATTTAAATAAATACGTCAACTAGGTCCAATACTAGTGAAATACAACACTGAGGGGATTAAGTTGCTTTGTAAACCACCAGATAGATTTGCCTAATCTCTGATGATTTACAAAGCAGCTCAGACCCTTCCTTGTGATTTATCCATTTTATTCAATCTCTTAACCATTTCTCAACTTAATCTGAGTTACATTAGAATTAGATAGCATAATCTCTTAGGAATTAGAGCATGACCACTAATAAAATGTTCTCAGAATATTTTGAGCCCTTGTTTTCTTTGGTTCTTTAATCTCCCTTGATATTGAGTGAAGGAAGGCTCATTGGACTCATGAGTAATACAGTCATTGTTGACAGAGCAGAAATGTTCAGTTCAGTGACAGTGAGGGTTGGTATTGAGGAAGGAGATATCTTTTTTTCTTCCTTTGACAACCGCCATCCTAGAACTCAGAACTGGGACAAGATTCCAAGTTACCTAAAGGCTCAAAACCTTCCAGGTTCTGCCTCTCCTTATCCATGAATAATCTGATGCCCCTCCCAATTCCTTTAAAATCTCTCATCTTTGTCTCTTATATTTCAAAAGTAGAGAACTTTGGACAAATAATGTAGCTGATAACTAAGAACTGTTACTTTGTGAAAATTAGATCACCTGTTCTTGTGTCAAGGTGTAAAGTACAATCCCAGGTGCTTACCAAATATCGGAACTCTATGAGAGTAAGTTGTCTTTTGGTTCCTTAAGAAAATTTTTAATATATGTGTCTTTTTGTGTATATGAAGAGGTATAGGGTTAGGGTTAGATGTGCTGGAGACCCCAAAATATCAACACGCCGGGTCCTGCCTAATGAATTCAACTCAAGTCTTTTCTCAGCCAAAGAAAAGCAAAGTTTATTTAAAGTTCATCATATTGGACACAGAGCAAATCTGTGCTAGGAAATTCTATGATGCTCTCACACATAGAGGCAAGATGGGGTCTTATATACAAAAAGGTTGTGGGAGGAATCTAGGGGTGGTCGAGGAGGAGTTTGGGGAGAGTCTGGAGAGGAATCAATGAAGTCAGACTCCAGTAAATGAGTGATTAAGGGTGGAAAGTTGCTGGAGGCTACCTGTAGCTGACAGACAAGGTGGGCTAGGCCAGTTCAAGGGTGGCAAGTTGCTGGACAAAGGAGGAATAGAGATTTGGGCAGAGCCACAATGAAAGGCCTATGGCCTCAGGCAAATGCCTTATGTGAGAAGATTCAAGGAGGGCTCAAGGGGTTTCCCAGAGCCCGTACCTACCTCATCATATATACCTGCATATACATCCAGGAAGCCTACTATATTACTAACAATGATTTGAAGCATCATCCAGATTTTATTAAGAATATACGATATCATACAAGTATTCCAAAAGAGTTGCTACAGGCAAATGTATCACCAAGTAGAAAATATTTCTGTTAAATATTCCTAATGCTAAATGAACAGGAACATTGAATGGTAGAAATTTACGTCTGGAAAGAAAATTGAAAGTCATCTAAAGTAAATGTTTAAGTGCTATATAAATGCCTATTATTATTTAATCTGAACCCCTAATTTTAGAGGTGAGGAAACTAAGGGATAGAGAATTTAATTGACAATTGTCAGTCTCCAGAGTTCTGTCTAAAAAGAGAATGAAATTAGGTCAACCTCTAGAGTTTTCTCTAGAAAGAGACAAACAAAATTAGGTTAATATGTGCTGTGTATTCCCTTTAAGCTAGTGAAAACATATATATGGGAGTCAGACATATCAGAGCTCCAAGAAGGGCCAGCTGGAAGAGATTATATACCCATAGAGTAAAGAAATGCATTTTATTCCCCATGTTAGCCAAAAATTATACTTTCTGTAAAGCAAGAAGGGTGGTCCCAAGACACCTCTGGTTTTTCTCCCAGCTGAAAACAAAGGATGTCAAGATAGCATCTTTAAGTGAGGGTCATAAAACAACAAGATAAGGGAAATGTCTGGTTCAAAGTGACTGACTTTTTTCTGAAGGAATACTCCCAGTCAACTAAATCCAGTAGGAGAGGTTCAGGTTCTGTCACCGAGCACACAAAGCATGATTGTTATGTCAATCCAAGGTGAGCCAAAATGCCCTTTTCTGATTGGTCAGTCCAGGTTTTGGCCCTTTTTGAGTGAGTGTGTGTGTGTGTGTGTGTGTGTGTGTGTGTTTAGGCTCAAATGGTACTCACAAGTAATATATCTCTTAGCTGATTCAGAGTAGAGCTGGTACAAGAGTCCAGGTTTTCTGACTTCCAGTTTATTGTTCTTTCCAGGGCATAATGAATGTGTGGTATTATTCTGTGTACACTCTCTTATTCCTGTAGAATTCATTGTTTCTATATCATGAAAGCAGAATCAGAATGAATTTTAGGTTGGAACTTGTAAACACCTCATTGTGCACAATTAGAAGCTATAGTAGTACTGACTAAATGGTGATTATCACTCTAAAAGGACAAAGAAAGTCAGGGGGCAGAGAGCTAACAGCAATGACTTTTTTTTTCCAGAGAATGTTTCTTCTCTGAAGTATTGTGTAGAAAGGCAGTGGCAAGTGAAGATTTCCCTATAGGCAAAATTCTATTTAAAAAAAGTTTTATTGATTGTATGCCATTTGTTTGTACATCATACACATTTCTGGATATAACCACCATTTAGAATTGGTCCCTGTCTTGTAATAAAGATAAACATTTAATCAAAAGCAATTGATAAAAGAATTGAGTTTTTTGCTGTATATAAAATTGTGCCTTTTATAAAGATGAGAGTACATTTCATTATTTTTTTCTCCTTAACCAAGGTTGATTTTCATAGTTAACTAAGGCTTAGCTTCCTTTCGTTGTTCTTTATTTTCATTTACCTTATTACAGTAATTGAGCATACTGTTTTGGTTCTAGTTATTTTTCTTTGCAACAATCCATGCAAACATTCCAAGGCTTCCTTAGAACTCCTTGTAGTCTTCATTTCTTATGGCACAATGATAGTAATATATCATGGTCCCACTGATGGGAAACTTGATGTGCAAATTGTCTGATGCACAGTAAGAGTTTAATAAATGCTTTTTGATTCATTATTTTGTTCACTCAACTTTTGAAAATCCTCTGTTAATGATCCTGGTGCTGGAGAACAGATGAGTGAGTGTCTGTCTCTAATGGTTTCAAGTGGAAACTTATGGTGAAGGAGGGGCAGGTCCCAGACTGAGAAAGACTCAAGACATCCAGCTCTATTACCGCTTTACAGACTTGTCTGTGGGGTGAAGGGTCACTGAGTCCCATCTTTCAGGCACTATCTAGAGCACCCTCAGGAATGCCAATTTCAGCTTGTTATTGCCCAAAATGAGGATGAGTGAATGTACAGAAGGATGGATAGCTGTAATCATTTCCCCAGTCACCCATTCCAAATTGCTGTCTGGCAGGAGATTGCTTAACATAAGTATAAAAAAGGCAACAAAATATGCTATGAAGAGTAAGAAGAAAGAGAATGATTCTGGTGGCTCTTAAATGCACCTCAGTGCTTGGGGCTCTGGAGGCAAGGACATAGTCCTTCATCTGCTGTGTGTATGTCTCCTCAGGGAAAGAACGAGCAGGAGAGGGGAGCATAGAATTACAAGGGGGATGACCATCCAGAAGGCACTAAAAATTAATTTGAGCACCCAAAATTTTGTGAAGTTATCTCTTTTATCACTAATATGTCTTACGATTCCGTTAAATTTACAGATCACATCTTGTTCAATCACTCCCCTGTTGATGGGTAGCTCCTGGTTTCTCATTATTTGATTTTCTTTTTTCCCCTTTCATCCAACCCTCAGGATCAGGAAATTTGTTTTGCTTGTGGCTCCTGTCTCCTCAGCGTTACCACATTTTATCCCTTCCCTACCCATCTCTGCTTGCTTCTCTTTTGAGTTTGGTATTTTCCTGTATTAAATAGCGTGTGTTTTCAACCCTGTCCATTTCAGCTCAGAGTGTGGTTTATCTGATGTCCACTTCCTCCTGACCAAACTCCCACCAAGTCCACTCTGCAAATTTGTGTGCTCTTTTCACACACTCCAATTGTGAGAAATAGCAAGTGCTCTCCACCCGCCCCCTTCCTTCCTTTCCACAGTGTGAATTTCTTTTACTCTCCCTTCTTCAAAGCCATCAGAATGAACCCACTCCATCCCAGGTCCTCTGTTTTTCTTATTGTGCTCCCTCAGTATCCTAAAGAAACATTAAGGATGTGACAGATCTCTTGTTCTCCTCCCTGTCTTAGAGGGTTCATACTACCTCATCCTAGTATCCCCTGCAAATGCTCAAATCAATGTTCCTTTAATATATGAAGTTCAGAGTGAGTGCAGCAGAACTGGCCCCTGAAATGTCAGACTTGCAGGAGAAAGACCAGCAGCCACTTCTGGGTCAGGGTCTTGTTCTCCACTCTGAGGCTGTGGTAGAACCTTCTTCTAGTTCCCCACTGATGAGCATTTTATGGAACCCTGACTTCATCATTTTTATGGTTCCCTGATACTGGGAAACACTGCTAATCTCAAGTTCTTCTCCAGCTGGGACTGGAAGGTACATAAGCCTCTCTCTCCCTATTCCCTTCTTGCTCTCCAAGTTCTTTGGAGGAGGTTTTTCTGGGCCTGACGTCTCAGGTCCCATTAGGTCAGACAGCTAGGAGGCTGTCTCATACTCAGGCTGACACTTTCAGGTTCTTGGTCCAGTTTGGCTATGTTGGAGGACATGGTCCTGGGTGCAGCTTCTGAAGAATGGAGGACAAGGACAGATGTCCCATCTGGAAGCGTAAGCCAGATTCTTTCAATTCTCTTGGCACTAGAGATCTGGGAAAACTTCAAGGACCTTTTTGTGTTTTATTTTTGTCTTATTTTGTTTTGTTTGTTTTCTGAGGCTTACTGCCAAATCTTCCTTTATGGAGGAAGGGACTTCCAGTTCCTAAGCCTATATTGGGTCGATCCTTTTTAGCTCCCCAAAGTTCACCTTTGGGTTGTCTTTTACAACATTGGGAAAAATTTAGTTTCTCTAAAGAGCTTGAAAAGAAAAATTGATGTTCTTTTGCAGCACTGTTTGGCCTTGATATCACCTAGAGGACCACAAATTGTGGCCTGTTTTGGGGACTTTAAAAGATATTATTCTCTTGCAGTTAGAATTATACTGTGGCAGAGAAGGAAGATGGATAGAAGTTGCCTATATTATGGCCTATGTTGGACTTTCTCACAACACGGTTCTCAGGAAAGATTGTAAGATGCTTGAAGCTAGAGCCCCTTCACAAAGGGGCAATAGAAGCCAATTAAATGACCCCCTTCCTATGGCCCCCAGGGCTGTGGCCCCAGACCCTTCCCCCCTTGGTGACTCCTGCTCAGGTCCCTGTCATGGGTCTCACCAAGGTGGCTCCCCCACCTCTCCTGCTGCTCGCCAACCCTTTTCCCCTTGGTTTCCCTTCCCTTTTACTCTGGCCTAACACCCTTCATTTCCTGCCTCTTACACCATCCATATCTCCCACCCTGCTCAGGTGTCAGCCACTGGTCTTGCTGAGGCTCCTCCTTCTGCGGCCCCTCCCCCGAGGCAATGGGCCTCATGCCCTATCCCCACAGCAGTCATACAGGTATCTCTTCTTCTGACCCCTTCTACTCCCCAGGTGCTGGCTGACTTTCCCCCTTGCCAGCCGGATGCCTCAGTCTTGCAGTCTGATCCAGTTCAGCCAGCACCCCACAGTCACTCCTTCAGAGGAAGTGGGACTTCCTATCTCCCTTCCCAAGCCCCTGTCCCCATAGCACCTTCAGGGCTTTTTCCCTTAAGGGAAGTGGCTCTCTCATCCAGTGGGACAACTAGAGTGCATGTCCCATTCCCCATTTCAGATCTCAATCAAGTTAAAGAAAAATTACAGAGGTTCTCCAAAGATCCAACAAAGTTTACTGCTGGTTTCAGAGACATACCCCTACAATTCAAGCCTTCTTGGGGTGATTTGCACATCCTCCTCTCCACCTGTTGTTCCACTGAGGAGAAGAGGAGAATCTGGGAACAAGCCCAGAAATTTCGGGATCGTTTGGCTAGTGATGACCCCAGAAAATACCCTCCAGGAATAGTGTTGTTCCCACTAGTGACCTAGGAAGGGATTCCCAAAGATGTGAGGATAGGGGAAAAAGAGACCATATGGTACTTTGCCTATTAGAAGGCCTAAGAACTGCATTTCAAAAGCAAGTAAATTATCAGAAGATTAGGGAAGTTTCTTCGACAGATAAGGAAAACCCTGCCCTTTTCCAAGATCAACTGGTGGAAGCTATTAAAAGGTATATGAATTTAGATCCTGACTCTAAGAAGGGACAGCAATCCTTAACATGTATTTCATTAATCAGTCTGCCCCAGATATTAGGAAGAAACTGCAGAAATTGGCAATCGGACTCCAAACACTTCAGGCCCAATTACTGGAGATAGTCTTTGGAGTCTTTAACAACAGTGTTTGGGATGAAAAAATACCCTTCATCCTTAATTTAGTGAAAAAATAAACACAGAGATCTCTTAGGATAAGAACAGGAGTTTATTCTCTTCCCTGGGAGAAGAGGGAAGTCTTCCCCATGACTCATCCTGGAGAAGAGGCCAGTTGCAAAAGGTGGTACAGCAATTTATAACTTAACTTAGTCAAGACCCCTCCCCGACTGTTTCCTTTCTCATTGGTGGAGAGGCATATTCACCAAATTCTTCCCCAACTGGGAGAGCATGAAAAGAGTTGGGGGGGGGGGAGGATCCCACCAAGGAGAGAAAACAGGCAAAGGAAGATAAAAGTGATTGACAGCAGCAATAGAGGAGCAGGGAGGAAGGGAAAGTTAACCATCTCAAAGTGAGAAGTTTTCACTCATCCTATACAACAGGGACTCAGTTGCAGCAGAGGAGAAAAAACTCAGGGAACAAACCAGAGACAGAGAACACTCACGATTCTTGGCTGCTGCCATGGCCAGGAAAAGCCCCTCCAGGGCACCCCCTTGGAGGAAGCCCAGTCACTTGGGCAGTGGAAAAACCTGCTTTTGATGTCACAAGGAGGGTCATTGGTCCAAGGAGTGCTCCTCCAAGGCGCCCCACAGAGGGAGCCCCAGGAACCAATACTTCTAGAACTGTGCCCATCTGACCAGGAGGGACATTGGAGGAAGGATTGTCCCTGAGATTGGAAATGTGGTAGAGCCACCTTCCAGTATCCTGTCCTCAGTCTTCTTGAGACTTGGAACGATGGGGACGCCTGGAGCTTGGCACAGCAGCCACTTTCTCCATCTCTCTCACTGAACTCTGGGCAAGCATTGAGGCTGAAGGTAAGGTTACCCACTTTATTATGGCTAAGTTCTCTGTTCTAACCAATTGGTTCTACCCTCCACTTGACCAGTCAGGTCAGGGGCATCGCAGGGGAAGCTAAGGGATGTCTCCAGACATACCCAGTCCTCTTCCTTATGCTCTCCTTATGCTCTCCTCTTAATGCTGTTCCCTTGTTGGGAAGAGACCTGATGGTGAAATTGGGAAGCCAGTTTTCTCTAGTTAAGCCTCCCAGATCTCCCCATGTTCCCTCACAAGTGTGGGAGATAGTTGAGTCAATTGTTTGGGATTGGGAAATTCCTGGGTGAGCTACTTCTGCCATCCCAGCATTTATTTTTGACTCCTGGGTCTGAAGTGTCCCACATGGTGGTCTATATTTAATGAGGCCCAAGGCCTGGGAGGAATTGCAACCATTAATTGCTACTCAAGACCCTAATTCCCTCTGTTCCAGAATGGGGCCCAGACCACCAGGTGAAAGCTTTTGAGACTTTGAAAACTAAATTGACTACCATGCCAGTATTAGCTTTACCCAATCTAGAAAAACCTTTCACTCTCTGATTATGAAAGGAGAGGACAGGCTTTGGGAGTTGTTGCCTGTTTTTGAAAACTATTAGATTCTGTGGCTGCTGTTGCTTTCCATGTGCTAAATGTCCGTGGAGGAATTTGGAAAGGAAAGGGATATTTGACAGCATTTTGGCATTGTCATAGTCATCTTTAATTCCAACCGGGAAAATTGTCTTTTATACCAGGAAAATTTTCCTTTCTCTATACTTTTTTTGGTGACTGTTTGGTCTTCGTTTGCTTAACCTCCTTGCCAGATTTGTCTCCTCCAGGGTTCAAGCCATCAACCTCTAGTTGACCACCCAGGCTATACCAACCTCTCACTGAATCCAAGTTCTCCAGCCCACTAGACCTGGCATCATCCACGTTCTGGAGTCTGACCCCTTGAACAGGACCAAGAGAGGCAGAGACAGCTCTATGCCCCTTGCCAGCAGGAAGCACTTCCAGAAGCTGAGACTTTCACCCTTTACCTCAAAGAAATTTGGGTCCCATTTGTTTGAGGGGGGAATGATGAGGTACAGGCTCTGGGAACCCCCTTGAACTCTGACTGAGTCTTCCCACACTAAGCATTTGCCTGAGGCCATAAACCTTTCATTGTGGCTTGGCTCAAATCTGCTACTGGCCTAGCCCTCCATTGTTCAGCTAGTCCCCACCCTTGACCCTCCCAAAATATCTATACACCCTTAAACTAGCGTAGCCTTCCATTGTCTAATCTCCAGGTAGCCTCCAGCTACTTCTCACCCTTAATCTCTCATCACTGGGGTCTGACCTCATTTGACTTCTCCTGAAGACCCTCCCCAAATTCCTCTTCTAGACCACCCCTAGATTCCTCCCACAACCTTTCTGTATATAAGACCCCATCTTGCCTCCATGAAAGAGAGGATGCCAGAGAATTTTCTAGCACAGACTCACTCTGTGTCAGATGATTTTGACCCGCTTGTCCAATACAAGTGTCACAGATACTGAAGCTCCTTAAGAGTCTACCCATTATGGTGAGTCTCTAATAAACTTTGTTTTTCTTTGGCTGAGAGAAGACTTGAGTTGAACTCATTTAGTAGCACCCAGCATGTTGGTATTTTGGAGTCTTGCACACCCCTAACCTCTACATTTTATAGTTCTCTGACCTCTACATTTATGGTTCCCTGACTTCTTTACCTACCAGCAAGTCCAGTGGTGGAACTGTGGAGCGGCTGGGCAAGGTTGGTGTGGGCCAGGCATCTTCACCCCAAGTGGTGTGTGAACATAGGCCCTGGTAGGACATGGTTGGGGTGTGTGGTAGGAAACCTTCCCGGCTGGACAGTTTCCTTGGGTCAGTGACAGCAGCTGCTTCTCCTTTTCTATGCCTGATTCCTGTGTACCCTGGTTTCCCTGAGCTCTGCTGTCCCTTGGTCCCCAGTCCCTCCCATTCCTCCCAGACTCTTAGCTGGTTCCCAGGAGTCCAGAGGCCAATTTTGGGCCTGAAAGAATGTCAAGGAAACTATGAGGCAGAGGATAAACACTACAGATTAAGAACATGAAGGGTTTCGGCATTATGGTATTCTGATCTTCCTGTTTCCCATGTTTTTCTTGGAGACATATGATTCTTGAATTGTCTTTGTGTATCCAGTGTCTGAGATCAATGATTTTGCTTATAATGTAGATCACGAATTCTATTAGTGTTATTTCCTTTTGCACCTCTTCTTCTAGATGGTCCTTTACTTCAATGTACTTGTATTCTGTCTCTTAAATCCTATTCGCTTGCAAGTTGTGGCTTCACCTCTCTGCTGCCATGGTCCTCTTTGAGAATAAAGGGCAAGCAACAACTTGTATTCCAAACCTGTTTTTCTCTTTCACTCTCATTGGTGTTTAAGTTAATCTATTCTGCAAATATTTTTGATTTTCAGGCCATAAATACTGACATATGTTTCCTTTTAACTTCTCTTAAGCTTTTGATTTCTTTTTTTAAACTATTCTGAAATATTTTGCTTTTGTTCTATGCTCTCTTAGTATTCTGTAGGATTCTGTGTTTCATTTAACATTGGCCCAATTTTCTTTTACTAGTATGGTTTATTTAGAGAAGGTTGTAATCTTTTAGATGTTTTAGTATTAATTCTTCCTTCTAATGTTAATATCCTCTCTGGTGATTTGTCTGTTTGTATTCTCAGTTTTTGATTGAGTTTTCTTTCTTGAGCTTTGGGTGGTTTCAGTTTTTTTTCTTATATACTTTTCTCACTCAGTTTCTGGCTCTTCCCCTTTTCACCAACTTCTCCTAGTTTGTGCTCCTAGTTTGAGAAGTCAGCACTGCTCTCAGCTGTATTCTGGTTCCTTTTCCTTCAGTCCCAGTATAGTCACTTATTCTGGCTTTTGCCCCAGTTCTTTCCATTCTTCAGTTCTCTGACTGTCCTTAGTGATCATCTTCAGTTTTTGGTAGGGTTAGGGGAAGGTGAAGTGGTGTTTGTAGATTGGGATTCCTAACCTAGGAAGGAAGCTCATCTCTGTCTTTTCCTTTTCTTTCCCCTCCACTTCACATGGTTAGGCAGGGTCAAAGTCTACTACTGCTTGTTGTTGTAGTGATGAAGTCAGGGTTTCATAAAAGGTATAGATATAGAGTTTAAAATGATGAAATATAGGGTTAGGGGTGCACAAGACCCCAAATTACCAACATGCTGGGTCCAGCTGAATGAATTCCACTCAAGCCTTCTCTCAGCCAAAGTAAAGCAAAATTTATTAGAGAGTTGCCATATTGGGTAGACTCTTAAGGAGCCTGGGTATCTATGACACTTGTATTGGACGGCTGGGCCAGAATTATCTGACACAGAGTGAATCTGTGCTAGAAAATTCTCCGGCATTCTCTCTTTCATGGAGGCAAGATGGTGTTCTTATATACAGAAATGTTTGTTTCTTGTTTGTTGTCTAGGGGAAGAGTTTGGGGAGGGTGTTCAGGAGAAGTCAAATGAGGTCAGACTCCAGTGATGAGAAATTAAGTGTGGGAGGTAGCTGGAGGCTACCTGGAGATGAGACAATGGAGGGTTTGGGAGGATCAAGGGTGGGGGCTAGCTGGACAAAGAGCTAAGCTAGTAACAGAGGTTTGTGCTAAGCCAGGATGAAAGGCTTATGGCCTCGGGCAAATGCCTCATCAAATGGGAAGATTCAATCAGAGTTCAAGGGGGTTCCCAGGGCCTGTACCTCCTCAATAGTAGGATAGTGGAAGAAACACAGGGTTAGGTCAATAGTCAATAAGCCTTTATTAAGTGCTTATTATGTTCTAGGCACTGTAATAAGTGCCAAGAACACAAATACAAGTAACTGCTCTCAAGGAGCTTTGTTCTAGTGGGGGAAGGCAACACATAAGGCTAAATATGGACTTGGGGAATGTTGGATAGAGAATTCCAGAGAGATAGTAGAGGAATTCCATAAAAGAATGAAAGAGTAAACAAGACTGGTCTGGGGGAGAGTGATCTTTCATAGTAAGAAAACTCTTGGGTTATGGTAGAAAAAGAAGTCTGGAGAATTAAGAGTGGCATCCAGAGAAGAATGAAGAATTCAACACGTGTGTGCTATAGATTCTCTGTAGCAGGAGGAAAATGTAAAGCATAAGCCCATGGATCAGTTTGTGCTGATATGGATTGTTCACTCTGCAGTAGACTGAGGACTGGTGGTTGAGGGGTGTTGAATGAATGGGATGGGGGTTAGCATTTTTCACTATTAATTCAGAATGCTGTTACCTTATTGGGCAGCTTGCTTTTATTTCTTCCATGAATTCAACTTTAATTGTGTATCTATGGCACAACTTTTTTCTCCTGAGATTTAGTAGGGATTGTAGAAAATGCCTAGTCCTCCATTTTGTTGTTCACATGACCCAGAAGTCCCTGAAATCAGATCTTTTGAGGAGAAGAGGATTTCCTGATGCAGCATGGCTCTTGGAGAAAGAAGAGTATTATCTAGATATTTTTGCATAGCATCTTGCTTGGAGAGCAGAAAATGAATTATTGAGACATTACAGGTCCAGTGAGATTGTTAGCTCTAGTAACCGTGTGTATGTGTGTATATCTGGGTGTGTGTATGTCTATGTGTATATATATATATATATATTATATACATACATACACATATATGTATATATATTTTTTCTATCAGGATGTTAAATTAGAAAGTGGAACTTTAAGTTTTGGTGGGGAAGGGGTTATAATGTAGGACTCTGGGAGGAAGAAGACTCACCAGAATGTCAAAGGATTGCCTCATAGTCATCCCCTGTTCAGTTCCCCTCAGGAAGGAGCTTATGGGTTATTTTATGGCTTTTTGTGTGAGTTGTGTGTGTGGGTGTGGGTGTGGGTGTGGGTGTGGGTGTGGGTGTTTTGTGAGTGTGTTTGTAGGATTTCTTTTTCTGTTTATGAACTCCTCTGAGTGCTTTGTGCCTTCTTCATTTACTGTGGGGCGAAATAAAGGTTCAAGGCATTGCTGCATTGAGCACATACACAGAAACTGGAGAATACTTTTATTCTCATTTGGAGAAACTTAGGAACCACTACAGGTGAGCATGCCAGGAAAATTTACTCCCATTTCAAGTGGGAGCAACAAGTCAAAGAGAGAAAAAAATGATCTATTAGGGTCAGCCTCCAAGATTGTTTCTGTTCTATATGAGGCCCAGCTTCCTGGTGACCTGGTATTACCTTGGGATAAATATACTTGTACTATCTACATCCCAGCACTGATCTGATCAAATCACTTCCTAAATAAATAAAAGATGGTATAATCATTATTATCCTCTCCCATCTTTCCCCCTTAGCTTCCCCCCCTCCACTCTTCCAGCCTCTCATTATTGCTTTAGAACTTTCCAAGAATCTGACATATGGGAAGCTGATTATAACTGACACTAGCCTATTTCAAAGACATTAGTCTTTGTCTCTGATCACTGGTCACCTTCTTTTAAAAAAAATTATTTATTTTTAGTTTTCCACATTAATTTCCACAAAATTTTGAGTTACAATTTTTTCTCTCTGTCTTTCTCCTATCCCCCACCCCAAAATAACAAACCTAATGAATACCCCTTCCCCCAATCTGTTCTCTCTTATATTCTCCCCCATCGCCCCCCTAACTTTCTAGTAGGGCAAGATAGCTTTCTATACCCCAGTGCCTGTATATCTTATTCCTCAGCTGTAGGTAGAAAACAAATGTTTTTTTTAAAAAAACATTTGTTTTTAAAACTTTGAGTTCCAGATTTTTTTCCTTCTTCCCTCCTCACCCACCCCCACTGGGAGGGTAAGCAATTCAATATAGGTTGTACATGTGTAGTTACCCAAATCATTTCCATAATTGTTATATTGTGAAAGACAAACTATACTTCCCTCCATCCTATCCTGCCCCCTATTTATTCTATTATCTCCTTTGACTTTATCCCTTTTCAAAAATGTTTGCTTCTAACTACCCTGTCCCCCAATCTGCCCTCCCTCCTATCATCCCCCATCTTACCCTCTTCCCACTTACTTTCCTGTAGGGCAAGATACCCAATTGAGTGTGTATGTTATTCCCTCCTTAGACAAAATTCAATGAGAGTAAGGTTGACCCATTCCCTTTCACCTTCCTGCTCTTCCCCTCCATTGTAACAGTTTTCTCTTGCCTCTTTTTTTTTTATTGATTTGTTTATTTACTATTAGTTTACAAGATTCAGTTACACAATCCCTTGAGTTTCAAATTTTCCCCTCTCCTTCCCCTCCCCCAATGGCAGCATGCAATCAAGTATAGGATCTGCAAATACTTTCACATTGGACATTAATCTGGTTGTATAGAAGAGTTGTAACCAAGGGAGTGAACAATGGGGAAAAAGAAAGAAAACCGAACATGAAAAAGAATGATAGCATGTAGATTGCTTCAGCCTCCATTTAAATTCTGTTCTTTCTAGATCTTTCTCTGAAGTAGATATCTCCTTCCATCCTGAGACTTGTAGAGTTGTCTTATAACCGTGCTTTGCTGAGAAGACTCCAGTTTATCAAAGCTGGTCGTCACACGTATGATGTGTCTGTGACTGTACAAATTTTTCCTGGTTCTGTTCTTCTCACTGAGCATCAGTTTGTATAAGCCTCTCCAGGTGAATATGAAGACCATCTCCTCCCCATATCTTATAGCACAATAGTATTCCATTACATTCATATACCACAATTTGTTTAGCCATTTCCCAGTTGATGGGCATCACCTTAATTTCCAGTTTTTTGCCACCACAAAGAGAGCTGCAATAAGTATTTTTGCACATATGGGTCTTCCTCCCACTTCTATGATCTTTTTGGGGTACAGCCCCAGAAGTGGTATTACTGGGTCAAAGGTTATGCAATTATTTATAGCCCTTTGGGCATAGTTCCAGATTGCTCTCCAGAATGGTTGAATCAGTTTACAACTCCACCAACAATGCATTAGTGTTCCAATTTTTCCACATCCTCTCCAGCATTTGTCATTTTCCTGTATTGTCATCTTAGCCAATCTGACTGGTGATATGTGGTACCTCAGAGTTGTTTTGATTTTCATTTCTCTAATCAATAGTGATTTAGAGCATTTTTTCATATGATTATAGATATCTTTAATTTCTATCTCTGAGAATTACCTGTTCATATACCTTGACCATTTATCAATTGGGGAATGACTTGTATTCTTATAAATTTTACTTAATTCTCTG
>CM053585.1:472726604-472749441 GCA_028646515.1 Pseudochirops corinnae
CATTTATTCCTATACTTTCTAGTGTTTTTAATAGAAATGGATATTGTATTTTGTCAAAAGCTTTTTCTGCATCTATTGAAATAATCATATGGTTTCTGCTAGTTTTATTGTTGATATGATCAATGATCCTGATGGTTTTCCTAATATTGAACCATTCTTGCATTCCTGGAACGAATCCAACCTGATCAAAATGTATTTTTCTTGTAATCAGTTGTTGTATTCTTTTTGCTAACATTTTATTTAAAATTTTTGCATCTATATTCATGAGGGAGATTGGTCTATAATTTTCTTTCTCCATTTTGTCTAGATTCTTTTTTTGATTGTGGCTTTCAGGTAGTCCAATAATTTTTAAATTCTCTCTTGTGGATCTAATTTCCAGGGCAGTGATTTTTCCAATGAGATATTTTACATTGCCTTCTATTTTTTTCACTTGTTTGGATCTTTTTTATAGTATCTTGATCTCTCATAAAGTCATTACCTTCCAGTTGCTCCAATCTAATTTTGAAGGAGTTTTCTCTTCAGTGAATTTTTGAAATTTCTTTTCCATCTGGCAAATTTGGCTTTTTAAGGCATTCCTCTTCTCATTGGCTTTTTGGGCCTCTTTTGCCGTTTGAGTTAGTCTATTTTTTAAGGTGTTATTTTCTTCAGTTTTTTTGGGGGGGTGGTCTCCTTTAGCAGGCTGTTGACTCTCTTTTTATGATTTTCCTGCATCATTCTCATTTCTCTTCCCAATTTTTCCTCCACTTTTCTTACTTGATTTTCAAAAACCTTCTTGAGCTCCTCCATGGTCTGTAATCAGTTCATATTTTTCTTGGAGGCTTTTGATGCAGGAGTTCTGACTTTACTATCTTCCTCCCACTCCATGCCTTGATCCCTTTTGTCCCCCAAAAAGGATTGTATGTTCTGTTTGAACTTCTTATGCTTGCTCATATGGCCAACCAATTACTTGATGTTTGAGCTCTTTGCCACAGTAGAATTCTGCTTCCAGAATGGAGAGAACTTAGTCCCAAATAGCTGGGGTTTTTGCAACTGCTGGAGCTATTAGGAGGATGCCATCTCTATAGCTCCCACAAACTCTGGGTCACTGATCACACAGCCCAGGACCATCACCCAAGACCATGATCCAGATCCAAGCAGGTTAAAGCAAGAGCAATTACCTTCTCAATTGTCCCTTGATCACCCTACAATCTGCAGGACAGGAGCTCCAGAGGCAGCCATGTGGCGCAGCCACCACACCTCTGCTGCTTCTTGTCCCAGGAACAGGAGGTGGTAGGTGATCTTCAGAATCTTCCTAAGACAATTCAAATGGAAGCGATTCAGTTTCCTGGTATGGTGCTGGTATAATGTCCAGGTTTCACAGGCATACAACAATGAGGTCAGCACAACAGCTCTGTAGACCTTCAGTTTGGTAATCAGTCTAATGCCTCTTCTCTCCCATACTTTCCTCCCAAAGACTGAACTAGCTGAGTGCATATTTTGTATACGAATATGCACATGTATAATACATGTACACATGCACGCACACATGTGTATATATGTATGTATAAGTATTGTTGTATGTATATGTCTATGTATATATGTGTGTGTATATGTAACATATTTTTGTAAGTATATATGTGTGTATACATTGTGTGTGTGTTTATTTTGTCAACCTGAAAGTTTGATTAAAAGAGGCAAACAGGTTAGGTGGTATATAAATTCATATTGTTTATTCCCTTAAAGCTAGCTAATACATGTATAAATGGAACCAGATTTTCAATTCTGACTGACTGATAAAAGAATGACAAGCCTTATACATGTTTTAGAGCAATCCAACTCAAGATCTTTGTATCCCTCAGATTTGTGAACTCCATATGTGTTTAACCATAACACAAGAAAGGAATTTTCCCAACTGAATAGGTTGTAAAAACAAGAAGATAAGAGAATTGACAAAGTGTCAATTGAAAATAAAACCCAGGATACTTGTATTTCCTGATATAACATAGTATATATCCAAAAAATATTAAGATAAGAGAAGTCCCATTGTTCAAGAAAGTGCCTTGGGTTAAGGCATCTCATCCTTAATGGTCATAAACAGAGGAATACCCTTAGCTTCATCTGGTCTTGTAGTTGTTTACATAGAAAGAGGCATTCTCTTGGTTTACTCATAGAACAAAGAAGGGAATGTCCATTAAGCCAAGGTGTTTCTTCTGGTTGATTAGTTCTGGCTTCAAATGGGGTTCAAATGATCTTAAATGATTACCTATATATCTGTAATGTTAAATAATGATAATAATAATAGTAACCAATATTTATGTAGTACCTTAAGGTTTGCAAAGAACTTTAAACATTTT
Source organism: Pseudochirops corinnae (assembly GCA_028646515.1). Classification (NCBI taxonomy): domain Eukaryota; kingdom Metazoa; phylum Chordata; class Mammalia; order Diprotodontia; family Pseudocheiridae; genus Pseudochirops; species Pseudochirops corinnae. The sequence goes on from CM053585.1 coordinate 472,728,938, forward strand.
CCCATTTTATTCTCACAAAATCCCTGTGAGGTAGGTGCCAAAACTATCATCTCCATTTTATAGATGAGAAAAATGAGGGAGAAAAGTTAAATGACTTGCCCAGGGTCAAACAGCTTGTAAGGGTCTGAAGAAGAATTTGAACTCAGGTCTTCCTGACTCTAAGTCCAATGCTCTCCCTTCTATGCCACCTAACTACCTAGAATAGTAGAATTTTAAAATACTTGCAGAGTCTACACTGCTCTCCCTTTCCCTCCTTGTACTAGCCAGTAAAGGATCTCCTGACCCCACATTTAATGCAGCTTTCCCCCAACCACAGCAGCTTCAGGAATGCCTGCTTCAGATTTTTGTTTTGTAGAATAATGATAAAAGAGTGCACAGAGGGAAAGACAGGGGCAGCCAACTCTATAATCATTGTCACCTTGGTATCTGTCAGGACAGCACTTGATTTCCCAAGGAAGAGAATGACAAAATGAAAGACAAAAAGTAAGAGGAAAGAAAACATTACAATGGTGGCTCTCACATGTGCCTTAGTGCTCACGTCTCTGGGGGCAGTGACCTGGTGCCGTATCATCCTGGTGTGCCTTCTCAGGGAGAGGATGAGTAAAAGAGAGGAGAAGAGGGATATAATGAATGGTATCAGTGTCCACAGGAAAGCAAGAAGGTATAAGACATAAATTTCTCTTTCCTTTCTTCTGACATTTTCAGTGTAGCTTGTAATGAGTCTCATTTTTAGGATTCCAGAATATAAATTGAATTTTTGGATCAGTAACACTGCATTGAGGAAAAAGAAGAGCACACTGCCCAGAAGAACAGAGGCAACCACCTGGGGAATCCTCCACTTCAGCCAGAGGAAGACAGGGTGGGAGAACATGGCAATCTTCAGGCAGTAGAAGACGCTGAGGCAGGAGGACAGCGAGATGCTTAAATAGTCACTAAGAGTCCAGGTAATGTCATGAATTCGACTTATTGTCACTCCATGATAGAAATCAGGATAGAACACCAAGGCAGTGGCATCAGAAATGATCACACATTGCAGGATGATCCTGGAGAAGGCTAGATTCATAATGATGAAGTCAAATAAGGAAATCTTGCTCCTTTTGATCCAGTGGAGGCAATTGATAAGCCCAAGAAAGCCATTCCCCCACATCCCCAGAATAAACTGACTGAGGGCCACACACAAAAAGAAGATTTGCAATGAGTTCACCATGTCTGCAGATGACTTTCTCCACCTTTGCAATCTCTCTGCTTCTCTGCAGCCTTGCTACTGTCCTACAGCTTCTCTGACCTGAGGTAAGTAAACACATACAGGTGCCTGCTTCTCAACAGTGTCACTAGTACCTCTTGTCCTTCTCTCATTTGCTCGTGCTCCTGTCTCTGTCCAGAGTGCTCAGAAATTCTTGAGGGTCAGTCTTGCATTTGCTCCTTCCAAATGGGTCTGCTGCTGTTCTGTAGTTCAGACCCCAGGCTTAGAGTTTTCTCAATTTCTTGGGTCATAAATGTCATTTAGTGGATAAAGGCCCAACCAATAGTGGTTAAAAGATCTTTGCTAACATGCAAATATAGTATCCCACAGAGAAGGGAGGGGTTAGAGGCAGAGAAAATGGAAGGTTCATTGCCATGCAGATAATAAGTTTCTGTGTCACATAAAGACAATGGAATTAGTCCTTGAAACCTCAGAAAGTATGGTCCACTGAAGACATATCTGGAACTGGTTATGGGTGATGGTACTGAATGGAAGAGCTATTTTGAAGAGTGACTATGCCCAAACCATCAAAATATGTTTGTGTGTGTATGTGTGTGTATCTAAATCTATCTTTCTCATTAACTATATATTATCCTTATTATTTCTGTATATGAAATGCATATGAAACTGAAAATCTTGATTATAATACAGCATATGTATTTTTTAAAAACTATGCAATAAATTAAAGATATTAGTTTCAAAGTTGTTCTCTGTAATCTTCCTATCTACATCCTTCTGTTCTCTTCCTGGTATTTAAACAAATGTTTCATAACACTATTTTTTTTCATTTGTCAGCATTTCCACTCTCTTGTCCCTAGATCTTTTACCCCCTAACTTAGCAAAACCAAATCCTTCTATTGCAACAGATATGTCTAGTCAACAAAAACTAATACACCCAGTAACCATGTCCAAAAACCTATGGGTCATGATGCTTCTCTAGTTCATAATCTCTAGGTAGGTAGCATGCTTCCTCTTTGCAGTCACTGTGGGTCATTGCATTGGTCAGAGTTCTTAAGTCTTTACAATGCTGTATAAATTATTCTTTTTACTTTGCATTGTTTCCTACAAGTTTCCCCAAATTTCTCTGAATCCGCAGTTTTCATCATTATTATTACACAATAACATTCCACTATATTTGTATACCAAATATATTTAGCCATCCTTCAAGTGATAGACACAGCCTTAGTTTCCCGTTCTTTGCTGCAAAAAATGTGCCGCTAGGGATGATTTTGTGCTTTTGGATCCTTTCTCTCTCTTTATCTTTTTGGGTGTACTGATAGACATACATGCACATGTTTGTATGTACAGATACCTAAGTGTATATAGAATAATAATAGCTAGGACTTATGTTTTGCTTTAAGGTTTGCAAAGAATTTTGTAAATAAAGATTTCATATATAATTTAATGACTTTGAGTATAGTTCCAAATTGCTTTTTAGCGTGATCAGATCAAGTCATTGCTTGACTAATAGTATATTAATATGACTAATAATATATTAATATGATTCCTCACTCTAGTCATCAGCAACTCTCATTTTTTTCTTTTTTGCCAAATTTGACAATTTGATGTGAGTAAAGTGAAACTTTAGTATTGTTCTAAATTGAATTTCTCTTATTCTTAGAGATTTAGAACACTTTGTTTATATGATTGTTGATATCCTGGATTTTGTTCCAAATCCACCATTTTTCTAAAACAGAGATATTTAACTCATGTATAATGGAGAAGAGATTGCTGAGCCTTGGCAGTCTTGGATCTTCTTGACCCTTCCCTCAGATGATATGCTGATGGTTGTAATGTTAATGGGATAAAAAAAAAAAATCTTCCCTGCCCCTTAATAAGCCTCAGGTGGAGGCCATTGGGAGAGGGACTTGCCTAAGGAGGAGCTTGCTCAGGGAGAGGCTTGCTTGTAGGAAGGCTGCCACACCTTTTAGTCCTAAGTTGGTTAGGGCCTGAGTCAGGAGGGTTCTTCTGCCTTCTGGCTCTGAGAAGTGTATATATTTTTTGAATTGGTATTTTACTTTGAGAGTTCGCTTAGCAGAAGGCCATTTGATTTCCTGGTCTAGACTCTGAGTAGCCGTATGTTTAGATTCCCGACTGCTAAGATGTTCTACATCCAGGGGTGTATGTAAAGTATATAGCAACATAGCTTTGATTCAGCATTCAGAGTCTGTTGGGCTTCATGCTATTTCTCTCCTTGTATTTTCTCTGATGTTCAGAGTGCTGACCATTCCCCTAAACTAGTGAATATAATTAAAAGTAGGATTGTTAACCCCTTTTTGAACAATCTTGGCTTGGAAAGCAGATCAAAGAACCTGTGCTAGCCATCCTGGTGTAATGTTAATGGGATATAAGATCTTCCCTGCCCATTAATAGGCCCCATGAGGAACCCATTAAGGCAAGCTTGCTTAGAGAAGGCTGGCTTGTAGAAGACTTTCACATCTTTTGTTAATTTCTAATTAGGCACTGAGTCATGAGGGTTGTGATGCCCTCTGGCTCTAAAAAGGGTACATATACTCTGTGGTTAGTATTTTGCTTTGGGGCTGACTCATTGGAAGAATGTTCCTGTGATTTGACCAGATGAGACTCTGGGTAGCCATTTAGGGGTCCCCCAGCTTTGCAAAATCCAGATGTTGGTGCTTCTCTCTCTGAGAACTGTCTATGTATTGCCTTGGTCACACAGTTGTATCTGTCTCTTGATCTGTGCTAATTTCTCACACAGAAGCCCTCTCTTGGTCTTTATGTCTCTGTTTGTATTTTCTCTGAAGTTCAGGGTGCTGACTTTTCCCCTGAAGTAATGAATGTAATTAAAAAAGATTGTTGACTTCTTGAACAGCTATCTTACCTAGTAAAGCATATCTAAGAACCTGTACTAACAGCCAGTCTGGGTATGCCAGTGTGGTTCCCATTATACCTGGATATGCTAGAGTGCTTGCTGTTATAATCCTTCATCAGATAACTTCTATCGATGGCACCTATGAGTCACATATTTATATTGATACAACTCTTACTTCCCCTGCACTCACATATTTTATATTTCATCTGTCTCTCCTTGACCTGTTTTTTAGGTCTTTAATAAATCTAGTAAATGCCTTACGTTTTCTTCTATTTTTCAATCTTTTAATTTTGCTTTTAAAATTTTCTTTTATTTCATAGGGTCATTGAGGTTCTATCTGTGCTAGTCTCATTTTCAGGAAGTCTACTCCTTGGGCATCATATCTTGCCTTATGTTCTAGGGTATTTATTTTCCTTCCAATTATTTTTTCAAGAACTCATTTCATATATTATTTCATTTTAAAGAAATCTCCTACTTCTTTTCTTCCATGTAGCCTTTTAATCCTTGTGACCAAGGCATTTTTTTCTCTAAGTTCATCCTTGCAATCATTATTTGGTTTTCTAGGCACACGTCTTGGGTATCTATTGACCTGTATTATTGACTGTTTGTTATTTTCTTCTGTTGACTCATGTCTCCTTCACCAGTTCCTGATTTGGTCTTTACACTAGGGGTAGATTCTGAATCTTCTTGCAATGTTAGATGAACTGGTCAGGTCCTTTTTGATCCTGACCTCGATTGCCTGGACACCTGTCACTGATTCCATGTGGTTTGTTGTGTCTGTGCTCATGTTGTGTGCTGTCAAATTTCAAGCCACTTGATATTGTTTGGATTTAATATACTGTGGTCTTCAGAGGCCTCTGGAGTGTCTCAGGTGAGTTTTGTGTATGTTTCTGGCCCCTCAGGTCATCTTATTCAGAATGCTGCCTGCTTCTAGCCTCACATCCACAATAAAAAATGTCACAGAAGTTGTATCATGGAAGGTAGATGGCTCTCCTTGGATTTGTTTGTCCAAGCACTCTAGGCTTTCTGCACCTTGGTACTGCTTTACAATTATTTTCTCATGGGAACCGTGGAAGGTAAGCACTATTATTATTGCCATTTTAGGCGAGAAAACTGTGGCTGAAGGAGGTTAAATGACTTATTCGGGGTCATACCACTATGAATATCTGAGGTCATATTTGAACTCAGATCTTCCTTTCTCTTAACCCAATGTTCAATGAATCCTCTGCTCCAACTTACTGCCTCCAGGGTTAAAAGAATCTAGAAGGTATACACTTTTTAATATCTTTCTTTTTAACATCTTTTTATTTTGATAAATGTTTCCTAATTACATATAAATTTTAACATTCATTTAAAATTTTTTGAGTTTCAAATTGTCTTCCTTTTTTCGCTTGGTCCTCCTTGAGAAGACAAGCAATTTGACACTGATCATTCATGTACAGTCATGCAAAACATATTTCCATATTGGCCATGTTGCAAAAGAACACAGACAAGAAAAGCCCCTGGAGCTTAGTGAGTTAGAGGGGTGACATAGAATGACTGACCCTGTGTGTAATCAAGGGAGTAAGCCTGGCATTAGCACGTGACTGTTAGAGAGAGACACTGAGTGACAGAGAGACAGGCAGAGACAGAGAGATGAAGAGAGTGACAGACAGATACAGGGAGACAGACTGAGAGAGAAACAGAGACAGAGAGAAAGATACAGAGAGAAAGAGACAGAGAGTGAGAGAGATAGACAGACAGACATACAGAGAGAGAGGCAGAGAGAAAGAGACAGGGAGACAGGGAGAGAAAGAGAGAGAGACAGAGAAAGTGTCAGAGAGAGAGAGAGTCTGAGAGAGAGACAGAGGTGGAGACAGAAAGAGACAGAGATGGAGAGAAGGGAGAGAGAGACAGAGAAAGAAGCAGACAGAGACAGTAAGGCAGAGAGAGAGAGAGAGACAGATAGAGAAACAGAATGACAGACACAGAAAGACAGGGACAGAAACAGAAAGATAAAGAGACAGACAGAGGGATGAAGAGAGGGAAGGCATTATCTCACCCCTAAGGGGATATAAACTAGGAACAGGAATGGGCTCTAGGCCCTGATCCTCTCCAGGGGTCCTCAACCTGTGGGTGGTGACTCCTTTGGGGGTTGAACCACCCTTTCACAGGGGTTGCCTAAGACCACTGGAAAACACATATTTCCAGTGGTCTTCGGAATGGCAACACTGCTCCTCTGTCTCCAGGCGGGTCTGCCCACATGCAGATACGCCCACATAGGAGTATTAAAGGGTTGCAGCCTCAGGAAGGCTGAGAACCACTACAAGTGGTACTTTCTCCCCAGGGTCTTTCTCTTTCTCCAGGCGAGCCTGAAACTGCTCCTCTCCTCTTGTAGCTGGAAGCCTCAAGCTGAGTGGAAGATGAATGAAAGGAGGGGGAGACTACAGGAAGGGAGAATTACAACTGATAATACAGTTTTCCATCACCTGGAATCCATTACAAAGTGCTCTGAATTCAAGGACATAACGTAGCATTCTTCACACCACATAAGAAAAAAAAGTCCAAATCTGTCTCTTCTACATCTCTAGTCTTCTAAGAGACCCCAGCAGCAGCACCTTTAGGTCTTAAGCCTCTTCCCACCTGAGTTTTAAACTGAAGGGTTATTAAGAGCTGAAAAACAAAAATATCCTCATCAACTTTTTAGTGCAACTTCTTCATTTAACAGATGATCAAAGTGAGGTTCCAAGTAAACCACATATTCTGGGTCACTCAGATTTGACCTTTGAGTCAGGAGGAGCTGTGTTCAAGTCCTGCATCTGGCACATACTGACTGTGAACCTAAGCAAATACTTAGCATATTTTACTGCATAATTGTCCCAGACTTTATGCCAACCTTTTGGTAAAAAAGTGGGTTGCAACCATTACGTGAAACTTTTAAAAATTTGTGCCAATATTACTCAAAAATTATTTCTTATTGAACTGTCTTTGGTACAAAATTAGAACACAGGGAACACTGGTGAATATACATTAGAACTGAATCCAGACCATGCCTGTGCACTCAGAATTCTAGGCTGGAGGTAAATGCCCCTGGTGAATACATTGCTGTTGTGTTTACCTTTCAAGCTGAATGAGGGACAGAATCACATGATGCGATGACTACATTATGTGATGGAAGGTTATATACCAGTTTTTGGACTGAAAAAACAAATTGTGTGATGATTACGTGGTGAAAAATGAAAAGTTCTCAGCATCTCTTGGGCCTGGAGTCAGGTAAACCTGAGCTCAAATTCAGCTCCAATCATTTAACAAGATATGTGATCCTGGCCAAGTCACTTTACCTCTGTAGGCCTCAGTTTTCCCACCTACCTGCCAGTGTTGTTGTGAAGAAAAGATGAGATAGGAGTTTAATAAATGTTTGCTTTCTTCCTGACCTTACTTGGTGGGGAAGTTGTTAAAAAAGCAAAAACAAATTCCCACACTAAAGTTATACAGCTAGTTAGCTGTAGGAGAGCCAGGACGTGAAGGCAGGTCTTCTGATTTCTCGGACAGAGCTCTTTCTGTAATGCCATCCTGCCCCAGCTTCTCTGGTTCCTTCCCACTCTTCCCCTACCTCTCACTGCTCTGACCTATCCATACCAAAATTTTAGGTACATTTCCATGTTCCCATCATGAAAAAGCATTAGTTCTAAATAAATTTCCTTTATGGGGAGTTTCTTTTCTCCTTTCCTTTTGAGAATCAGCATAATTTATATGTATAAATTAGCAAAAACCAGCAGGGGAAGTATGTTGTTATTTTTTCTGGGAATAGACTCTCTATCTCCTGTCCTGAGACTTTGATCTGCTATTTTATGGACGACATACTGTTACCACTGGATGACACAATCAAACGTGTTTTTTCTTTTTGGTGGAGGGAGGATGAATCATTAGATATACACTAATAAGTATAATATAAATTAAAAAGTGCAGCAAGAGATATACTTTTATTCCTCAGTTGTGCGCCACAGTGCCAGATAGAGTGCACGGCACCCTTCATCCTAGTTTTCCTAAGTGTTTTAGCAATCCCTTCTAAGTCATCTGAATAATGCTGCCCAACTGCTCACCTTTCAATGTCTCCAATATATTGTTATAAGTCATTTAATATACGTTGCTGATCAGAGAGTCCCTAAGGAATCTGATGAATCCCCCAGTTATCTTGATGCAATCTTACAGGATGTCAGCCTTTGTTTGCAAACACCTCTCCTTCGAGTGGATGTGTGACCAGTGATGCCTCTTGAGGGGACACCGAGTCTTCTTATACTGCTGGGCAGGACTCAAGAGGATGGATACTTGTCAGAGTTGCTCCTCTCTTCTGCAGTCAATAAAAGTTGGCAGATAGAACAGCTTGCTGTGTTGGTCTTGAGAGGACTAGAGCATCAGATGGCAGAATAGACCTGAGTTTAGGATGGGTATGTGTGGCGGGAGGAAAGAGACCTGTGCTCATGTACAAAGTCCTATATTGAGGTATTAGACTCACTGTTAAGGGAGTAGGCATACATGGTCGTTCCTTGTTTTTATTTTTTTTTTTTGGATGGGGGAAAGCAAGGCAGTTGGGCTTAAGTGACTTGCCCAAGGTCACAAAGTTAGTGAGTGTGTCAGGTGTCTGAGGCTGCATTTGAAATTAGGTCCTCCTTACTCCAGGGACAGTGCTCTATTTACTGCACCTCCTGGCTGCCCCTGGTTCCTTGCTTTTGCCCATAGCTTGAGCACAGATCATTCACTAAAACTCCTGGCAACAGGGTTTCCCATTTCAAGAGGTGGCAACAGTCAAGGTGATAGATTTCCTCCAGAAGCACATGGCAGAAGATGTGTATGCTTACTTAACTGAAGTTTCAGAATTCTTGGATACAAGCATGTTTTTTCTCAGAAATGCTACAAGTGTGTTTATTTTATTGAAAATCTATCTTTAAGCATTGGTAGGGGAGGTATTACAATGTAGGAGCCTGAGAGAAAGGAGCCTCACTTGAATGTCAAAGGTTTACCCCAATAGACAGCCCTCATTCAATTCTCCTCAGGAGGGAGCTTATGGGTCAAGAACTTATTGTTTGTGTTTGTAGGAGTTTTATTTTATTTGTTAATGAACTGCTTGAAATGCTTTGTGTCTTTGGCATTTTCTGTCCAGTAAAATAAAGTTTCAAGCCATTGCTGCTTTTAGCACATACACATAAACTAGGGACTACTTATATTCACATTTGGAAAAATTTAGAAACTGGCCATATGGTGAGTATGCCAGGATGATTTCTTTCAATTTTGAGGTGAGCAACAAGGGGAAGAGAGAAAAAAATGATCCTATGTGGTTCAGTAGCCAGAATTGTATCTGTTCTATATGAGCTCCAGCTTCCTGGTGATCTACGTTAACTTGGGATAAACATACTTGTACTGTCTACCTCCCAGGTCTGATCTGATGTTGCCACTTTATAAAGCAGTATAATAATAAGGGATAGCATAATTATTATTATTCTCCCCCCCCACCTCCCTTTAAGTCCCTACAGCTTTCCAAATATCTGACATATGGGACCCTGTTAAAATGTTCATTTGGCTATTTCAAAGACATTAGCCTTTGTCCCTAATCACTGGTCACCCTGTCACTGGTCTCACATAGTACATTTAAAGGAACTCCACTGTAAAATGTTCTGTTCCCAAGGGGAAAATTCTTATCCTCTATCTATATATTCAATCTTTATATATGTATATATGTTATATGTATACTCACATATATATTTAACACATTGGAATAATTGTTAACCCAACACAACTTGTTGAAATAAAATTTAAATTTTTATTCAATGTCTTAAAAACATTTAAAAAGTTACTTTACGTAAAAACAACTTGTGGCCATCACTTTATATATTTATATATTTAAATGTTATATTAAATAATGATAATAATAATAGTAGCTAGTATTTATGTAACACATTAAGGTTTGCCTATATCCCTTTTAGATGTTGCCATAGGTATAGAGTTCACGATATTAACAGGTATCAGCTTCCCATATGGCGAGGTAAATAGTTTGCTCTTGCTAGATAATAAGTTATGTGTGTATGTGTTTTTTTTTTTCCTTATTTACCTTTCTATTTCTCTCCTGGATTTTGTAATTGGAGGTTGAATTTTCCAATGAGCTCTGATTTTTTCATCAGGAAGTTGTGGAATTCTGCTATGTCATTCAATGTCCAGCTCCTTGCCTGGTAGATTATGCTCAGTCTCGCGAAATAGGTGATCCTTGGTTGTAGTTTGAACTCTTTTGCCTTGCAAAAAATCATATTCTAGTTTCTCTGATCTCTCAGCGTTGAGGCTGCCATATCCTGTGCGCCCCTCACTGTGGTTCCATGATATCTGAATTGTTTCTTTCTAGCTAGTTGTAGTATTTTCTCCTTTATCTGATTGTTCTGGAATTTGGCCAGAACGTTTTGTGGATTTTTCAATTTGGAATTTCTTTCAATAGGTGTCCAGTGGATTCTCTCAATTTCTATTTTACCCTCTGGTTCTAGGATGTCAAGATAGTTTTTCTTGATGAGCTCTTTGAAGATATTGTCCAGATTCATTTTTTCATCATGATTTTCTGGTAGAACAATGATTCTCAGATTGTTTCTCCTGGATCTGTTTTCCAGGTCAGTTATTTTTCCATTGAGATATTTTACCTCTTTTTCTAATTTTTCAGTCTAGATGTTTTGTTTGACTGGTTCTTGGTTCCTCATAGAGTTATTGGCTTCAATTTGGTTGATTCTAGTTTTTAGTGAATTATTCTCCTCAGTTAGTTTTTGAAGCTCCTTTTCCATATGCTCAGATTTCATTTTTAGTTCACACATTTTTCGCTTTATGGAGGTGTTCTCTTCGTTGTAATGTTTTTCTAATTTTGCAATTTTGTTTTGGTAAGAGGTGTTGATTTTATCTTCTACCCCCCTAAGCAGGATTTCAAAGTTCTTTTTGAGCTCATCTAGGAATGCTTTCTGTGCCTGAGACTAGGCTATAATCCCTGTTAAGGCTTCAGCTGTGGGAGTGGAGTAAATACTATCTCCTGAGTTTGATTCCTCCCTCTTACCATAATAGGATTCTACAGTCTTTGTCTTTGTCTGTGTAGCCTGCTTTCTTCCCATTTTGAGGCAGGAACTTAGCCACACACTTCCTCCAGGGTTCCTAAACTTTTACTGTTTAGAATTTTCCTCTGGGGCAATAATTGCAGTGTTTTTGGATTAGAGGGGGGGTATTGGAGAATCCAGGGTTCTGTCTGTCATCTTGGTCCCCAGCTCAGTCCATTCCCTGTGCTGTGGTGGTAGGCCTCGGAGTGGGCTTTGTGGTTGGGCGGGGTCAGCAGGCCTGGTCCAGTTGGCTCTTGGCACGCTGCTGCTGTGGGTGTCCATGGTCTGTCTGTTGGGTCACACCACTGCTACGGGTGTCTGGGGCCTGTGTCCTCATTAAGTTTTGCAAGGAGCTTTAACCATATTGTCTCATTTTATTTTTACAACATTCCTGTGAAGTAAGTGCCAATTTTATCATCTCCATTTTGCAGATGAGGAAAATGAGGAAAAGTGAGGTTAAATGACTTGCCCAAGGTCATGCAGATAGTGAGTGTCTGAGGCAGAATCTGACTTCCTGGCTCTAGGCTAGGGCCAATGTCTCTCCCTTCCATGCCCCCTAGCTACCTAGAATAGTAGAATTTTAAGACTTTCAAAGGCTACATTGCCCTCTCTCTCCCTCCTTGCATTAGTGGGTAAAGTATCCCCTGACCCGACCTTTCGTTCAGCCCTTCTTGAACCACAGCAGCCTCAGGAATGCCTGCTTCAGGTTTTTGTTTTGTAAGATGAGGATGAATGAATGCACACAGGGAAAGACAGTGGCAGCCAACAATGTAATCATTATTATGTTGGCATCTTTCAGGAAAGTGCTTGTTTTCCCAATGAAGAGAATGACCAGATGAAAGACAGTGAGTAAGAGGAAGGAAAGCATTACAATGGTGGCTCTCACATGTGCCTTAGTGCTCACGTCTCTGGGGGCATTGACCTGGTGCCTCATCATCCTGGTGTGCCTCCTCAGGGAGAGGATGAGTAAGAGACAGGAGAACAGGGATATAATGAACGGTATCAGTGTCCACAGGAGACTAAGAAGGTAGAAGATATGAAATTCTCTTTCCTTTCTTCTGACATTTTCAGTGTAGTTTGTAATGAGTCTCATTTTTAGGATGTCAGAATATAAATAGAAATTTTCGATCAGCAACATTGTCTTGAGGAAAAAGAAGAGCACACTGCCCAGCAGAATGCAGGCAACCACCTGGGGAATCCTCCACTTCAGCCAGAAGAAGACAGGGTGGGAGAACATGGCAATCTTCAGGAAGTAGAAGACGCTGAGACAGGAGGACAGCGAGATGCTTAAATAGTCACTAAGTGTCCAGGTAATGTCATGAATTTGACTTATTGTCACCCCATAATAGAAATCAGGATAGAACACCAAGGCAGTGGCATCAAAAATGGCCACACATTGCAGGATGATCCTGGAGAAGGCTAGATTCATAATGATGAAGTCAGATAAGGAAATCTTGCTCCTCTTCATCCAGTGGAGGCAATTGATAAGCCCAAGAAAGCCATTTGCCCATATACCCAGAATAAACTGACTGAGGGCCACACACAAAAAGAAGATTTGCAATGAGTTCAGCATGTCTGCAGATGACTTTCTCCACCTTTGTAATCTCTCTGCTTCTCTGCAGCCTTGCTACTGCCCTACAGCTTCTCTGACCTGAGGTGAGTAAACACATACAGGTGCCTGGTTTTCCACAGTGTCACTAGTACCTCTTGTCCTTCTCTCACTTGCTTGTGCTCCTGTCTCTGTCCAGAGGGCTCAGAAATTCTTGAAGGTCAGTCTTGCAATTTCTTCTTCCAAACTGGTCTGCTGTTGTTCTGTAGTTCAGACCCCAGGCTTAGATTTTTCTCAATTTTCTTGGGTAATAAATGTCATTTAGTGGATAAAGGCCCAACCAATAGTGGTTGAAAGATCTTTGCTAAGATGCAAATACAGTATCCCACAGAGAAGGGTGGGGTTACAGTCAGAGAAAATGGAGGGTTCATTGCCATGCAGATAAAGTTTCTGTGTCACATAAAGAGAATGGAATTAGTCCTTGAAACCTCAGAAAGTAATGGTCCACTGAAGACATATCTGGAACTAGTGATGGGTGATGATACTGAATGGAAGAGCTATTTTGAAGAGTGACTCTGCCCAAACCATCAAAATATGTTTGTGTGTATATGTGTGTATCTAAATCTATCTTTCTACTTAACTATATGTTCCCCTTATTATTAATATATACAAAATGCATTTGAAACTGAAAATCTAGATTATAATTGAGCATATGTATTTTTAAAAAACTATACAATGTATTTAACGTTAGTTTTAATGCTGTCCTCTGCATCTTCCTCTCTACTTCCTTCTGTTCTCTTCCCTGTATTTAAAAAAAATGTTTAATAGCATTATTTTTTCTTTTGGCAGCATTTCCACTCTCTTGTCCCTAGGTCTTTTACCCCCCAACTTAGCAAAACCAAAATCTTCTATTTCAACAGATATGCCTAGTCAACAAAAACAAATACACCCAGTAACCATGTCCAAAAATCTATGGTTCATGATGCTTCTCTAGTTCTTAATGTCTAGGTAGGTAGGTAGCAAGCTTCCTCATTGCAGTCCCTGTGGGTCATTGCATTGGTCAGAGTCCTTAAGTCTTTACAATGCTGTTTAAATTATTCCTTTTACTTTGCATTGTTTCCTACAAGTTTCCCCAAATTTCTCTGAATCCCTGGTTTTCATCATTATTATTACACAAAAACATTCCACTATATTCGTACACCAAATAAATTTAGCCATCCTTCAACTGATAGACACAGCCTTATTTTCCAGTTCTTTGCTGCAAAAAATGTGCCACTGGGAATGATTTTATGCTTTTAAATCCTTTCTCTCTCTTTATCTTTTTGGGTGTACAGATAGACACACAGGCATATGTATGTATGTACAGATACCTAAGTGTATATAGAATAATAATAGCTAGGACTTATATTTTGCTTTAAGGTTTACGAAGCATTTTGCAAATAAAGATTATATATAATTTAATGACTTTGAGTATAGTTCCAAATTGCTTTTTAGCATAATTAGTTTAAGTCACAGCTTCACTAATAGTATATTAATATGATTGTCCTTCCCCACTCTAGTTATCAGCAACTCTCATTTTTTTACTTTTTTTGCTAAATTTGACAATTTGATGTGAGTAAAGTGAAACTTCAGTATTGTTTTAAATTGAATTTCTCTTATTCTTAGAGATTTAGAACATTTTTTTGATATGATTGTTGATATCCTGGATTTTTTTCTGAATCTACCATTTTTCTAAAACAGAGATATTTAAGGCATGGATAATGGAGAAGAGATTGCTGAGCCTTGGCAGTCTTGAAACTTCTTGACCCTTCCCTCAGATGATATGCTGATGGTTGTAGTGTTAATGGCATAATAAAATCTTCTCTGCCCACTAATAAGCCTCAGGTGGAGGCCATTGGGAGAGGGACTTCCCTAAGGAGGAGCTTGCTCAGGGAGAGGCTTGCTTGTAGGAAGGCTGCCACACGTTTTGGTCCTAAGTTGGTTAGGGCCTGAGTCAGGAGGGTTGTGCTGCCTTCTGGCTCTGACGAGTGTATACATATTTTGAATTGTTATTTTGCTTTGGGAGTTTGCTTAGGAGAAGGGCCATTTGATTTCGTGGTTGAGACTCTGAGTAGCCGTATGTTTAGACCCCCAGACTGCTCAGATGCTCTCTAGATCCAGGTGTGTATGTAAAGTGTATAGCAATATTGCCTTGATTGAGGCAATCAGAGTCTGTTGGGCTTCATGCTAATTTGTCTGCTTGTATTTTCTCTGATATTCAGGGTGCTGACCATTCTCCTGAACTAGTGAATGTAATTGAAAGTAGGATTGTTAACCCCTTTTTGAACAGTCTTGGCTTGAAAAGCAGATGAAAGAACCTGTGCTAGCTGGCCATCTTGGGGTAATGTTAATGGTATATAAGATCTTCCCTGCCCATTAATAGGCCCCTTGAGGAACCCATTAAGGGAAGCTTGCTTAGAGGAGGCTGGCTTGTAGAAGACTTTCACACCTTTTGTTAATTTCTAATTAGACACTGAGTCATGAGGGTTGTGATACTCTCTGGCTCTAAAAAGGGTACATATACTCTGTGGTTAGTATTTTACTTTGGGGCTGACTCATTGGAAGAATGTTCCTGTGATTTGACCAGATGAGACTCTGGGTAGCCATTAAGGAGTCCCCAGCTTTGAAACATCCAGATGTTGGTGCTTCCCTCTCTGGGAACTGTCTATGTATTGCCTTGGTCACATAGATGGATCTGTCTCTTGATCTGTGCTAATTTCTCACACAGAAGCCCTGTCTCTTGGTCTTTATGTTTCTGCTTGTATTTTCTCTGTTTGTATTTTCTCTGAAGTTCAGGGTGCTGACTTTTCCCCTGAATTAATGAATGTAATTAAAAAAGATTGTTGACTTCTTGACCAGCTATCTTTCCTAGCAAAGCAGATCTAAGAACCTGTGCTCACAGCCAGTCAGGCTATGCCAGTGTGGTTGCCCGTATACCTGGGTATGCTCGAGTGCTTGCTGTTACAATTGCGTATCCAATAATCTCTATTGATGCCACCTATGAGTCACATTTTTATATTTATACAACTCTTATTTCCCCTGTGCCCACCTTCATCTGTCTCTCCTTGACCTGTGTCTAGGTCATTAAAAAAATATAGTAAATGCCTTACGTTTTCTTCTTTTTTTCAATCTTTCAATTTTGCTTTTACAATTTTCTTTTATTTCATGGAATCATTGAGGTTCTATCTGCAATAGTCCCATTTTTAGGAAGAAGTCTACTACTTGGGTATCATTTCTTGTCTTATGTTCTGGGCTATTTATTCTCCTTCCAATTATTTTTTTCAAGAACACATTTCAATTATAATTGTATTTTAAATAAACCTCTTACTTTTTTTCTTCCATGTAGCCTTTTAATCCTTGTAACCAAGAAATTTTTTTCTCTAAGTCCGTCCTTGTCATCATTATGTGGTTTTCTAGGCACATCTCTTGGGTATCTTTTGACCTCCATTATTGGCTGTTTGTTATTTTCTTCTGTTGACTCATGTCTCCATCACCAGTTCCTCATATGGTCTTTACTCTAGGGCTAGATTCTGAATCTTCTTGCAGTGTTAGGTGGGTTGGTCAGGTCCTTTTGGATCCTGACCTTGATTGCCTGTGCTCCTGTCACTGATTCCATGTGGTTTGTTGTGTCTGTGCTCAGAGTGCTGGCACATGTGAAGCTCCTTGATATTGTTTAGATTTGGTATACTGTGGATTTTAGAGGCCTCTGGAGTGTGTCAGGTCAGGTTGGTGTACATTTCTGGCCCCTCAGGTCATCTTATTCAGAATTCTGCCTGCTTCTAGCCTCACATCCACAATCAAAACTGTCATAGAAGTTGTGTCATCGTAGGGAGGTGAGTGTCCTGGGATTTGTTTATCCAAGCACTCTAGGTTTTCTGTACCTTGGTACTACTTTACAATTATTTTCTCATAGGACACCTGGGAGGTAAGTACTATTATTATTGCCATTTTAGGTGAGAAAACTGTGGCTGAAGGAGGTTAAATGACTTATTCAGGGTCATACTACTATGAATATCTGAGGTCATATCTGAACTCAGATCTTCCTCATTCTCAGCCCAGTTCAAACAATCCTCTGCTCTAACTCACTGCCTCCAAGGTTAAAAGAATCTAGGAGATATACACTTTGTAATATCTTTCTTTCTAATACTTTTTTATTTTGATAAATACTTCCTAATTACATATAAATTTTAACATTCATTTAAAATTTTTTGATTTCGAAAATCTGTTTCTTATTTCTTTTGCTCTTCCTTGAAAAGACAAGCAATTTGATACTGATGATGCATGTACAGTCATGCAAAACATATTTCCCTATTAGTCATGTTGCAGCAATAAACAGACAAGAAAAGCCCCTGGAGCTTAGTGAGTAAGAGGAGTGACATAGGCTGACTGACCCTATGTGTAATCAAGGGTATAAGCCTGGCATTAGCACGTGAATGTTAGAGAGAGACACTGAGCGGCAGAGAGACAGAGAGATAAATAGAGTGACAGATAGAAATAGAGAAACAGAGAGACAGAGACAGAGTCAGAGAGAGAGACAAAGATGGAAACAGAAAGAGACAGAGACGGAGAGAAAGAAGAGACAGAGAAAGAAGAAGACAGAGACAGTGAGACAGAGAGAGAGAGAGACAGAGAGAGAAACAGAATGACAGACATAGAGAGACAGGGACAGAAACAGAAAGATAAAGGGACAGACAGAGGGATGAAGAGAGGGAAAGCATTATCTCCCTCCTAAGGGGATATAAGTTGGGAAGTGGAACGTGCTCTAGCCCCTGATCCTCTAGTCTGATTGGTACCTTTTTCCCAGGGTCTTTCTCCTCCAGGAGAGCCTGAAACCGCTCCTCCACTCTTGTAGCTGGAAGCCAGAAGCTGAGTGGAAGATGGATGAAAGCAGGCCAAGACTATAGGAAGGGAGAATTATTAGCTGGTAATACAGTTTTCCATCACCTAGAATCCATTACAAAATCCATTACTGTCTCTCAGTGTCTCTCTCTAATAGTAATGTGCTAATGCGAGCCTTACACCCTTGATTAAACACAAGATAGGTCAGTCTATGTCACCGCTATGAATTCTAAAGACATAATCTATCATTCTTCACACCACATAACTCCAGAAAAAAATAAGCCTGGATCTGTCTCTTCTACATCTCTAGTCTCCTAAGGGACCCCGGCAGCAGCTCCCTTCGGCCTTAAAGCTCTTCCCACCTGAGTCTTAAACTGAAGGGTTTTTAAGAGCTTGAAAACCAAAAATATCCTCATAAACTTTTTAGTCCTACTTCTTCATTTAACACAATGGTTCTCAATCTTTGGGTCATGACCCCTTTGGGGGTTGAATGACCCTTTCACAGAGGTCATAGGGGTTGCCTAAGACACTGCTCCTCTATTGGTCTCCAGGCGGGTCCACCCACATGCAGATATGCCTACATACAAGTATTAAGGTTGAGAACCACTGATTTAACAGATGAAAGTGAAGTTCCAAGTAAACCACATATTCTGGGTCACTCGGATTTGACCTCTGAGTCAGGAGGAGCTGTGTTCAAGTCCTGCATCTGGCACATACTGACTGTGTGACCCTAAGCAAGTACTCAGCATATTTTACTGCATAATTGTCCCAGACTTTATGTCAACCTTTTGGTAAAAAAGTAGGGTGCGACCGTCATGCGAAAACAAATTCCCACACTAAAGTTATACAGCTAGTTAGCTGTAGGAGAGCCAGTACGTGAAGGCAGGTCTTCTGATTTCTCAGACAGAGCTCTTTCTGTAATGCCATCCTGCCCCCAGCTTCTCTAGTTCCTTCCCACTCTTCCCCTACTTCTCACTGCTCTGACCTATTCATACCAAAATTTTAGGTACATTTCCATGTTCCCATCATGAAAAACCATTAGTTCTAAATAAATTTCCTTTATGGGGAGTTTCTTTTCTTCTTTCCTTTTGAGAATGAGCATAATTTATATGTATAAATTAGCAAAAACCAGCAGGGGGAGTATGTTGTTATTATTTTTTCCTGGAATAGACTCTCTATCTCCTGTCCTGAGACTTTGATCTGCTCTTTTATGGACGACATACTGTTACCACTGGATGACACAATCAAACTTTTTTTTCTTTTTGGTAGAGGGAGGATGAATCATTAGATATACACTAATAAGTATAATATAAATTAAAAAGTGCAGGAAGAGATATACGTTTATTCCTCAGTTGTCCACCACAGTGCCAGATAGAGTGCACGGCACCCTCCATCCTAGTTTTCCTAGGTGTTTTAGCAAAGCCTTCTAAGTCATCTGAATAATGCTGCCCAACTGCTCACCTTTCAATGTCTCCAATATATTGTTATAAGTCATTTAATATACGTTGCTGATCAAAGAGTCCCTAAGGAATCTGATGAATCCCCCAGTGATCTTGATGCAATCTTACAGGATGTCAGCCTTTGTCTGCAAACACCTCTCCTTCGAGTGGATGTGTGACCAGTGATGCCTCTTGAGGGGACACCGAGTCTTCTTATACTGCTGGGCAGGACTCAGGAGGATGGACACTTGTCAGAGTTGCTGCTCTCCTCTGCAGTCAATAAAAGTGAGCAGACAGAACAGCTTGCTGTGTTGGTCTTGAGAAGACTAGAGCATCAGGTAGCAGAGTGCACCTAAGTTCAGGATGGGTATGAGTGGCACGAGGAAAGGGAGACCTGTGCTCATGTACAGAGTCCTATATTGAGGAACTATAATCACTCTTATAAGAATAGGTGACATGGTGGTTCCTTGTTTTTATTTTGGATGGGGGAAAGCAAGGCAATTGGGCTTAAGTGACTTGCCCAAGGTCACAAAGTTAGTGAGTGTGTCAAGTGTCCGAGGCTGCATTTGAACTCAGGTCCTCCTGACTCCAGGGACAGTGCTCTATTCACTGCACCTTCTGGCTTCCCCTGGTTCCTTGCTTTTGCCCATAGCTTGAGCACAGATCATACGCTAAAACTTCTGGCAACAGGATTTCCCAGTTCAAGAGGTGGCAACAGTCAAGGAGATAGATTTCCTCCTGAAGCACATGGCAGAAGACGTGTTTGTTTACTTAGCTGAAGTTTCAGAATTCTGGGATAGAAGCATATTTTTTCTCAGGAATGCTACAATTGCATTTCTTTTTTTGAAAATCTATCTTTAAGTATTGGTGGGGGAGGGATTACAATGTAGGAACCTGGGAGGAGGGAGACTCACTGGAATGTCAAAGGTTTACCCCAATAGACAGCCCTCATTCAATTCTCCTTAGGAGGGAGTTTATGGGTCAAGAACTTTTTGTTTGTGTTTGTAGGAGTTTTATTTTATTTATTAATGAACTGCTATGAATGCTTTGTGTCTTTGGCATTTTCTGTCCAGTAAAATAAAGGTTCAGAGCATTGCTGCTTTGAGCACATACACAGAAACTGGGGACTACTTTTATTCAAATTTGGAGAAACTTAGAAACTGGCCATATGGTGAGTATGCCAGGAAGATTTCTTTCCATTTTGAGGCAGTAACAAGGGAAAGAGAGAAAAGAATGATCCTATGTGGTTCAGTAGCCAGGATTGTATCTGTTCTTTATGAGCCCCAGCTTCCTGGTGATCTATGTTAACTTGGGATAAACATACTTGTACTGTCTACCTCCCTGGACTGATCTGATGTTGCCACTTTATAAAGCAGTATAATAATAAGAGATAGCATAATTATTATTATTCTCCCCCCCACCTCCCTTTAAGTCCCTACAGCTTTCCAAATATCTGACATATGGGACC
>CM053585.1:472749541-472794366 GCA_028646515.1 Pseudochirops corinnae
ATATATATGTTATATGTATACACACATATATATTATTTAACACAATGGAATAATTGTTAACCCAACACAACTTGTTGAAATAAAATTTAAATTTTTATTGAATGTCTTAAAAACATTTAAAAAGTTGCTTTACATAAAAACACCTTGCGGCCATCACTGTATATATATATATATGTGTGTATATATGTACATATGTATGCATATATCATATATGTGTATGTGTGTATATATACATATGTATATATACATATGTATGTATATATACATATAATATTTACATGTTATGTTAAATAATGACAATAATACCAGTAGGTAGTATTTATGTAGCACGTGAAGGTTTGCCTATATCCCTTTTAGATGTTGCCGTAGGTATAGAGTTCATGATATTAACAGGTATCAGCTTGCCATATGGAAATGTAAACAGTTTGCTCTTGTTAAATAACAAGTTGTGTGTTATGTATGTTTTTTTTCCTTATTTACTTTTCTATGTCTCTCCTGGGTCTTATAATTGGAGGTTGAATTTTCCACTGAGCTCTGGTTTTTCATCAGGAAGGTCTGGAATTCT
Organism: Pseudochirops corinnae; assembly: GCA_028646515.1. NCBI lineage: Eukaryota > Metazoa > Chordata > Mammalia > Diprotodontia > Pseudocheiridae > Pseudochirops > Pseudochirops corinnae. The sequence continues at coordinate 472,750,107 of CM053585.1, forward strand.
GTTATGTCACTGAGTGTCCATCTCCTTGCCTGGTAGATTATTCTCAGTCTCACTGGATAGGTGATCCTTGGTTGTAGCCTGAGCTCTTTTGCTTTATGAAAAATCATATTCCAGCTTCTCCGATCTTTCAGGGTTGCGGCTGCCATATCCTGTGTGATCCTCACCGTGGTTCCATGATATCTGAATTGTTTCTTTCTGTGCATTTATAGTATTTTCTCCTTTACCTGATAGTTCTGGAATTTGGACACAACATTTTGTGGACTTTTCAGTTTGGGATCTCTTTCAGGAGGTGTCTGGTGGATTCTCCTGATTTCTATTTTACTCTCTGTTTCTAGGATCTCAGGGAAGTTTTCCTTGATGAGCTCTTGGAAGGTATTATCCAGACTCATTTTTTCATCATGATTTTCTGGTAGACCAATGATTCTCAGATTGTCCCTCCTGGATTTGTTTTCTAGGTCAGTTATTTTTCCATTGAGATATTTTACCTTTTTTCTAATTTTTCAGTCTAGATGTTTTGTTTGACTGGTTTTTAGTTCCCCATAGAGTCATTGGCTTCAATTTGGTTGATTGTAGTTTTTAGTGAATTATTCTCCTCAGTTAGTTTTTGAAGCTCCTTTTCCATATGCTCAGGTTTCATTTTTAGTTCATACATTTTACTCTTTACGGAGGTGTTCTCTTCATTGTAATGGTTTCCTACTTTTGCAATTTTGTTTTGGTAAGAGGTGTTGATTTTATCTTCTACCTCCCTAAGAAGGATTTCAGAGTTCTTTTTGAGCTCACCAAGGAATGCTTTCTGTGCCTGAAACCAGGTCATAATCTCTGTTAAGGCTCCAGCTGCGGGCATGGAGACAATACTCTCTCCTTCTGAGTTTGATTCCTCCATCTTACCATAATAGGATTCTACAGTCTTTGTCTTTGTCTGTGTAGCCTGCTTTCTTCCCATTTTGAGGCAGGACCTTAGCCACACACTTCCTCCGGGGTTCCTAAACTTTTACTGTTTAAAATTTTCCTCTGGGGTAATAATTACTTTGTTTTTGGATTAGAGGGGGGTATATAAAAATAATAAATAAAAATTTAAATTTTATTTCAACAAGTTGTGTTGGGTTAACAATTATTCCATTGTGTTAAATAATATATATGTGTGTATACATATAACATATATATATATAAAGATTGAATATATAGATAGAGGACAAGAATTTTCCCCTTGGGAACAGAACATTTTACAGTGGAGTTCCTTTATTTGTACTATGTGAGACCAGTGACAGGGTGACCAGTGATTAGGGACAAAGGCTAATGTCTTTGAAATAGCCAAATGTACATTTTAACAGGGTCCCATATGTCAGATATTTGGAAAGCTGTTCATCCAGGGTTCAGTCTGTCATCTTGGTCCCCAGCTCAGTCCATTCCCTGTGCTGTGGTGGTAGGCATGAGCATGGGCTTTGTGGTTGGGGGGGGTCAGCAGGCCTGGTCCAGTGGGCTCTTGGCGCGCTGCCCCTGCGGGTGTCTGGGGCCTGCGTCCTCCTTAAGATTTGCAAGGAGCTTTAACCATATTGTCTCGTTTTATTCTCACAACATTCCTGTGAAGTAGGTGCCAATATTATCATCCCCATTTTACAGATGAGGAAAATGAAGAAGAGACAGGTTAAATGACTTGCCCAGGGTCATGCAGATAGTGAGTGTCTGAGGCAGAATTTTACTTCCTGGCTCTAGGCTAGGGCCAATGCTCTCCCTTCTATGCCCCGTAGGTACCTAGAATAGTAGAATTTGAAGACTTGCAAAGCCTACATTGCTCTCCCTGTACCTACTTGTGTTAGTGGGTAAAGAGTCTCCTGACCCCACTTTTCATGCAGCCCTTCTTGAACCACAGCAGCCTCAGAAATGCCTGCTTCAGGTTTTTGTTTTGTAGAATGAGCATGAATGAATGCACACAGGGAAAGACAGGGACAGCCAACAATGCAGTCATTATCATATTGGTATCATTCAGGAAAGTGCTTGCTGTCCCAATGAAGAGAAAGACCAAATGAAAGACAGTGAGTAAGAGGAAAGAAAACATTACAATGGTGGCTCTCACATGGGCATTAATGCTCATGTCTCTGGGGGCACTGACCTGGTGCCTCATCATCCTGGTGTGCCTCCTCAGGGAGAGGATGAGTAAGAGACAGGAGAACAGGGATATAATGAACGGTATTAGTGTCCATAGGGGAATAAGAATGTAGAAGACATGAAATTCTCTTTCTTTTCTTCTGATATTTTCAGTGTAGTTTGTAGTCAGTCTCATTTTTAGGAGGTCAGAATATAAATAGAAATTTTGGATCAGTAACATTGCATTGAGGAGAAAGAAGGGTACACTGACCAGAAGAACACAAGCAACCACCTGGGAAATCCTCCTCTTCAGCCAGAGGAAGACAGGGTGGGAGAACATGGCAATCTTCAGGCAGTAGAAGACACTGAGGCAGGTGGACAGCCAGATACTTAAATAGCCACCAAGAGTCCAGGTAATGTCACGAATTTGACTTAATGTCACTTGATGATAGAAATCAGGATAGAACACTAAGGCAGTGACATCAAAAATGGCCACACATTGCAGAATGATCCTGGAGAAGGCTAGATTCATAATGATGAAGTCAGATAAGGAAATCTTGCTCCTCTTGATCCAATGGATGCAATTGATAAGCCCAAGAAAGCCATTGCCCCACATCCCCAGGATGAACTGACTGAGGGCCACACACAAAAAGAAGATTTGCAATGAGTTCAGCATGTCTACAGATGGATTTCTCCACCTTTTCAATCTCTCTGCTATCAGCAGCCTTGCTACCGTCCTACAGCTTCTCTGACCTGATGTAAGTAAACACATAAAGGTGCCTGGTTTTCCACAGTGTCACTAGTACCTCTTGTCCTTCTCTCACTTGCTTGTGCTCCTGTCTCTGTCCAGAGTGCTCAGAAATTCTTGAAGGTCAGTCTTGCATTTGTTCCTTCCCAATTGTTCTGCTGTTGTACTCTAGTTCTGATCCAGCCTTAGAGTTTTCTCAATTTCTTGGGCAATAAATGTCATTTAGTGGATAAAGGCCCAACCAATAGTGGTTGAAAGACCTTTACTAAGATGCAAATTGTTGCAGGATTTAGTATCCCACCGAGAAGGATGGGGTTGGAGTCAGAGAAAATGGAGGGTTCATTGCCATGCACATAATAAGTTTCTGTGTCACATAAAGAGAATGGAATTAGTCCTTGAAACCTCAGAAAGTATGGTCCACTGAAGACATATCTGGAACTGGTGATGGGTGATGGTACTGAATGGAAGAGCTATTTTGAAGAGTGACTCTGCCCAAACCATCAAAATATGTTTGTGTGTGTATGTGTGTATATCTAAATCTATCTTTCTAATTGACTATATATTCCGCTTATTCTTTATGTATATGAAATGCATGTGAAACTGAAAATCTTGATTATAATACAGCATATGTATTTTTAAAAAAACTATACAATAAATTCAACATGTTAATATTAAAGCTGTCCTCTGTGTCTTCCTCTCTACTTCCTTCTGTTCTCTTCCCTGTATTTAAAAAAATGTTTAATAATACTATTTTTTCATTTGTCAGCATTTCCACTCTCTTGTCCCTAGGTCTTTTACCCCCAACTTAGCAAAACAAAAACCGTCTATTACAACAGATATACCTAGTCAACAAAAACAAATACACCCAATAACCATGTCCAAAAATCTATGGGTCATGATGCTCCTCTAGCTCTTAATGTCTAGGTAGGTAGGTAGCATGCTTCCTCATTGCAGTCACTGTGGGTCATTGCATTGGTCAGAGTCCTTAAGTCTTTACAGTGCTGTATAAATTATTCCTTTTACTTTGCATTGTTTCCTACAAGTTTCCCCAAATTTCTCTGAATCCACAGTTTTCATCATTACTATTCCACAAAAACATTCCAATATATTCATATACCAAATAAATTTAGCCATCCTTCAACTGATAGACACAGCCTTAGTCTCCAGTTCTTTGCTGCAAAAAAATGTACCACTGGGAATGATTTTATGCTTTTGGATCCTTTCTCTCTCCTTATCTTTTTGGGTGTACAGATAGACATACGTGTCCATTTTTGTATGTACAGATACCTAAGTGTATATAGAATAATAATAGCTAGGACTTATGTATTGCTTTAAGGTTTGCAAAGCATTTTGCAAATAAAGATTATATATAATTTAATGACTTTGAATATAGTTCCAAATTGGTATTTAGCATGATCAGATCAAGTCATAGCTTCACTAATAATGTATTAGTATGATTGTCCTTCCCCACTCTAGTCATTAGCAATTCTCACTTTTTTCTTTTTTTTGCCAAATTTGACAATTTGATGTGAGTAAAGTCAAACTTCAGTATTGTTTTAAATTGAATTTCTTTTGTTATTATAGATTTAGAACTTTTTTTCCCTACGATTCTTGATATCCTGGATTTTTTTCTGAATCCATCATTTTTCTAAAACAGAGATATTTAAGGCATGTATAATGCAGAAGATATTGCTGAGCCTTGACAGTCTTGGATCTTCTTGACCCTTCCTTCAGATGAGGCTTGCTTGTAGGAAGACTGCAACACCTTTTGGTCCTAAGTTGATTAGGCACTGAGTCAGGAGGGTTGTTCTGCCTTCTGGCTCTGACAAGTGTGTATATATATTCTGAATTGGGATTTTGCTTTGGGAGTTCACATAGGAGAAGGGCCATTTGATTTCCTGGTCGAGACTCTGAGTAGCCGTATGTTTAGACCCCAGACTGCTCAGATGCTCTCTACATCCCGTGGCGTAGGTCAAGTATATAGCAATATAGCTTTGATTCAGGCAATCAGAGTCTGTTGGGCTTCATGCTAATTTCTCTGCTTGGATTTTCTCTGATGTTCAGGTGCTGACTTTTCCCCTGAACTAGTGAAAGTAATTAAAAGTAGGATTATTAACCACTTTTTGAACAGTCTTGTCTTGAAATGCAGATGAAAGAACCTGTGCTAGCAGCCCATCTTGGAGTAATGTTAATGGGATATAAGATCTTCCCTGCCCATTAATAGGCCCCATGAGGAACCCATTAAGGGAAGCTTGCTTAGAGGAGGCTGGCTTGTAGAAGACTTTCACATCTTTTGTTAATTTCTAATTAGGCACTGAGTCATGAGGGTTGTGATGCCCTCTGGCTCCAAAAAGGGTACATATACTCTGTGGTTAGTATTTTCCTTAGGGGCTGACTCATTGGAAGAATGTTCCTGTGATTTGACCAGATGAGACTCTGGGTAGCTATTAAGGAGTCCCCCAGCTTCAAAAATCCAGATGTTGGTGCTTCTGTCTCTGAGAACTGTCTATGTGTTGTTGCTCGGATAGTTGGATCTGTCTCTTGATCTGTGCTAATTTCTCACCAGAAGCCCTGTCTCTTGGTCTTTATGTCTCTGCTTGTATTTTCCCTGTTTGTATTTTCTCTGAATTTCAGGGTGCTGACTTTTCCCCTGAATTAATGAATGTTATTAAAAAAGATTGTTGACTTGTTCAACAGCTATCTTTCCTAGCAAAGCAGATCTAAGAACCTGTGCTGACAGCCAGTCTGGGTATGCCAGTGTGGTTCCCATTATACCTGTGTATGCTAGAGGGCTTGCTGTTATAATCCTGCATCAGATAACTTCTATCGATGCCACCTATGAGTCACATATTTATATTGATACAACTCTTACTTCCTCTGCACCCGCATATTTTATACTTCATCTGTCTCTCCTTCACCTGTTTTCTAGGTCATTAAAAAAATTTAGCAAATGCGTGACGTTTTCTTCTATTTTTCAATCTTTTAATTTTGCTTTTACTATTTTCTTTTATTTCATAGGGTCATTGAGGTTCTATCTGCATTAGTCCCATTTTCAGGAAGCCTACTGCTTTGGTATCATATCTTGCCTTATGTTCTAGGCTATTTATTCTCCTTCCAATTATTTTTTTCGAGAACACATTTCATCTACAATTTCATTTTAAAGAAATCTCTTGCTTCTTTTGTTCCATGTAGACTTTTAATCCTTGTAACCAAGACATTTTTTTCTCTAAGTCCTTCCTTGTCATTATTATGTGGTTTTCTAGGCACATCTATTGGTTATCTATTGACCTATATTATCTGGTTATTTGTTATTTTCTTCTGTTGACTCATGTCTGCAGCACCAGTTCCTGATTTGGTCTTTACTCTAGGGCTAGATTCTGAATCTTCTTACAATGTTAGATGGGCTGATCAGGTCCTTTTTGACTGTGACCTTGATTGCCTGGGCTCCTGTCACTGATTCCATGTGTTTTGTTGTGTCTGTGCTCAGAGTGCTGGCACATTTCAAGCTCCTTGATATTGTTTAGATTGAGTATACTGTGGTCTTCAGAGGCCTCTGGAGTGTCTCAGGTCAGGTTGGTGTACATTTCTGGCCCCTCAGGTCATCTTGTTCAGAATGCTGCCTGTTTCTAGCCTCACATCCAGAATCAAAACCGTCCTAGAAGTTTTGTCATGGTTGGTAGGTGACTCTCCTGGGATTTGTTTGTCCAAGCACTCTAGGCTTTCTGTACCTTGGTACTGCTTTACAATTATTTTCTCATGGGAACCGTGGCAGATAAGTACTATTATTATTGCCATTTTAGGTGAGAAAACTGTGGCTGATGGAAGTTAAATAACTTATTCAGGATCATACTACTATGAATATTGGAGGTCATATTTGAACTGAGATCTTCCTCACTCTCAGCCCAGTTCAATCAATCCTCTGCTCTAACTCACTGCGTCCAAGGTTAAAAGAATCTAGGAGATATACACTTTGTATTATCTTTCTTTCTAACATCTTTTAATTTTGTTAAATATTTAATAATTATATAAATTTTAACATTCATTTAAAATTTTATGATTTCCAAAATCTATTCCTTATTTCTCTTGCTCCTCCTGTAAAAGACAAGCAATTTGATACTGATTATGCATGTACTGTCATGCAAAACATATTTCCATATCAGCCATGTTACAAAAGAAAACAGACAAGAAAAGCCCCTGGAGCTTAATGAGTAAGAGGGGTGACATAGACTGACTTATCTTGTGTGTAATCAAGTGTGTGAGCCTGGCATTAGCATATTACTGTTAGAGAGAGACACTGCGAGACAGTGAGACAGATAGAGAGACAGACAGAGACAGAGAGGTAAAGAGAGTGACAGATAGAAATAGAGAGATAGAGAGACAGAGAGACAGAGAGGAGAAAACAGAGAGATAGAGAAAGATAGAGACAAACAGACAGAGAGAGAGATAGACAGACAGACATACAAAGAGAGAGACAGAAAGAGACAGAGACATAGAGAGAGAGACAGAGAGACAGAGAAAGAGTCAGAGAGAGTGAAACTCAATGAGAGAGACAGAGATGGAGACAGAGACAGAGATGAAGAGAAAGAAGAGACAGAGAAAGAGGAAGAAGACAGAGACAGTGAGGCAGAGAGAGAGAGACAGAGAGAGAAACAGAATGACAGACACAGAGAGACAGGGACAGAAACAGAAAGATAAAGAGACAGACAGAGGGATGAAGGGAGGGGATATAAACTGGCAAGAGGAACGTGCTCTAGCCCCTGATCCTCTAATCTAAGTGGTACCTTCTTCCCAGGGTCTTTCTCCTCCAGGAGAAGCTGAAACCGCTCCTCCACTCCTGTAGCTGGAAGCCAGAAGCTGAGTGGAAGATGAATGAATGCAGGCCAAGACTATAGAAAGGGAGAATTACAAGCTGGTAATACAGTTTTCCTTCACCTGGAATCCATTACAAAATCCATTACTGTCTCTTAGTGTCTCTCTGTAACAGTAATGTACTAATGCTAGGCTTACACCCTTGATTACACACAAGGTAAGTCATTCTATGACACCCCTTCCAAAGACATAACGTAGCATTCGTCACACCATATAAGAAAAAAAAAAGCCCAAATCTGTCTCTTCTCCATCTCTAGTTTCCCAAGGGACTCCGGCAGGAGCACCTTTCAGCCTTAAGCCTCTTTCCACCTGAGTCTTAAACTGAAGGGTTTTTAAGAGCTGAGAAACAAAAATAGCCTCATAAACATTTTAGTCCTACTTTTTCATTTAATAAATGTTGGTTGTCAAGCTTTGCGTCATGACCCCTTGGGGGGTCGAATGACCCTTTCACAGAGGTCACAGCTGTTGCCTAAGACACTGCTCCTTTACTGGTCTCCAGGTGGGTCCACCCACATGCAGATATGCCCACATAAAAGTATTAAAGGGTCGTGGCATTAGGAAGGTTGAGAACCACTGATTTAACAGATGAAAGTGAGGTTCCAAGTAAACCACATATTCTGGGTCACTCTGATTTGACCTCTGAGTCAGGGGGAGCTGTGTTCAAGTCCTGCATCTGGCACATACTGACTGTGTGACCCTGAGCAAGTATTTAGCGTATTTTACTGCATAATTGTCCCAGACTTTCTGCTAACCTTTTGGTAAAAAAGTGGGTTGCAACCATTATGTGAAACTTTTAAAAATTTGTTCGGATATTACTCACAAATCATTCGTTACTAAACTGTCTTTGATACAAGGTTAGAATACACAGAACACTGGTGAATATACATTAGAACTGATTCCAGGCCACGCCTGTGCACTGAGAATTCTAGGCTGGAGGTAAATGTCCCTGGGGAATTCATTGCTGTTATGTTTACCTTTCAAGTTGCATGAGGGACAGAATCGCAGGATGTGGTGGTTATGTGATGGAAGGTTATATGCCAGTTTTTAGACTGCAAAAGCAAATGGCATGATGATTATTTGGCAAAACATAAGTTCTTAGTGTCTCCTGGGCCTGGAGTAGGATAAACGTGAGCTCGAATTCCGTTCCAGTCATTTAACAAGATACGTGATACTGGCTGAGTCACTTTACCTCAGCAGGCCTCAATTTTCGCAACTGCAAGATGGGAACAACAATCACACCTACCTGCCAGTGTTGTTGTGAAGAAAAGATGAGATAGGAGTTTAATAAATGTTTCCTTCCTTCCTGACCTTACTTGGTGGGGAAGTTGTTAAAAAAGCAAAACCAAATTCCCACACTAAAGTTATACAGCTAGTTAGCTGTAGGAGAGCCAGGACGTGAAGGCAGGTCTTCTGATTTCTCGGACAGAGCTCTTTCTGTAATGCCATCCTGCCCCAGCTTCTCTGGTTCCTTCCCACTCTTCCCCTACCTCTCACTGCTCTGACTTATTCATACCAAAATTTTAGGTACATTTCCATGTTCCCATCATGAAAAACCATTAGTTCTAAATAAATTTCCATTATGGGGAGTTTCTTTTCTCCTTTCCTTTTGAGAATGAGCATAATTTATATGTATAAATTAGCAAAAACCAGCAGGGGGAGTATGTTGTTATTATTTTTTTCTGGAATAGACTCTCTATCTCCTGTCCTCAGACTTTGATCTGCTCTTTTATGGACGACATACTGTTACCACTGGATGACACAATCAAACTTTTTTTTTTGCTTTTTGGTAGAGGGAGGATGAATCATGAGATATACATTAATAAGTATAATATAAATTGAAAAGTGTAGCGAGAGCTATCGGTTTATTCCTCAGTTGTCCATCACAGTGCCAGATAGAATACATGGCACCCTGCTTCCTTCTTTTCCTAGGTGTTTTCACAAGGCCCTCTAAGTCATCTGAATAACGCTGCCCAACTGCACACCTTTAAATGTCTCCAATATATTGTTATAAGTGGTTTAATATGTGTTGCTGATCTGAGAGTCCCTAAGGAATTTGATGAATCCCCCAGTTATCTTGATGCAATCTTACAGGATGTCAGCCTTTGTTTGTACTTCTTGGAATATATGTGAGACCAGTGATGCCTCTTGAGGGGACACAGAGGCTTCTTATATTGTTGGGCAGCACTCAGGAGGATGGACACTTGTCAGCATTGCTGCTTTCCTCTGCAGTCAATAAAAGTGAGCAGACAGAACAGCTTGCTGTGTTGATATTGAGAAGACTAGAGCATCAGGTAGCAGAGTGGACCTAAGCTCAGGATGGGTATGTGTGGAGGGAGGAAAGAGACCTGTGCTAATGTACAGAGTCCTATATTGAAGTATTAGAATCACTGTTAAGGGAGTAGGTGTACATGGTGGTTCCTTGTTTTTATTTTTATTTTTGGAGAGGGGAAAGCAAGGCAATTGGGCTTACGTGACTTTCCCAAGGTCACAAAGCTAGTGAGTGTGTCAAGTGTCTGAGGCTGCATTTGAACTCAGGTCCTCCTGACTCCAGGGACCATGCTCTATTCACTGCACCTCCTGGCTTCCCCTGGTTCCTTGCTTTTGCCTATAGGTTGAGCACAGATCATACACTAAAACTCCTGGCAACAGGGTTTCCCAGGTCAAGAGGTGGCTACAGTCAAGGTGATAGATTTCTTCTAGAAGCACATGGTAGAAAATGTGTATGCTTACTCAGCTGAAGTTTCAGAATTCCAGGATATAAGCATATTTTTTCTCAGGAATGCTACAAGTACCTTTCTTTTATTGAAAATCTATCTTTAAGTATTGGTGGGAACGGATTACAATGTAGGAGCCTGGGAGGAAGGAGACTCACTGGAATATCAATGGTTTACCCCAATAGACAGCCCTTATTCAGTTGTCCTCAGGAGGGAGCTTATGGGTTAAGGACCTTTTTTTGTGTGTTTGTAGGAGTTTTATTTTATTTGTTAAAGAACTGCTACAAATGCTTTGTGTCTTTGGCATTTTCTGTCCAATAAAATTAAGGTTCAGGGCATTGCTGCTTTGAGCACATACACAGAAACTAGCGACTACTTTTATTCACATTTGGAGAAACTTAGAAACTGGCCATATGGTGAGTATGCCAGGAGGATTTCTTTCCATTTTGAGGTGAACAACAAGTCCAAAAGAGAAAAAAATGATCCTATGTGGTTCAGCCGCCAGGATTGTATCTGTTCTATATGAGCCCCAGCTTCCTGGTGATCTGTATTAACTTGGGATAAACATCCTTGTAATGTCTACCTCCCTGGACTGATCTGATGTTGCCACTCTATAATGCAGTATAATAATAAGAGATAGCATAATTATTATTATTCCCCCCCCCCCACTTCCCTTTATATCTCTACAGCTTTTCAAATACCTGACATATGGAACCCTATTAAAATGTACATTTCGCTCTTTCAAAGACATTAGCCCTTGTCCCAAGTCACTGGTCACCCTGAGAGCACAGGTCTCACATAATTCAAATATAGGAACTCCACAGTAAAATGTTCTGTTCCCAAAGGGAAAACTCTTGTCCTCTATCTACATATTTAATCTTTTTTTATGTATATATGTTATGTATACACACATATATATTATTTAACACATTGCAATAATTGGTACCAAACAACTTTTTGAAATAAATTTCAAATTTTTATTAATTGTCTTAAAACCTTTAAAAAGTCGCTATATGTAAAAAAAAAAAACCTTATGGACATCACTTTATCTATCTATCTATCTATTTTCATGTATTTATTTAAATGTTATGTCAAACAATGACACTAATAATAGTAGCTAGCATTTATGTAACACGTTAAGGTTTTCAAGGAATTTAGCCATATTGTCTCATTTTATTCTCACAACATTCCTGTGAAGAAGGTGCCAATATTATCATCTCCATTTTATAGATTAGGAAAATGAAGAAGAGTGACATTAAATGACTTGCCCAGGGTCATGCAGATAGCGAGTATCTGAGGCAGAATCTGACTTCCTGCCTCTAGGCTAGGGCCAATGCTCTCCCTTCTATGGCCCCTAGCTACGTAGAATAGTAGAATTTGAAGACTTGCAAAGCCTACATTGCCCTCCCAGTCCCTCCTTGCATTAGTGGGTAAAGGATCCCCTGACCCCACCTTTCATTCAGCCCTTCTTGAACCACAGAAGCCTGAGGAATGTCTGCTTCAGGTTTTTGTTTTGTAGGATGAGCATGAATGAATGCACACAGGGAAAGACAGTGGCAGCCAACAATGTAATCATTATTATGTTGGCATCTTTCAGGAAAGTGCCTGCTGTCCCAATGAAGAGAATGACCAGATGAAATACAAAGAGCAAGAGAAAGGAAAGCATTACAATGGTGGCTCTCACATGGGCCTTAGTGCTCACATCTCTGGGGGCATTGACCTGGTGCTGCATCATCCTCGTGTGCCTCCTCAGGGAGAGGATGAGTAAGAGACAGGAGAACAGGGATATAATGAACGGTATGAATGTCCAGAGAAGAATAAGATGGTGGAAGACATAAAATTCTCTTTTCTCTCTTTTGACCTTTTCAGTGCAGTTTGTAATGGGTCTCACTTTTAGGAGGTCAGAATATATATTGAATTTTTGGATCAGTAACACTGCATTGAAGAAAAAGAAGAGCACACTGCCCAGCAGAATGCAGCCAACCACCAGGGGAATCCTCCACTTCAGCCAGAGGAAGACAGGGTGGGAGAAAACGGCAATCTTTAGGCAGTAGAAGACACTGAGGCAGGTGGACAGCCAGATGCTTAAGTAGTCACTCAGAGTCCAGGTAATTTCACGAATTTGACTTAATGTCATTTCATAATAGAAATCAGGATAGAACACCAAGGCTGTCGCATCTAAAATGGCCACACATTGCAGGATGATCCTGGTGAAGGCTAGATTCATAATGATGAAGTCAGATAAGCAAATCTTGCTCCTCTTGATCCAGTGGATGCAATTGATGAGCCCAAGAAAGCCATTCCCCCACATCCCCAGAATAAACTGACTGAGGGCCACACACAAAAAGAGGATTTGCAATGAGTTCAGCATGTCTGCAGATGACTTTCTCCACCTTTGCAATGTCTCTGCTTATCTGTAGCCTTGCTACTGCCCTACAGCTTCTCTGACGTGAGACAAGTAAACACATACAGGTGCCTGATTTTCCACAGTGTCACTATTACCTCTTGTCCTTCTCTCACTTGCTTGTGCTCCTGTCTCTGTCCAGAGGGCTCAGAAATTCTTGAAGGTCAGTCTTGCAATTTCTTCTTCCAAACTGGTCTGCTGTTGTTCTGTAGTTCAGACCCCAGGCTTAGATTTTTCTCAATTTTCTTGGGTAATAAATGTCATTTAGTGGATAAAGGCCCAACCAATAGTGGTTGAAAGATCTTTGCTAAGATGCAAATACAGTATCCCACAGAGAAGGGTGGGGTTACAGTCAGAGAAAATGGAGGGTTCATTGCCATGCAGATAACAAGTTTCTGTGTCACATTGAGAGAATGGAATTAATCCCTGAAACCTCAGGAAGCACAGACCACTGAAGACATATCTGGAACTGATGATGGGTGATAGTACTGAATGGAAGAGCTATTTTAAAGAGTGACTCTCCCAAACCATCAAAATATGTTTGTGTGTGTATCCAAATCTATCTTTCTACATAATTCTATGTTCCCCTTATTATTTAGCTATATGAAATGCATATGAAACTGAAAATCTTGATTATAATAGGATATATGTATTTTTAAAAAACTATACAGTAAGATAAAGATATTAGTTTCAAAGTTGTCCTCTGTAATCTTCCTCTCCACTTCCTTCTATTCTGTTCCTTCTATTTAAAAAAAATGTTTAATAACACTATTTTTTTTCATTTGTCAGCATTTCCACTCCCTTGTCCCTTGATCTTTTACCTCCCAACCTGGCAAAACCAAAACCGTCTATTGCAACAGATATGCTTAGTCAACAAAAGCAAATACACCCAGCAACCACGTCCAAAAATCTGTGGGTCATGATTCTTCTCTAGTTCATAATCTCTAGGTAGGTAGGTAGCATGCTTCCTCTTTGCAGTCACTGTGGGTCATTGCATTGGTCAGAGTTCTTAAGTCTTTACAATGCTGTATAAATTATTCTTTTCACTCTGCATTGTTTCATATGAGTTTCCCCAAATTTCCCTGAATCCACAGTTTTCATCATTATTATTACACAATAACATTCCACTATATTTATATACCAAATACATTTAGCTGTCCTTCAGTTGATAGAACCTTATTTTCCAGTTGTTTGCTGCAAAAAAATGTGCCAATAGGAATGGTTTTATGCTTTTGGATCCTTTCTCTCTCTTTATCTTTTTGGGTATACAGATAGACATACGCGCACATGTATGTATGTACAGATACCTAAGTGTATATAGGATAATAATAGCTAGGACTTATGTTTTGCTTTAAGATTTGCAAAGCATTTTGCAAATAAAGATTATATATAATTTAATGACTTTGAGTATAGTTCCAAATTGCTTTTTAGCATGATCAGATCAAGTCATAACTTCACTAATAACATATTAGTATGATTGTCCTTCCCCACTCTAGTCATCCGTAACTCTCATTATTTTCTCTTTTGCCAAATTTGACAATTACATGTGAGTAAAGTGAAACTTCAGTATTGTTTTAAATTGAATTTCTCTTATTCTTAGAGATTTAGAACATTTTTTTTCATATGATTGTTCGTATCCTGGATTTTCTTCTGAATCCACCATTTTTCTAAAACAAAGTTATTTAATTCATGGATAATGGAGAAGAGATTGCTGAGCCTTGACAGTCTTGGATCTTCTTGACCCTTCCCTCAGATGATATGCTGATGGTTGTAGTGTTAATGGCATAATAAAATCTTCTCTGCCCACTGATAAGCCTCAGGTGAAGTCCATTGGAAGAGGGACTTCCCTAAGGAGGAGCTTGCTCAGGGAGAGGCTTACTTATAGGAAGGCTGCCACACGTTTTGGTCCTAAGTTGGTTAGGGCCTGAGTCAGGAGGGTTGTGCTGCCTTCTAGCTCTGAGAAGTGTCTACTTATTTTTGAATTGGCATAGGAGAAGGGCTGTTTGATTTCCTGGTCGGGACTTTTAGTAGCCATGTAATTAGCCCCCAGACTGCTCACATGCTCTCTACATCCAGGGGTGTATGTAAAGTATATAGCAATATTGCCTTGATTTAGGCAATAAGAGTCTGTTGGTCTTCGTGCTATTTCTCTCCTTGTATTTTCTATGATGTTCCGGTTGTTGTCCTTTCCCTTGAACTAGTGAATGTAATTAAAAGTAGGATTGTTAACCCCTTTTTGAACAGTCTTATCTTGAAAAGCAGATCAAAGAACCTGTGCTAGCAGGCCATCCTGGGGTAATATTAATGGTATATAAGATCTTCCCTGCCCATTAATAGGACCCTTGAAGAACGCATGAAGGCAAGCTTGCTTAGGGGAGGCTGGCTTGTAGGAAGACTTTCACACCTTTTGTTAATTTCTAATTAGGCACTGAGCCATGAGGGTTGTGATGCCCTCTGGCTCTAAAAAGGGTACATATACTCTGTGGTTAGCATTTTACTTTGGGGCTGACTCATTGGAAGAATGTTCCTGTGATTTGACCAGAAGAGACTCTGAGTAGCCATTAAGGAGTCCCCCAGCTTTGCAAAATCCAGATGTTGGTACTTCCCTCTCTGGGAACTGTCTATGTATTGCCTTGCTCAGACAGTTGGATCTGTCTCTTGATCTGTGCTAATTTCTCACACAGAAGCCCTATCTCTTGGTCTTTATGTCTCTGCTTGTATTTTCTCTGTTTGTATTTTCTCTGAAGTTCAGGGTGCTGACTTTTCCCCTGAAGTAATGTATGTAATTAAAAAAGATTGTTGACTTCTTGAACAGCTATCTTTCCTAGTAAAGCAGATCTAAGAACCTGTGCTAACAGCCAGTCTCGGTATGCCAATGTGGTTGCCATTATACCTGTGTATGCTAGAGGGCTTGCTGTTATAATCCTGCATCAGATAATCTCTATTGATTCCACCTATGAGTTCAATTTTTATATTGGTACAACACTTACTTCCCCTGCACTCATATGTTTTATACTTCATTTGTCTCTCTTTGACCTGTTGTCTAGGCCATTAAAAAATACAGTAAATGCCTCACGTTTTCTTCTGTTTTCCAATCTTTTAATTTTGCTTTTACAATTTTCTTTTATTTCATAGGGTCATTGATGTTCTATCTGCGCTAGTCCCATTTTCAGGAAATCTACTACTTGGATATCATTTCTTGCCTTATGTTCTAGGGTATTTATTGTCCTTCCAATTATTTTTTTCAAGAACTCATTTTGTTTATAATTCCATTTTAAAGAAATCTCTTACTTATTTTCTTCCATTTAGCTTTTTAATCCTTGTGACCAAGACATTTTTTTCTCTAAGTTCATCCTTGCAATCATTATGTGGTTTTCTAGGCATACCTCTTGGGTATTTATTTACCTGTATTATTGACTGTTTGTTATTTTCTTCTGTTTACTCATGTCTCCAGCACCAGTTCCTGATTTGGTCTTTACACTAGGGGTAGATTCTGAATCTTCTTGCAATGTTAGATGAGCTGATCAGGTCCTTTTTGATCCTGACCTTGATTGCCTGGGCACCTGTCACTGATTCCATGTGGTTTGTTGTGTCTGTGCTCAGAGTGCTGGCAAATTTCAAGCCACTTGATAGTGTTTGGATTTAGTCTACTGTGGTCTTCAGAGGCCTCTGGAGTGTCTCAGGTCAGGTTGGCGTATGTTTCCGTCCCCTCATGTCATCTTGTTCTGAATGCTGCCTGCTTCTTGCCTCATATCCACAATCAAAACTGTCACAGAAGTTGTGTCATGCTAGGTAGGTGACTCTCCTGGGATTTTTTTGTCCAAGCACTCTAGGCTTTCTGTACCTTGGTACTGCTTTACAATTATTTTCTCATGGAACCATGGGAGGTAAGTAGTATTGTTATTGCCATTTTAGTTAAGAAAATTGTGGCTGAAGGAGGTTAAATGACTTGTTCAGGTCATACCACTATGAATGTGAGGTCATATTTGAACTCAGAGCTTCCTCACTCTCAGCCAAGTGTTCAATCAGTCCTCTGCTCTAACTCACTTCCTCCAGGGTTAAAAAATCTAGGAGATAAACATTTTTTAATATCTTTCTAACATCTTTTTATTTTGATAAATTTTTCCTAATTACATATAAACTTTAACATTCATTTAAAATTTTTTCAGTTCCAAATTCTGTTCCTTTTTTCTCTTCCTCCTCTTTCAGGAGACAAGCAATTTGATACTGATCATGCATGTACAGTCATGCAAAGCATATTTCCATATTAGCCATGTTGCAAAGAAAACAGAAAAGAAAATACCCTGGAGCTTAATGAGTAAGAGGGGTGACATAGACTGACTTACCTTGTGTGTAATCAAGGGTGTAAGCCTGACATTAGGACGTGACTGTTAGAGAGAGACACTGAGGGACAGAGAGACAGACAGAGAGAGACAGACCGAGACAGAGAGATAAAGAGAGTGACAGATAGAGATAGACAGAGAGAGGGAGAGAGAGACTGAGAGAAAGAGACAGAGAGACAGAGAGAGAAAGACAGAGACAGACAGAGAAAGACAGACATACAGAGAGGCAGAGAGAAAGAGACAGAGAGAGACAAACGCAGAGAGAGAGACTGAGATGGAGACAGAGACAGAGAGAAGGAAGAGAGAGACAGAGAAAGGAGACAGAGACACCGAGGCAGAGAGAGAGAGAAGCACAATGACAGACTCAGAGAAGCAGAGACAGAAACAGAAAGATAAAGAGACAGACAGAGGGTTGAAGAGAGGGAAGGTATTATCTCCCTCCTAAGGAGATATAAGCTGGGAACAGGAATGGGCTCTAGGCCCTGATCCTCTCCAGTGGTCCTCAACCTGTAGATCATGACCCCTTTGGGGGGTTGAATGACTCTTTCACAGGGGTCGCCTAAGACCATTTGAAAACACACATTTCCGATGGTCTTTGGAACCTCAGCACTGCTCCTCTATCTGTCTCCAGGCGGGTCAGCCCACATGCATATACGCCCACATAGAAGAATTAAAGGGTTGCACCCTTAGGAAGGTTGAGAACCACTGCAAGTGGTACCTTATTTCCAGGGTCTTTCTCCTCCAAGAAAGCCTGAAACCGCCCCTCCACTCTTGTAGCTGGAAGCCTCAAGCTGAGTGGAAGATGAATGAAAGCAGGCTGAGACTATAGGAAGAGAGAATTACAAGCTGGTAATATAGTTTTCCATCACCCGGAATCCATTACAAGGTGCTCTGAATTCTAAAGATGTAACGTAGTATTCTTCACACCACATAGGAAGAAAAAAAAAAGCCCAAATTTGCCTCTTCTACATCTCTAGTCTTCTAAGGGACCCCAGTAGGAGCTCCTTAAGGCCTTAAGCCTCTCCCTACCTGAGTCTTAAATTGAAGGGTTTTTAAGAGCCGAAAACCAAAAATATCCTCATAAACTTTGTAGTCCTGTTTCTTCATTTAACACAGAGATTCTTAACCTGTGGGTCATCACCCCTTTGGGGGTCAAATGACCCTTTCACAGGGATCACAGGAGTCACTTAAGCTCATTGGAACACACATATTTCCGATGGTCTTAGCAATCAAGATACCAGATAATGCTCCTCTATCTGTCTCCAGGTGGGTCCACCCACATGCAGATATGCTCATATACAAGTATTAAAAGGTCACAGCATTAGGAAAGTTGAGAACCACTGATTTAACAAATGAAAGTGAGGTTCCAAGTAAACCATATATTCTGGGTCACTCTGATTTGACCTCTGAGTCAGGAGGACCTGTGTTCAAGTCCTGCATCTGACCCATACTGACTGCGTGACCCTGAGCAAATACTTAGCATATTTTACTGCATAACTGTCCCAAAATTTATGCCAACCTTTTGGTAAAAAAGTGGGTTGCAACCATTATGTGAAACTTTTAAAAATTTGTGCCACTATTACTCACAAATCATTTATTACTAAACTGTCTTTGGTGCAAAATTAGAATACAGAGAACACTGGTGAATATACATTAGAACTGAATCCAGACCATGCCTGTGCACTGAGAATTCTAGGCTGGAGGTAAATGCGACTGGTGAATACATTGCTGTTATGTTTACCTTTCAAGCTACATGAGGAACAGAATCATACGATTCAATGATTACGTGATAGAAGGTTATACACCAATTTTTGGACTGAAAAAACAAATGCCTTGATGATTATGTGGTAAAATACGAGAAGTTCTCAGCATCTCTTGGGCCTGGAGTCAGGTAAACCTTAGTTCGAATTCAGCTCCAATCATTTAACAAGATGTGTGATTCTGGCCAAGCCACTTTAGCTGTGTAGGCCTCAGTTTTCCCAACTGTAAGATGGGAACAACAATCACACCTACCTGCCAGTGTTGTTGTGAAGAAAAGATGAGATAAGAGTTTAATAAATGTTTCCTTCCTTCCTGACCTTACTTGGTGGGGAAGTTGTTAAAAAAGCAAAACCAAATTCCCACACTAAAGTTATACAGCTAGTTAGCTGTAGGAGAGCCAGGACGTGAAGGCAGGTCTTCTGATTTCTCGGACAGAGCTCTTTCTGTAATGCCATCCTGCCCCAGCTTCTCTGGTTCCTTCCCACTCTTCCCCTACCTCTCACTGCTCTGACCTATCCATATCAAAATTTTGATGCATTTCCATATTCCCGTCATGAAAAACCATTAGTTCTAAATAAATTTCCTTTATGGGGAGTTTCTTTTCTTCTTTC
This sequence comes from Pseudochirops corinnae, assembly GCA_028646515.1. Lineage (NCBI taxonomy): Eukaryota > Metazoa > Chordata > Mammalia > Diprotodontia > Pseudocheiridae > Pseudochirops > Pseudochirops corinnae. The sequence goes on from CM053585.1 coordinate 472,769,642, forward strand.
CTTTTGAGAATCAGCATAATTTATATGTATAAATTAGCAAAAACTAGCAGGGGGAGTAGGTTGTTATTATTTTTTCTGGGAATAGACTCTCTATCTCCTGTCCTGAGACTTTGATCTGCACTTTTATGGACGACATACTGTTACCAGTGGATGACACAATCAAACGTTTTGTTTCTTTTTGGTAGAGGGAGGATGAATCATGAGATATACACAAATAAGTATAATATAAATTAAAAAGTGTAGTGAGAACTATAAGTTTATTCCTCAGTTGTCCATCACAATACCAGATAGAGGGTATGGCACCCTCCGTCCTTTCCCTAGGTGTTTTAGCAAAGCCTTCTAAGCCATCTGAATAACGCTGCCCAGCTGCTCATCTTTAAATGTCTCCAATATATTGTTACAAAACATTTAATATATGTTGCTGATCAGAGAGTCCCTAAGGAATCTGATGAATCCCCCAGTAATCTTGATGCAAACTTGCAGGATGTCAGCTTTTGTTTGGACTCCTTGGAGTGGATGTGAGACCAGTGGTGCCTCTTGAGGGGACACAGAGTCTTCTTATATTGCTGGGCAGCACTCAGGAGGATGTACACTTGTCAGAGTTGCTGCTGTCCTCTGCAGTGAATAAAAGTGGGCAGACAGAATAGCTTGCTGTGTTGGTCTTGAGAAGACTAGAGCATCAGGTAGCAGAGTGGACCTAAGCTCAGGATGGGTATGTGTGGCAGGAGGAAAGAGAGACCTGTGCTCATGTACAGAGTCCTATATTGAGGAACTAGAATCACTATTATGGGAGTAGGCACACATGGTGGTTCCTTGTTTTTATTTTTATTTTTTGGAGGGGGAAAACAAGGCAATTGGGCTTAAGTGATTTTGCCAAGGTCACAAAGCTAGTGAGTGTGTCAAGTGTCTGAGGCTGCATTTGAACTCAGGTCTTCCTGACTCCAGGGACAGTGCTCTCTTTACTGCACCTCCTGGCTGCCCATGGTTCCTTGCCTTTGCCCATAGCTTGAGCACAGATCATACACTAAAACTCCTGGCAACAGGATTTCCCAGTTCAAGAGGTGGCAACAGCCAAGGAGATAGATTTTCTTCAGAAGCACATGGCAGAAGATGTGTATGCTTACTCAGCTGAAGTTTCAGAATTCCGGGATAGAAGCATGTTTTTTCTTAGGAATGCTACAAGTGCTTTCTTTTATTGAAAATCTATCTTTAAGTATTGGTGGGGGAGAGATTACAATGTAGGACCCTGGGAGGAAGGAGACTCACTGGAATGTCAAAGGTTTACCCCAATAGACAGCCCTTATTCAGTTGTCCTCAGGAGGGAGCTTATGGGTCAAGGACTTTTTGTTTGTATTTGTTGGAGTTTTATTTTATTTGTTAATGAACTGCTATGAATGCTTAGTGTCTTTGGCATTTTCTGTCCAGTAAAATAAAGGTTTAAGGCATTGCTGCTTTGAGCACATACACAGAAACTAGGAACTACTTTTATTCACATTTGGAGAAACTTAGAAACTGGCCATATGGTGAGTATGCCAGGATGATTTCTTTCCATTTTGAGGTGAGCCACAAGGGTAAGGGAGAAAAAAATGATCCTGTGTGGTTCAGCAGCCAGAATTGTATCTGTTCCATATGAACCCCAGCTTCCTGGTGATCTATGTTAACTTGGGATAAACATACTTGTACTGTCTACCTCCCTGGACTGATCTGATGTTGCCACTCTATAAAGCACTATAATAATAAGAGATAGCATAATTATTATTATTCTCCCCCCCCCCACCTCCCTTTAAATCCCTATAGCTTTCCAAATATCTGACATATGGGACCCTGTTAAAATGTACATTTGGCTATTTCAAAGACATTAGCGTTTGTCCCTAACCACTGGTCACCCTGTGAGCACTGGTCTCACATAGTACAAATATAGGAACTCCACAGTAAAATGTTCTGTTCCCAAGGGGAAAACCCTTGTCTTCTATCTATATATTTAATCTTTATATATGTATATATGTTATATATATATATACACGCATATATATTATTTAACACATTGTAATAATTGGGTACCAAACAGAACTTTTTCAAATAAATTTCAAATTTTTTGAATGTCTTAAAAACCTTTAAAAAGTTTCTTTATTTAAAAAAAAACTTATGGACATCACTTTATATATATTATTGTTATGTTAAGTAATGAAAATAATAATAGTAGCTAGCATTTATGTAGCACTTTAAGGTTTGCAAGGAGCTTTAAATATGTTTTCTCATTTTCTTCGTACAACATTCCTGTGAGGCAGGTGCCAATATTATCATCTCTATTTTACAGATGAGGAAAATGAGGAAGAGACAGGTTAAATGACTTGCCCAGGGGCATTCAGATAGTGAATGTCTGAGGCAGAATTTGGCTTCCTGGCTCCAGGGCCAATGCTCTCCCTTCTATGCCTCCTAGCTACCTAGAATAGTAGAATTTTAAGACTTGCAAAGCCTACATTGCCCTCCCCATTCCTCCTTGTATTAGTGGTTAAAGGGTCCCCTCATCCCACCTTTCATGCAGCCCTTCTTGAATCACAGCAGCCTCAAGAACTCCTGCTTCAGGTTTTTGTTTTGTAAAATGAGTATGAATGAATGCACACAGGGAAAGACAGTGGCAGCCAACAATGCAGTCATTATCATATTGGTATTTTTCAGGAAAGTGCTTGCTTTCCCAATGAAGAGAATGAGCAGATGAAAGACTGAGTAAGAGGAAAGAAAACATTACAATGGTGGCTCTCACATGGGGCTTAGTGTTCACCTCTCAGGGGGCATTGACCTGGTACCGCATCATCCTGGTGTGCCTCCTCGGGGAGAGGATGAGTAAGAGACAGGAGAACAGGGATATAATGAATGGTGTCAGTGTCCATAGGTGACTAAGAAGGTAGAAGGCATGAAATTCTCTTTCTTTTCTTACGGCAATTTCAGTGTACTTTGTAGTGAGTCTCACTTTTATCATGTCAGAAAATATATTGAATTTTTGGATCAGTAACACTACATTGAAGAAAAAGAAGAGCACACTGCCCAGCAGAATGCAGCCAACCACCTGGGGAATCCTCCACTTCAGGCAGAGGAAGACAGGGTTGGAGAAAATGGCAATCTTCAGGCAGTAGAAGACGCTAAGGCAGGTGGACAGCTAGATGCTTAAATAGTCATTAAGAGTCCAGGTAATATCACAAATTTGACTTAATGTCACTCCATGATAGAAGTCAGGATAGAACACCAAGGCAGTGGCATCAAAAATGGTCACACATTGCAGGATGATCCTGGAGAAGGCTAGATTCATAATGATGATCCAGTGGATGCAATTGATAAGCCCAAGAAAACCATTCCCCCATATCCCCAGAATGAACTGACTGAGGGCCACACACCAAAAGAAGATTTGCAATGAGTTCAGCATGTCTGCAGATGACTTTCTCCACCTTTGCAATGTCTCTGCTTCTCTGCAGCCTTGCTACTGCCCTACAGCTTCTCTGACCTGAGGTAAGTAAACACATACAGGTGCCTGCTTTTCCACAGTGTCACTATTACCTCTTGTCCTTCTCTCACTTGCTTGTGCTCCTCTCTCTGTCCAGAGTGCTCAGAAATTCTTAAGTGTGAGTCTTGCATTTGTTCCTTCCAAACTGGTCTGCTTTTGTTCTGTAGTTCTGACCCCAGGCTTAGAGTTTTCTCAATTTCTTGCGGAATAAATGTCATTTAGTGGATGAAGTCACAACCAACAGTACTTGAAAGATCTTTGCTAAGATGCAAATCATTTCAGTATTTAGTATCCCACACACAAGGGTGGGGTCAGGGTCAGAGAAAACGGAGGGTTCATTGCCGGGAAGATAATAGGTTTCTGTGTCACATAAAGAGAATGGAGTTAGTCCTTGAAACTCCAGAAAGTATGGTCCACTGAAGACATATCTGGAACTGGTAGAAGGGTGATGGTACTGAATGGACGAGCTATTTTGAAAAGTGACTCTCCCCAAACCATCAAAATATGTTTGTGTGTGTATGTGTGTGTATCTAAATCTATCTTTCTACTTAACTATATATTCCCATTATCATTTCTACATATGAAATACATATGAAACTGAAAATCTTGACTGTAATAGAGCATATTTATTTTAAAAATCTGTACAATAAATTCAACATGTTAGTTTTAAAGCTGTCCTGTGCGTCTTCATCTCTACTTCCTTGTGTTCTTTTTCATGCGTTTAAAATATATTCTTTAATAACATATATTTTTTTCCCTTTTTTGATAGTATTTCCACTGGCCACTCTCATCCCTAGATCACTTATATCTCCCCCCCCCAACTTAAGAAAAAACCCCCAGAAACTTCTATTGTAACTGATATGCTCAATCAACAAAAACAAATACACCTGCTGACCATGTCCAAAAATCTGTTTCATGATGCTCCTCTAGTCCATAATGTCTAGGTAGGTACGTAGGAGGTAGCATGCTTCCTCATTGCAGTCACTGTGGGTCATTGCATTGGTCAGAGTTCTTAAGTCTTTACAATGCTGTATAAATTTTTTTTTCGCTCTGCTTTCTCTTATATATGTTTTCCCAAATTTCTCTGAATCCACAGTTTTCTTCATTCTTATGGCTCAATAACATTCCACTACATTCATACACCATTGGAAATTCAGCCATCCTTCAACTGATAGACACAGCCTTAGTTTCCAGTTCTTTGCTGCAAACAATGTGCTACTAGGAATGATTTTATGCTTTAGGATTCTTTCTTTCTTTTTATCTTTTTGGGTGTACAGATAGACATACACAGACATGTATGTATGTATATATACCTAAGTATATATAGAATAATAATAGCTAGGACTTATGTAGTGCTTTAAGGTTTGCAAAGCATTTTGTAAATAAAGATTATATATAATCTAACGACTTTGATTATAGTTCCAAATTGCTTTTTCCATGATCAGATCAAGTCATAGCTCTACTAATAGTATATTAGCATGATTGTCCTCCCCAATCCAGTCAGTAACTCTCATTTTTCTTTCTTTTATTTTTTTTTGCCAAAATTGACAACATGATGTGATTAAAGTGAAACCTCAGAGTTGTTTTAAATTGAATTTCTCTTATTATTAGAGATTTAGAACACTTTTTTCCCATATGATTGTTGATATATTCGATTTTGTTCTGAATCTGTCATACTTGTAAACCAGAGATATTTCAGGATAATGGAGAAGAGATTGCTGATCCTTGGCCCTCTTGGATCTACTTGATTCTTCCCTCAGATGACATGCTGATGGTGCAGTAGATAATGTCTATTCATGCCATCTATGAACCATGTTTATATATTTAGACAACTCTTGCTTGCCTCACCCCCACATATTTTACACTTCAACTATCTCTCCTTAATCTATTTTCTAGGTCATTAAAAAAAATAATAAATCATTTTAAAATTTTGTTTCACTATTTTCTTTTGTTTCATTGGGTCATCGAGTTCTATTTGCTCCATTCCAGTTTTCAAGGAGTCTGCTACTTTGATATAGTATCTTGCCTTATGTTCTAGGATATTTACTCTCCTTCCAATTTTTTCAAGAACGCATTTCATATATAATTTCATTTTAAAGAAATCTCTTACTTCTTTTCTTCCATGTAGCCTTTTAATCTTTGTAACCAAGACATTTTTTTCTCTAAGTCCATCCTTGCAATCATTATGTGGTTTTCTAGGCACATCTCTTGGGTATCTATTGACCTACATTATTGGATGTTTGTTATTTTCTTCTGATGACTCATATCTCCAGCACCAGTTCCTGATTTGGTCTTTACACTAGGTCTAGATTCTGAATCTTCTTGCAATGTTAGATGAGCTGATCAGGTCCTTTTTGATCCTGACCTTGATTGCCTGGGCACCTGTCACTGATTCCATGTGTTTTGTTGTGTCTGTGCTCAAAGTGCTGGCACATTTCAAGCTCCTTGATATCATTTGGATTTAGTCTACTGTGGTCTTCAGAGGCCTCTGGAGTGTCTCAGGTCAGGTTGATGTAAGTTTCTGGTCCCTCAGATCATCTTGTTCAGAATGTTGCCTCCTTGTAGCCTCTTACACCCACAATCAAAACTGTCATAGATGTTATGTCATGGTAGGTAGGTGACTCTCCTGGGATTTTTTTGTCCAAGCACTCTAGGCTTTCTGTACCTTGCTACTGCTTTACAATTATTTTCTCATAGGAACCCTGGGAGGTAAGTGCTATTATTTTTGCCATGTTTGTTAAGAAAACTGTGGCTGAAGGAGGTTAAATGACTTATTCAGGGTCATACCACTATGAATATCTGAGGTCATGTTTGAATTCAGATCTTCCTCACTCCCAACCCAGTGTTCAGTCAATTATCTACTGCTTCACCTACTTGCCTCCAGGGTTAAGAGAATCTTAGAAAATGATACTCTGCAGTATCCTTTTTTCTAATATCCTTTTATTTTGTTAAATATTTCCTAATTACATATACATTTTGACATTCATTAAAAAATTTTGAGTTTCAAATTCTCTCCATTTTTTTCCTCTTGATCCTCCTTGAGAAGACAAGCAATTTGATATTGATTATACATGTATAGTCATGTAAAATGTTGTAATAGAAAACAGGCAAAAAGCTCCAAGAAAATGAAGAAAGAAAATGAAAATCATGCTTTGATCTGGATTTAGATTCAGTCAGTTCTTTCTCTGGAGGTGGAGAGCATTTTTTATTATGGGTCCTTTGGTATTATCTTGGATCATTGTCTTGCTCAGAGTAGTTGAGTTTTTCACAGTTTATCATTGTATAATATTACTGTTTCTATGTGTAATGTACTTCTGGTTCTGCTCCCTTCACTTTGCGTGAATTCACATAAATCTTCCTGGGTTTTTCTGAAACCATCCTGCTTGTCATTTCTTATAGCACAGTAATAGTATTCTATCACTTATCATAATGTGAGAACTTGTTCAACCATTTCCTAATTTATGGGCATCCCCTTGGTTTCTAATTATTTGCCACCATAAAAAGAGCTGCTATAAATATTAAAAAAAAATTTTTTTTAAATCTCTTTGGGATCCAGATCTAAACCTTTTAAATGATGTTCAATTTTTTTCTCTGGAATGATTGGACCAGTTCACAACTCCACCAACAGTTCATAAGTGTCTCAATTTTTTCAAATTCCCTACAGAATTTGTCATTTTAATTTTTCTGTCATGTCAGCCAATCTGATAACTAACTTTTTCAGTTGCATGCCTGATTCATTGATCTCCTTTTTCTCTATTACATTCATGTAAGCGTTCAGAGATATAAAACTTCCCCTAAGAACTGCTTTTGCTGCATCCTGTAAGTTTTGGTATATTGTCTCATCATTGTCATTCTCTTGAATGAAACTATTGATTGTTTCTATGATTTGTTGTTTGCCCCACTCATTTTTTAGCATTAGATTATTATTTTCCAATTGGTTTTTAGTCTATCTTTCCATGGCCCTTTATTACATATAATTTTTATTGCATCATGACCTGAAAAGGATGCATTTAATATTTCTACCTTTCTGCACTGGATTGTGAGGTTTTTATGTCCTAGTACATGGTCACATGGTCAATTTTTGTGTATGTGCCATGTACCACCGAGAAGAAAGTATATTCCTATTTATCCCCATTCTGTTTTCTCCAGAGGTCTATCATATCTACCTTCTCTAAAATTCTATTCACCTCCTTAACTTCTTTCTTGTTTATTTTCAAGTTAGATTTGTCAAGTTCTGAGAGGGGGGAGGTTGAGGTCCCCACTAGTATAGTTTTGCTATCTATTTCTTCCTCCAACTCCCTTAACTTCTCCTCTAAGTTTTTGGATGCCATAGGACTTGGTGCACATATATTTAGTAATAATGATATTACTTCATTGTCAGTGGTGCCTTTTAGTAGGATATAATTTCCTTCCTTATCTCTTTTAATTAGATCTATTTTTGCTTTTGCTTTGTCTCATATTACAATTGCTACCCCTTCTTTTTTTTTAAATTTACCTGAAGCATAATATATTCTACTCCATCCTTTTACCTTTACCCTCTGTCTATCCCCCTGTTTCAAATGTGTTTCTTATAAACAACATATGGTAGGATTGTGGTTTTTAATACATTCTGCTATCAGCCTCCATTTTATGGGAGAGTTCATTCCATTCACCTTCACAGTTATGATTACTATCTGTGTCTTTCTCTCCATCCTATTCTCTCACCTGTTTATGCTTTTATTTCTCCCTTCTCCCTTCCCTTCCTCAAAAGTTTTGCTTTTGACCACCACCTCTCTCAATATCCCTTCCCTATAAGCCCCCATTCCTTTTCCTACCCTTTCCCCTTACTACTTCTTCCCTCCTTTCTAACCCCCACTTTTCCTTCCCCCTTCCCCTACTACTTCCTGTAGGGCATGTTAGATTTTTATACTTAATGAAGTATGCTATACTTAATTGAGTATGTTATTCCCTCCTTGAGCAAAAACCAATGAGAGCAAAGCTCATATAATGCTCATTTCCCTCCCTTCTTTCCCTTTACTATAATATGTTTTTGTGCATCTTCATGTGGCATGATTTACCCTTTTCTGTCTCCTCCTTTCCTCTTCTCCCATTACAATACTCAGTTAAGTATAGGAATCTAACTTGAAGAGACACAAAAACTTATTATACCAGAGATAGAAGGAGGGAGAGGAGCACTGTTTGAGATTTACTCTCATCAGATTTGGATCAAGGAGGGAATAGCATACTTTATTAAGTATAAAAAGGACCAAGGGGTGGAGTGGCTCCATTCTGAGGACTTTGAAGAAGGGAAAGAAAAGGGAGAGTAAAAGAAATACGCAGCTATGGAAAGGGGGGGGGAGTAGGACTTGCTATTTCTCACAATTGGAGTGTGTGAAAAATTTGCAGAGTGGACTTGGTGGGAGTTTGATCAGGGGGAGGTGGACATCACATAAACTGCACTCAGCTGAAATGGACAGGGTTGAAAACACATGCTATTTAGTACAGGAAGATACCAAACTCAAAAAAGAAGCAAGCAGAGATGGGTAGGGAAGGGATAAAGTGTGGTAACATTGAGGAGAGAGGAGCCACAAGCAAAACAAATTTCCTGATCCCGAAAGGTAGATGAGAAGGAGAAAAAAAAAGAAAATCAAATAATGAGAAACTAGGAGCTACCCATCAACAGGGGAATGATTGAACAAGGTATGATCTGTAAAATGTAAAGGAATAGTGTTAGTGATAAAAGTGTGTGTTAGTGATAAAAGAGATAACTTCAGAGAATTCTGGGTGCTATAAATTTATGCAGAGTGAATTGAACAGAACTAGGAGAATAGTCGGAATGTGGACAAACAATATGATTAAGAAAAATAGCTCCAAAACACTTAAGTCCTATCCCTGCCCCCTCTTCTGTTTTTCTTCTTCTACTCAGTACCCTAAGGAAACAGTAAGGATCTGACAGGTCCCTTGTTCTCCTCCCCTTCTTAGAGGGTTTGTACTACATCATCCTAGCATCCCTTCCAGATGCTTAAATCAATGTTCCTCTAATATTTGAAGCTCAGAGTGAGTACAGCAGAGCTGGTCCTGAAAGTTTCAGGACTGCAGGAGAAAGACCTGTGCCTGCAGCAGCCACTTGTGGCCCAGGGTCTTGCTCTCCATGCTGAGGTCGGGGTAGAATCTTCTGGTTTTCCCACCAGCAAGTTCAGCTGTGGAATTGTGAAGCAGCTGGGCCAGGCTGGTGTGGGACAGGCATCTTCACACCAAGCGGCCTGCCCACATGAACCCTGGGAGGGGATTGGTTGGGGTGTGTGCCATGCGTGGTGGGGAGCCTTCCTGGACTGGACAGTGCCCCCTGGGCCAGTGAGAGCATCCACTTCTCCTCTTCTGTGCCTGGCTCCTCCCTTGTCTCCTGGGCTCTGCTGTCCCTCAGTCACTTGTCCCTCCCGCCTCCTCCCATACCCTTCCCAGGAGGTCAGAGGTTGGGTTTCGACCTGGAAGAAAGCCCAGGGAAACCACAAGGCAGAGGTGAAAGGGATGTGAGCTGCAGGTTTCGGACAAGGCGAGTAAAGGCACAGAGAGCGTCAAGAGGGTGTGGTGGCTAGGGATAACTTATGTGGGGGTGCAGCTATGTTCTAGAATGGAGGGGTTAAAGTGTGAGAAGACTGGAGAGAGAGCAAGGGGCCAGAGTGTGAGGACCTTTAAATGCCAAATGGAGGAGTTTGTATTCAATCTCGGAGGTGACAGTGAGCTCCAGCTTAGTGGGAACCTGCTTACCACTGACATTAGCCCATTTCAAACATATGATTAGTCTTTGTCCCTGATCGGTGGTCACCCTCTCTCTAGCATTATCTAAATACAGGAACTTCACAAGAAACTCGGCTCCCAGAGGAAAATCCTTGTCCTTTCTGTATATATTTAATTTGTATCTACATATGTAAATGTCACACACACACACATACACACACATTATTTAACACATTGGAGTGATTGGATACCAAACACAGCCTTTGGACATAACATTTACATTTTACTGCATGTATTAGAAATATTTAAAAAGTTGCTTTATGTAAAGAAAAACTCACGGATGTTATTTTATATATGCATATATGTAATGGTAAATAATGATAAAAATACATTTATGTGGTAATTTAAGATTTGCAAAGAACTTTAAACATATTTTCCCATTTTATTCTCAAGACATCCCTGTGAGGTAGGTGCCAACATTATCATCTCCTTTTTCCAGATGAGGAAAATGAATCAGAGAGGTTTTAATTGACTTGCCCAGGGTCATGCAGCTAGTAAATGTCTGAAGCGGAATTTGAACTCAGGTCTTCTTGACTCTGTGTGTGATGCTCTCTCTTCTATGCCCCCTAGCTCTCTAGAACAGTAGAATTTTAAAAGACTAGCAAAACTTACACTGCCCTCTCCCTCCCCCCTTCATTAGTGGGTAAAGGATCCCCTGACCCCACCTTTCATTCAGCCCCTTTTCAACCGCAGCAGTCTCAGGAATGCTTGCTTCAGGTTTTTGTTTTGCTGAATAAGGATAAATGAGTGCACAGAGGGAAAGACAGGGGCAGCCAACAACGCAGTTGTTAACATCACCTGGGCATCTGTCAGTAAAGAGCTTGCTGTCCCAATGAAGATAAACACAAAATTAAAGACAAAGAGTAAGAGGAAGGAAAGCATTACAATGGCGGCTCTCACGTGGGCTTTAGCGCTCACATCTCTGAGGGTAGTGACATGCTGCCGCATCATCCTGGTGTGCCTCCTTAGGGAGAGGATGAGTAAGAGACAGGAGAACAGGAATATGATGAATGGTGTCAGTGCAAAGAGAGGACTAAGAAGGTGGGAGACATGAAATTCTCTTTCCTTTCTTCTGACATTTTCAGTGTAATTTGTAATGAGTTTCACTTTTAGGAGGTCAGAATATAAATTAAATTTTTGTATCAGTAACACTACATTGAAGAAAAAGGAGAGCACACTGCCTAGCAGAATGCAGACAACCACCCGAGAAATCCTCCACTTCAGCCAGAGGAAGACAGGGTGGGAGAAAATGGCGATCTTAAAGCAGTAGAATACGCTGAGGCAGGTGGACAGCCAGATGTTTAAATTGTTACTATCAGCCCAGCTGGTTTCACGAATTTCACTTATTATCACTCCATAATAGAAATCAGGATAGAACACCAAGGTAGTGGCATCAAAAATGATCACACCTTGCTGGATGACCCTGGAGAAGGCTAGATTCATAATGATGAAGTCAGATAAGGAAATCTTGCTCCTTTTGATCCAGTGGATGCAATTGATAAGCCCAAGCAAGCCATTCCCCCAAATTCCCAGAATGAATTGACTGAAGACCACACACAAAAAGAAGATTTGCAAAGAGTTCAGCATGTCTGCAGATGACTTTCTCCACCTTTGCAATGTCTCTGCTTATCTGCAGCCTTGCTACTACCCTACAGCTTCTCTGACCTGAGGTGAGTAAACACATACAGGTGCCTGGTTTTCCACAGTGTCACTAGTACCTCTTGTCCTTCTCTCACTTGCTTGTGCTCCTGTCTCTGTCCAGAGTGCTCAGAAATTCTTGAAGGTCAGTCTTGCAATTGCTTCTTCCAAACTGGTCTGCTATTGTTCTCTTGCTCAGACCCCAGGCTTAGAGTTTTCTCAGTTTCTTGGGTCATAAGTGTCATTTAGTGGATGAAAGACCAATAGCTCTTTGCTAAAATGCAAATTGTTGCAGGATTTAGTATCACACAGAGAAGGGAGGGGTCAAAGTCAGAGAAAATGGATGCTTCAGTTCCACAGAGATAATAAGTTTTTATGTCGCATAAAGAAAATGAAATCAGCCCTTGCTACCTCAGGAATTACAGTCCACTGGAAAGTTATCTGGAGTTGCTGAAGGGTGAAGAGACTGGATAGAAGAGGTATTTTGGAGAGTGACTCTTCCCAAACCATAAAAATACATGCACTTGTGTGTGTGTATTTGTGTGTGTCTATACTTATCTATCTACTTAGCCAAATATTCCCTTTTTCATCTCTCCATGCCTCTCTAGTGGATTGTACTTTCTGGTATGCCAAGGGCTGATTCCACTATCTTTGTGTGACATAGAATCTCATCATCTGTATGGAATTCAACCCTTCATTCTCTGTCACATGTGTATGTGTGTGTGGGTTTGTAATATATGTAACTATATTTCAATATAGTTGATTTTCTTTTTTTTTTAATTTTAGTTGATTTTTTAAAAACATATTAGTTAGAAGAGCCTGTCTATTCCTTTCTTTTGTGTAGAAGCTTATAAAATTATGAAGGCTCTGCTGATAGGGCACACAGAGACTCTGGGCATCTCAGCATTTGAAGGGATTTTGTAATTAGGTTACTTGAAATCTATGTCTTTGGCCTGAAACTTAAGAAAAATAAGCCTCTGAGCCCACAACTTATGTAGTGCTTTAAGGTTTGCAAAGCATTTTGCAAAAAAAAAAAAAAAAAAAAGATTATACAGGTGAGAAGCACCTTGGAAGACTCTTTACCCCAAGATGGTGCTGAAGGTGAAGAAGGAAGCCATTGTCCCCCCCAAGACAGAAGCCAAGTTCAAAGCTTTGAGGGACAAGAAGGCAGTGCTGAAGAGTGCTCATAGCCACAAAAAGAAGATCCAAATATCCCCCACCTTCTGGAGACCCAAGACACTAAGACTTCGAAGGCAGCCCAAATACCCTCGGAAAAGTGCCCCTCAGGAAAACAAGCTTAATTACTATGCCATCATTAAGTTTCCTTTGACCACTGAGTCCGCTATGAAGAAGACTAAGGACCAACAACACCTGAGTCTTCATTGTGCATGTTAAGGCCAACGAGCATCAGATCAAGCAGGCCATAAAGAAGCTGTATGACATCGACATGGCCAAAGTCAACACACTGATCCAGACTGATGGAGAGAAGGCCTATGTTTGTCTTGCTCCAGACTATGATGCTTTATTCAGTGGTTCTCAATCTGTGGGTTGCAACCCCTTTGGGGGTCAAACGACCCTTTCACAGGGGTTGTGTAAGACCATTGGAAAACAAAATTACGGTTATGAAGTAGCAACGAAAATAATGTTATGCTTCTAGCCTCATATCCAGAGTTAAAACTGTCACCACAACATGAGGAACTGTATTAAAGGGTCTCGGCATTAGGAAGGTTGAGAACCACTGCAAGATGTTGCCAACAAAACCAGAATCATCAAACGTACTGTGTCTAGCTGTGTCCCATTCCACCTACAATAAAAAGTTTTCCAGACAAAAAAGATTATACATAATTTAATGACTTTGAGTATAGTTCAAAATTGCTTTTTAGCATGTCCTGATCACTTCATAGGGCCACTAACAATATAATGATTGTACTCCCCCTCTAATTAGCAACTCTCATTTTTCTTTACTTTTTTTGTGCCAAATTTGACCATCTGATGTGTGTAAAGTGAAACCTCAGTGTTTATATTGAATTTCTCTTATTATTAGTGATTTAGAACACTTTTTCACATGATTGTTGATCCACTGGATTTTGTTTTGAATCTCTGATACCTCTAAGTCAGAGATGTTTGAGGCATGTAGAATGGAGAAGAGATTGCTGTGCCTTGGCAGTCTTGGATGTTCTTAACCCTTCCCTCAATTGGCATGCTGATGGCACATCAGATAATATCTATTCATGCCATCTATAAACCACATCTATATATTTAGACAACTCTTACTTTCCCTACACCCACAAATTTTATACTTCAGCTCTCTCTCCTTGGCCTGTTTTCTAGATCATCTAAAAAAATAATAAATGCTTTACATTTTCTTCTATTTTTCAATGTTTTAATGTTGTTTTAATATTTCCTTTTATTTCATAAAGTCATTGAGTTCTCTTTGCTCCATTCCAATTTTCAGGGATTCTGCTACTTGGATGTGATATCTTGCCTTATGTTCTAGAGTATCTAATCTCTTTCCAATTCTTTTTTTCATGAACTTATAATTTAATTTTAAATAAATCTCATACTTCTTTTCTTCCATGTACCCTTTTAGTCCTTATGGCCAAGATATTTTTTCCTTGAGTCCATCCTTGTTATCATTATGTGTTTTCTCTCTTTTTCTAGGGGCATCTCTTGGCTATCTATTGATCCATAACATTTGCTGTTTGTTTTCTTCTGTTGACGCATATCTCCAGCATCACGATTTGAGTCTTCATGGCTAGATTCTGAAACTTCTTGCAATGTTAGATGGGATGGTCAGGTTCTGTTTGTTCCTCACCTTGATTGTGTGGACTCCTGTTACTCATTCCACGTGGTTTGTTCAGATGCCTCTGGAGTGTCTCAGGTCAGGTTGGTGTAGATTTCTGGCCCCTAAGGTAATCTTATTCAGAATGCTGCCTGCTTCTAGCCTCATCTCCAGAGTTAAAACTGTCAGAGAAGTTATATCATGGTAGGTAACTGATTCTCCTGGGATCTTGCTTTGTGCTTTGTCCAAGCACTCTAGACTTCCTGTACCTTGGTACTGCTTTACAAATATTTTCTCACAGGAACCCTGGGAGGCAAGTGCCCTTATTATTGCCATTTTAGTTGAGAAAAGTGAGCCTGAAGGAAGTTAAGTGACTTGCTCAGGGTCATACCGCTAAGAAATATCTGAGGTCATATTTGAACTCAGATCTTTTTTTTTTGTTTTTTTTTTTTTTTGTTTTTTTGAGGGAGGAAGGCAGGGCAATTGGGCTTAAGTGACTTGCCCAATGTCACACAGCTTGTAAGTGTCCGAGGCCGTATTTGAACTCAGGTCTTCCTGACTCCAGCACCAGTGCTCTATTCACTACACCACCTAGGCTCCCCAAACTCAGATCTTTATCTCTTTATCTCTTTATCTTCATCTCTCAGTTAGATGGACTAACAACCCAGTACTCCACCTCTCTGCCTCTATGTTTAACAGAGCCTAGGAAATACACACTCTGTAATATTTTTAAAATATCTTTTTACTTATTTTGCAAATATTTCCAAATTACATGTGAAATTTTCAATATTCATTAAATAAATTTCGAGCTCCAAATTTTCTTCCTTTTCTCTCCCCCCCCTCCTTGAGAAGGCAAGCAATTTGATATTGATTATACATGTACAGTCATGGAGCACATTTTCATATTAGACATGTTGCAAAAGAAAATAGACAAAAATGTCCAAGAAAAATGAAGAAAGTTAAAACAAGCATGCTTTGATCTGGAATCAGAAACCATTAGTTCTTTCTCTGGAGGTGGATAGCATTTTTCCTTTGTCTTAGATCATTGTCTCGATCAGAGTAGCTGAGTGTTTCAGAGTTGATCATTGTACACTATTGCTGTCACTATATGCAGTGTTCTTTTGGTTCCGATCCTTTAACTTTGCATGAATTCATAAAAATATTCTCAGGTTTTTTTAAAAAGATCATAAATGAAAATTCCTAGCAATAGGCTTTCCCAGCTCAAGGGATAGCAGCAGTCAGGGAAATAAGAGATTTCCTCCAGAAGCACATGGCAGAAGATTCTTATTTCACTGAAGTTTCAGAATTTGGGAATCAAAGCACATTTTTCTTCAGGAATGCTACAAATGCTTTCTTTTATTAAGTATCTGTCTTTATTCATTGATAATTGGACTCATGTTTACAGGATATGTCATTTTGATTTGCATCTTGAGCTCCTTTACTTTTAGTAATATATTATTAGCTTCCCTTCTTCAGTTTCTAGTGGGTGCGGAATAGTCATGTGATATTTAAATTTCCTTCTCTTTATATTTGAAGATCTTTCCCTTGGCCTCCTGACAAGTTTGTTCTTTAGTATTTGAATTGTTAAAGTTAATTATTGTACATCTCAGAATTTGAAGAATAGGATTTTCTTTTAGAAGTAATGTGTGAACTCTTTTGATTAATCCTTTTGTGTTCTGTGTTCAGAAGTTCTGAGCAGTTTTCTTGTATTATTTTTGGCATTATGGTATTCTGATTTTCCTGTTTGCCAGGCTTTTCTTAGAGACATATGATCCTTAAATTGTGTTTGTGCATCGTGTCTTTAAGATCAATGACTTTTGTTAATAACTGAGATTATGAATTCTGTTAACATTATTTCCTTTTGCACCTCTTCTTCTAGATCAGCGGTTCTCAACCGGTGGGTTGCGACCCCTTTGGGAGTCGAATGACCCTTTCACAGGGGTCACCTAAGACCATTGGAAAACAAAATACAGTTATGAAGTAGCAATGAAAATAGATTTATGGTGGGGGTCACCACAACATGAGGAACTGTGTTAAAGGGTCACGACATTAGGAAGGTTGAGAAACACTATAATGTACATGTTTTAGTATTGATCCTCCCTTCTAATGTTAGTCTCCTCTCTGTTGAATTGTTTCCTTGTATTCTTGGTTTTTGATTGGATTTTCTTTCTTGAGCTTTTGGTTGGTTTCAGTTTTTTTTTCTTATATACTTTTCTCACTCAGTTTCTGACTCTTCTCCTTTTCACCAATTTGTCACTGTGCTCTTAGTTCCTGGGAAATCAGCACTGGTCTCAGCTGTATTCTGGTTCCTTTTCCTTCAGACCCAGTATAGCCATTTATTCTGACCATTTGCCCCAGTTCTTTCCATGCTTTTGTTTTCTGACTGTCCTTAATGATCATCTTCAGCTTTTTGTAGAGTTAGGGAAGGAGAAGGTGGTGTTTCTAGCCTTTGGCTTCCTTACAGAGTATCTTCCCCAGGTATAAGGAAGCTCATCTCTGTCTTTTCCTATTCCTTCCCCTACACTTCACATGGTTAGGCAGAGTCAAAGTCTACTACTTCTTGCAGTAGGATAGTGGCAGTTACACAGGGTTAGGACAACTCAATAAGCCTTCATTAAGTGCTTTCTATGTGCCAGATACTGTGATAGATGCTAAGAATATAAATACAAGCCATTGCTGTCAAGGAGCTTCATTCTAATGGGCGAAGGTAACACATAAGGTTAAATAAGGGGTGGAAGGAAAGTACCCATGTTGGGGCTTTTTGGGTAGACAATTCCAGAATCTCAGTAGAGGAATTCCATAGGGGAATGAAGGTTGAACGTGTTTGGTCTGGGGAGAGTGATCTTTCAGGCTAAGAAGTTGTTATAGTATAAAAAGAATTCTGGACAGTTAAGAGTGGCATCCAGAGAAGAAAGAGAGAATGAATGTGAATATGCCCGTCGACCCTCTCTAGCAGGAAGGAAATGCAAAGCATAATCCCATGGGTCAGTTTTTGCTGATATAGATTGTTCACCCTGCAGAAGACAGAAGACTAGTGGTGGAGGGGTGTTAAATAAATGGGATGGGAATTAGCATTTTCCAATATTAATTTACCAGCCTGTTACTTTGTTGGACATCTTGCTTTATTTCTTCCATGAATTCAGCTGTAAGTGTGTACCTCCAGCAAATTTTTTCCCCTGAGAGTTAGTAGGAATTGTAGGAAAGGTCTAGTCCCCCATTTTGTTGTTCATATGACCCAGAAGTCCCTGAGTCAGACCGTTAGAGAAGAATATTTCCTGATGCAGCATGGCTGTTGGAGAAAGAAGAGTATTATCTAAATATTTTTGCATATCCTCTTG
The DNA here is from genome assembly GCA_028646515.1 of Pseudochirops corinnae. Taxonomy (NCBI): domain Eukaryota; kingdom Metazoa; phylum Chordata; class Mammalia; order Diprotodontia; family Pseudocheiridae; genus Pseudochirops; species Pseudochirops corinnae. Next base: position 472,787,676 of record CM053585.1, read on the forward strand.
CTTGGATAGTTGTAAATGAATTATTGAGACATTATAGGCTCAGTGGGAAAGGGATTATTACTTTTAGTAGCTCTTTGTGTGTATGTGTATACACATGTGCCCATGTGTGTGTGTGTATGTGTTTGTGTATATATATATATATATATTTGCATGTATTTTTTTTGTAGGAGGATTCTAAATTGCAAGGTGGTACTTCAAATTTTAGTGGGAGAGGGGTTAAAGTGTAGGACTCTGGGAGGAAGAAGACTCACTTGAATGTCAGAAGGTTGCATCAATCATTTCCCCTCTGGAGGGAACTTAAGGGTTATTTGAGGATTTTTTTGTGTGTGTTTGTGTTTGTATCTGTTCATGAACTCCTGTGAGCACTTTGTGTCTTCTGCATTTTCTTTGGGGTGAAATAAAAGTCAAGGCATTGCTGCCTTGAATATATACAGAAGCTGGGGACCACTTTTATTCCTCTTTGGAGAAACTTGGAAACCAGCTATATGATGAGCATGCCAGGAGAATTTCCTCCCACTTCATGTGGGAGCTACAAGTCTAAGAGAGAAAAAAATGATCCTATTGAGGTCAACCATTAGGACTGTATCAGTACTATAGGAGCCCCAACTTCCTGATGACTTGGTATTTTCTTGGCAAAAAGATAATTTTTTATCCTCCCACCATACCTCTCAGTATTGATCTGATAGAGCCACTTTGTAAAGCATTAAATAAAAGATAGTATAATCATTATTGTCCCTCTCTCCCCTATCCCATCTCTTCTTCAGACTTCCCTTTATGCCTCTGCAACTTTCCAATTATCTGTTAAATGGGAACCTGATTACAACTGACATCTGCCTATTTCAAAGACATTAGTCTTTGTCCCTTTTCACTGGTAACCCTCTCACTACTATTATCCAAATAGAGGAGCTGCACAATAAACTCTGCTCCCCAAGGGAAAACACTTGTGCTCTACCTATATATTTAATCTGTATCTATATATGTATATTTATATATGAGTACATATATGTAAATATATGCACACACAGATGTATTATTTAACACATTGCAATGACTAGATAATGAACACAACCTAATGAGAACATATTCCAATTTTATTTAATGTCTTTGAAATATTTAACAAGTTACTTCATTTAAAGAAAAATTTATGGAAATTAATTTTATAGATGTATTTGTGTAGTGGTAAATAATTATAATGGAAGTCAACATATACGTAGAGCTTTAAGGTTTGCAAAGAGCTTTAGCCATATTTTCCCATTTTATTCTCACAACATCCCTGTGAAGTAGGTGCCAATATTATCATCTCCATTTTACAGATGAGGAAAATGAGGAAGAGAGAGGTTAAATGACTTGCCAGGGTCATGCAGCTTGTGAGTGTTGGAGGCAGAATCTGACTTCCTGACTCTAGGTGCAAGGCTCTCCTTTCTATGCCACCTTAATCCCTAGAACAGTAGAAATTTAGAAGACTTGCAGAGCCTACACTGCCCTCCCCCTCCCCCTTGCTCTAGGGGGTAAAGGATCTCCTGACCCCACCTTTCATTCAGCCCTTTTTCAAACCTAGCAGTCTCAGGAATACCTGCTTCAGGATTTTGTTTTGCTGAATGAGGATATATGAATGTACAGTGGCAAACACATTGATAGCCAACAACACAATCATTATTATCAGGTTGGTATTTTTCAGGAAAGTACTTGCTGTCCCAATGAAGAGAATGACCAAATAAAAGACAAAGAGTAAGAGGAAGGAAAGCACTACAATAGTGGCTCTCACATGGGCCTTAGTGCTCACATCTCCGTGGGCAGTGACCTGGTGCCGCATCATCCTGGTGTGCCTCCTCAGGGAGAGGATGAGTAAGACACAGGAGAACAGGGATATAATGAATGGTATCAGTGTCCACAGGAGACCAAGATGGTGGAGGACATAATATTCTCTTTTCTCTCTTCTGACATTTTCAGTGTAGTTTGTAATGAATCTCACATTTAGGAGGTCAGGATATATTTTGAATTTTTGGATCAGTAACACCATATTGAAGAAAAAGAAGAGCACACTGCCCAGCAGAATGCAGGCAACCACCCAAGAAATCCTCCACTTCAGCCAGAGGAAGACAGGGTGGGAGAACACGGCAATCTTCAGGCAGTAGAAAACACTGAGGCAGGTGGACAGGGAGATGTTTAAATAATTACTGAGAGTCCAGTTAATTTCATGAATTTCACTTATTATCACTCCATGATAGAAATCAGGATAGGACACCAAGATAGTGGCATCAAAAATGACTGCACATTGCTGGATGATCCTGGAGAAGGCTAGATTCATAATGATAAAGTCTGATAAGGAAATCTTGCTTCTTTTGATCCAGTGGATGCAATTGATAAGCCCAAGAAAGCCATTCCCCCACATCCCCAGAATGACCTGACTGAAGACCACACACAAAAAGAAGATTTGCAATGAGTTCAGCATATCTGCAGATGGATTTCTCCACCTTTGTAATCTCTCTGCTTATCTGCACCCTTGCTGCTGTTCTATGGTTTCTCTGATCTGAGGTAAGTAAACACATACAGGTGCCTGCTTTTCCACAGTGTCACTATTACCTCTTGTCCTTCTCTCACTTGCTTGTGCTCCTGTCTCTGTCCAGAGTGCTCAGAAATTCTTGAAGGACAATCTTGCATCTGCTCCTCCCCAACCGGTCTGCTATTGTTCCCTAGTTCAGACCCCAGGCTTGGAGTTTTCTCAATTCCTTTGGTAATAAGTATCATTTAGTGGTCGAAAGACCAATAGCTCTTTGCTAAGATGCAAATCATTGCAGGATTTAGTATCACACAGAGAAGGGAGGGGTCAGAGTCAGAGAAAATGGATGCTTCAGTTCCACAGCGATAATAATTTCTATGTCACATAAGGAAAAGGAAATTAGTCCTTGCTACCTCGGAAAGTATTTTTCACTGGAGAGGTATCTGGAATTGGTGAGAGGTGAAGGGACTGGCTGGAAGAGGTATTTTGGAGAGTGACTCTTCCCACACTACAAAGATATATGTATTTGTGTGTGTCTATACTTATCTATGTATTTCATTATTTATTCCCTTTTTCATCTCCCCATACCTCTCCAGTGGATTGTACTTTCTGCTATACAAAGGACTGATTCCACTATCTTTGTGTGACATAGAAACTGTATTTCAATATAATTGATTTTCTTTATCATGTTAGGTAGAAAAGCCTGTCCATCCATTTATCTTGCACAGAAGTTTATAAAAGAATGAAGGCACTGTTGAAACGCCACTCAGAGACTCTGAGCATGTCAGCACTTGAAGAGCTTTTGTACTTAGGCCACTTGGAATCTATGTCTTTGGCCCAAGTCTTATGAGATAAGTCTCTGGGCCAACAACAAAAGCTTTAGGGTTAACAAAGCATTTTGCAAATAAAGATTATATATAATTTAATGACTTTGAGTATAGTTCAAAATTGATTTTTAGCATGTCCTGATCACTTCAATTCACTAACAATATATTACATGATAGTCTTGCCCCACTCTAGTCAGCGACTCTCATTTTTCTTTACATTTTTTGTGACAAATTTGATCATCTGATGTGTGTTAAGTGAAACTTCAGTGCTTTGAATTGAATTTCTCTTATTATTACTGATTTAGAACACTTTTTTCACCTGATTGTTGATACACTAGATTTTGTTCTGAATCTGTAATACCTCTAAATCAGAGATGTTTGAGGCATGGAGAATGGAGAAGAGATTGCCGTGCCTTGCCAGTCTTGGATCTTCTTGACCCTTCACTCAAATGGCATGCTGATGGTGCATCAGATAATATCTATTCATGCCATCTATGAACCACATCTATTTATTTAGACAACTCTTACTTCCCCTATCCACACATATTTTACACTTCTACTCTCTCCTGGACCTGATTTCTAGGTCATTTAAAAAAATAATAAATGCTTTACATTTTCTTGTATTTTTCAGTGTTTTAATATTTCCTTTTTTTTCATAGAGTCATTGAGTTCTATTTGCCGAATTCCAATTTTCAGGGAGTTATGGTATCTTGCCTTATCTTCTAGGTTATTTATTCTTCTTCCAATTCCTGTTTTCAAGAACTTTTATTTTATTTATTTTTTTAAAAGAAATCTCATAATTCTTTTCTTCCATGTACCCTTTTAGTCCTTGTGGGCAAGACTTTTTTCTGAGTCCATTCTTGTTATCATTATGAAGTTTCTCTTGTTTTCTAGGAGCATCTCTTGGGTATCTATTGACATACAACATTTGTTGCTTGTTTTCTTCTTCTGTTGACTCATATCTCTGGCATCAGTTTATAATTTGGTTATTTCTATCTGGATTCTGATACTTCCTGCAATGTTAGATGGGATGGTCAGGTCCTGTTTGTTCCTGACCTTGATTGCCTGGGCTCCTGTCACTGCTTCCATGTGGTTAGGTGTGTTTGTGCTCAGAGTGCTGGCACATTTCAGGCTCCTTGATTTTGTTTGGATTTATCATGCTGTGGCCTTCAGATACCTGTGGAGTGTCTCAGGTCAGGTTGATATAGATTTCTGGCCCCTCAGGTCATCTTATTCAGAATGCTGCCTGCTTCTAGCCTCACACCCAGAGTCAAAACTGTCATACAAGTAGGTAACTGACTCTCCTGGAATCTTTTTGTCCAAGCACTCTAGGATTCCTGTACCTTGGTAATGTTTTACAAATATTTTCTCACAGGAACCTTGGGAGTTAAATGCCATTATTATTGCCATTTTAGTTGAGACAAGTGAGCCTAAAGGAGGCTAAGTGACTTGATCAGGGTCACACCACCAAGGAATATCTGGTCTCATATTTGAACTCATATTTCAGCCCCGTAGTCTAATAACCCCATTCTCTACCTATCTGCCTCTAGGGTTAAGAGAACCTTGGAAATACACACTCTGCAATATTTTTTAACATCTTTTTATTTCTTTTGCTAATATTTCCAAATTACATGTAAAATTTTAATATTCATTAAATAAATTTTGAGTTCCAAACTCTCTTCCTTTTCCCCCTCTCCTCCTTCTTTAAGAAGACACACAATTTGATAGTTATTATAAATGTACAGTCATGGAGCACATTTCCACATTAGACACGTTGCAAAGGAAAATAGACAAAAACCTCCAATAAAAATGAAGAAAGTAAAAACAAGCATGCTTTGATCTGGAATCAGATACCATTAGTTCTTTCTCTGGAGGTGGATAGCAATTTTCTGCATAGCTCCTTTGTCTTGGACCATTGTCTTGATTAGAGTAACTGAGTGTTTCAGAATTGATCAGTGTACAATATTGCTGTTACTTTGTCCAATGTTCTTCTGGTTCTGATCCTTTCACTTTGCATGAATTCATAAAAGTCTCCCCAGCCTTTTCTTTAACTGCCTTGATGATTATTTCTCATAGTACCATAACAGTATTCCATCACAATCATATGGCACAATTTTGTTAGCCATTCCCCAATTGATGGGCATCCATTTGATTTCCAATTCTTTGCCCCAACAAAAAGATCTGCTATAAATATTTGTACAAATCAATATTTTACCTTTTTCTTTGATCTCTTTGGGAGGCAGATATAGTATTGGTATTGCTGCGTCAAAGGGCATGTACAATTTTAAAGCCTTTTGAACATAGTTCCAACTTGTTCTCCAGAATGGTTGGACCATTTCACAAATCCCCCAACAGTGCATTAGTGTCCCAATTTTTCCACATTCATTCCAGAATTTTTCATTTTTCATTTTCTCTGTCATGTTAGCCAATCTGATAAGTATTAGGTGGCATCTCAAAGTCACTTTAATTTGCATTTCTGTCATCAGTAGTGGTTGAGAGCATTTTTCCAAAACTATCAATAGTTTTGTTTTTTTTCCTCTGAAAACATCCTCACACTCCGCAATACCAGCACTTTCTCAATGTGCTAGTACCTGCTAGCACTGTAATTAGGACAAGCCAGCAGAAGGGACAAAGTAAAAGGCCCAAGGGAAGTGCAATGTGAATAGATGTGCTCCTAATCCTGTATCTGGTGGTTATCTGTTCAGTGGTATCTAAAGGGAAGGGCAGCCAATTACTATTTCTCCTAAACACTGGTGGCAAGTGGAACTTGTCAAAAAAGCTATTTTCTGGAGGCACTTCTAAGGTGGAGATGGCTGGTGTCATCTGAATTGGTCTATTGCAACAATTTTCATCAAAGATAGCAATGTACCATTCCTTGGTGACAGAATGTTACAAGATGGTGAAGGTCCCCTGTGTTCCCATTTTCATTCCATACTTCCTAGCTCTCTCTGCTCTTGTGTATATGCCCTGGAAGCCACATTCCTTTGAAATCACTTCTTTAAATAATATACGTTAACTTACTCGAAACTATTCCCTGCTTATGACGAGCCTTTAGATGGAAAAACCAAGTAGCTTTTCAGTATGATGCAAATAGATTCTGTATCACTTTGAGATAGGAGAGATCAGAGCCACATGGAAGAAAATGTTTTGTGGCCTAAACAAAGGAGCATCTAGTTCCACATAAATGCCTCAAATACATTTCACTCTTATCCGAGCCTGGCAAACCTGAAGAGTATGAAATCTCCCGACTATGGAGCAGTGAGTTGAACTTTGATTTCTAGGAAAATTCTAGAACACCTAAATATCTAAAAAAGGGAGCAGAAATCACAAAAAGTCAGTATGGTGTTAGCAAGAGCAAGTCAAA
>CM053585.1:472794866-472814348 GCA_028646515.1 Pseudochirops corinnae
TGTTTTATTTTTAATTTTTTTTTGCATTTTATTATTGTCAGAAATTGAAGTATTAAATAGATGGGCTTCCCAATCAATATCTAGGAGATGTAACATTAAATTAACAGAACTAATATTGTAAAAAATAAAAAAAAGTTAGAAAGATCTGTAAAAATATTTATAAATTTATGAAAGGAACTTCATAAGCACCCCCCCCCCATCCTTAGTAAAAGAATGCCTATGTTAAACATTTTGTCATTAATTGTCTTTCACAGAGGTGCATTTACTTTAGTGGAATTGTGTCGTATATATTGCGGGTGTTATTTTTATCCTCACTTTAAAATAAGAATACTGATGCCTAGACAACACCCTCATTTTAAAGACTTGAAAAGTGAGGCCTAGACATTTAGTTCATTTCAACAATAATTTATTGATTGTCTATTTATATTATCACCATGCCAAGCACTGTACAGAGAAATAAAATAAGCGTAAAATATGGTGTCTACCTTTAGAGAATTTCCAACCTCATTGGCCACATAAAGCTGACACAATCAGATATAATTTAGCACAGCCAAGACAGTCAGATGTCAATAAGAGTAGAGAGGAGGAGGTAGATCAAGAAGGCAGCTTACCTCATTGAGACATGGAGTTGGATTCCAGGAGTATTAGGAACTTACTGAATGTTTGTTAGATAAACAAATTATACCTCTAAAGGACAAAAACAATACCATATAATATGCTAGAACTTTAAGGGACCTTAAAGATTGTGGAATCCAATCTCATTTTGTAAATGAGGTACCTAGGCTTAGAGAGAAGACATGTCTTGCCATATATCACACAGGTAGTCAGTGGCATCATAAGTAGAACACTGTCTTCTGACTCTCAGACCTGTGGGATTTCCACTATATACTCACTGTTCTACCTAGAGAATCCTAAAGAGCTCTGTAGAACCTCAAGGGGAAGGGAAATAGAAGTAGGAGGAGAATAATTCTGAGTACATAGGGAGTTGTTTATTAGTAACAGGAAAAGACCCAGGATGTCACAAGTTGTTTATTGAGATACAAGTCATGCTCTACATTTCAGTTCAATGATCCTAATTCCTATTCCCCAAAGACAAAGTTCCATTTTCCATCTCTGTGCCTTGGTATATGATCTCCTTCCTTACTTTTGCTATGAAGAATCCCTGAATTCCTTCCTATTTTGGCCCCTTGGGGAACTGCTTCAACTTTATACTATTTTCTTCTCTCAAGCCTTTTTTCTCCTATTACCAATACTCCCCTGTCAAGCCTCAGCCTTGGATTACTCCTACGATTTGCTGCCTTTGCTCCTATTCATATACTACTGAAAGGAGCTGGAGAAAATCCTGAAACTATGCTGACTGAATCCACTACAAATATATTTGACATAATCTTAATTGGGCCTTCACTGCAACAAGGCAATCCCTTTATATCTTCTTATTTTACCTACTCTCTGATTTAGTACAGAAGCTTTTCCAAACATTTTCACCCTTCTTCAAACTTCCCTTTCTCTTCTCTCTCATAACCTGAGAACCAAAAAATTGAGGCTATTCGTAGAGAACTTCTCTCTTCCTTCTCCTCAGCTTAGATCTCCCATATACCTTCCGCCATTATCCCCACATTCATCCCTCTCTAAGATGATGAATGATCCTTTTCTTTGCCAAAGAAAGGCAATGTATAAGACTTGCAATTCCATCTTTCCTTCTCCAGTGCACTGCCCCCTTTATCATCTTCACTCTTATCTTCAATCTCTCCTTGTCTACTGGCTACTTCCTTGCTGCCTATAAACATGCCATGTCTCCCCCATCCTCAAAAAACTCTTAATTGGCTCACCTAGCATCACTTTCCTTCCATCTTATCTTTCTTCACTTTTGTGGCTAAATTCCTTGAGAAGATTATCTACAAAAATGCCTCAACTTACTTTCTTTTCACTCTTTTTTTAACTTTATACAATCTGGTTTCTGACCTCATCACTCAACTGAAACATCTCTCTTCAGTTACCAAACATCTCTTAATTGCCAAATAAAATGGCCTTTTCTCAATCCTGATCCTTCTTGCTTATCTGCTGCCTTTAACACTAATGATCACTGTCTTCTCCATGACATTCTCCTGTCTCTAGATTTTCATAGTATTATTATGTCCTGGTTCTCCTCCTACCTATTTGACCACTCCTTTTCAGTCTTCATTGCTGAATCTTTGTTGAGGTCATTCTTGCTAATGGTGGGTGTCCCTGAGGACTCAGTCCTGGACTCTCTTTTATTTTCCCTCCATACAACATTACTTCGTAATATCATTAACTCTCATGGATTCAATTATGTCTATGCTGATTGTCAAATGTACTTATCTAGCCTAACCTCTTTACAGACCTCCAGCCTCACATCTCCAACTGCCTATTGGATATATTTAACTAACTATTACTATCAAGTATATCACCATTTTCCCAGTCACTCAGGCTTATAAGGTGTTCTCCATGACTCCTCACTTTTTCTCACCCCTCATATCTAATCTATTGTCAAGTCGTTATGATTTTACTCATAACCTCTCTATATATGTGCCCTTCTCTTCTCTGGGACTGACATTCTGGTACAAGCCCTCATCACTTCACACTAGGACTACCACAAGAGCCTTTTGGTTTGATCTCTTGCTTCAAATCTCTTCCCATTCTGATGCATCTTCACTCAGTTGTCAAAATGACCTTTCTTTTTTTAAAAATCTTTTTTCATTTTAGACAAATACTAAAACTTAAATACATAATAAGAAAAGAAAATGAAACGTTTTTAAGTTAAATACAAGTAAGAAAAAACATGTCATGTAGGAGTGGATTCAAAATATGTACAATAACTTTCCATTTCAAGAAAGCCTATATATTAAATACTGTGTGTTATATTGAAAGCAGTTCATTTTTTTCTTTTCTTCCTTGTAGGTTTTCCTTTGTTTTCTACTGCAGACTTTTTACTTTATTCTTTTTTCCCCTTTCCTCCTCCCTCCCCCCTCCTCCCAGGCTACAATTAATGATAGTTATATTTATATATAGATATGATATATACACACATGAAACATATACACATATGTACTTAAACACATATATAAATATATACTTTCCCTAAGAGATTCTACTCCTAATCTTTGTTTTTCTGTTTGCGTGTATCTCTTTTTTTCCTATCTCTCCTAACTCTTCTACTTTACTTCTACCTACTACCTTGCCCTCCTATTACTTAACCTCCAGTGATCCCTCCCTTATTCTCCCATTCCCATAAATCTAAACACCCGTTTGTACACCCCTTTAACATATTCCCTCACCCTCCCCTTTAAACATCCCTCCCTTATCTTCCCATTTACATTGATCTAAATACTTTTCTATTTCCTGCTTTTAACCAATTCTCTCACCCTCCCCTCAAAGATCAATCTTTTATCCTCTCCCCCTCCCTATCCCCTTATAGTTTTATTTTATCTAAATTTAGAAGACTTTTATACTCTTCTAGATGTATATGTATTTTCCTCTCTGAATCTATTCCTGATGAAAGTAGATTTTCAGAACTAACAGTTCCCCTCCCACATCTAATTCCTCAGTATTGGTTCTTTCTCTCACACCTCATTTGTATAAGATAATTACTCTTTTAACTGTTCTTGAACTCTTTTGCTTTTTGAAGTCATATCATACTCAGGTCTACCTCTAACAATCTTAGACATAGGTTTTACATTTTATATACACAAAAGGTGTAAACAGTCTATCCTTATTGAGTCCCTTGTAATTGGTCTTTGATATGTACCTTATATTTCTCTTGGCTCTTGTATGTCAATTTTTCTATTAAGTTCATTTTCTTTTTTAAAAACAAAGTCCTGAAAGTCTGACAATTCATTAAATATCCATTTTTCAAATGAAGAGTTATGCTTAGCTTTGCTGGGTATGATATTTTCAGCCATACCCCCAGTTCTTTTGCTCTTCAATATATAGTGTTCCAAGACCTGATATCTTTTAGAGTCACCACTTGTGTGATTCTAATCATGGTACTTCCATATGTAAATTGTTTTTATTCTTGTTGCTCATAATATTTTATCCTTGAGCTGGGGGTTTCAGAATTTAGCTATAACATCCCTGTGAATTTTTCTCATAGGATCTCTTTCAGGTGGTGATTGATGGATTTTTTTTTTCTATTTCTACTTTCCCCTCTTGTTCTAATACTTCAGGATATTTTTTCTTTAATTCTTTCTTGTGTTATTGTATCAAGATTCTTTTTTTGATTATAGTTTTCACGTAGTCTGATTGTTTTTATATTCTCTCTTCTTGATCTGTTTTCCAGATCAGTCGTTTTTCTTATGAGATATTTCACACTCTCTTCTATTCTTTCATTCTTCATATTTTGTTTTTTTATTTCTTGATGTCATAACTCCGTTGACTTCCTCTTGCCCATTCCTGATTTTCAAGGAGTCATTTTCTTCCTTAAGATTCTGGATCTCATTTTCTAATTGGTTGACTTTCTTTTCATGTCTTTCTTTTTAGTTTTCTTTTCATTTTTCTTTTTAGTTTTTCCTCAATCTCCCTCATTTGATTTTTAAAGTCTTTTTAAAAGTTCTTCAATGAATTCTTTTTGGACAGGTGACCATTTGACATTACTCTTTGGGGTAGAAGAGGGTTTCTTTGCTTCGGTATCCTCTTCTGAAGATGAACCCCAGTCTTCCCTATTCCCACAGTAGCTCTCTATGGTTGGACTCTTTCTCCTTTGTCTGTGCATTTTATTTATTTATTTTGGCAATAGTTTAGTTTTTATAATCACCTCTAGCTCTGGGGTATGGGGGATGGTGCCTCTGGTCTCAGATCCTCTTCAGCTCTCCCTTCTGGTCTTGAACTCAAAGACCTTCAGCCTCCTGTAAGTGCCTGCATTACTTCTCCTCTCCCCCCTCTCCACATTCTGCATGCACTAGGCATGTGCTGGTTCCTTCTCACCCCTACCTTGTCTCCCCAGCACAACTGAGTTCCTTGACAGCAGAGATTCCTTAGATCTTCCCTAGGTCAGATTCCCAAGACCCTTCATTGTCTCTGGGATAAAATGTTTCTGTGGCTGGGGCTGAGGCAGCTTCCTAACCCAGCTAACTCCAGGGTTTGCCATTTGTTGTTTAAGCAGCTTACAGCTTGTTAAAGTGGACCCTAGCCTGAAGATGTTTACTCTTCACAGGGATCAAACCTCCTCCTGGGCTTTTTCTTCACATATTCTTGGATTGTCCCAGGAGAACCCTAGTTCTACTCCTACTCTTATTTATTTTCACCACTTTATGTTCACCCTGAGGTGTTATTTTATCTGTTTTGTGGAGTAAAATCTTGAGAGCTTGCAATTTTCTGACCTACTCCAACACCTTCACAGAATCCTCTCTCAAAATGATCTTTCTGAAGCACAGGTATGACCATATCATCCCTCCCCACCCCCTGACAGTACTTAATACACTTGCATGGCTCCCTCTCACTTCTGGGATCACACATAAAGCTCTTCCTTTTGGTGTTCAAATATCTTCATGACCTTCATCTCCTACCTTTCTATTCTTCTTAGACCTTACTCACCCCCATGGATTCTGTGATCCAGTGACAGAAGTTTTATTATTCTTTGAACAAGACAATCTAGGAATTTTCAGTGGTTGTATCAGATGCCTCAAGTTTTCTCCCTCCTCATTTCTACCTCTTTGTTTCCCTGGCTTCCTTCAGATTCCTACTAAAAATCCCTTCTTCTCAAAGAAATTTTTCATAATCCCCTTTAATTCTAGTGCCTTCCCTCTATTGATTATCTCAAATTTACTATGTATGCAATTTGTTTGTATTTAATTATTTTCATATTGTCTCTTCCTTTAGACTGGACTGTGAGCTCCTTGAGAGTGGGGACTGTCATTTGCCTCTTTTGGTCTCTCCAGTACTTAGCATAGTACTTGGTACATTGTAGACTCCTAATAAACGCTTATTGACTGACTAACTGGATAGAAATCTGGTCTTTGAGTCGGAAATATTTGATTTCAAGTCTAATCTCTGCCATACACTGTGTGACCCTGAGCCAGATGCTAACGCTTTCAGTGCCTTGGCAATTTTCTAAGACTATTATTTTCAGAGAAGGTTGATCTCCATGGATAGAGGAAGTTCTACACCCAGAATTCCTGCCCCCAGTTCAATTATAGATCTGGTTAACTACACAGACCCCACAGTTTTAGTAGCTAGCTCTGAGTTATCTTTAGATGTTCACTGATTCAGAAGGTGACAAAGGCCTAAGTCATGTAACATGATATAAGGCTAATGGTATATAAGATCTTCCTGGCCCATTATAGGCATCATGTGGAGCCCTTTAAGGTAAGTTTGCTTAGGGGAGGTTTGCGTATAGGAAGGCTTTCATACCTTATGCTAATTTCTAATTAGGTACTGAGTCACAGAGGTTGTGATGCTTTCTGTATCTGAGAAGTGTGTATATAGATAATCTGAGTTGATTTTTGCTTTGGGGGCTCACTTATAAGAAGGATCTTCTGATTCTCTGGTTGAGATTCTGAGTGGCTGTATGTTTAGAGCTCCCTGACTGTTCAGATGTAAAGACTCTCTCAATCCAGGGATGTATGTAAAGTGTATAACAATCTTGCTTTGATTCAGGCAATCAGAGCTCTATCTGTTGGTCTTTATTTTTCTGTTTACATTTTCTCTGTTTGTATTTTCTCTGAAGTTTGGGGTGCTGATTTTACCCTGAACTAGGGAATTTAATTGAAAAAGATTGCTGACCCTTTAACTAGGTATCTTTCTTAGTAAAGCAGATCTAAGAACCTGTGCTAGCAGCCATCCTGGGTGTGCCAGTGTAGTTGCTGCTACACATGACCTTCAAGAAGACCCTACTCTCCCAATATGAACCCAAGTCTGTGAAGGTGACTTCTTGGTTGATAAATGTCTAGTTTTGCTCTAAGATGGTTTTATGTGTCTTGTCTCCCTTTCTAAATCATAAGGTCTTCGTGTCAGAGAACATGTCAAATACATCTTTTGTATTTTCCTTTGCACCCAGAACAAAGCTGGGGCTATAGTAGGTACTTAATAATTGTTGACTTTTAATTTTCATCCTCTCACTCCATGCCTCCCTACCCCCCACAGGGTAATGTGCCTTTGTATATAGGCAAATATCAAACTTTTATGTTTATATAGTCAAGGATCTTTCTGTGAAAATCATAGTTTTGATGGCATGCATTCTCCTGTACTTGGCAATTCAGGATAGTTCAACTTGTGTTAATATGTCTTTGCTAGTGTAATCATAGGTTTGTGTGATGAGATCTATTGAATTGAATCCCCAGCCCTTTCGAAGAGATTGTGGCCTTGTTTCCTACTCCCAGAATGCAGGCTAGAGTCCATGTTGATGCAATTCAGGGAGGGATTGTTATCTCTGAGGACCCGTTTCCTAAACATAGCTTGGCATTCTCCATCAATGGAAAACATTAAGAGAAACCAATTTTGTGAAAAGGAAAAGTGCACTCTAATGGACTGATGTCATCCCAAGGGGACCTAGAATCTTAGTTCAGAGCTTTTTACACTCCTACTTCTATAACTTCATTGCTTTAAAATTTTTTTTCTTTTGCTTTTTTGGAGGGGGGAAGGCAGGGCAATTGGGGTTAAGTGACTTGCCCAAGGTCACACTGCTAGTAAGAGTTAAGCATCTGAGGCGGGATTTGAACTCAGGTCTTCCTGACTCCAGGGCCAATGCAACATTCACTGTACCACCTAGCCACCCCCAGAACTTCATTGTTTAAGGAGACTTGCTTCATGGAGACGGGTGTGAAACTTGTATTCACCAGTCACTCTGTCCTCCCATTTCCCCCACCCAGCCATGCCATCTGTACCACAAGACTTGCTGATGACAGCGACCATAGCTGAATTTCTCATTGGATTGTGAGGAATGGATTCTTTGTGATTTGGACTTTGTATGACTGGCTTAAGAGCTTCAGAATACCCCCTTAGGGTCTCATTGTTCTGGGGCTAGCCAGTTGTAGATTTCTCCTTCAGTGACTAATCATGAGAGTGTGCATTCATTCTTCTGGAAAGGTTTCTGGTAACTCTATGTCAGTATTATCTGGCACTTTATAAATAAAGTTTGCCACCTGCCTCAGTGTCTTCTTTTGCATAAAGTTCACAACCTTTGTTCATCTTACCTTCATGTGACTGAAGCAGAGGACCATGGGATTTGAACTCTGTTTCTTTCTGGGGTCCCTCCTGGCCATCCTGCTTCTCATTACACTGATAAGTTCAAAGTCTTTTCACCAAGTCCAGGGAATATCAGTACCTTATTCCTCTCCACAGGCCAACATTATTCTTCCATATTTTGGTTTAACACAGGAAGCTCAATCCCTTTTGCTGTTTCTTCTTTCCTCTGGCATGGTGATTATCTCTTTGAAGGGACAGCACAAGAGGATGTGGCACCATGTACAGGGTAGGAGGGATGGCCTGGACTGATTTGACTGTTGCTTTAAAGTCTCTCATTTCTTTTCTCCTCCTTTATTTAATTGACTTTCTGGCTACCCCTTTTTCCATCATCTTTAAGTTTTGTCCTGTTAACCTCTTCTTGTTGTTTTCCATTCTTTGTTCTCAAAGAGAACCAATGACACTTGCGTGAGTATAATGTCTTGACTTGCATGTGAATTGGATTTGAGTGAGGCAGAGCCATGCAAATTCATCAGCCTCACTCTCTCCTCCAGAGTCATCAGAGTCCAGCAAGACAAAGGTCAAAATGACTGATTGATGGCCTAGGATGTAGTAGACATCCTTGGTCTTTCTAAATTAAGGCTTTTATCAGGTCTCAGTTTATCTGAGACCATGCCTGTTCAATGACTAAAGGCTAGGGAAGAACTGAGACAAAAGATGGCCAAATTTACCATCACAAAGATTGGTTATTTGTTGTCTTTCATTCTCTAAGAGGACTGAAATGACATCTCTATGTTAGTTAGAGTCAAATTGCATTGTGACTGATCAGACTAGTATGAGCTTGGAATGCTTTTACCACAGGTCAGAGACAAACAGTCCATGTGAACATTTGGGGTGCATTCTCTAAATTTTCACATCTCACGTTTCTTTTGAGCTACTTCAATTCTGCTTTACTCATAGAGCACAGCACCTTTTTTGATGTGGGCACTCCATGCTGGGTGGTCCTTTGCCAGCGTCTCCCATGCCATGCAATCAATTCCAGAGTTCTTCAGAAAGACCTTAGAAGTGTTCTTGTATTGCTTCTTCTGACCACCTGGTCAAAACTGGGAGAAGACTCTCTGCTAACCTCCCCAAGGCACTGGTCTTTGAGATGTTTGTGACTGTTTACATCTCCTTTCTTTTACTCTGCTGTGTTGACTATGGGGAATCCCAAGATGAAACAACAATTTGAGAGAATTCTGAGGAAGACAATGTGCCCTTGGAGACCCCAACGAATGTGATCTGGGGAGGAAGACTTGGACACAGCAAATTATTCTTTACTGATTTTATAGCTGCCAGTGAGAAAGAAAAGTTTTCTAGATAAGATTTTCCACCCTCTAAGACTAATTTTCTCCAATTCTGCATAAAATACAGAAGAAAAGGAAAAAATCAATAGAAAGCAATCCCATGGTAATGCAAAGTACATTAATTTAATTAACTCTGCAGATCATGGTTGGGTCTTTAAGCTCATGGGGAAAAAGTATAAACTTTCTCCAAATTATTGCAAATAATATACTTTTCTTTTCTAATTAAACATAGATTTTATTTCCCTAGATGAAGAGAAATAGAGTATTGGGTCAACTATAGAAAAAAAAAAACCAATTTACACTCTTACTTCTGCTTTTAGGCATTTTGTGGGCATTTTCAGCTGAATGTTCCAGAGCATGATTTCATTGATCCATTTTCTTTGCATTTGTGACTGCAGCCCAGGTCTCACTATATCCATCAAACTTCTCTTTTCTGGTTCCAGGTTATTTCTTGTCGTTGCAGACACAGGCACAGTGCTTAGGAGGTGAGGCAGGGCCCCATGGATGGAGGAGACAGCTTTATTTACCTCTTTTCTCAGCAGATAGCCAGAAAAGAAAGAAAGCTTACCTACTCAAACAGGTAACTCAGATTTAACCCTGGCTATAAAAAGGTCAATATTCTTTGTTTTCTGTTTACTTGATGGCTCCACAGCCAAAATGCTCAAAGATTTTTTCTAAAAATTTCTCTTCTAGGTCCACAGATATTTGTACATTCCTACAGTCTGTGTGTGTGTGTGTGTGTGTGTGTGTGTGTGTGTAGGGGTGTCAGGAGTGGATGGCTCTACTGTTGGCAGATAACCAACTGCCTATTTAGGTCAGTCTGGAGAGGGATGGAGGAAATTGTCCTTGCCACAATCCTGTTGCCACCAGGGTCCTTGCCTCTTTACATCCTTTCCCTTCTTTCCACTGTGGAATCTAGATTCTAGGCCACCTTATTTTTCTATGTTTCTAAAGCAAAGATTCTTAATCTTTTTTTCTGTATGTCATGTACCCTTTTGGATATCTGGGGAAACCTATGGACCTCTTCTCAGAATAATGTTATTTAAAAATTTTCATAATTGAAAGAAGTACTAAATTTCATTTAGTAGCTAGTGAAAGTATATACTTTTTTCTCCTTAGTTCATGAAATTGAAAAGTGAAATGACCCCTGTATTCAGTGGTAAGAATCCCTTTTCTAGAGCCTGGCTTTAATGTAAAATACTTTGGGTAAACGCAACATTTCTACCCTGCAGGACTAGGAACAATTTTACTTCTCTAGATGGAACATTGGAAAGCATTTGCTCCATCTTATCCATGCTAAAATTACTTCTTACCAGCCCTTTTCCAGCTTGATGCAATGCCCTGCTGACCCAAGACCATATTCCCCATTTTTCATCTTTCATTTTTCTAAACACTTGAACATGATCAATATCTACTGAATTTGTTCATGTCTTTGTTTCTTCATCTAGCGATCTGTGGTGCACACTAGGATGTCTGTGGTCTAGTTCTTTCCTTGCATCTGCTTAAGTAAAGGATGTTTTGATTAAAAAAGGAACACTGAGTATTTGATTAGTTGCAATCACCATTGCTACCTTTCCTGCTGCTGGCTTTTCCCCTGTTCCTGCTTCTAATTTCTCATCCCAGTCTTTATCCTTAAGAGATATCCTATTCCAATCATCGTGGTCTAATGGATAAGTCTAATGGGGGTGTGTGGTCACTCATTTTCAGAAAATGATGATATCAGTGCAGCTTTTTAACAAAGATAAGAGAGAGGAGAAGATGTAGAGAAGTAATTGACAGTTGTCTTCAAGTGTCTGAATGGCTGTCAAAGTGAAGAGAGGTCAAGTTTGTTCTGCTTAACTCTAGAGGACAGGCATAGGAGCAATGAGTAGAACCTTCCCAGAGGCAGATTTTAAGTGGATAGGCAGAAAACTTTCTAACATTTGTATCTGTCCTAAATTGGAATCCCCTACATCAGCAAGTAGTGGGTTCCTGTAACTGGAAGTCTTTGAACAGAGATTAGACAATCAGTTGTCAGGGAGCAGTGTAGATGTGAATGGGGTAGTGAGGGATTCAGGTTTGGGTCTGAGTTACAGTGTGAGCTTTCGAAGTCTCCTACAGCAGTTGGACAGCTTTGTGAGAACAACTGGTCTGGATTGGAGGTATTGTCTACGAGCCACAGTCTGTTGAATCAATGTTTTCAAAGCTGTTTTTCATTATGTTATCATTTATACATTATTCTCTTAGTTCTAATCACTTTGCTGTGTGGCAGTGCATAGCGATCTTTTTGGTTTCTTCTGAAACAGCCCATTTTGTCATTTCACATGTCACAATAATTTTGTGTTCTATTTGCATACCATAATTTGTTTTGTCATTCTCTAGTTGGTGGCCACCCTCTTAGGTTCCAATTTAGTACTATAAATATTTTTGTAAATATAGATCCTTTTAATCTTTCTTTGATCTCTTTGGAGTATAGGTCTAGGAATGATATAGCTGGATCGAAGGGTATGCACAGTTTATTTTTGGACATAGCTCAAAAATGCTTTCCAGAATAGCTGGACCAATTCACAATCAGTCAACTAATAAGCCTATATTAAGTGCTTAATATGTGCCAAGCATTGTGCAAAGCACTGGGAATGCAAATTTTTGTTGTTGTTCAGCTATTTCAGTCATGTCTGACTCTTTGTAACCAGGTGGCACGATGGATAGAGTTCTGGACCTGGAGATAGGAAGACTCATCTTCCTGAGCTCAAATCTGGCCTCAGATACTTACTAGGCTCTATGACCCTGGGCAAGCCCCTAAACTTGTTTATCTCAGTTTCCTCATCTGTATAATGAACTGGAGAAGGAAATGGCAAACCATCCCAGTATCTTTGCCAGGAAAATCCAAAATGAGGTCATTTTGAAGAACTGAACAACAACAAGAAAACAATAAAAACTTTTTGACCATGAATTGACCCAGTCATTCTGGAAATTAATTTTTAATTATGCCCCAAAAGTTACTAAGCTATGCATTACCCTTTGATCCAGCTATACCAGTTCTAGGCCTATGCTCCAAAGAGATCAAAGAAGTAAGGAAAAGGACCTATGCATACAACAATATTTATGATAGTCTTTTTTGTAGCAGTCTACAACTGGAAACTTAAGGGATGGCTATCAGTTGTGGAATGGCTGAATGAATTATGGTACATGAATATGGTGGAATGTTGTATAATGGATCATTTCAGAGGAAACTGGGATGACCTCTATGAACTGATGCAGAGAGAAGCGATGAGAACTTGGAAAATAATTTATCCATTGACAACAATTATAATGAAAAATGTTTAATAGAGCAATAGAAGAGGTGCTGGTAAATGTTTAGCTGAATCCCTAGGAAAAAATACACGTACACACACACACACACACACACACACACATATACACACACTTTTCAATTTAATCTGCATTATTAAGACTTTCCATTCCTTTGATTTTTTTTTTCCAGGGATGTTGTGAAGGCTCAAATGAGGTAATGGATACAAGGTGTTTTGTAAACCTTAAAGCATTATGCAAATACTTCCAATCTGGTAATGACTTCATTCTCTGAGCCTTCAACTGCACTCCTACTGAGTTCAAAGTCATGTTTATACAGTAATTACAGGAGTATGAGCTCTGGGAAAAAACTGGGCTCACACAGACTTTTCAGTTTAATTTACATGAAAACTATCTTAAGTCTAGAAATCAACAAAAGAATAAATCAAACCCTGATTTGTAGCTGATTGGTAATTTCTGAGGTGCAAATGTTCACACTGAAAATTTAATAATGACTCTTCACACACCCCTCCTTTTTCCTTCTCACTCTTCTCTGGGTCTCTTCCCATCTGACCACATTCTTTTGAAAATATCATGAAAAAATTAGATCCAGTATACTATTAATCAATACATTAATGCCAAAAGCACTGGAAAGATGACTGCTGAGTCTTTGGATCTATTAGGATTCCTTTTAATATAATCCTGTCTTTGTGGTGGCTTTTAAAAAATCTCCCTGACATCATCATATGTCAGAAGGGGCAGAGAGACAGAATTCATCTTGTAGATGTGATGTTCTGTATCCAAGGAACATAGTAGTAAATATTAGTGTAGACACCAATTTTCTCTCCTAGGAAATGCCCTACTTCTATCCCTTGAATCCTGTCTTGGCATGTGACAGTAGCAACAGCAAGCTCCTAAAGGAAGAAAAAATAAAGAGATTGTTGACAGTCAATTCTCAAATTGAGAGTTATCCAGACCCTGAACTAGAGGAGAGACCAACTTCTCTCTACCATTCTCAACCTCCAATGGAAGTATAGAGTGGCATACCAGGAGTAGACTGATAGTTATGGGAGGTACCACTAATTATTGACTTTGTGATTTAAGTTACGTTTTGCCATTCTAGGACTTGTTATCCTTGTCAGCCCACTATGTGATTGTGTGTGATGATCTCTTGAGGTTCCTTGTCCACTTTGAAATATTCTACAATTCTATGATACCCCAGAGCAAGAGGTTAAGGGATTGATACCACATTGTTTCTGGTGAGGAACCTGGTGATATGAGGGGGTCACAGTTGGACTGGCATTAGTTATCCCTATTCATCTTCCACTGGGCTTAGTTAAATGGAGTGTAGCCAGGAGTACTGAGAACAATACATGAATCTCCCCTGCCCCCAACTAGGGGACCGCAATGCCCAAATTCTACCTTTACACAAGATATTGAGGATAGGAATATATATATACAATATGAATGTTGTATAAATATATGTGTCTATAATACCATTTACATATAATGCAATATTATATGGTCATATATGTTTACATGTAACATACATTTATAGAGAGATACACATATACTTACCCATACATTTGTGTTTACTTACACATATACATACACAAATATGTGTGTGTATATATATATGTGTGTGTGTGTGTGTGTGTGTGTGTGTGTGTGTGTGTGTGTGTGTGTGTGTGTGTGTGTAAGTGTATATACACACGTGTATGTCTGGATCTGGGATACTATTAATGTATTGAATTCCCGGCATAGAAGTTTTTGTTCCACTGACAACATTGATGACTCATCTGTTTATAGTCTTAAAGAGTTGTTAGATGACTTGCCCATAGTCACAGATAGTCCATCAACAAACAAACAAAATTATTAAGCATCTGTGTGCCCAGCAGCATGGGCTAGGACCTAAGGATCCCAAGAAAAAAATTAAAATGATCCTTGCCCTTGATGAGCTTACAGTCTAGTTAGGGGAATTATATATAGGGGTGGGGAACCTGGGGCCTTGAAGCCACATGTAGCTCTCTAGGTCCTCAAGTGTGGCCCTTAGACTGACTCCAAACTTCACAGAACAAATCCTTTTATTAAGGGGAGATATATCTATCTATCCATTCATACACACATACAAACACACAAATACAGTGGTTCTCAACCTTTCTAATGCCATGACCCTTTAATACTCGTATGTGGGCATATCTGCATGTGGGTGGACCTGCCTGGAGACAGATAGAGGAGCGGTGTCTCGGTTCCTAAGACCATTGGAAAGATGTGTTTTCTGATGGTCTTAGACGACCCCTGTGAAAGCTTCGTTCAACCCCCAAAGGGGTTGTGACCCACAGGATAAGAACTGCTGTACAAATAGAAACAAAACACATAATTGGGAGTGGGGAGGAAGCACTAAGTATAGCTGTGGGCATCAAGAAAGACTTCATGTGCAATCTGGCACTTGAGTTGAGCCTAAGGCTTCTAAGAGATAAAGGAGGGATATCATTCCAGGCATGAGGGATAACCAGTGCAAGAGAGTGTGGAAAAAGGAGATTGAGTGCTATGTGAGGCAATGTAAGAGGAAGGTTTGATGAATTCGAAATAATCGTGTACATGGAGGGGAGTGATAATGGAATGAGGCTGGAATGGTAGGTTGGGACCAATTTGTGAAGGAAGCCACTGGAACTTAACTGAGCAGGGGGACAAACACGTCGGACCTATGCCTTATGAGGGAAATCACTTTGGCAGCTGAGTGGAGGGTATATTGGAATAGGGAAGAGACTTGAGGCAGGTATTATCAATTGTTGAGACTCATGAGAAGTGCTGAGGGCCTGAACTAGGTTGGTAGTTGTATGAATAAATAGAGAAATGGAGAGATTCTAGAGAGGCTTGTGGCCAAGACGGCCACCATTTACATAACGATCCTATAGTCTTGGTGTCTGACCGCTGACAGGGTCAACAAAAAATTTAAGGACACTAAAGATGTGTTCAACAAGGGAGAGATGAAGAGCCTCTCAGGCCACACTGAACTTTTGGTTATCTCTAATTCCACTGCTCCCCAGACAACCTTCTGCCCCAAACCTCTATACCTTCTTTAAGGGAATATTTAAGCCCTTAATGAAAATTAATTGCAGGCATTGTGGCAGTAGTATACTCAAGAAAGTCTGTGATATATTTTAGTGATTATATCTTTAGTCATGGTTGCCTGGAGGTACTTAATTGTTCTTTGTACCTAAAATCTGGGGCAAGGTAAGATTGTGATTGAAACATTTGCAGGTGTTCATAATTCAATATCCTGTAATGGATCCATGATGCCAGTTTTGGGAAGATAGACAATGAGGTGGTGTCACAGAAGATAGAGTGCTTAGCTTGGAGCCAGGAAGACCCAAGTTCAAAATTCAGCTTCAGTACTTACTAACTCTATTACCCTGGGCAAGTCATGTAAACCACCATCTGACTCAGTTTACTCATTTGTAGAATGAGGATGATAATAATAGTGCCTCCCTCCAGGGTTGTTGTAAGGATATAATGAGACAATATTAGTAAAGGGCATTGCAAACCTTACAAAAAGCACTATATAAATGCAGATATTATTTTTGCTATTGTTGCTGCTGCTGCTGTTGTTACAAGTCTAAATGAAGTTGGAATTTGAGCACACAATTTAATTCAGATTTGGTTCCAAGATATTCAAATGGAAGACAGCATCTTGGTCACGCTGATTGCTTCTGTTGGAAGAGACCCCAAAAACTACCTCTTCCAACCCATACCAGACTAACAATCCCCTCCTACAACATTTCCAACAAGTGATTATCTTGGCTTTTTCTTGAAGATTTTTTATTTACAACCTACATCTGGAGGCAGTCCATTGCAAAAGTGTGACATGAAAAGTCTGAATGATATGGTAAATATATATTGTTGTTTTATGCTCATATACCGATATGAAAAGAAATGTCTAAAAAGATTTTTTTTCTTTTACCAGAGATTCTTTCTATAAGGTACATTTTAATGGATAAGGATAACTTGTAAGAAGTACATTAATTAATTAATGATATATAAATAAGTGCTGCTTGGTATACCATTGCTGCTCCTTTAAGTAAGTTAAAAATTTCCTTAGCAATAGGTTTTCAGACAGCTAATGTGCTTAGCAAATCCTTTCTCTTCACGGAGGGTTTGTAGTTTTAAACTTCAGACTTCCAGGGCCACATTCTCACAAATTTTAAGGTTATGGGAACTGGTTAATAGAGCATCTAGGTATCGCAGTGATTAGAGTGCTGGCCTGGTCAGGAAGACCTGAGTTCAAATTCAGCCTCAGATACTTATGATTCTGGGTAACCTCTGTCTGCCACAGTTTCCTCAATTAGAAAATGGTGCAATCAACTCCCAGGGTGACTGAGATAATAGTTGTAAAGTGCATAGCACAGTGCCTGTACACATAGTAGATACTTAAAAACACTTGTTTAATTCCTTCCTCCCTTTCCTTCCTTCCTTCCTCCTTTTCCTTCCTTCCTTCCTTCCCTCCTTCCTTCCACCCTTTTTTCCTTACTATTTGTAAATTTATGTGACAGAAACAGATAAAATTTAAGTTAAAAGGAAAAGAGAAAATCACCACAAAGAGTCTCTCCAATGGCTTCAAAAAGTTGACGCATATCCCATGCTTGACGATCTTTCCTTGCCTGGTTTTCTTGCACTCCTTTTCAGAGATCAGAGATGCTTTTATGTTCTGTCGCAGGTCTGGGTGGTTGCCTGAAGGGAAGAAGGAAAAAGAGTTATCTTCAGTTTTGTTGCTACTGTCTGGACTAACTTTCTCTTTAATTTGTCATGATTCTTTTAAAATGTTCTCTTTCTGTATAGAAGATCTAAATTTATACCATCTTATTACCATGATCAGAAAGTAGATCTATGGGGACAGGAAGGCAGCAGCTGTGGCCAAAGGTTCTGATGCCTTTCCTATGCAGAGGCTATCTGTAAGAAGTATATAAAGAGACCATCTGACTGAATAAGCACATGTATGCCCACACATATGTCCTGTTGTTCCAGCCAACCCCAACATGTTATAGTTGCAGTCCACTGAAAGAATTCAGGACAGCAAGGGAGCCGTGAGAAATCTTTTTGTGGCAAAGCGTTGGCTCTAAGTGGGACTGGCCCTTTTGGTGACTTTCATTTGAAGTGTTTCATCTATATTTCTCTGCGTTGTGCTAAATTGCCCAGGCACTCACCGACATTGTCCATGCTCCAGTCCAAGCCAGAGACTGTGCACTCGGTACCCGCAGGAAAGTTTTGAGTGGGCAAGGTTATGGGCTGGACCTTGTGGTTGAAGGTTACAGGCCGGGGCAGCTTGAGCAGCATAATGTCATGCTCTTGGTATTCGTCACTTTCGTTCCAGTAGCGAATAACTTCTGTTGGCTTAAAAATCTGCTCAGTTCTCTCCTTCATCCCAATCTTAGAATTCCCCAGCACCAATATGAGGTTTCTGCAAGGAATTGGGAGAAGGTTTGGCAGGTGAGAGCTCTAGGAGGAAGTTCATAAGGTCATGTTCTATTCCCTCATCAACGTTTTTAAAAACTCTGTTAATTTCATTGTTCTCAGTCTACCACATACACACAGAACAATGTGTATGAATATGTGTTTACACACATGTGTACCCAAAGAGATTCTTCTAGGGTGATGTGAGAGAGAAGAGTTAATAATTGGGCCAAGGTGTAATCTTTCCCTGAGGGCAGAAATAAAATAATCTCAAACACCAGTTGCAGCTGTCAAACTCTAGGGAAAAAAGAAAAGTAGGTTGGTGACTGAGGAAGCCTTATGTCTGGACATGGAAGTGGAGGCCAGACGGGTTTAGGGGTGATAATTAATAGCTAACATTGATATAGTGCTTTAAAGTTTTCAAAGCCCTTTAAAAATAGTTTCTTAATTGACCCTCACAGCAATTTTTGGAGGTAGATGCTATTATATTATTCCTGTTTTACAGACAGAAAAAATTGAGGAAAACGCAAAGTTAAATGATTTGCCCAGGATCACACAGCTAGTAAGCTTCTGAGAGATCACACAGCTGGCAAGTATTGAAGTTGGATTTGAACTCAGGTCTTCCTGAAACAATATCTAATGTTTTATCTTATTATATCTAGTTGCCTCATTATTTTTAACCTTTAAAATAGTGCTTTGCTTTACCAAATAAAATATTTTGAAATAATAAACAAATGGTAATCACTCTCAGAATTTTGTGTTCTCTATAACTTTCAGTAAATTGCATGACTATAAAAATGCAACCTGTTATAAAATAGCATTGACAAAAGCATGACCATTCCCCTCTTTCTAAAAAATATTTTATTTTCTCCCCAATTATGTGTGAAAACGATTTTAACATTTAATTTTTTTTAGACTTTTGAGTTCCAAATTCTATCCCTCCCTCCCTCCCCTCTCCCTTCCCTGAGGCAGTAAGCAATTTGATATAGGTTATACATGTTTAAACATGTAAAACATTTCCATATTAGTTACTTTATTCAAGGAAATGTGAACAGAAAGAAAAGAAAGGAAAGGAAAGAAGGAAGGAAAGAGGGAAGGAAAGAAGGAAGGAAAGAAGGAAGGAAGAAAGGAAGGAAGGAAGAAAGAAAGGAAAGAAAGAAAGGAAAGAAGGAAGGAAGAAAGAAAGGAAGGAAAGAAGGAAGGAAGGAAAGGAGGAAGGAAGGAAGAAAGAAAGAAAGGAAGGAAGGAAAGAAAGAAGGAAGGAAGGAAAGAAAGGAAG